>OX387208.1:17793376-19000090 GCA_947561695.1 Tyria jacobaeae | reverse complement strand
TTGATATTTGGGGTGTACTCCTTTAGGAGAAAAAATGTATTTTATATTAAAATATTCGTTTAATTTAGTAACGTTTGTAATTAAATTAAACCCAGTTATATGTTACACTAGCTGTTACCCGCGACTTCGTATTTAACAAAACAGTTATTGTTTAGTTCACAGTTTTCAATTTTGTTTTAATTTTTTTTGTAAGGTCCTATTTTTTTTTTCTAAAATAAAAGTAGCCTAAGTTACTTATTGTTACATCAGCTATCTGCCAGTGAAAGTCCCGTCAAAATCGGTCCAGCCATTTCAGAGAACAAACAGACAGACAGACAAAAATAAAATAAAAAATAGTTTTTTTATATGTGCTGTGTATACGTCCATATGCACTTAGTAAAAAGCGGTTATTCTAATATTACAAACAGACACTCCAATTTTATTTATTTGTTTTGTATAGATGTATAGATTAGCATCGATAATAGTGAGAAACATCGAATATTTCCATAAATATATTTTTATATCCTTCAACCCTAGGAATGTCAGTTTGACAACCTCTCCTATATGAAGTTTCAAGTGATGATTTCTGTCAATTTGTCTGGCTTTTGACATGTTTATATGTTGATGTGTTGTGTACAAAACGCTCTCGTACCCGTGGTGTGATTCTAATAATTATTAACTGGAGACAGTTAAAATTATTTATGTGCGGTAAAGCCATTTATTTAAAAGAATTAGAAATTTATAGAAAACGACAACGATTGGTTAAATACTATACAATAACAAAGATCCATATTTTTATATCAGAAAATTCTTTATAATAAAACAAACATGACATCTAAAAAATCTTTACTAAAATGCAGCCAGTGCAGCAAGGAATTTAAATACGATAGTGAGAAAAAACGACATGAACAGAGTCATATCCCACAATTTGCGTGTAACGTGTGCAGTAAAACTTTTAGCTTCATGTAAGTTGACTAAATAAGATGTGTATTGTAAGGTGCTTAATATAATATGAAAAGTATGATCATATAACCAATTGTCACACCCAACTTTCATGGTTACATACTACATCTACACTGACTACCTAGTTCTCTCTTCTCAACTCCCCTAACTCAGCTTCTTCCCTAACTTCTAATTATTAAAATGTCTACTCTAACCATGTCAGAAATACCTGCTCTTATAATTATCTTTTCCTTCTTTGCCCATATCTAACTACAGCATGGTTCAACTTTACCACCCTACACAATGATATATTTATATATATATGTATAAAGTTTTGTAAATATTATGTAACTGTATCATCTAGTACAAATATGTACACTATTTGTGTAATTTATTTTGTCAATTATATTGTTGTTATAAACACCCACCACACCCATATCTGCATCAGACAAAGGTTGTTTCGCAGAAAATTATAATAATAATAAAGCCTTTATTATTCCATTGGCAGTACATTCCTAACGATAGTAATAGGTGTGGATATTGTTAGTCCAATATATGTGCCATCTGGACCATTCTTCAGGTGAAGGCCTCCTCCAGAGATTGCCACTCATCGCATTTCCTTGCGAGGTTGGAACAATTACGTGTCTCCATCTGCTTCTGTGCCCATGTGGTCCTCTCCAGTCCAGTCCAGTCACGGTCTTCGTCCACCTGTTGTCAGTGTAGTGTGCCATGTGACCTGCCCATCTACATTTTAGACCTTGTGTGAAGGACAAGCCATCTTACATGCGAGTCTACTTTCTTATTGCCCTGTGATTGACTTGTTCTTCAATTTTCATATTTAGTGACCTGCGTTCTAAGGCTGAGGCTAGGTATCTAACAAAATTATATTTTACCAATTAGTAATTATATGTCAACCTCTTTATATGCGTAGTGACTAATCAATTTCTTGCAATAACATTTAATTGTATAAACCACAGAAATTAGTCACTTTGTTATAATAATACCCTGCTTTTATTTGATAGTGATTTCATTTTAGTTCAGCTCTTCGGAGGCATGAAAAACAGCATGAGAGGAAAGGAAAAGTAATATGTGACCTCTGTGACAAAGCTTTTAAAGACCATGTACTTCTTAAACGACATGTCAAGTATGCACACGAAGGTAAATTAACTAAATAACTTCTATTGTTTTATTATATTATACTAATAGCAAACTACACACATCAAAAGTGTTTAGTGATCACCTACATTTTTAACTATAAAAATTATCCAATTAATATTTACCAAATCAGACTAGATTTTACCAGACTGACTTGCTTTAATTCCTATGTAAACATAGTTTACAACTTTTATCCCTATTTTGTAAAATATAAAAAAAAAAAACAATTTTTGCAAATTGCGGGACATTAACCTAAACGTCGCCAATGAAATAGCAAAAAAGGCAAAAATGAGGGTTTTTAATTTTTTTATTATAAAGATAAAAACTTAATAGTCTGTGTTTTTTTTAAAATCAGTTCATCAAAATCACTTTGAGCAATGGCCTCCCATGTTCTTTCACAAAAGTCAATGCAATGCACTTTTTCTGACCATATCCCATGCGTGCTCAGTTGGGTTGAGATTTGGCGATTGAGCAGTCCACGGCTGAATGTTGAGTCGAGCAAGGGCAAGAGTGTTACGACTCTAGCCGTGTGTGGACGTGCATTGTCGTCGCCCAACCGGCTTCGCAAAGGGATGATCACATCTAAAACAATCCTCTCTGCAAATTTTTAAGCTTTGAGAAAATTTGTTTCTATTCTGTAGGAGAGTTTCTAACATATAGTCAGCAATTCTCACTCTTGAGTTGCTGGTGTCCATGGGCGGCGGTAGTCACTTACCATCAAGTGACCCGTCTGCTTGTTTGTCCCTATCCCATAAAAAAGCAATGAGTAACACCTATATTGTTATTTGATCGATATATCGTTATTTATGGATCTTTTAGTAATTATAATAATTACGTATACGTTATAATGAGCAACTTTAATATAATGAAATGTTATTTATTATCAATTTAAAATAAAATATCATAAATAATGAAATATAGTATAACATTTTAATGCAATATAATAATTAAATAATTATTTTATAAATACCATTTACGGTAAAACTTGCATGCTGTTGCATTTGCGTGGCTAAATGAGCTTGTACATTTTTTATTAACAATCTACCACCACTCTGTATCCTCATTTGAATCAATTAAAACTTTGTATTTAGTATTTTGATTTGTAGGTTTCCGTTTAACCGATTTCATTTAGATCAACCTATTAGGTTGCTCCTGATCCAAATGAAATCGGTTCTTTCATCTATATCCAAAAATCAGACCACACCATTATTTTCCTACATATGAATGAACTTTCTGACAAAATTTCAAACGTTCTTGACGTCCAGAGGTCCTCATACTCGTGTACGCAGACCCATTTCACGTAAACGATTTTGGAAGGCGTAGTTGCTTATCAGCAAGCCTGAAGAGCTGTGGAGCCTCGTAGCCAACATGGTGGTTATGGTACGATTTCGTCGATCAGTATTTTGGATGTACCGGTCCTGTCTGCGAGTGGTGATGCGAGATCACTCTCCATGTCGCTTGGCAACGCTGCCCGCGATACAACAGCGTGTCCAGAGGTGGCTTATGACGCTCTGTGTAGTACCAAGAGCGACAGCCACAGTACGTTGCCTGGAACCAGCTTGCGAAGTCTCTTTTCTTTCTACTCGTGTCATCGCTTCTTATAATGTTTTTTCAGTTACGAAGCTGAAATCGTAATGGTTTTGTAATAGCACTAATACCCAATTTACTATAAAAATTCAATATTGATCCAAAAAAGTTAAAATAAAAAAGCGTAAAGGGCCCCCCGGTCGGAACGAAGATACTCTAAAACGTACTTGATCCCTAGACACTTGATGTGTGGAGATTGGGAAGATGACTAAAACTTAAGGCTGGGTATCATTGAAGAAGAGTAGTGCGAGATAGAACCCAGTGGACAATGAGCAGGCCTATGCCAAAACGTAAGCTGAATTCAAGACATTTATTAAACCAAGACAAATATGTCATGCATATTCCAGCAGTTCACAATGAAAAGAGAAGAAAAACCTACAGAACAATTTTTTTATTTTTTTAAAGAATTGACATTTACAAAAATACTATCAACGGACACAAAGAACACCCAGACTCGGGAAAACTATTTGTGAATCACACAAATTTTTGTCCCATGTGGGAATCGAACCTAAGATCTCCGGTTCAGCAGTCAGGATCACTAACCACTGGACCAACGGGCCCCTCATGTTTGGAGTTTTCATGTTTACCTATTAGGCCAGGGTCGACAATTTTTGAATCATAGTAGGATGAAACTCATTCTAAATGGGTTTCATCCTACTATGATTTGACAAAAATTAAAGGAAAAATAATTTACCGGCGATCTGAGGTCGGGAAGTGGAAGGGGGTGAGTTTTTAAGGTTAAAAAACGGTTTATCTTGTTTCCCTCAAATTCTCCCTGAAAATTCCTTCCGGAAAATTCTCCCGCCAAAATATCAGCTTTTTCAAAAAAATCTGTGGGCGTTTTTTTCGTTAAAATCTCTACTTTCTGATGGTGTTAAAAAAATAAACATTGAAATGGTAAATGTTCTCAGAAAATGCAAAATTCTATTGGAATCTACATAGCAAGGTAGTATTTACCTTGCTATGTAGATTCCAAGTTTCATTTAAAGTAAATTTGTCACAATTCTCTCAAAGTAACTCAGCCTGCACGTGTATTTTTATGAACGATGTTGTTTACTTATTTTTTATTTTATTATTTTTATTTATTTTTTATACACTGCTCCTTATCTAGAATACTGGCTCACGATTTTTACAACTGCTACGAAATAACAGGTAGTAAGGCCCAGACCCTCCCAGCCCCTTCCCCATATTAGCTTTATTAACTTACTCGTATATGGTTGTTAATTATAGTAGTATATTTCGATTTGCAAGTGTTTTGTTTATCAATGTTACATAGAATATTACGTTTATCGAGTAATTAAAGTGTAAATTTGAATAAATTGCTCAAATTTGTACATAATGATTAAAAAAAAATCGGATTCGAGTTTTTTTCGTTTCTTTGCATTTCTGAGAACATTTACCATAGTAATGTAATTTTTTTACACCATCAGAAAGTAGAGATTTCAACGAACAAAAACCTAACAGACTTTTAAAAAAAGCTGATATTTTGACAGGAGATGAAAATTAGGGTTCTTTTCGATATTAAGTCAAAATAAGGTGAAAAAATATATGTTTTAAATAAAAAAATACAGTGTGTTTGGAACATAAAAGGGTAAGTTTTCAAAAAATTTCGTGGAAATATGTAAAAGAAAAATAAACCAAAAACTTGGTTATTTGAATTTTGCACTTGTTCCATAGGACTTGGTAGTTTTGCCGGAAATCGAGATAAACCGTTTTTAACCCTTAAAAACTCACCCCTACCTCGTCCCGAACTCAGATCGCTCGTAAATTATTTTTCCTTTCAATTTTATTATATTCTCTTCCTTTTCTAATGGGTTTCATCCAACTATCCAAATATTTTTTTTTTTTCACTTTTTACCACTTTCAAAGGCTTCAACCCTGGTCTATATACATTACACATTATTGAGGGTCTGAGAATTTATTAATATTTTTTTCTATTCAGGTTTACATGCTTGTACAAAATGCGATAGTATATTTAACAGCGAGCCCGCGTTACGAACACACATGCGAACACACCAGGAAGAGTCTGAGAGACGGTACCGATGCAGCTTTGGAGGGTGCAGCAAGAAATTTAATTTCCCACATCATTTGAAGCATCACGAGTTAACACATACAAATACAAAGCAGTATTTTTGTAATATATGTGCTAAAGGTGGGTAGAATAAACATATTCAAGTAATTAAGGTCTTATCCTGAAATAGACTTTAACGTTTCCAATAAATTGTTTTATTTTTTTGCTTTAATGTTAACATGTTGAGACATGTAAACATTAAAGCACTAATGGTAGATATACTAAAAACTTTCTGAACAAATGTCATGTCGTGTTAAAAAAGGAAATTAATAGGTAGTTCGGAATCACCTGTTATTCTTTATTTTCTACATAAGAGTTTCAATATAATCTTATATTCCATATAAGTACAGAAAAGTAGCTATAGTAAGATTTCAGTAAGTAAGCTGCTAGGTCGCCGTTTTAATTGTATTGCTGAGATTCATAATTCTTTTCAGGTTTCATACAGTCACATCATTTAAAAACGCACCTTAAAACTCACAGCGCTGACTTTTCATTACATTGTACTTTTCCGGATTGCAATAGGAAATTCGCCACTGAGTATGCAAAGAAAAGGCATGAGGCGAAACACCGTGAGTATTTTTAAACCTTCTCTAGATCTTTAAGACCTTGCTTAGATGTTTGCAACCATTTTCTATTTCTATCGATCGAATTAATTCCTCAGTTGTGGCCTAAATATTTTTTTTTAAGTTGCTCTGTTATTTTGCAGATATTAAAACAGATAGTGACATGTCATCGGATTCCAATTCTGCAGCCGACTCATCAATTCCTAATATTTTGAAGGATACTGATGTGAATGGTACGACTTTTATTCAATTTAGTTTTTTTTTAGTTTTTTTTTTATACTTTCTGCTTTATTATCCTTGTGTGATGTGAACAGCGAGCTGGTTCGAGCATTGAAATCTCTATATGAGAACTCCAGTGCTTGTGTCAGGGTGAACGGCGCCTACACTGAATGGTTTAAGATTGAGAAAGGTCTTAGACAGGGATGTGTAGCTTCGCCATGGCTGTTTAACTTATTCATTGATGATTGTCTAAGGGAAATGAAAGGGAAAGAATGTGGTTTGAGAATAAAGGGATTACTCGTCAAATGTCTACTATATGCTTTAGAAAGAAAGGGTATGAAAATTAATCTGAGCAAGACGAAAACGATGGTTTTTGAAAGAGATGAAAATAGAACGTTTTGTGAAATTATAATAGATGGTCAAAAAGTGGAACAAGTGGATGAATTTGTATATCTGGGATCAAAGTTCAGTAGGGACGGAAAGTGTGATGGTGATAGAGAACGAAGAGTGAGTGCGGGTAATGCGATCAATGGCGCATTGCATACTTTTATGACCAGCCACAGAGTCTCAATGAAGGCTCGCATGGCTGTGCATAGAGGTGTGTTGGTGCCAACACTTATGTATGGTTGCGAAAGTTGGGTATGGCAAAAGAAGCACGAAAGTAGAATTAATGCGGTAGAAATGAGAGCATTGCGGAGTATAGCTGATATGAAATTGAGTGACAGAGTGAGGAATAGTGTGATAAGGGATCAGTGTGGTGTGAAAGAGGATGTAGTGATTAAAATAGAGAAAAGTATGCTGTACTGGTTCGGGCATATTGAAAGGATGAATGACAGAAGGTTGACAAAAGGTATTTATATGGCAGAGGTAAATGGAGTTGTCGGAATAGGAAGACCTAGGCGAATGTTCTTGGACCAAGTCCAAGAAAATCTAAGCAAAGGTCAAAAGTACCTTTAGCCGTAGAGCCTGTATGCGGAACGGAATGAAAGTTGAAGAAGCGAGAAAGGTATGTCAGAATCGTAGCAAATGGAAGGAAGTGGTCTCTGCCTACCCCTATGGGAAAGAGGCGTGATATTATGTATGTATGTATGTATGTGATGTGAGATCAGTAGTCGCTGACGCAGAATAGAGATTTTGCTATATGTGAATATTGTATGTCAATTTTTGTTTATAAATTAATGCATTTTGCCTGTTGAAAAGATAAAATAAGGCTTTGGATTTATGATTATGTTGGCATTTTTATAGTAGATATTGATTTAAAAAAAGAGTCTAATATTTTATTTCAGATTGTATTCAGCTACATAAATTGCACTTGGAGGCTCACAGCTCTGATTCCTCATTGTACACTCTTACTAATTCATGTAACAAATTAGCTAATGAGTATGGAAGGGAAACTTATTCTGCGAAATATATTTCAGACGACTGTGTATCACCATTAGCAGAAACGATCTCCAAAACAGAAAAGAAAGACCATAATAATATGTCGATGATGACAGATTTTAGAAAATTTATAAAAAATATACCCGAGAACTTATCAATGAAAAGTGAAAACCATAATGAGAGTTCGTTAAATGATTACTCATCAAATAGAAATAATGATTTTAATGACTGTAAATCAGCCGTGGGTAGTTGTATTATGAGTGAGCAAAGAGGAAATTGTGTGTGTGCACAGATCAGTAATACTATTACCGATGATTATGAGTTAACACCAATTGGGACTGCTTTAAAAATTAATGACATTTCAAATAGTAATTGCAAAGTAAGTAATTGTTGTGGTAATAACTGTAGTACGATAAATAAAGAAATGCCTGAGATAGAGTTTAAGGTTGATGGTACTGTAAAGATTAAAGAATTTATAGATATTGATACTTTTGCAATGGATTTGGTTCAGAAGAATAATAAAAATGTTAAAAATGATGGTGACGTAGTACCTTACAATAGTTGTAAAGCTATTTTGGGTAATTGTATTGTAAGTGGCAATGGAACCATGGGTGATGGTTGCTTATGTGCTAAGATGATTATTGATGAACAAGTAACTGCTGAAGAGATAGAAGATATAACCCCACATCCAAATAGAACGCTTGTCAATTAATTATATTTTAAATAAATTCAGTATTAATGTTGTTATTTGAAATAAATGAATCATGTATATTATACACATATGTGAAAAAAATATATTTTATTGTTATATATATAATGTTATTTACGAGCAGCCAAAGAGTTAAAACTATTTTAAAACGTAATTTCAAATGTTGCTGTATTTCATATATTATCATTTAACAAAAACTTGAACTTTGCTTCTAGTGCAAGTTTTTGTCCTACTCAATTGTCAAAAGTCTTCTAAATATTGAAATTAATTAAATATTGTAATTTTCTTATAAGTATGTAAAAATTAAACGCTGTTTGTTAGTCTCATTAATATTCAATAACGGCATGACAGATTTCATTAATTATTTTTTTTGGTTATCCGTTTTAGTACACTATAAAAAAACAAAAAAAAAAACAACTACATTCACTCGAGTAAAGCTGCGGGAAAAAGTTAGTTTGTATAAGATATAAATAACGAACCTGAAAAGTACTTCTAATACTATTTATGTATAACCAAGCATGTTATAACTTCCCAAATTGTTTTGAAAACCTTCAAATAGCAGAGTTAAAAATAATTTAAGTTATGCCATTCGGTGTAAAATGTCGTCATTGGCATATAAACACAAATATTGATAAATCGATGTTACAATTAAAACAATTATATGACTGAATTTTGTCATATATAGATATGTTTATTGTCATTTAACTGTTGATTGTTTCATGAATATAAAAATGAATATATTTTATAAATATATTTTTTATAAATAAAATGACTGAAATAAATAATTGATAATATTTTATTGTGATTGTAATTTTTTTCAGTAAATTGTCAGTTTTATGAAATATTTGAAAAGCAAATATAGATGGTGTGCCTATTTATGTTATCCTGAGTAATACCATGGACTCGCAGAAAACGGTTGTAAAGCTATGCTTGCGTTGTGTTTCAGCGAGTAAGGTTACCGGCCTAAGACCCCTCTCCTATTTTCTATCCTCTCCTCCTTTCCTCTAAGGCTGGGAAAGCATTTGCCACTTGAATTGCATCCATAGGTGGCGGTAGTTCATCATCTTCTTACGCCATGAGAAAACCTTTTAAAGCAATACCTGTTATCGATAGAGAACAAAACAATAGAGAAAAAATTAACGTAATATCTATGTATGTATATGCTCACTTAGGCAGGCCGCCATAGTGTGGGTCACCATACTACATTGACTAGACATGCAATGAGGATGGTGATCATCACTCTTGGACTCCATTTATTGCTTACCATCAGGCAAAGTGGAGTCATTATGGTAGGCTTCAAATAAAAAAAAAAAAGGTAGGATTGAATTTTGTTCCGAGCAGTACGTTATTTGTATTTTGTTGCCATTAGGGCGATTTTTCTTTGCAGTTATTATCAAACGCCTCATTTGGGTTTCTAAAAGTACAGTGCGTCCATCCATGAGGTGAAATGGTTCAGAGGAGTAAGTATTAAAAATATTAAAAGTCAATTATCATTATTAACTTTATATTTATTTACAACATAATTCAATTATTTTACAATTCAACCATTTATACAAAATATTTATCTTAGTTAACAAATTCTAAATTAATTATTATTTTACAATCAGACCTCACTTCTGCGTAATATCACTAAGTTAATAAGTACGAACGGAATGTAGTTACCGGCGAGTTATCACAATTCGGCATGGCAGATAATCACAAGAAAATAAATTGCCACGTAAACCTAGGACTTAATATTTTATTTCAAACTCGTTACAGCTTCCGATCAAAGAATAATTTCATTTATAATAATAATAATATACATTTAGCTATGGTAACAATTACAAGATACAGATTTAGGTAATCTTCTAGACGAGGCCTTTACAATACAAAAAAATGTTTTTCGTTCAATAAAACATGGTCGGCATACCTACATAAAGTACCCACAATCAATTCACGGTATCATTTTCTTGTGCAATATACCTAATTTTTCATATAGACAAAGCAATAAATAAATCTAAATCTTTCTTTCAAGACGATGACTCTTCCTAGTTTGACTAGTCTAACGAATAAAAAGTTTACGATAACCATACCTACAAGAAAATAATAATATAGGTACCGTAAGATTATATGGAACAAAACCACTTGAATGGATTGAAGTATCATAAACCTTTCAAGGAATGTACAGATTTTTAGTAATAATGTGATATATTTAAACGTACCTACATTTTTTTAAGAGGCTCTTCCCAGAACTGCATATAGTCCGAGTTGAAATAGCGTGGTAATTAACTGACTGTAAATATTCATTTGGAGATTTACCATCTTCGTAATAACTACATTTAAAGTACCTACGTTATTATTACACAGTGTATAAATCAAATTTGATCGTGACAACTGATCCCAGGAAAAAATAGGTAGTAATATAAACCTAATTGTGTGTTGAGTTACACTGAACTAGTTTACGCTTCATTGCCGTTTATTGAATGAAATTTGGTAGCATCTAATGTCCTTTTGTCACTTTTTGGTAAATCACTTTCCGTTATGTCATTTAAGCTTTCATGTTTTTCACCTTCATTAGTTTTGTGCAATTCAATCTCTTTTTCATTAATAGGTACGACACTAAGGAATTCGCTGTCATTCAGGGATACTGGTACCGATGTTGTAGCAGCTGGCTGGCTGTCTAAAGGACTACTACTTAATGTTGTTGAACGTTCTTTAGTAACTAGATCGTCGGTATCTAATAAGAATGTTGAAATAGGCACCGTTTGATTTTCTTTTGTCTTTGATGGTATATAAGAATCCATTGTCGCGTTTGTGGCATCATTAATATTTTGAAGAGAATTCTCATTCGCAACTAGTTTATATAAAGAAGTATGTTCTGTTGTTGTTATCACATTTTGTTGCTCAATTTTTGAAGTTGTGAAAGGTACATTTGAAGTATCTTTATTAGTTCCCTGTCCCTCTGTAGAAGTGACAATGTGTTCTTCTGTGTTTTCGTTTTGAGTTTCGTTTATGTTAATAAGCTCAAGATCATGACCTTCTTGAAGTTTCTTTACCAAGATTTTATTATTTTCAACTTCTGGTAAAAATGGATTCATTTCTGTTTCATGGTCATCATACTCAGCTGAGTGTGCATTAGAAGATTTTGTAATAGAAGATTTGCTATCGTTCTGACTAGATATTTCGTATATGGTTACGTTAAAATTATTTGCTTGAGTAGTATTTTGAATTCCGCTGTTGGATTTGTCAGAACTAACAATTTCTTTAATGTTTGGGTTTTCAGTATTTTCATTTAGCTGTATTGTGGTGGTGGGTGAAGGAGCTGTAGTAGGTAGTTGAATTTCATCCATTAAAACGTGATGATTAATTTCCACCGGTTCTGCAACTAGTTTGGGAATCTCTTTTACCGCAAGAGTGTTTTCCGTTTCAGACTCTTCCCAAACTGGTGCTGGTGTAGCGGTAAGCTTCGGAGACGATGAACCGTTGTTATTAGTTTCATTAAGCATAAGTATCATTTGAGCTTCTTTTGATCTTTCCTCTAACGTTTTGTAAATATATTCACTTACCGTTGTCGATTCCACATTCACACTTAGAGTAGGTAGGTAGGTAGGTAAATCAGCTGTAGTCATGGTAATTGCACTTTTTTCATTTGATACTTCTTTATTAACCCTCTTAAAACGGCTGTCTTCGTTGTCGTAATCATGTACCATGCTATATAAGGGCTCGTCATCCTGTTTATTATTTGAACCCATATTATTAAGGTAGTCAGGTTCAAAGTCATCTTTAGAAAGGCCGTTGTGAATGACATCTTCTAATTTATTTGCAGGAGATTCTGTAGTATCTTGGTTTCCATTTTTGTTCATTACATCATCGTAGTTCATTTCCGTCACAGGTTCTGACAACCAATCAGATTCAGTAGTAGTACTTCCATCATTCACTAACGTTTTCGTTTCTTGAGTGTTATTACCGACTGTTTTGTTTTTTGCTAGGCTATTAATAGATTTAGAGGAGCGATTGTAAAGCATATTGATAGAATCAAAAGTGATGTCTACGCCTTCTTCAGGCTCACGCTCGGTCGACGATTCATTAGCGACAATAGTAGGTTTCTGTTCTAATATATCTATTAACTTTTCTTCTTTAGAGTTGTGATAATGCTTATTAAGAGAAAATTCGCTTACTATTTCAGCTTCTGGTGTTGTTGTTTCAATCGGCATCGTTTTATTGGTATCTAATAAGGTAGCTTCCTCCAAAATGGAAGTGATCATAGAACCATTTTTATTTTTTTTCTCATCATCCAAACCTGTTCCTTTTTCATTGTTATTAATAGGTTCACTATATTCAACAGGAGCATGCTTTCTAATTTCAAAAGGGATATTTGTGGTTTCACTAGTCTCCGTTATTGTAGTTGCGGTTGTTAGTTCAACCATTTCGTATGTGTTGACATTTTCAAACATATCTTCATTATCTGCTACATTTGTTTTATTTTGTTCCGCTTCATGATTTTCTGTTGAAGGTGTTGATTTGTCTAATGTCAAGTCGTATTTAGAGGTTGAATCATCATCTCGTGTATCTTTGAACCTTGGCATTGGCAATGGAGTGGTGGTTTCAAACAAGAAATCATTATCATCAAATGATTTTAATGACCTTTGTTCTGATTGCTCCATAATTTTGTTAACACTGCTACCTAAACTATTCGAATAGGTATTGCTTACACTATAATTCGATTCATGGGAAGAAGTTTTTATATTAGTTGGGTCTTGAGCTTCAAGCCAATCACTGGGTTCTGTAGTAGTAATTATTTCATTAGCTTTAGTACTATTTTGGATCGATGCCTCTCTAGCATCGCCTAAGATTGAAATGATATCTGGTTGTATATCATACGATGAATCACTTATAATATTTGATCCAGATAAGGACACTCTTGCAGTAGTGGTTTTGTCCATGGCTTCGTTAGATTTAAATTCGATTTTAGCTACATTTTTATAAAATACAGATTTGTCTTCGTTAGATTCCTCCTTGGATGTAGAGTCTACTGTTGTAATTGACTGAGGTTCTTCTGTGCCCATTGCACTATCAGCATCAGTTTCGTGGTCACCGTCTTGAATGTTGTTAATAATATTATGGATAGTTTCTTGGAATGATTTTGGCTTTGGTGTTGTTTGGGGTTCGGATATCGTTTCGATCTCTGTAACAGGCTCTAAGTTTAAGTGTGGTTCGTCAGGGGAAATTAATGTAGGAATAATAGTGTAATCAAGACTTGCGGGCGTACTAGTTGTTTCCAGTTCTGTTCTCAGTTTTGAACCTGGTTCAGTTTCAATGAGTGGTTGCGAATCTCTTTCTAAATTTGATTCTGGTTCTCCTACTGACATTGGACCTGACTTCGATTCCATTTCTGGTTCAGATTTTGACTCCAGTTCTGGTTCAGATTTAGGCTCCGGTTCTGGCTCAGTTTTAGGCTCCGGTTCAGGCTCAGATTTTGATTCCAGTTCTGGCTCTGGTTTTGTATCTGTTAATTTCAAATATGAATCTGGTTCAGGTTCAGCTGTTGGCTCTGGTTCCGGTTCAGGTTTAGGCTCCACTTCTGGTTGTGGTTCCGGTTTTTGATCTTGTTCCTGTTCCGAATTCGGCTCAGGCTCTGGTTCAGATTGAGATTCTGGATCTAATTTTGATTCTGGTTCCAATTTTGAATCCATATCAGGTTCTGTTTTAGGCTCCGGTTCTGGTTCCGGCTCTGATCTTGTATCTGATTCCGATTCAAGCCCTGATTTTATATCAAACTCTGTTTTACTTTTATCTCGTAACGCTGACTCAGTATTCTCTGCTTTTTCGCTTCGAAGTTTTGTCTCAAATGTAGACTGTAAATTGGGCTCTGCAGTTGGTTCTGGCTCAGCGGTTGATCCCGTAGTCGATTGGAGTTTTGTATCAGTTTCAGATGTTGGTAAAGCTATTGGTTCAGGTGTGGGATTTTTTTTTAATAACTTCATTTCATGTTCTTTGGTTTCACGTTCGTCAGGATTTGCAGTTGGATTTCCAATAATATGCGAGAAGCTTACCTCAGTCTCAGCGTCAGTGGTAGTTTCTGGCATTGCATGATGTGGTTCTTGCCAAAGAATTGGTTGTTCCGCTGAACGTGCCGATTCGACAGGGACTTTAACTTCATGGGTAGTATTTGCTTTTGTGTCAATATTTTCATTGGAATTTGGCAATGCTGTAGAACTTATTCGTACTCCTTCTTGGCTTTCTGTTCCAGTTTCAGTATTTTCAAAGAAAGACATGCATTTTTTAGGATTTGCCATGTCCGTTATTTGACCTGGTGGGCACGTGCAAATAAAATCTAGAGATATTTCATCGAACTTACAGCCGTATTCACAGCCATTTTTATTGATTTGACACATGTCAAGTACAGGCCTGGTAACTATTTTGTCATCAGCGATATGGTAGATATTGATCATTCTATTGTTTTTGTTAAGATATTCGCCGAGACTAGTCTTGAGAGTATTAGCTGTCAACAACTCCACAGATGGTGAAGTTGTGCTTGGTTCATCGCGAACCTTGGTGTTCCAATGAACTCTGTAGGTGACGATGATCGAGCCCTCTCTGAAAAAAAGAGAATGTGTAAATATGTCGTTTATTTTAAAACCAAACATTATTTATTACTAAAATCAAACATGGAACCATATTTTCTTTGTCATTTAGAACCTATTCAGTAAATATCTTTAATAAAAATACCGATCTTAATGCGCCTAATTCATCGTTGACTCACACTCAAAATAAAATGGGACCGACCTTGAGTTGATTATACCTAGTATATAGAGTAAGTTACAATAGTTATACTTAAGAATGATTGAAATCCATTTATAGTAAAGCGAGGATACCTCTCAAAACACGGTGATGTTTTGTGCCTTCCCCTTTTTTAAGTCTCTTAATATTTTAGCTCCACGACGACGAGTCACGATTAAAAATTGCTTAGCAATCATAGTTAATTAATCGAACCGTTACCAGTAAAATAGTTATTGCTGTTGCAGGCACTAAAGCACTCTCACCTCAGCTGTATAACCTCGATTGTGATTTCATTATCGTTGTTTTCTAGAATGTCTTTGTCAAAGACGGCTCGTTTCAATGCTGAAGTGAAGGTGTTTACAAACTCTCTATACTCGTTGCTGTCGGTGTCCTGGAGAGCAGGCGTGAACTCCTCGTTGTCCACTTTCACTTCTCCTTCCACGGTTCTTGAAACTGGAAAATTTGATTTGCAAATTGTTAACAGACTTGCCACATAAGCAGGCGGTGTTATATCAGTTAGAGACTCGGACGGCATCTGTCAGTTTTAGTTAAATTTTATGTGGACCTGACCTGCTTGCACCACTATTAGTATAAGCAATATTCTTCCAGTCTCTCCCACCTTTCTCTCCCTGCCCACAACTAGAGGATACAGGAGTAAATGTATGCCTGTATCCGCAATTAATTTATATTTTGTCTAATAGTAATAATTTTGTGTTGTTATGAAATAAGGCCTCTTTTAGTTTCCACATTTTGGAAAAGGTTAGCATTGTATTAGCAATTATAATTATCTCAACTAAATTTTTCGTAAAGAACTTGCTACGCTTAATTCATGAAATACGATGTCAGGGGTTTAACTAAGTGCATAACCAAAACATGCATGAACAAATATAGATGTATTGTTGTATTGTAAGAATCGAAACCTTAGATAATGCCAGTTTAACAAGAACTATAAAAAAAATGGCGGCTGAGTGGCATCGTTTTTTAATGTAAAACAAAGTCTTCAGTTAGGTAGTTCTTTGTAACAAGATATTAAAGAATTGTATATGACATAAGTATATACATATAATAATAATTCTTCACCGCTTTACTTACCATACATTTGACTGGACTCCTCTGACGTTAGGGAAGGCTCCCGCGCTTCATCACTCTGTGTCTCTGGTCCGTGTTGGTCGACGGTCTCTTTGCTTTGCTCGGGGTTAACGCTGTGGTCGTCGTTGGTGTGCTCGTGTTCGTGGTCGTGGCTATGATGCAAGTGGCTGCCAATGCCGCCTAATGCCCTTGCGGAGCTAATCGAAGAGTTGTATTGCTCCAATGGTGTTGGTGAGTTTGTGAAAAGGATGCCAGCTAAAAGTTGAAAAGTGTAAGCAACCGTTAGAAGAGTTTATTAAGGTTTCTCAATTTTATAAATCTAGTAGTAGCTTGTTTTTTTTTACAAATTTATCGGAATACTTTAAATTCCAATACTTTTAGATAAATTTTAAATAAATGTTGTCCTACATTTATAACATATTACGGTGTACTCCTGTAGAAGGGAGTCCCTCGCCTTTAGTTATTTTTTTATAAATGATAGAGGAGTCAGAATTTGGAATGCGCTAAATAAAAAAGAAATTAACATTTGGATAATTAATTTATACTTCAGTATTACTAGCTGCGCTGTGGTTACACTAATTTCGAGTTAGCAGAAAAGAGTATGGTATGATTAATATAAATACAAAATGAGAGAACTCACTGGCTGCTAGCACGATGATGGCCACGATAGCTGCTACAACGAGACCCAACAATGTCCAGCACAGGGGTCGCTTGCAGCCTCCTTTCTCTCCTCTCTTGTCTGCTGTGACGTATAGTTTCTCACCTCTGAAAGAAAGAATACGTTAAATGAATACAGTTAAATAACAAATACACAAAAAACTATATTTCGGTAAATAGACGCGACCATCATTTAATTTTAGGAAGCAATTTTTAATTTGCTTATTATTTTGTTTGGCGCCAATCCAAAAATTTTTCACTGTAATAGGTAGGTAAAAAGTTTATTATATATTCGCTTTTTCTTTTCTTTCTTCTTTCGTCGGTATCCTTTTTTGTTATTAGGATTATAAATCTAGGTACCTATGTCGTTTCACAAATAGCATAGTTTAACATCTTAAAAAGTTTAACAAGAGGTTTATCTACTCCTAAAGTGATTTAGTCTTTAATAATCTAAATGATATTACTAAATTCATTCGCTTTATTAATCACACTATGAAATTATTTCCTACGGCTTTTAACAACAGGTAAACTAATTTACAGAAACGGTTATTCATTAGTAGGATGCGGGCTAATGAAGTATTTGCTTGTGAGGTCAAGCACAGTACATGTATTATATTTTTCACTACAAATAAAATATTATATATATTTTTTTACGTACTCTTCAGTGTCTTCAGATGCTCCTAAAAGCCTCGCTTCTGGATTCTCCATAGCGAATAACCACCAAAACGTTACCCAATTGCTTTGTCCAACAAAATGAATGAACATCATTATATCTACTCGTCATGCTGACAGATAAACTTAAAAAAAACTACCCACATTTTTTTTGTCAAAGTTATATGTTATCTATAATTTGTATTCAGAAAATAAATAACCGAATATGAACGGCGCGTCTACCGCGGCAGCGTGTCAAGCCAAATTTAAGGAAAGGAAATATCGATGCAGCAGCCTTTGCTTATATTATATTACACGAACTGTTAATAGCCACTTTAGACCCGTTTTTAACGAAAAAGTTTAAACATATAACAAAACAAGTTCATCTTATACTTGGCCTACTTACTTATTTGTTATGTCATGAAAATTTAACTCTTTTTTTTATATTGTAAGATACCACATCTGTATTATGTTAGATTTTAAAACATTTGTTTGCTAGTAAAGACTAGCATACAATTAATTTTAGCTGTCATAGTAATGGTGCTAGTAGTGGAATATGTATTTCGGAGAGTACTTAATCCAAAACTTTAATAGGGTTTTTATTATTTTTAATTAAATTTTAATAATGTAGTACAAAAATGTTAAAATACTTTTTAAATCAGTGCATAGCACAATCAGGCAACAGTCTCTTTGTATAAATAAAAATACATACCCTTTTTCAGGCCTAGACACATGCCAACCTCTTCCATCTCGAGGCACCTATTCAAAACCACGGTAAAGTCGGGTCAATTCTCAGCGAGAGCTGTTTCCCTTTGAATCAAAGAATAAGACCCTTGTTGGAAGAAAATACAATAAGTAGAGCGTCAGAGCGTATATTCTTTACCTCCGATGTAATGAATATTACACATTCAGAATAGTTGTGTATTCTCAGAAAGGTTTAAAAAAAAACTAGTCTCATTTAGATTTAATTTTTCGTCTGCGATAATAATGGGTACAAATACAAAGTTTCAATTCGTTGATGGATCCCTCACATAATAAAAATGTACTAATTTCTTACCACATAAGGTATATTATTCTATAAACATCCCTAAAGGATAGATGATGAATTGTATTCGAAGCGTAATTTCGGATGCACCTATGCAAATACTGTTAGAGTTATTTAAAGGTCAGAAAACGCAGTAAGGTGTGGTGCATTCCTGTTTAAAATTATTATTATTTTAAACGTTAACAGTGTTGTGATACTGGTCGTGTTTAGGTTATTTGCTATGTGCGTATTGCTAGGCGTCAACGACTAATTCGAACTTTTGCATCGTGTAGGTAATTATGCAAGCTGCAAAGCTTAATAATTAGTGATTCAAGTAAATCGTTTCTCTTGTGCTGTAGGCAGCTGGGGGTAGTGTTTATTTTTTTATTTCGCAACTAAGGAATAAATTGTAGTAGTAACTTCTTTAGAGCTTTAAAGCAAAAGTTCATACCTTACAGGTAAGTGTTACTGAGTATTCAATAGACGAATAGAAATTTGATGAAAAAAAAAGAAAAAAAAGTTTTCTATTTGTTATTAGTTTTGTCACCACGTTACGTATTAGATATATAGTTAAATGCTTACAAACATTTAACACACGTCTATATATACGAAGGATTAGGCATATGCGTATCAAACGTATACATTTCGACAACGTTAATTTAATTCCACTCATGTAGTACGGGGTAAGCCTAAGTTACTTGGTGTTATTTTTATATACATACGTACCTATTATTGTTTTTGTTGTTGCAGTTTAGTATTTTTCACATAAAGAGTTTAACAGTACACGCAAGTGACCGCCCTTTCCGACACACTGTCCCACCGAAAATCCCTGTAGGAAGACTACTGAAGGGGGTTTCCAAATGTAAAAAAAACGCCCATTAAATTAGTATATAGTGGTATATAGCCCTTAATGTTAGAATCGAATGTTAGTTGTCATAGACATAAAACTTGCTTAAGCCATAGAATACTGAATAGTTACTTCGTAACTTAAACCGTGCAGTATCACGCTGTCGCTTTGAAAGACCTTACAAATACACGGAGTCCCTCAACCTATTACCAAGAGTAGCTCAAGAAACCATAGACATAACAGAGCAGTGGGACATGTCAGTTATTACAAGTCGCCGGTGGTCGGTCGGCACCCGCGTGAGGTTAGCGCGGTCGCTAGGTCGTCGCCCCGCGCTTTGTTCCTTAGTCCCCCTCCGCCCCTACACGTCGTTCCACGGTAACCCCCCGGGGTCGCCTAAGCCTCGAGCCGTTTCATCCGTACTTCCCAGACTTTGACATAATACTCCTTACAAATATTTGACTGTTGTACATTGTGTATAGTTTGCTAACATTTAGTTCTGGTCATGCCTAGTAGGTAGATTCCTAATTAATAGGATGCAATGGTTTTATATTTAACGGTTTCGGTACGTTGAAAACAACATTGTTTAGTGGGTTGAACAATCTTGAATTTACGGGGAAAAATTTGATGTCGGTAGAATGAATTTACTTAACATTTTTGGACACTGTTTTACAGTCTTCTGTTCATACCTAGGTACTGGCATGATTATGTTCCACGTGCGCCTCTCAAACTGGAGGGGGAGGGCTAGGCCTTTATATATTATATTATATATGGCTCCCCCATATTCAAGGTCTGCAAGGGTTCCTGGAAGCATCCTTCCTGGGTATACCCAGGTCCCTACAACAGACCCACTTATGACGGAACACCGTGTGGTTTTAGTTGGTTCGAGGCTGACATATCTCTTCACCGTCAGCTCCGGTGAGGTAAGGACCCGTGGCGGTTTCCACACGTAAAAAAAGCATGATTATGATGGAATTAAATCAAATTATATATGCATAAGTAAGTATTTAATATGCATGTTTGAGATATACCTAGGTACCTATTTATTACAAAATTTATATATTTTTCTCTCTCTAAAGGGATATTTTGGGATCAGTACTTACCCTATCCGAAAGCATAACTTTTAAAATCAACTTTAGATAGTTTATCAATTATAAACATCAGTCAAATAACTTAAATGGTGCCGTTTAACGAGTTGAGTTTCGCGCAAATATAAACGTTATTACGCAACTCTGCAACTTCTAAGGCCATAGTCAAATACTTTAAGAACCAATTAACTAGTGCAAAACTCGTTTTTTTAACCGGTGAACGAACAGTGACCTACATATTTTCGGCGCGTGTGTGATCAATGATCAATCAGCTCGTGAGCCGTTGAGCAAGTCTATTCAAATCATGAATGGGCTCAAATATCAGTGTGTCGTTTAAAATTACGCAATAGGGAGAAAATCGTGGCCCTCTCTGTTTGTTTACATGTCACAACGTGGTTATTAATCAAGTTTATTTAGTATAATCTTCAGGTTTGTATGTCTTGAAGACTTTTATTTTTTTTTTATATTATAGGGGGGCAGACGAACAGACAGGTCACCTGATGGTAAGTGACAACCGCCGTCCATGGACACCAGCAACTGGAGAGTCGTAAGTGCGCTGCCCGCCTTTGATGATGGGGGATACGGGGAGGGTAGAAGAGAGGAAGGATAAGGCGAAAGAAAAAAAAAAACATTTTTCATTTCGGGGAAGCGTTGCTTCACAACCGGTTTTCTGTGAGGCCGTGGTATCGCACCGGTCGAGCCGGCCCATTCGTGCCTAAGCATGGCTCTACCACGTAAAAATTGTAATGTAGTAATTGTAAAAGAATGGTAAGAACTGGTTAAAATGCGTAAACAGATTCTTATTGATATATTAAGCTGTCATTATGAATGGAACCTTTAAAAGCGATTTAATAAAATTTTAGTATAGTATTGCTAGTTTAAAATGGAACGCACGGGATAATTGCCATTGCAAGATGCCTGTTATCAACATTATTTTTATACACTCTAGGTTCTAATGTAATCTAGTTTTAAACTAGTGGATTTATTGACACTTAGTGGTGACCCTAATGGGTAATATAGTCCTCACGGTAATTATAAACATTTTGGACATTTGGTAATTATACCATGATGAATCGTTGGCTAAATTTCTAAATAGAATTATCTTATTTCAATGCAAATCAAAATGCGTGTAAAGGAAGCGGGTATATACATATTAAGATGTTCTCGTAGTATGTTTCCTATTAGAGTCTACAGATTACAAAGGGCGTGAGAAATTCCCAACGGATCATAATGCATTTGTTCTTGTACGTATATTGTTTTCTGTTTAATTATATTCATTCTATTAGCACTTTAACGGCAATTAATTTTGGATATAGTTATTATCGCAGGATAGCATTTTGTGTAGAATTCAATAATAATAATTTAATACAAAAAAGTATCATTGTTCTGAAGGTCGATTAGTCGGTAAATATTAAAAGTTAACTAGATATTGAAAATATATAATCGAACGTCTATAAACTAAAAGAACCTTCATACATATCTCTGACCAGCACTACAGACTACTGAATAGTGCTAGCACTGGCCATTAATGGGCAAAAAAGTATAGAAAGACATGTCGTAAACTTGTAAAAGAGAATTGTGAAGTGTTAATAACACCACTGAATAGACTGGCCCCCAGTATAGACATCAGAATATATTGCTTTTCTTAATATTCCAGAGTGCTCTAGAAGTTTAATACAAATTTTGACATGGAAAACCATTTTTTTTATTTGACACATTTATATTCAGGATTAGATTTGTATATTCGTTGTTTAAAATATTGTTTTGCTTTCTTACACCCCATGATAAACCCGACCAGGATAAGTACACAAGGCATTTCCAAAATATCTGACTAAAAATAAACTATAGGTAGATATAGTGTCATTATTACACCTTAAAGTTATCATAAAAATAGTACTTATTCATCGATTTCATATATTTATTATACGACAGTACAGTACAGTACAGTTTGCATATTTATCTACTGTTGAAATTTTACACCAATATTGCCTATCGAACTTTAGTGAATTTAATATTTTCGTTGCCTGGAAATATAAAAGACAACCGACGATCTTTATTTGTTAAAAAAATAATTAAAACAAAAACAAGTCTATTAAATAAAATAAGAATTGATTCTGTTTTACAAATCAAATAATAAGACATATAATTAAAAAAACTTATTTAAGGTGAATGAATTCGATAAAATAACAATGATAAACAAAGTCGATAAACGCTCAATGAAATAAAACTTCTATTTAGCAGAAATGTAAAAATATGACGATACAATCGATATTACGAGTATTAGGCATTCCCTGTTTATGTTTTGGTACGTCTCATTTGTTTGTAAACGTCATTACCGTGTGGAATAATTTAAAATCTTTCAATTATAAATCGGTTTGTTGACATTTCACGAAATAGAATAGGGCAAAATAATTAGCCGCTAAGTAATGTAAATGTATTAAAAACTTTCATAGAATTTTTCAGGTTTGTTTTGAAGGTTTTACGTGAGAACTTATATTTTACAAAATAAATGATCAGTCAAAACTAAATAAAGTTAATTTAAAACAATTACCAATTGACAGTGGTACAGCCATGCTTGGGCACGAATGGGCCGGCTCGACCGGTGCGATACTACGGCCTCAGAGAAAACTGGTTGTGAAGCAACGCAAGCGTTGCATTTTCCCTGAATTTGTGAGGTTTCCGGAGGCCCAATTCCCCCTCTCCCCTTTCCTCTCCCTTCATCCCCCTCCCCGAACCCCGCAATCCCTCATCGCCCTCAAAGGCGGGCAGCGCACTTACGACTTGAGTTGCAGGTGTCCATGGACGTCGGTTGTCACTTAAAATCAGGTGACCCGTATGTTCGTCTGTCCTCCTATATAATATAAAAAAATACTCAAAGTTTAACTATATTTAAAAAGAGGCAAAAAAAGTTATGTCACAAATGAAACCACTACTTTGTAAAGTGAATAACGAAAGACACAATTACAAAGTACAATTGTATTTGTGCAAAAGTATTGACCTAAATATTATGCACAACAGCAACGTATGATTTATACGTCTGTGAAATGTACTTGGTGCTTTTCGGTTGATTTTTGTATTTTAGTTGGGAAATAAAGTTGTCTCGAACCCCAACTATTGGTATATCTATACAAATAAATAAAATTGGAGTGTCTGTTTATAATATTAAAATAACCGTTTTTTACTAATGGCATGTGGATGAATACACGATGCATATACCAAAACAACATTTTTTTAAATTTTTGTCTGTCTGTCTGTCTGTCTGTCTGTTTGTTCCGGCTTATCTCTGAAATGGCTGGACCGATTTTGGCGGGACTTTCACTGGCAGATAGCTGATGTAACAAGGAGTAACTTAGGCTACTTTTAATTTAGAAAAAAAAAATAGGACCTCACGAAAAAAAATGAAAACCAATTAAAATTTTATAATATTTGATTTAAAGAATTTCATTAAAATTAGTATACGTATTCCTTAAATACAGAATTAATAAGTTATAGTAAACTCTGCGAACTGAACAATTACTTTTTTGTTAAATTTTAATTTTATTTATTTTATTACCCGCGACTTCGTCCGCGTGGCGGACGAAGTCGCGGGTAACAGCTAGTATTATAATAAATCTTAATGTAGTTTTAAGATATATTAGCTGTTGACCAAGAGATGGCGTTATGGACTACGTAGGTAGATTTTAACCATGGAAAAAAATGATTTTCTCAGGACATATTAAATAAATCCAATTAAACACAGCCTAACTGTAACATGAAATTACACTCAATATTCCTGATCAATAAGTTTCTACGCTTAGTTTGTGCCGTTTAACTGATACGCGTATAATATAAACGTCTCTCCAGATTTATTATATATGTACAGAAAATCAACCTCATTACGTTTTGTTGCTAATGAACTAAACTTAGCACTTTGTGTTTTATAATCGATCGTTAAATTCGTATATCGTTGAAAAATTTTTGCAATAAGTTCCGTTCTCTATTACATCGGAAGGTGTATTAGAAATTTTACGAAAATTAAAACAGAAATCCTTAATTACTTCATCCTTAATGGGCGTGTTAATTGCCTTACTGTATAAATATACTTTGTATGCATTCCAACGCCTAGCAAATCGTGTACACCACAACGGAAACATCAAGTTTTTTGACTAAGGAGTAGGGGCTATCTAAATGGGTATCGAGCATTTTTAAAATTGCTATTATTTGTTACTAATTTGAGAAAATACTAAAGTAATCAGTGACTTTGAAAGTCTAGTTGACCAAAGATGTGGTTATTTAGAAACGTTTTAAAGTAAAACTATATAAATAATACGATACACACGATACGGTACTCTATTAAATTTACCGAATAGTGAGTTTTTGTGGCGTTAAGTAAAGATTTTTACGCAGGTATTTAAATAAGGTTAAAATAGATATTCGTTTGATAAAGTAGAAAAAAAAAACAACGAAATCTAATGAAATAATTGGAATCTATGTTTAAATACGAAAATTGTCTGTGGTTTTGAAGTAGATTATGTCAATGTTGGTGTGGTTAAACTGGTTGTATCAACTTCCAAGCATCGTGTACACATTACAAGATACTTAAAAAGTGTTCATATATTACTACGGGTAAAAGGCTCTCCGCGTTCTGTGAGGTCTGCTTGATATTCGTTTTGGGCTCTTAGCTCCCATGGCTAATGAACGCAGGTAGAATCGCTTATTAAGTTTCTGGGATTTTTTTTACTTCATAAGGGGACTAACGATCTGACGGTTCACATGATGGTAACTGATAACCGTGGCCATGAACACCTCCACCTCAAGAGTTGTAAGGGAGGGGAAAGAGAGAGGGGTAGTTTGGGCAAGCTTTTACTATACAAGCATAATATGAAAGCCGGTTTTTGTGAGGCCGTGGTGTTACTCCGGTCAAGAAGGTTCATTTGTGCCTAAACATAGCTCTCCCAAGGTGGTTAAACATTTATTTGCTAAAAATTTTTGGTCTTTACTTTGCAAGATGATGAAATGAACATTGTAGCATTGTATTAGATGATCTTTACCATACAAAGACCGGTCAGGCGTTATCTTGAGTATAAAGACTTAAAGTTTTTAATATCATAGTAAAGATAGAGTATAGAGCTTCGACATAACAACTAACTTGGTAGCAACAGGCAAACATGATTTTTTAAATGAACTTGCAACATTACAGAAATATTTATTTATATGATTATAGTTTAGTCGGAGATTGGCAACACTGCTTTAAGTTGGTCGGATGTTTTGGAAGGCTGTCCTTCATGTCTCTGTTCTTTTTGTTGTTTGTAAGTGTATTTCATAGGTGATGGGTTAGCGGTATGGGTAACAATGGAATTTAAATTAACACTACTGTAAATCTGAGTAGTGTGAACTGTGAAGACGACATTTAAAAACGCAACGCCTTTATTGCCTATATGTTCCACATGGCCGCCGCTAACCGAATTCTCTTCTATTGTTCGGAATTTCTTTGAGATCACGACATCTCTTTGTATTTCGTACACTTCGTTAGCATATGCAACGGCTTTCTAGAAACAATACTTGGTGACTAAAGTGTCATTTTTTGTTTACATTTAGAACGATCTGTTTAAAAACTTTCTGCCGGATTTCAATTTGTAACGAAGCAGTTGTGTAACCTAAAATGTTCTTATTGAATTGTTTCAGCACGTCTTTAGAGAGACCAATTTACTATCAGTATTTTTATAGGCGGACAGGCGAACAGACGGGTCACCTGATGTTAGGTTACCCATGCCTTGACCAGCCCATGGACACCTGCAACTCAAAGAGTCGTTAGAGGACTGACCCTTTTGAGGGTGATAAGAGATGGAGGGATACGGGGAGTTGAAAGAGTAGTTGAACAGGGGATGGGATGGGAGAGGGGGAGTTGGGCCACCGGAAACGTCAGTAATTTCGGATGCAAGCGTTCCTTCACAACCGGTTTTCTGTGAGGTGTGGTATTGCACTGGTCGAGCAGGCCTATTCGTGCCTAAATAGGACACTACCATGATAATAAATCAGTCTTGGACTTACCTAGCTTAAAAATTATTTAGTAATTTGGTTTTTAAATACATATTAATACCACGAAAGTGTGTATTTTTCTTTCCTATGACTTTCCTGTGGTGCTTACGAATTAGGAAACTTGATAAAGTACAAAAAATCTTAAAATAAAGACACTGTTAACCGACCAAAAATAAGGTGGATATTGTCCATTCGGTTGTATATTTTTTAGGTTGTACGTTTTACCATTGAAAGTATTGCGAAAAAAAATTCGAAAGGCAAATTGAAAGCAGTTATCACGTTAATTTGTGTTGCTAAGCTGTTTCAATTCATACACCTAATAAGAAAGCTATATTTCTGAAGGCAAAATTAATGGATCTTCATATTAATTTTCTAAATGACGATGAGACTGAATGATTCGTCGTATTTCACTGGATACTAATCTTTCAAGATAAATGGAAAAGTTTGAATTAGACGAGCGAACGACAAGCAACGAGCTATAAGGTAGTTCTAAATTAGTTCAGGGTACCAGAGAACGGGTATAACTGAAATTACTCTGGCTTAATTTAATAAAAAGATGAATTTGAAATTTGTTATTCAATACAAACAAAAAAAGAAACAACTAAAAAGAAAATCTAAGGAGGCAGCAAATAAGTAAATGGCTTATTTGTTATATTTTTCATTTTGTTATGACCGGATTCAAACCTTAAAAAAAATTTTAATGTCTGTATTACATGTAGTGATCGTAATTACTTTTAATAAATACAGTTCGCGGTTGAAGCAAAAGGCTTGCACTGCACCCTTAATACGTACATAAGTGCCATTAAATTATTGTTGGATTTACCTCTGCTTATTAGGGTATATAAGCAGGAGCACATGTTTTGGTATAGCAATACATTACTACACCCTTCAATACTTTAAAAAAAACCAGCATGTCCGCAATAGTACCTGAGAGCTTTATCGTCAATAAACATTATCAAACATACATAACTCTCTATGGAACTCTCTCTAAATAACAAAAATACATGTCAGTTATTCTATTACCTATACCTGCTAATGACTTGGTGGTAATTTAAAAAGCTTCTGTAAATTGTCTATAGAAGGCGCCTTTCCCCTTATATACATTGCACATTGCAGTTAATATAACCTCAACTGAATAGTCATCTCAACTCAAAAAGAACTGCATATTGACTATTGAAATAATATTTTATACAGACAGCGCAAATTTAATTTTAATAAAGTTTAATTCGCCTTCAAATTGTCAACTTAAACTGACGTTTGAGTAAAGAAAGCGACAAAACAATATACTTATTATAGTTATTATGTGATGAGTATGACGTTGACCGCGCCTGCGCGCGCGGCACATTCACGAGAAGGTAATGTATTGCATAATGAAGCTAGTCGTGATGTGCACTTCCTGGCTTCCGCTCTTTAACAATGAGCATCTGTCGTGGGACCAAAAGTTCGGCTGAGCTCGTATTTTTACAATATATCTTTAAGTTCTTCGCACAGTGAAAGTTGGGCTTACATGTAATCAACATTGTTAAAAAATATCTGTTTTGGAAGTGCTAATTTGGGATGCTCACACCTCTATAGCGGCCAAAATGTTTGTATGATACTATGTAGTTTTTTTTTGCTATTGATGACGTTATTTTAATGTATTATCTGATTAATAACAGCTGTGCGTATGTTGAAGATAGCTTTATCTGTCTACCCCTTCGAAGATATTACGAATGATATGAAGAAAGATATGAAGATTAATATATATACATATATACTCGTATATATATAGGCGTGAGCGTATGCACGTATGTTTTATTCTCTGACTGACTGACTAATTACATAAATGAGAATAGCAATCCTTAACAAATCTTTGTATGAACAATAAATAAAATTCATTGTATGACAAAGTTGGCTTTCTCAGTTCCAAATTTTAATTCCGTTATGTCTAACTTTTACATCATGAAGTATAATACAGGTAAAGCTTTGGGTAGAGGGCTTGCCAGATTTTGCCAAACGAAAAAAAAAGAAAACCATGTAGTCATTTGAATATAAACGTTTGTTACGATTTGTAAGTTATAAACACGTTTTACGATGACAAGGATGGGCGCCGATGATTCACTGACGAGTTCAAGTTTTTTAAACGAATACCAAACTGAACGTGTCATGTAACAAATGACTTATTAACATGTTCATAGATAAATGAGCTGCGTGTGTAATCAATTTTAAGTTAAAATGACTTCATTAAACTCATTATACCACAGTAATCGCCGTTTAGTTAAGTAGGTACACCAAGTAATGAGACCTTTGAGCAACTAGTTATAGATAATAACAGACTAGTAAACAGCTTTAATTATCTTTTAGTCGTGAGGGAGAAATATATGTATTTTGTGGTAAAGATGTAAGTGGTAGGTTGTTGGTATACTAAAATTACATATTTGTTTTATTAAGTAAAAATATTATAACAAATATACAGCTCGCCTGCATTATTGCTAACATCCAAACAATTTTGCTTTCCTTATCTCGAAGTTTTATAGTTAAAAGTAAAGTTGTTTTATTTGTTTAGTGCATGTTTGAAAAAAAAGTGACGATTGTTGTTGTACTGATATTTAGTGAATTTTATAGTTTATAGCTATAGTCATGTGGTTGTTACTTACATGATCACTGAAAATCATTCCTTGTCAAAAGACAATGGTATAAGATGGAAGAATTTTCTAACTAAGAATGTTTTGAAGGGCCACTACAATTGCGTTCGTCAACAAAGTTGTGCATTTTATGTCATATTTTATTCCCAACATTTAGTATAATTAAGGAAATTCGCCTATGTTGTAACTGTATGACTATTAGATAAGTTCACCTCCTTTTTCACTGTTTGGTTTTGTTACCCCGGGTCATCACCTCATCGTAGTTAGATCACCTCTGGTTAGTAAAATCACAAGCAAGCTATAAACTGCGTTGATTTGTAAAAATGCAGGTTTTTTTTGCTGCCAGCATTTTTTATTTCTTCAGCCAATTTAGTGTATCTTGGTAAATAAGAATTTCCGCTAAAGGAAGTATGGCTGTCTATTCTGAAAGGTATAATTGTCAAATCTATTTCTGAACAGTGTTTTTTGCTTAATGACAGGAATGGTTCAATTAAAGTCAAAGTGAACGCGGTTTGTTTTATTACTTGATAATGAAGGTAATAACCTTCGAGCATTTTATATTACACTAGTTGATGCCTATTATATACTTTTTTTATACTATAGGGGGGCGGACGAGCAAACGGGTCAGCTAATAGTAAGTGACTTCCGCCGCCCATGAACACTTGCAACTCAAGAGTCATAACAGTGAGGCTCGCCTTTTTGGGTAGGGGAAAAGGAGGAGAGAAAAAAGAGGATGGATAAATTGGGAGGGGAAGCCTCACTCACTTGGTCACACAATGTAACTATTGTTTAACAGCCGGTTTTCTGTGAAGCCGAAGTAATGACAAGCCGGCTCATGATTGAAATAAAATATGCTATATCAAGTAAAGATTAAGTAGATCTATAAAAGTGAAGCATTGATTGAAATCGGTTCAGTGTTGTCGGTGTTTACCCTCTATGAAAAAGCAATAATTCCTTCCTATTTATAATATATGTAGGTCTTGTGTTAGGATTTTAACTAACCCTTTACTGTAAAGTTAGTCGGCGTATATCATGTTTTATAAAGATATTTTATTTTCATTGAACTGTCGCTTGAATTTCACTTTATCGGTTTCGTATAAGATAAAAACATAAAATCTGTATGAAAGCCAGTCAAAAGCAGATTGTTAGTCATAGACGACATGAAGGAAAATTCCACATTCGCAAGGATCAATAACATCATAAGAAGTATAAATTATTACTTCAGTGATAAATAGCATAGTTAGATTGATTTATAACACATTTATTTAATACTAATAGCTAAAACATAATACCTGAAGATATTTTTTTTGTTTGTTTCAACAGGATAAGAGATTATTCTGTTTAAAATACAAACAAAAATCCAGATTTGGAACCACCATTCAGATTAGTAAACATCTTTTTCTATTGGTTAGAGCATTTATTGAGGAATACTATAAAGTATAAAATATCACGATATAACTCTTAAGAACAGAACAATGGCCATGAGCACCAGTGAAACTGCAAGGAACAAATAGTAAATAGTGTGACCATTACAACTAGAAAAGTTCTTGATAAAAACTGTACTGTTACTTTCTGTAAGAGGTGGCATGACAAGCTACGTTTGGCGCTACTGATATTCCAAATTCATATTACATATTTTTTTATAAATGTTCTAAATTTTATAATTTTGTACTGAAGTCATAATCAGTCACACCGTTGTAATCTGAAGGAGGAAGTTTTCGAGCAAGTTACTATAAGCTTTACCAGTATTTGTGTGGCCATTAAATTATTATGTCCATATACGACGTCAGGTTAGGTAAAAGCAATTAGTCGAATGTTTTCTAAACAACTTTTCGGAGGATATAGTTACTTATTAATGTACAATATATGTACATACTGATGCGCATATTTAATCGACTTATTTAAAGGGCTTACGCAAAGCTTTTATTGTTTCACAAGTCACTCAACTTAGATAAGTCTGTTGTAATTAACTTAGTTAAGTAAATGTTGCACCGAGATATGCGTGTTTTCTTTGGACAGATAACGGGCCTTAACTGGTGAATTATGTTTATTTAATTTGTCACAACATGGTTTTATACTGCTTTCAGATTTAAAATGATTACCGTTATACTCCTAGTATGTACAGCAAAGTAAATTGTTACGTTTATTAGGTTTTTCATGATTAAACAACTATTAGATTTGTAGATAAATAGGTAGTTAAATAGATTAAGCTACTTCTTAATCAGAAATTAAAGTAATATAGGCTATTTATGTAGTAGTCAAGTTGGTCCTTCTTAAATATAGTTTTATATGATAATTTGAATTTTATTCTTTGTTATTTTCACGTTTATGTTTCACAAGCGCGAAAATTTTACATTTGTGTAAAGTAAATTTAGACAATAGTTAAGTATAATGTGACCATTGTTATTTCGTACAATTTTTATGTATTCTTTTGACATTGGCCCGCTAGAGAAATGCAAAAAATATTGGTTAATTACAGATATATAATTGATTTTCGTATTTAACAACAAATATTTTAATTCTATTCTGGTTTGTAAGTCAAATCAATGAGACGTGACTACTACAAATTTGGCAAGCATGTCAAGGACACGGCGTTATGTGATTGTTTCTCTATTTAACCATATTAGCAAGTTTATTAATACGAATGTATTAATATAAAGTGTTATTCATAATATTAATCTATTAATCTAATAATAAGTACTCAAACCAAAAATAATGAGAATTTTTACTTAAGGTTTTGTCTTCGCTATCGATATCAAAGCAAGCAAGTAACTTGGCAAATTTATAAAACATTGTAATGTAGATCCAAACAAAATTAAAACTCCTAATTCATATTAAGTTACTTCTTTTAATTTTTCTAAATGGCCCACTACATCTCGACTTCTATCATTTGCAATAGGCTCTCCAGTCTACACAAGAGTCTATACTCCAGGATGCAAAGGAATAACAAATGTTCTAATCCCACCTTTTTTTTTTTTTTTTTTTTTTTCTCCGTGCGGAAATCCCCTCGGATACCACCTTCTGGTGGCATGTCGGACTCGAACCGACTAAAACCGCACGCCATCTTCGGTACTAGATGCCGGGGAACCAGGTACACCCTAGAAAGGAAAACCCTGGAACCCCGACGTACCTCGGGCCACCTACGGTTTGTAGACGGCCCCCTCCTGTGTGGGAACCCCAATGTTCCCGTAACTATCCCCCAAGGGCGCGCACGCTCCGCAGCGTCCGCGCCGCCACCCAACCCTGCTTCTGCTAGGGTGACAGATGGCCTCATCTGTCACCCCCAGGCCTGCGCTTATGGAGGACGGAGATCATTCTCCGATCTCCGGCGCCTGAGTCGCCTGCGGTACCTGGCCCGTTCCCGGGCCTGGCGGGCCGGAAGAGTTCTAAACCTCTCCCGATCCCGCTCCGCCGTCTCCTTGGCAAGCATAACTTGCTCGCAGAAAGAGACGGCGGAGTTCCACGCGTTCTCGCTCCGCAACATGGCCGCAATCATGTTACCGAGCGAGAGAACCACCACCCCGATGGCCGCCACGAGATCACGCCTCGGCTCCTCCCACGCCGGACATTCTGCCAGCGTGTGGAGCGCCGTGTCCACGGTCTGGCCATTGCAATGATGGCACTCAGGCGTTGGCTCCTTGCGGATCAGACACAGGTGATCTCCGAAACATCCCTTTCCAGTGATCACCTGCGTCAGTCGGTATGAGAGGGTCCCATGACGCCTCTCGAGCCAATCCTCCATAACGGGTCTTACCGCCGTAATAACGTGTTCTAATCCCACCAACAAATATTGCAATTGTCTACTATTATCAGCTTGATCAATTGCTGTGCTGTTCAAGACTCCAGGATTACAAAGTCATTTTATGCTCTAGTTTTCCATCCAGCGCGTGAATCCCATATTACAATAGAAACGCTTGATTCAATATCGGTGTCAGACAATAAAAGACGCAAATCTGTCAGATTAAATCAATGTAGGCACATTATTGAGTGGCGATGCGGTTCACTGGCTGTTGCATTGCGTAATGTTGAGGGCAATCGGCACGGGCGTCGGTGACAGACTGCCCACGCTTGTCACTGGAAAGTTTTTGATGTATTTTATGTAGGTTTGTTATTTATGTACGATAATTACTATTAGCTGCCCATATAAATTTTAGAAAAAGGTGCGCTAGTTATCTTCTTAATATAACTCGGTAAAACAGAGTATCTTACAGGTTACTGTTGTTCAATACTTGCTAAGGGCAAGTTTTAAAAGACATTACGATCAGTTGACATACATATATTCACAGCACAGGTCCTAAGAAACTTCATTTTGTCATGTAAAAATAGGATTCGGTACTACCTAGACTTCTATTGGTTCTAATGTAACGGGTTTATCTAGTAAACCAGATTAAATTCTTTAGTCTGTAATGAATTTGTATTGGGCCATAAAATTAATAAACACTAAACAGTCTTAGCTATTAGAATAAAAACTTTTGTGAGTTATTCATATTTATTTAAATAAATGGTTTTTTACTCACGTGTGTATTTGTACTATGCAGCACAATATGACGTAAGAACCGGCAGTATCAAAACATACTCATTACAATATTCATACTTCTAAAATAAAAGAAAAATAAGTTACCGCCAGAAAATTAACAATATGTACAATTGTGCGTATCAAATTTGGAATAAAGAACAATTTCTTTTATATTTAGTTATTCTAAAAAAAAAGCGAAGGAAAAAAAAACTTTGTCTTTAAGAATTTATGTTCCGCGGAGGTCGCAAAGGTGAACCTTTTGCATAGAATGCGCGTGCGCTTTCGAGTATGCCGTTGTAATTGTACGGTTCATCGTCTGCTCTAATGATAGATTGCTTCAATCCAAGTTGCTTATTTTCATGTTATTCTGGTATTTTATCCAGGGTATTTTATATTATATTATTAATATACATTGTTGTCCCTTATAGGAGTGAGTTTAGTTTCGAGCAAAGACTACACAAAAGGCACAAATTATTTGTTCATAATTGCGGTTACCGATAATAGACCAATCCAATTCTCTCCGTGAGGCAATACTTAGAAAAGAGAATTTACCGAGAACATACCTATAACCAACCAAAAGTGCTAAATTCAAGTCTATAATTAAGTACGGGATAAGCATAGAGCTACTGCAAAGATTACATATAAAACTAAAATAGTAATTAATCACATCCGATTACAATAGCTCTTCAGAAAAATATTTTGAGTAGCAATTTTGTCGCAAAAGTCACGGACATTAGAAACAAGCAAATGCTAATTTTAATTTCACAGAGCGGTCATAAACCTCAAGGACACTCGTCTATTCAGGAATAATTTGAGGTGGTAGTGAAGCGGAAATGCGGGTCTGTGACTAATTTCAGACACGCTTCGAAGATCTGGAGTTCTCTGTCCACGGAATCGATGGCGTTACGTGAATATTTTTGGTATTAATGGAATGGAGATGTTTTTATTTTATGGTGTAATTTTAATATTTAATTTAAAGACCACAGATTTAAACAAGGTACTACTACCCTGACTGTTTCGACTAAACTAAAACTTAAGTTAGTATAAATAATTTTAAGACATTTATACTCAACCAATTCGATTTATTTGGATACATGAGTGACATTTTAACTCAGGTAAGTTCAGTCTTAAATTTTAATAAATAATTGAACAACAATAACGATTTATTATAAAAAAAAGCGTTTTTGTAACATGTGCTTCGTATACATGTGTGAAACCATGGTTGTTAAATAATGTATATTCCGTGTCATTCATATTGTCATGGCCATAATTACGGTGGACCATGCTATTATGTCGTTAGGCTGTGCTCATGCGAACCAAAATAAGAGTACGAATGTTGAGGGTTAATAGTTTGTGTAACATTTCGGTACAAATAGTGATTATCTTAGACATGTATAGCAGTATTTTGGTTGAATGAGAGTCGTAGCTAATCTTTATGAACATTCTGTCAAATTTCATTTAGTGTTTGTCACTTTGCATGTTAGCAACAACAACAGCGATATAACAAATTAATGTTTTACATTCTCGCGTATGGAAACAATTGTTTGTCAATTGTTCTACATATGGTAAGCAACGGAGGACATCATCATCATTATCATCATTCAGCCTACTACACACACTGCTGGCTATAGGCCTCTCCCAACGATCCCCGTCATAATACCCAGTCCACCACCTTCCTCATCCAGTCCATCCCAGCTACTATCCTTAAGTGGCCAGCCCCCCTCGCTGGATGGCTTTCCTTTAAATTCCTTTTACCTATTCGCGGTCTAAATTCTAGGACTCGTTTTGCATCAAAGGCCATCGGCCCTTATCAGAAGCTATATTCATTTTTATTTTGAGCGATACTTCATCCTTAGTGTGTATATCCAACATCTCCCTTGAACTAATAAGACAGAAATAGTTACATCGTGAATAAAGATATTTTGTAGCCCTAACATTTGAAAACAATATAAGATTATTTAACGTTAGTTATCAGGCACAATCTTTGTACTTTTTGAAGTTCTTTTTAAAGGTATCTTTGTGGGCGTTCTGTACCATGTACTATGGAATATAACGTTTTTGGCTTTATATAAATATTTTTTAAAGAAGTTTGCCATTGTGCCTTTAAGGTTAAACTATTTTCGCTTTACGCAGATTAAGGATTAACTAAAGTTCTCAAGGTTGATCTGCAATGTTCAAATGACGATATGATTCGGCGTGAAATGTATTAACCATTAACCCTGGAGTAAATATTGACAAAACGGTTTTGACCATGATTTTGAAGGAGGGTATCTGACACGCTCATACTTTATTCAACAAACATAACTTAGTATGCTTCTAAATCGCTACTGAACTGACAGTGGAATTGTGTCAGAAAATTGTAAAGATTCTATTCATTTATTAGTTACGTTTTTTAAATATTTTACTAATATTCATCGCTTTATATATTTTTTATTTTTTATACTATAGGGGGACAGACGAACAGACGGGTCACCTGATGGTAAGTGACACCGCCGTCCATGAAATGAGGAGCTACAAAAGGGGGGAGGGGGAAGTGGGCCTCCGGAAACCTCACTCAATTCGGGGAAATGCAACGCAAGCGTTACTTCACAATCGGTTTTCTGTGAGGCCGTGGTATCGCACCGGTCGAGCCGGCCCATTTGTATTTCACTAATATTATTATTAGCTAGCTCACAATAAATAGTAATTGTAATCTTATGAACTTACTTTGTACTCGTTATACAATTTACAGAGGCGTTGGAACGATACCAATCTGTTGAGAGTTCTTCATCTTTAGGTACCGTATTCGATTAAGCACTATTGTTTTGTTTTTGTGAACGTGGCAAGGCGGATTTTGTGTAGACAGTAATCTTATATATAAAAACGACTTGACGTTTGTTAGTCTGGCTGAAGCTTGAGAAAGGCTGGACCTTTGAATAATTGGGTTAGTGTAAAAGCAAAAAATAAGCTGCTGGTTTAAGCTAATAATGTAAATATACCTTATTTTTTTTTAATTGAACTAGATTATCAAATACACCTAATGGAGGTGAAATCATTTATAATTTACTTTTTGTATCAAACAAAAAGAAAATTAATGATGAATTTGGTTGACTGTTCTGTACTGTTCTTAATTCCGAAATGTATATATAATATTTATATAAATATACTTATACTTATTACATTTTGGAATTGAGCAACTGTAACGGTAAGTAAGATGAACTCTTCCGATTTTACTTTGTATCGCATTCAATCAATGACCAAGTCTTTTTGATTGAGATCTTATAATTATCAAAAACCACAAAAGCAGATGAACTATTAATGTTTTGTAATGAAGAAAACATTTTGAATGAAATCATTGATATGCTGTTTGTTGTTCTTTTAAGTAACAATACTATTGTTTTAATAACTCTCGTGATTATTCCAAGTAGTTAAGTGATGGAAAAATAGCATTTACTTATTTTGAATTTGTCTCAGTTTATGTATGAAAGATGAAAGACAAACTACATCCTTCATTCATTCCTCTCTTCTTTTTCGCTGATGTTATCTCGATATTTCATATCTCCTGTTACTCTCTCTATTAAGAGGATTTAGAACGAATTGGAAATTAAAATTATTAAAAAAAAAAAAAAAAAAACCTGCTGTATTATTGCTCTAAATTCGTTGTCACTGACATATGATGTATGTATGTCACTACCACTGTTAAGACGATTCAAATGACTTTCGTGGAAATCCATCAAGCCGTTTATGCTCATCACACATAAGATGACATAACCCTCCTTCACACGCAGTCGAGTAAAAGATTAAGAATGTTTCAAATTAAAATAATAGGATGTTACTGACCTCATATATTTCCTATGTTCATTAACAGGAACGAAGTATTCGTCGTAAGGGTTGGCGGCATTCATATCAACCTCTACATCTTTCTTCTTAGCATTGCCATTTTTGGGCGTGAGATTAATAAGCTCCAAGTTCACCGCTTCAAGAGTTTTTGTGTCGGATATTCCGTTTGGTTCTTTAGTGTGTCCATTCTGTTGTGGGCCATTGGACGCGAAGGAGTCGTTGTGGTTTGGGTCTACTTCCTCGTCGTGTTGATAAGCTCTGTTGTCGAAGCCGGAGGGTGTAGTGGGCGGTGAAGGAGGCCTGTGTTGCGGCCTCATAGGCTCCCGCGGTGACGCCGATCTACTGTGACTATCCATTACCTTTGGAGCGGACTGACATCTGTGGAAAGGGAGCATAATTTTAATATTCAAGATTTCTGTACAGTCTTCTACTACGTCTATGATGACGCTAAGAGATGATGTTTGATAAATCGATCATTAGTTCGTGTTGTACAGCATATTATATATATAATATGTATATTATGTAATTTATACATTTATAAACATATGATAGGTTACCATTTCTTCTGCTTTGATAGGTAAATCAGATGGAATTAACCCTAACTTTTAAACATAGAGAAGGATTCAGTGAATATTCTGATAATGCTCTGATCTACTATTTACTGCTCTATGTATTGTATTAGAAATGTTTTTATGTTGGTCAAAGTTGTAGTGGTAAATAAAAAATAATATATGCATAATAATGAACATACGCAGTAGAAATAAAACAAATAGTCATAAATTTGAAGGTCACAATGCTATTCTTTGTTCAAGAAAGTAATAATTAAATGCAACACATTAAATACCGGTAGCCACGTGTGTAGTTCAATTCTTTATTTAGATTAAATTGAGAAATCATTTTTCTGAATAGTTTTTCTTATGTGGAAAATGTATGTGCAAATATGAAACGTAATACTCCAGAATAGTTTACACAAATATCACGACAGTATTCATACTAATAATTATAGTTATATAGGTATGTAAAATAAGATTTATCTTGTTAAATATGCAAAGAGATATGTCGTGATGAGCCTGTCGAACCGAGGCGAGCAGCAACTTTGTGAGGATTACACCTTTATTTACCATAAACTTTATATATGTTATGTATTGAAAGTGGATAAATATATTAGTCATAGAAATATGTTTTATAGGAACTGAATTCCCATTTTCAAATGCACATGACAATTTTCTCTTACCATTCTGTCAATATTGTTAATAGCCTAATAAACGTAAAAGAATATTAAAAAAAAAACTAGTTCTATAGCATTTGTCACATGGCGTGGGTAAGTCACGATCACATGCCAGTTGCAAACAACACTATTTGTCCTTAGTCCCAATACACGAGTGTCGTGGAGGCGAGCAACCTCTTACAACTCATTGTGTCTTAACTATAAGATCTGTTATAATTATTGTCTGCTTAGAGGTCGGAGTTTGTTCATTAACTGCGCTTGTAATCTATCTAACTCTTGGTCGTAGTTTGCTCGCATTAATGTCAAGTCAGGTTTCTTTTGTTACAAGCTTTTATTTAACTTGCAATGTATGTATGTTTGTTCGGGTCATATCTTGCGCGATAAGTTGGACCCGCTTTCCGTTGTCCATTCAGGCTTTAAATTTTGCATTTAACTTCAGTTCTGATGACAATGCATCTTAATCGTAAGAATGTCCTGAGTCTGATTCTAAAAGCTTGCTTAAGAATATATTTTTTATATTAATGAAATTTATAGTGGTAGAGCCATGCTTAGGCACGAAGGGGCCGGCTCGACCGGTGCGATACCACGGCCTCAAAGAAAAACCGGTTGTAAAGCAACGCTTGCGTTGCATTTACCCGAAATGAGTGACTTTTCCGGAGGCTCAACTCGTCCTCTCCTCTTTCCTCTCCCCTTATCTCTCCTCTCTTTTTCCCTCCCCGCATCCCCCATCCCTCATCACCCTGACAGGTAGTCAGCGTGCTTACGACTCATGAATTGCAGGTGTCCATTGACGGCGGTTGTCACTTACTATCAGGGGACTACTATAGGAGGACAGACGTAAAGACGGGTGTCTGATCGTCTGTCCTCCTATAGTATAAAAAAAAGTGAAGTTAAATCAACTCGCGTCAAGGTAAAGTATGAATGATTGTAGTCGATAGGATTAAGCTCTAGCTAGCTAGTGACTCTTGGTGTATCCGGGGCACTGGTAGACTTTTGGCAGCAGAATGATGAAGTATATTAAATTTTACTTGATAATACAAGAGATATATACTTTTAATGTAAAACTATGTGTAAATATGAAAATCAATCTTTGAACTTTCTTCCCATTAGCACAAAATAGATAGTCGAAATCAGTGTTCCTTATTTAAGGGTAATAGGGATTATAAGGGTTCAATATTGTCTAGTTACTGATGGCTGATATATAAATGTTTGTTTTGCAATCAAGAGTGTTTATCGATCTATCTATAAATAGGAAAATGCATAATACCTAATCTATCTCAGTGAGAGACTATTTACCGAAGCTTGTATGTCAGGATCTAATGTTTAGAGTTCAGCCAGACAATAGTGTTATTGTTTACATAATGGTACAGTCATGAACGTTTTGTACTAGATAAAATATTATTTCTTTCAATCGTTATCTTATATTCTATAGTTAATTTAAACTTCTTAACCTAGTAAAAGCTTTTAGTCTATTATAAGCAGTACCTAATATTATTTTATTATTATTAAATGTCTTCCTTTGGATGCCTTGAAGGCTACTAAACGATTAGACTGTTATCTATCATGCGGTATATACAGTCCCCGATTAAAGGTAATAGTATTACCTCCAATTAAGAAAGTAAGACTAAGTTATGGTCAGCAAAATGTGGGCATTTGAAACGCTTCTGCCTACTCCCTCAGGAATAACTGTTAACTTTATTGTTGGAAAAATGAGAGGCTATCAACAAAGGTTCACTTAGATCCGGTTGCACCTTATTATTAGCACTTATAAGATTCTTACTTTCTTTTTACAATACTAAACTTACATAACATTTTGAAAGCAACGATGAGCAGTTTTAACTAATATTATAAATACCTATACTTATAAAATTATACATATATACAACATGTAGGCATAATAGTTACGAAAAAGACAAAATTTAACTATTATCTAGAATAAAAGTACTATTACTTGAATTTATAGACAAAATAAAACCACAGACAACAGCATGTGAAAATTAGATTATTGATGCAGTTTCTGCAGTACAAAATAACCTTTTGCTTTATGTAGGTTTGTTGGCATCTTCGCAGATAATGTTGCAAGGGCTGAGCGTGACTTCAGCAAGCGAATCTCATTACATTTAATACCATCATTTTTGTAACAAATGCGTTGGTATTGTACGAAACAAACTCTATAGACTTAATATTTAAACTTGGAGATATACTTTGGTGTAATGCGAACACTATATTTTTAATTATGTCGACATGGTTAATAAATAGCCTTGATGTTCGTTAGGATTTAGGTATTATTAGATTCATATTGATTTTGGGAGAGAGTTCTTGCCAAAGATTAATAAAAAGAAAATTCCTAGTAGGAATTATTTCTGTGTTGCAGGGCGTTTCACAAACGTTCAAAAAATTGGCAGAAATGATCCGGAACAGACTAGAGACAGTTATTTGTGGATTACATAAATTTTTATCCCGCTGTAGTCATTATCTATAACCACTAACAGTCAACAGAGACCAGAGTTATGAGAAGGACACCATGGACTTTTACGGAAGGATCTAAAAACAAGTCGCAAGAACATAAAATAAACGAAAATTTGAGAGCGTGTTCACGTGTTTGGTAACATGCTAGCAACAATATTCAGCTGAACGATATTTTAGGATGCCAATGTATTTATTGCTTTTGAAGAAAGGAACGAGGAAAGTAGAATAGAGAGGATAGAAACAGAGTACGTTAACAATTCAAAGTAATAGAAATAGTATTTGACAGTACCGTAAGGTACATGTAATTGTTTGAAAAATGTTGAAGTCCTTGTAAGTGTTAGGAAGAACAGTAAAACATTTTTAAAGCGATTAATACTTAGAATTTTAAATCATAGTTAGTTTTCACCGAAGTAGCATTTGTATTTTGGATTGAATTCTTTCCACTTCTTGGTAGAGCTAGCACATCCTTTGCTACATAGCAATTATCACACAAAGTACAACTAAGAAATGATTTATCATAGAGAAAGAAATTTGATTCTAAGTAATTTTAAATGTTTCAAGTTTATAAATAGAATGTTATGTAAACAGATTTGATGAAACGAAAATAATATATGAAATCGCAGGTTAATAACTAGAGAATATCTCACCTTATTCTAGGGGTGTGGGGTCTCTTCTTAACAGGAGATTCTAACACCAAAGATCTGGTGTAATAATATTTAGCATGTGCCGTACGAGGGGTCCGAGGGGCCTTCCGGAACCGCTCGCTCCTGACCAAGTTACCTCCAGGCATGGTGCACTATGATATTACCGTTCACACACAATTTTCATTTTTACCGGTTTTTAGAAAAAAAAAGCGTCAAGTGAGTTGATTGATTCTGATCAGGGTACTGACGTGCGCAACGCTCGATATGATTACATGTTCAGGTGAAGAAGAAAACAATCATGATAACAATAATATTGATGTGTTCCACGACATACGGGATGCTCTAAAATGTTGTTTGTTCATTACTGGGATCGCCGAGCTGCATTACTTGCGAGTAGACACCGCTATTTGCCGTCAGTTTCAAACAAATTTAGCGACTGATTTGGCAATTAATCACGTTTTGACGAAAAACTAGACAGCGATGTTAAAATATTATCACTATTTATGTAAACATTATTTATTGGTTGTCAAAATGACATAAAATAGTACTACGAACTATGAAGCTAACGTAAAATAATTAATTTCCTAAGTGTAAAATACCATAACAATAATTAAAAGAAAATTGTCATTAAGTGAAGTTGGCAGGGTACATCCTGTAGAGGCATATTTTCAACATTAATGACTTCATGCTAAAAGAATACAGTAGCGATGTGATTGTAACCATTCAGAGAATAGACGTGCGTTGATAGCTCAACAATTTGACACACAATTGTTTTCTTTACTACTAGATGCCGACAGTCATTTCTTGTATACATAGACCTCGGATGCAGTTTCACTGCAGGAGAATGTGGAAGCATATACACATCTTAGTTTAGAAAAGTTAACTCTCTAAGACGGAAATAGGAAGGAAAACACACACGTAACACACGTGTTAAGAAGTTTGTTATTGGTCAAAGTAATGTGTACCCTTCCTCTTCATCAATATTATAAGTTTTAGACAAAAACTATCGAAATATAATAATAATAATAATAAGTTTTTGAAAAAAGTCGCGCAACAGTATATTGGGATCGATCTATCATCACTGACAGGACTATTGTTGCCAATAAACCTGATATAGTGAGCGGTGATAGACCAACTAGAGCGCCGAGCAATTATTGTAGATATTACCATTCCACATGACGACAACCTCAAAAAGGCTGAAAAAGATAAACAAATAAAAGATTTGGATCTAGCCTATGAGGTGGTCGACATGTGGGATGTTAGTTCTGCAATCATTGTGCCGATACTCATATCAGCTCATGGGTTGATTGCCAAGAGCCTCGACCTACATCTGCAGAAGCTCACGTTACACAGCTGGGTTAAGGGCCTAATGCAGAAGGCAGTCCTTCTTGATACGGCACGTATTGTGAGGAGGTTCCTGTCTCTGGAGCCCTAACCACCGGTAGCTTGGTCCTCGTACCCTATACCGGTGAGACACTATTTTTTATATATTTAAATATATTTTGTTTTAATTTTATATTTAAAAATGTAATTTGTATGTTTATTAATGTGAATAAAGAGAATAATAATAAATTTAAATGAAATAGTAAACAAGTCAGTGGCAATAAATGCTTAATTCGTGTGGAAAGGAGTCGTTTTTTTAGATTTTTTTAAAGACTGCTAGTAACGTGAGCCCACATTATTAAAATGAAATATAATAATAATTTGTAATTTGTTAATAATTTCACTGACCTGTCGGTCTAGTGGTTACTGACCCAATCCGGTCATAGGTTCGATTTTCACGCACGACAAATAATTGTGTGATTATCTATCTGAATATCTCTGTGAATCATTTGTACCGTGTTTTCTATGATTGTGTAATTTCTATAATATAAGTGTACTGTTCTTGATAGATATATAAATAAGTTTATCAGCAGTTCGGTTACCATAGAACAAGTTCTGAATAGTTTGGGATCAGACGGTCAAGTGTGATATGTCTACACATCATATGTGGAAAACCATCAGACTTGTCACAACATGTCTGAAACGGAACTTCCTAAGGAATTGTAGGTGCATCTGATAAATCAGTACCTACTAATAACACTCCACTTTCGATTATACGAAATAGGTAAACTACTTACAAAGCTTAACGAGTCGGCGCGCCTGCTCACTGCAGGAATTCTTGGCACGCAGTTGTGAAAGGCTCAGCCTTAGCAAATACTAAACTAACTGCATTTTAATCATGATGACGTACGATGTTACTTGCTTTTGCTATTCCATCTATTCAGTACATAGCTAATTGATTTGCGCATGAAATAACTATCGGGTTAAAACCTCAAAGGTGCTAACGGTGAACTCGTATTTCAGAATTGAACTGTCTATATCTGAAATGAGCAGATGACGTGTTATCTACGACGATACGACGATACGGTATCCTTTTCTTGTAGTCTATCTATCCTTTACACACTTTACACTTCCCAATCCATTCGTATGGTCAATATCAATTACTTCCATTTTATGGATATTTCTCGTAGAGAAAGAACTTTGGCTGCTTTTACTTCACAAATTTCACTTAGGTCAATATATGTGCAACGATGGGCGAAGGCGTGCTCTCTTACGATACCACACATTGGTTCAGAAGATTTAAGGATGGAAAGTATGACCTATCTGATACACCTCATCCAGGACGGCCTCCTACAGTAGATGTAGATGAGTTAAAAAGACTAATAGAAATGGATCCCAGGTTCACTTCACGTTGTCTGGCAGAGCAGCTTCAGTGTTCTCAAACTGCAGTAGAAAAACAACTCCACGCTTTAGAAAAGACATGGAAATATTCAGTTTGGTTGCCACATGAGTTGACGCCGTTTCAACTTCAGAATAGAGCTAACGTGTGCATGGAACTACTTAGTTATCATCGTACCAATGACATAACCCACGTTTTATCCCCCGTAATTACTTACGGGGGATAAAACGTGGGTTATGTACATAAAATTTTCGCGTATGCGACAGTGACTTGGACCTGGAGAAGCAGGAGTACCGACGCCAAAATCTGACACGAGTAAAAAGTTATTTTAAGTGTGTGGTGGGGAATAAACGGAATTATATACTGGGAGCTGTTGCCATCTGACACTACAATCACGGCCACTATTTATTGTGACCAACTGCATAAAGTAGCAGCGAGTATAAAATTAACGGCCGCTACTAACTTCAAACGGAATCATCTGCCAAGGTGTTTTATGATTTAGAACTGTTCAAGTACATGTCTGATGTCTGTCTCTTTCAAATATCACCCATCATAGACACGCAAGATCATGCAACTTGCACTTTCACATGGCGGCATGCAAGCTACCGATTAGCCTGGCAACTATCGTGTTCAGTCATAGACAATTTTTTAAATCGGACTTGTATCGACGAGATAGAGATAAACTTCATTGTTTTAAGAATTCAAAAATGAAGTCCTTTGACTTTTGATTTACATTAATAACTATCAATTTTTCTTACTAATACCACAGTATAAAGAAGAAAAATAGGATCTTTCGACTATACTAATACTTTGTTATAGAACTAATAAATAGTCAAAACATTAATATTCCAATAACTTTCTTGGAGTTAATTTCTCAAATAATAAAACAGATTTCTAATCTCATTTAGTAACATTTTAGATTCTAGATCATATTGCCGTTTTGCACAAGCGATTGGTTAAACTAAAATCAAGGTTTGAATTACTTCTTACAGTCTTTTGTTATAGTTAATAGTAAGAGGTTATTTTATACTCTATATACTTAACTCTAAATTCATTATTTCATAGTTTTTTTTCAACCATACCTAGAATTAGGGGAATCAGAAGAGACTAAAAGAGTTCTGACTTGACTGGCCTGTTGTTGTTAGTGAGCCCGACTATATATACCGATACCGATATATATCTCAGTCTCAGATATTTACATACTAAATCTAAGCGAAATTATTATTTATAACAGCTTTATTTGTGTAATTACCTTCAATGAAATATAACATGGCATGCATATCGGGCCTGTTGGTCTAGTTGTTAGTGACCCTGACTGCGGAACCGGAGTTCGTTGGTTCGATTTCAACACGGGACAAAAAATTCTGTGATATTCTTAGTCCAATTTTCAACAAAAGTTTATACGATTGAAAAGTTTTTTATTTATCATATGATGGAGACAAGAGTGAGTTGCTGGCGTTTGAGGTGGGAGTACGGCCTTTCCTTGAAGGTTTGAAGGTCGTATCGGCCCGGACATACCGCTGGTGACAATTTTATTTAACTTTGTTTTGCAAGGCAAAAAGTTCCCCGCAACAAAGAAATAAAGGTTAGTGCAGGAGGTAAGTTTTCTTAGAGTAATAAAACTAAATAAAGTTCAAACTTGTGAACCGAAAAGAGAAAATGATTTTTTTTTCTATGTTACAGGGGACAGACGAACGGATTGCAAGTGACAACCGCCGTCCATAGACAACCGCAACTTAAGATTCGTATTCGTAAGTCTAAGTTAAAAGAAATCTCTTCTCTCGCCTATTTTTCACGTATGAATTATGTGAAAAGATTAACCCTAGAACTTTGGTAATTGCAGGACTTCAGAAAAAAAAATGTTAAAAGAAAAAAAATATGATTGGTTGGAGCTGTTTAAGTTTTGATTGGTTGTTTTATCGATAAGTAAGTTTTTCGTTGGAATGTCGTTAGGCAACAACACCTACTTATAAAGCATGACGTTTACACCCTGTTTCACATAAATATGCTCGCATTCAGCATGTCTGTTTACGAAATCTTACCAAGTTTTTTGTACAATATGATATTTAAGTAGATAATGTAATGTGCAGATTATATGACTTAATTTTCTTAAAGAGGGTTTGCATGCGTTAATGTTTATTTCCGACTTAAATGGTATGAGTCCTTTTCATTTACGTATTCAATTACTAAGAATAGCTTAACCGTTTAAATTTGGGCTTCCTACATGTGTTTATATATTACTCTAAACACTTAATAACTCGTAATGTATTTGTATAATTATTGATGTAAAAGTATTTTTTAAGAAAACTCCCGAAAACTGAGAGTTATTCCTGTATCGCGGGGGACTTTACAAATGTACAAACAACGGACACAAATATCCCTGGTAAAACACACTAGGTCACACAAATTTTTGTCTCGTGTGGGAATCGAACTCACTACCTTTCGCTCAGCAGTCAAGGTCACTTGCCACTAGACCAACGGGCCAATCGTTTTGTTCATTTGTTATGCTTTCACGTTTTGACTAATAAAAAAAAAGATTTAATATTGCAAAAAAGTTGTTAGGAATACAGAAACAGACAGGGTATCTTTAGTCCTGAAATAAGAACTGTTTCCAAGGGATATAGAAATAACTTGTTCCTAAACATAGCCAAGGTCGAAAGCTAGTGTACATGATAAACCATAGTATGGTGAACCATATTTAAACATATTCAGTTTATATACTATTTATTATAAGAAAAAGCCCTAACAGGGGTACGTCAGTAGTTTAAAAAAAAGACAAGGCCAAATTTAAATAAACGATCTGCTGTACTGAAATGAATTAGTTGGCATTTAAATATTTTATTTCTCAAGTTCACTAACATATCTGCAATGTACTAAGAAGCTAATTATCTACACAATCGCAATATCTTGATAACTGAAGCTAGCGAGCATTTAATGAACATTACTAATTTTTGCACAAATCACATTAAAGTGCATTTCCACAGATTACGTAATCTAAGGTCATTGACTGGTGAATAAAAACTCAATTCTTTAATTGTTCGTACTCTTTGATTTTATCTTCTTTATAAATTAATCCCTTTGTAAAAAGTAATTAGTTACGTTGATGTAATTGTAGAGTTGAGTTTTTGTGAATTGAGTGCGTCAGCGTTTTTGGTTTGGTGGTTAGCTGGAAACATTATCGTCTTAATAAACAATGAAACAAATTTGTGTTTACATTGAATTATTTAAAAAAGTATTAACCAATTGTCACTAACCTAACCATTCATTAAGGATTGCTCTTAAATTACCTTTACAAAAATATTTTGTTTTATAGCCACTGTTAATAGAAAAAATGCTAACACAGGACGAATACAACCTTTTACTAAAATAATATTTCTTAATACAAAATTAATTTAAAAATATAACTAAAGTGTCAATAGTCCACATATTATTTAATGTTATTTCTATTTACATTTATAAGTTTGTCCAACACTTAATGGGCTGCAATAATTTTAAATTTGAAAGTTAAACATTGACCATAACGTTCAGCATAATTTTTTTTTTACAGCTCACTTTCCAAGTTGCTTTGTCTATATATGTAATAGTACATAAATTTTAGTATTTTCACCTACGGCATACGTTCCTCTATCCGGGCTTGCTGAACCGTGTCCAAGTGATTTGTTTTGCGCCCCAGCCTCAAGAGTGAAAGGTACTGAGGTCACCACAGCCGGTGCTATTAGCGCGATACATTCCGTGTTCAACTCAGGTGTTCTACTGAATTAAGCAAGTGTTTTTCGCGGTTACACTCCTAATATGGGACTTAATTCGACATACATACTTTTTGTTATTTTTTCTTTTATTTTTAAATGCTGATAATTTATTTTGTATGGAATTTGACTTGACGTGTTTTTGTAAAATAACATCACTGTTCGACCAGATTATTGTAATAAAATGATATTAAAATAACACCTTTTGTTTTGTAAAAAAAGTATTTTGAATTTTGTAAAGATCCGGCTCAGACTGGAATCTTTAGAGGTGATTAGGCCCCGGTTACTATTATGTCTATATACATACATAGTCTACGATGCATTCGAAAGAGCAAATCACTGACCAGTTTTACCAGACAATGTATTTTATATCATTGATGCATACAATTTACCAATACTTACTAAACCGGTATTACTTTGTTTTAAATGACCCCTGAGCAATACTATCCATGTCCGCATGTAAACAGTAATCAGACATGTGTGGGGAAGACCAAAACGACGAGTCATGAACGATGAGTAGCGTTCAACTGATTTGCACATCATTATCCTTTCATTTGTAAAACAGGTAACTCCTTCAAGCTAATTGGTTGATCGTATATGTTCGTAAGTTACCAAACAGGTAAATTCAGGTATAAACTTGAACAAAAGAGAGGGCAATTCCTGATATTTTAAATGAAACTGACCGAACATCATAAGTACCTACAGAGGAAGACATTGAGAAAATCATGATAAGTATAATTTTTCCTGATCTTGCTAGACCTCCTAGAGATTGCTCAAGTATAAAATAACAAGTAATATTCAATGTCGTTATACACGTAAGTAGATAGTCACGGACACTCAGATTAGGTACATAATATTTTCCAAACAGGAAATTCTTTAAGAGAAAAAAAGGATTACCAAATCTAGCTAAACACCTGTTGAAATATATATTTTATTAGGTTTAAGTAGATGCATTATAGTTAATTTTAAACTCCTAGACGAATGGAAGAAAATCACAGTATATCTGTATAAAAAATCTTTTTTCAATGACCTACATTTAAACTTTTGAACATTTAAGACCTTGAAACTGAAGTCTAAACTTGTTTAAAATTACAAAACACATTGGTCGTTGATAGATATATGCTGAGACAGACTAATAAATATGTAGATACGTATTTATAGAACACAACGAAAATACTACAAGCGCTACAATTAACCTTTACCCGATCGGCCTAATACTGGGTTTAGGTCAATTCAAAATTCCTATCATGTTTACTCAAGGCCGTAAGGCTTTATCATGAGGTATGTTTACAAATTGCCTCAGTCGATCACAGATTCATGCCTCACTGTAGCTAATATTAGGCAATTCTGATCATGTCTTGCGCCACTTCATCTACATACAATCGCACGCCTCGAATGTTTCCAGTGAATAGGATTTGATTCGGATAATGCAAGATTTTTCTTTTAAGTTTTAGACTGATCCTTGTAATATGGTATTGCAGTGTAGATAAGTATGACGTTGCTTTGATAATAACGCATCCATGAGCTACAGCCTCTTTTTTATACTTTCACTACTCTAGATGATCTGTTTGTTGTATCAAGTCGGTAATAATGCATTATATCGTAATCAATCTGAATTATTTCGGAAACTGCAAAATACTGTTCCCACTTTTACAGAATCATGTTAATTGCTTGTAGGAGATAATTGTATATCTGAAGTATTTTTGCGAATAAATTGTTCTACGACCTTAAGACTAATCTCAATTATCGTTATTGTGTAAACTAAAGGTGGGTCTGAAGTTCTCAGACACGCGTGGGAGACCGTGTATTGTTAAAAGGCATTCTAAGTAAAATACATCTATCGGTGCCGTTGGGGAAGAATGTGACGTGTAATTTGATACATTACATCTACATACATCATGCATACATCTTCTAAATTTATTTCTGTGTCCTATTGCTTTTTTCTTTCTAGAATCTAGAGAGAGTCTATAGTCTAGATGAGCAGGATTGAAATGATTATTATTATTATAACTTAAAGAACAACAACAAGTATTACTATTTTCGAATCAAAGTTATCATCATAGCCATCAATATAAAAGCTTCTTTAAATCTATCGTACAATGGAAGAGCTTTGACGTGAGATCATCCATGATTCATAACGAGGCATGCTCATTGTGTGCAACTATCGGCCAACCTTCTGAGAGGCTTTCGGTTTACTCCAACTATTTCAATTATTTCCTGTCATGTTGTAACGAGGAACTACTGTTGAATATTTAATTTTTTTATTGCTATTTTGTTTGAAAGTTATATCTACGTATGACCATTTCTTACATATACTTATTTTGAATATTAACAGCACTACAATTTAAACATTTTTTTTTCGTTTTTGTTGGTAATCTCTACTGTTTATATTTCTATTGATTATGAAATTAGTTTGGTATAACTGTTATGCGACATGCCGTTGTAGCAAGCAACATGAAAGACTGCATAATATGTATTTTTTTTCCAATATAAGAGGTAAATTAAACCCTGTCAAAACTGAAACAATCACAGACCTTTTTACTGAAAGGAAAACTAATTTTACAAAATGCTTACAGTTCGCAATCTTTGTAATAGACAATTAGTTATAGGAAAACGGCAGCTTTGAAACGCTTCTGATACGGAGTGTAGTATTCTTTAACTCCCAGGCAGAGTTTTACATGTACTAGCAATAGCACTAGCACTCTCAATTTACTGGAATGTAGGTCTGTTTAAGTCTGTCGTCAAAGGTAATGTCGCTGTTTTGATATTTTCTGATTGGAAAGGGGCAAAATTTATTACAATCTGACTTTGACGTCGTTGGACGTGGTTATAAAGAAATTATGAGTTTATGGAATATTTACTAGTGTAACGAATACAGTGTTAAAACACCAATACAGTGTTAACCATAACTTCAGTAAGTTCTTCCGCGTTGAGCCATTAACAAAAACTTTGTAAGTTTTTTTTTGTTACACATACGAATGTGTACCTTTCTCAATATTGTGTCGTAAACCGTGATAAACATAAATATTTTGTTAATTGATTGTACGTACGTATGTCTGTAACAGTTTCATGTCGTGCACCCAGCGACCTTCAAATGCCTTTGAAATGTATTAAATTGCTTGAGCGTGAAGGAAATCAATCGCAGGTCTGAATCATAAATGTAACAGAAAGGGTAGCTTTGCGTCATAACTTGTAGATAAATACGCTAAATATCTAGGTAACTATTTTAAAGTGGACCTTTAAAAACATTATGTCTTTTAGCTGCAAGAGTTCCCTGTAAACTGTTGGTATTAAAAAGACAATGATTGTATTGTCCTGTGGCCCTTTTACCTATTATGTGAAAGTTAAACGATGTTCTTTTTATGATATGGGGGATGGATGAACAGACAGGGCAGGGGAAAGATAAGATAAGAGGGGAGAGATAAAGGGGAGTTTGACCGACGGTACCCTCACTCACTCGGCAATACAACGCAAGCATTGTAGGTTTACTGTTTTCCTGTGAGGCCGCGGTATTACTCCGGTCGACATGGCCTATTCGTGCCTGAGCATGGCTCTCTCACGGTTAAAAGCATGGCTCTCCGAGGATAACAATATCACGATGTACAATATCAAGCTGAAGATCGATACGATTTAATATTTTTGTTTGTGTTGTGTAATTAACAAATTTAGATAAGTTATATTTGTTAAATATAGCTATAAAAAAGTATCGAATACAATGGCCTCTATGTCTAGTGCTTAGAGATCCTGATTGCTAAGCCAGAGGTCGTAGGTTCGATCCCACACGGGACAAAAAAGAACGTGATCCACAAAATAGTTGTCTCGCGCTTGGGTGTTAATTTTGACCATTGTTTGTATGTTTGTCAAGTACACCGCTATACAGAAAACATTCCTAATATCGTGCTTTGTCTTTTAAAAAAGTAATAAATAAAACCATTAAGTTTAACATTTACTTGTTAAAGAATCATTGCGCTTTTTGTATCATTTTACCACATAAGAATTCGATTTAGTAATTCTCTTATGTAGTAAGTCTTACTTCTGAAGCAACTTAATAAACCTGATATAAACCTACAATTAATATCCATATGTGGGTTTGTAGGCAAATATTTGCTTTAAGTAGCAACAATTAAACGTATATGACCTTATTTATTATATTTAAGGGCAGTCAGTTAGTGGATGGATGGTTGTATCTAGATAGATGTATATGGTTTTATAATTGTATATTAATATTGTTCTGGCTACCTAAGCTTCAAGCGCACGTCTGAACACAGAGATAATAATTTATTTTTGTGGTTTATCTAGCGTATTGCGATCTGTTCTTAGATCTATTTTATACCTGTATACTTTAAGTATAATATAGGTTAATTTAAAAGTTTATTATTTCGGATAAAATTGCTTGAACTGAAAATATTTGTTAAAGATACTGCACCAGATTTTACTGAAGTTGAAGACAAGCATATGCAATAAGAAAAGTGGAATTTTACTACTTATATTATTTCAGTCATTTTGTTTTGTGATATGTGATGATATAAATATAAAAGTGTATACATTTGGAAATGAAAACAAATTCCCAACTGCCAACACATGTTCACTGTCAAAAAACTGTAACAAATGTTAACTCCGTCGGATACTAAACGCACGAATGCGTAAAAGTAGAATGAACGTTTAAGATCAATTAATATATTACAAAAAAAAACTTGTGTAGTAGTAATATTAAGCGGAATTCTAATCAGATTTAAATGTTACCCAAAATTTTGCTACAAAATTACTGAAATCAATTACATAGCAGTTTTCTTGATACCATTCTAAAACTGTTCACACCAACCAAAACCACCGTTACAAATGGTGTGTTGAGAATTAGTCGGTATTTATTGTAACTTGTGATTGATCACTGACATTACGACGAAGTCACGTAGTCGGAAACGGTTCCGTGTTTCGGACGTTTCTGTCGGCTCTTGGCTAACTGTATTGTGGTCACTGACCACAGGGCTGTAAAGCTGTGGTGTTTCATTACCTATAGCAACTTATGGTGCGGATAGACCGGTCTTGGTTCAGTTTCTAAGTTCCAGGGATTTCGTATTGTATTATTCTAATACATTTATTTTTGCTTTATCGTCTGAATGTTTGGGAGGTTATAATATATTCTGCATTATGAGATTCTTATAATTAATGTTTTCTGTCATCAAAACTCCGATGAATATTTCTATAGGTCCAGCATAATCTCTTAACTTTCCGTCAAGAGACTTCTGAGACAAACGCCTGTTAAAATAACATATTAAAAAAAAATCATTTTTAAGGCGATTGAACCCTCTGTATTAAACGCCTAAGTATCAAGCGCAGAATATATTTACAATAATGATTTGTGTGACATCTGCAATGATCATATTCAAGATCCAATCAACCAGGCACAAATGTATATATTATATGCCCGTAAGAAAACTGAGAAAGTTTACTGAACTTGCGTGGGATTGGTCAAAATTGCACTTATTTAATCGCAATTATGTTTTATTGAGACGTCTAATGTGTTCAGTCCAGGTTTACAGCCTTGCACGATGCGACTCAGTTTATTGCACAGGTTCGGTTCTCACTCGCGTGTGTCGATTTAATTTTGTGTTTAGTTACATGTTAGCAGCTACAGTTAACTTCTCAATGGTTTCAGATTTTTTCTAATGTATCTTTAGGGCGATTACTGTACTGTTAAGTTGTTAATGGCTGAACAAACGTTGCCTGGTGGAATACCACTTCTTTATATAATTTTGACACATATAATTTGAAGTGCAAAGAACACCTATCAAATGACTAGAGCGATGTGTTCGTATTTTGAAACACGGACTGAATGGGAGATAAATTACCTATATCAAGTTCTCTCCTGTTGCAATGTAGTTGCATTGAGCTCTTAAGGCTGCAATCCCCGTGTGATTAACCAATCTCTGTGTTTTTAAACAGCAACAACTTATGTGAATACGAAGTGCTGCGTCTCGTAAGAGCCTCGCCCGAAGTGTTAGTAACAACTTTTTTATAACGGTAAAAATATTCTGTTCTAATCACGATAAGAATATAAAGTTTACAATTTATAAACGAATTAAAAATAAACTACATAATTGTAAACAAGAATAATCAGTTACATAATTAATACAATGTTTGAATCGATTTATACTTTTAGGCATATTTGTGTACTTTGACAATAAATGGACTCATCCCACTTGTTTTCATTAACCATCTTGAACGTATTTTGATTGCCTTATAACGTCTAAAAGACAATATATGTTTATAGTTCTTTGGTACGTATGTTTCTTGTTGTTGTAAGCTTTCCTGCTCTCCTTTAACGTAATACTGCCTGTTTTAAATCTTGGAGTTTTCCTGTAATGATCTCCAGATCTTCAGAGATGGCATATTAGCCTCTGGAGAACTACATATATAACTCTTTATCATAAACTTATCTTACTCTTTTATATACTCAAGTTCTTTCTCCTAAACGCCCATAATTAGGGCTCCAGAGACAGGAACCTCCTCACTATACGTGCCCTTCGTACAGCTTTCTAACGTGAGCTATCTGAAGGTGTTGGTCGAGGCTCTCACCATGATTGCCGAATCCACATCCCCCATGTCGACAACTTCATGAGCCAAATCTAAATATTTTAGTGGTTTATCTTTTTCAGCATTTATTATTATCCTTATAAACATTTTTTTATGATGATAGTGAGAACAAATGTTTTATTCCGGGAATAAAAATAGTTTTCATGGTTTAAGCTAAGTGCACAATTCTGAAGCTAATAGTGTAAACTTAAGCATAGACAATTATATATTTTAGATTCAAACTCTACGACGTGTGGGCCAACAGAGCTTATTAATTAGGCCAATTGCATTATTCATGCACCGGTTACACCACTTCGATTGCATAGTCTATAAAGAGCTTTTCTTGTTTCTCTGTGCGTGACTGTTTATAGTCAATTTGTGTAATTGATATTCCTATATTGCGTCCTTTGTTGCAAACAATAGTATTTTTGCAATTATTGTTTGAAGAGTACTGTAATTATTGACACTGAAATTTAATATTACAAAATGTCTTTTGTAATGTCAGTATTGTTGCATTAATGTTCAGGAAAATAGACATTATACTTATAAAATTCATAATCTTATAGATAATTGTTTTTTTTTAATGAAAAAGTGACTTACGGGGCGCGTAGTTTTTTTTTCCAACTTTAGTAGTTATACGAAAGATGTGTCTTATCTAATATGGTACTCAATTCCAATTTTCATATGTCTTACCAATAATAATTTAGTAGTAACCCAAACAATATTTTTATATAAAGCACATAATCTAACTTATTAGTTGATAGAAAGAGAATTTGGCATTTCGGCGCCAATGAATCAAATAAATCTTACAGTGATAAGTGTAAAATTTATCTTTAAAGTTATATCTTAAGGACACGTGGTTTTGTGTACACGGTATTTTCATCTACAACGCTGTTTTATTTGAGTTTGTCAGATATAAGGCATAATGTATAATAAATTCTTAGTTATTAATATCAGATCATATTAATAGTATGAAGTTATTGTTTATTTACTTCCATTTTACAACCTTTTGTTTAACTGTGTTATTATAATGTACAGAATTTTATGACTGCAGTTTTTACTCGTTCTAATAGATTGACAATATTTTGTAGAGAAATATATATATCAACAGACTCTCCGTTTTCAAGGTGGCCATATAATATAAAGCAGTTGAATATTTATTGTTGTTGATATAAATCGTCATTACATATTTTATTAATTACGTGTTTCTAGTTTTTTAGGATTCGGGAAATGATGCCATCTATCTTTGTACAGTTATAATTAGTATATTTCCGTGTTTATTACAAGGTCTACAATCATTTTGTTAAGGTTATGATCTAAAAATGGTAATGATTATAGAATTATAAGGACAATGGCCATATATAACACAAACAGAGCAAGCTACTTTGTTCTGATATAGTTATTAATTATAATGTGTCTTGCCAACACTTTGTGTAATCCTACAATTGTGGTTCTGAGTCTGGATGTTCTTTGTGTCCGTTGTATGAATGTTTGTACGCGACACAGGAACTAATAAATAATAAATAATAAAATGTTCGTGACTAAGACATTTGTTCAGTTAAGTCATATTTTCCTAATCCTTTCAATAATTTTGTATATATGCAATAAATACACAGTCTTTGACGTTACCTCTTTACCTTATACACATTTACCTTACTTTTCTTCGTATTATCTACTACTATTGTAAAGTGGTAAAATTGTTTGTTTGTAGAGGGGTAATCTCTGGATCCATGGATGGGATTCAAAAAATTCTTTCAGTGGTCAAAAGATAGTTTCTTTCTGAGTGACAAAGGCTATATTTTATTATTATATATTTCTTTTCAGTTTAAAATTTCAGCATTTGTTAACCAAGTCGAAAAAAAGCGATGTGCGTACAGAACAATAATATTATTAGTCTTTGGTAGATATACAATAAAATCCAAGTCACCATATATCTAACTCTTATATTTAACACAGAATAATGATTTTTAGGGTAAAATAAAATTAAAATTCTAAAGTACTGTTAAGATGAATTTATAACATAAATTTTATGTGCATTTGTATAAAATAAAGAGTTTCACCACCACGGAAATTTTATAAAGATATGCCCTTTACTGCGAATTGCAATATAAGTATTATTTACATAGGCGATGTATGTGTGTTTGTATCTACCTATGTTCCATATCGACTTCAAAATGGCTGGACATTTCAGGGAAGCTTTGGATTGGTCTAGCAGGCGTCCTAAAAAGTATAGTAGCGATCGGATTTTTTATACACCGTTCAATTTGTTATAACTTACGGCCAGCAAAGCGGGCCGGGTTTGCTAGTTGGGTGTAAAAGAAAGTCCTGGTGTAAAATGAATGGTAAAGTAAAGATGGAAAATACGAGTTTGTATTGTCAGGCTAATCTTGAGAAACGTTGTTTTATGATCTGAATTTATCCGAAAATATAAATAGATATTTGAAATTGTCTTATTCTAATAATTAATGTATATCAGAGACCTGGTCGTCGATTTTATAGATAAATACAGCTAGAGGAATCGATAAAACATTCGGATTCCGTTTGACCAATTGATAAGACCGCGTTCTTTCTCAATCCTTTGTGTACGCCGCGTCGGAAAGTTATTTCCTAGCTCTTGCAACGTGAAAAAGTGACCGGTAATTCCTATTCTAGACTTCAAGGCCGCACCCGCGTTCCTAACGAACAATGTAATCATTCTATCGGTGGATACCTGAGATCGTGATCGACTTGTGAATGCAATCGACGGACAAAAAATATGGAGACAGATTTTGGTGTCTGATACTGTACACAGTACTCAGGAAGTGTAATGATATGATAACTGATAGCTCTTCTACTTTCTAAAGGTGCTTAAGACGTAAATATTTAGAAGGTATATCAATATGAGGTGTATCTTTAAACTATTTCAGGAAGAAAAACACGTTTACACTAAAGGAATTTATTTTTGACGTAAAAAAAGATAGATTTTTTTAAATAATTTTAATTTATTTATTTAAACTAAAATAATAATAATAAATTTATTTAAGCTGATTTCTTATTAAGAATAATCTCAAACATGGTTTTCTGAAAGCTATAGTTTTCATCTCCTTAAAAAGGATCATCTGTGCTGTAAACTAAGCCTTGTTAGTAAAGGCGTCTTCAGCAATAATATAATAATATATGTGTCAACTTTTGGGGCCTACTAAACCTACTAAAAGTTACTAGATCTCTAGGTTTTTTAAGGGTAATAACATTCAAATAAAAAGCAATCTTTTTATTTGAATGTTATTCAACTCGATTCATAAAAGTTTTGACTTGTGGCTCCATTGACGTACCATGGCTAATTTATAATAAGCAGAGATTATGACACTTGCCCTAAGCTGTCAGTGCGCAAGAATTCGGGCGCGGACTTGTCACGCCCGCGCATGAAGACAATGGAATCGAAGCCCGATTATGATCAAAAGAAACGAGCAGCTACGACAGTTGAGATGAAAATTATATTTAAACTCTTACAAAAGTTGTGAATTTATAACGATTAAATTATCCAGCAAATCAGAAATGGGAGCCTCTTAGAATATTTTAACAACATATTTACTGACTTTTTAGGGGATAAATACTATGAGAATGTATCACTCCCTACTACGAGAATGTATCACCTCTTAGCTATACCAACGATAATTTAATTTGAATTCGTTATTTTGTGTCATTAAAAAAGTGCTATTAGAAAAGGCGAATAATCTTTTGATAATATATCAATTACATTTATCAAATGCTTTCAAAATGAATTAGGAATAACACTTTCGGCTTACACTTGTAGTTGTATCGAAGTTGCATAAGAAACAGGAGTGGTTGAACAACTTTTACTTGGTAGTTGACAATGAACTGAGCTGCGTAACCTCGGGGTGTGTAATGATTAATCTATATTATATTATATAGCTTGGAATGTCTAGGGCTGTTAAGATGGATAATTACTATTAAGATACTCGTATTAAATTTCACTTAAAATTGTTAGCAATTTTTTTTTGTTTTATTGTTTATTGAAATTGACGATTGTGTTCTAACTGTCACACAGAGGTCCGTTACAGTATATTTTTCGTGATAAAAAGTAATCAATGCTATTCCAGACTATACTTTATCGCTGTTCCCCGCTCCCAGTTCGTTCGAAGTTCTGCCGTGATTGAGTAGCAAACATTCATGCAAATTTTTGCGTTCAGGAAAGTAGCAAGATGAGACATAATATTTATGTGTTTATGGTTTTTAATTGAGATTTTAAAGTGTACAACCCTCGCGTCCTTACGACATGCGCACGCGACGTTTGCACCGTTACTTCCGCTGCAACCGGATATACGAAATGTGAACGGTTTTATTAAGTGGCGGTCACGTAGAACCGTTGAATCGTTAAATTACATCTTACTTTTAACGCATGCGAAATTTTACTATTGTTGCTCTTAATTAGCGATTGTTTCTCATCAAATCATAAAAAAAACTATCAAGGCATTTATAAAAGTAATACTTTTTTAAAATTTAAAATAAAATATAAAAAGAGAATGTAAGTCGTGTTGCTTTCGATAAGAGTAGAATGGGACCGCCCCATCACTTCCCGTGGGTGTCGTAAGAGGGATTGGATTGTTTTTTTTATCAGATAGTATTCAATATTTATACAGTGCCCCGTTGAGATCAGCAGTAAACTTGTTCCCTATTACGTTTTAGTGGTACTAAATTATATTATATTTTTAAAATGTTGGCGTTTATTGCGACTACCCTTTCGGGGGTACAGGCGCGAGTATATCTATATTTGTAAAATGTAAGAGCCATCATTAAGGACACTTTCGAATTATTCAATTTTGCAACATGTGTCAAACATGACGTCTGACAAACTAGTTTAAGGTTAAATGGGATTGCTTAAGAATATGATTAATATCTGAATGGTACATTAATCTACTTATACGACTACTTAGTAAGTAAGTAAGTAAGTACTCTTTATTGTACACCAAATATACATATAAAATTCATCTGATATTTTCACATAAAATCTTACAGGCAACCTTTGGATGGCCAGGATTTTAATGATTTCGTATGGGTGGCTGTGGTGTACAGTCATGTAATGTGTGCTAGTTTAAACGCTATTTGCGTTTAAACTAACGTGACTATATAAATACCTAATATAAGTACATATATATAGGAACATACATACATATACCTACACATACAAGTAAATATATACCTATAGTTATCTTAGACATTACCTTGCAAATAGTAGTCTTTTAACATTTTTTTGAAGGATCCTAACGATTGAGCTCGTCTGATAGATAAAGGATTTTAGTTTATGGAGTGGATTGTATACGCCCATAGACTTAGAGCTGAAAGTTCGTCATCAACGCAAAGTTGCCAGACTCAGCACATAAATTATAGTTTAGTAATTTTAGCTAGGTAAAAATACTAACATGTGTATAATGAAAGTCGTAGTGTACTGTTTCACGTAAGGTAATGAAGTAGAATGCTCTATTATCCTACTTATCTTATATAGGCATACCTTTTTTAAGATAAGTTTATATTACACGAGGACTGACGCTTCCTGGTTTGACTTTGAAGCTGCGTCTAAATAATGTACACCGAGTATTAATACAAGTACATAAAATCTAGAAAGAGAAGTGGAAAATTGAAAAACTATTCATCCCCCCTCTAGGCATAATTTGTTGTCTATGAAACTATTAATTATTTGAACAGGATACCTACATAAATTGACCTGACTTTCATACCAAAACCATTTCAACACACAGGTTCTTACGGATGTCATATTAAAATACAGCATACCAAAAATATATTATCCACAAGTTGTAGGTGAAGTTTTAGATAATACTACTAATATTTTCTCAAAGTCACAATGAGTCATGGTCCGTTAATCTACAGTGTGTAGAAAATAAGAGTGTTGTGCTGTATGTGTGGGTGTGTGGCCCTGAGGTGACGCCTGCGTCCTCGTCTCCACAAGATCAGAGAATGTACATCGTTGCTGAATTAATCATAGGTCGTTTATGTTAAGGAATACGCATGAGAAGGTCACTGCCGTTTTGTCAAATAGGCTTTTTTGACGTTGGCACAGTAATTTACGTTACGTACAAATTAGGTATGTCTGTATCGTCTTCTTTGAGCTTTTATTCGTTTATAGTTATTGAGCGGTTGTCTCCGTACTAACGTGTTATCCATAATGTGGGACATTATTTCTGAAACACTTATCCTATATGCATAATATATTATCGTAAGTTCAGTACTTACAATACTTTTGACCATTATTCAAAACTAGCTGACCCGACTGACAGTGTTCTGTAAAAATGATAAGACTCTAGCAGTTAAAAAAAAACATAAAACGTGTCTACACAAGAGTCTTCCTCGGCCTTCAACGAATATTTGAAAAATAAAAGTAGTTGTGCAAAATGGTCCAGTCGTTCTCGAGTTTTGAGCTTAATAAAACATTTAGCCATTTCTTTTGTTCTTATTATATGAAGATAGATTAACACAGCTCTAGGTTTATTTTGCTACAATTCTATAACTGCTGTGCTGTCTTTTATAACCGACTTTTTTATGTTATCCATTTATATTTATTTCAACACTTTATGCACAATGGCGGACTCAATGCCGTAGGCGTTTACTAAGTCTCTCTAAGTCTTAGGGTGGTCTAGAAACAGGTTGTTAGGTTCACTAAATAAGAAATTTTAAAACACGTGATTCAATTGAATGAAAATACATACGTAAATAAGAAAAGAATATATATATACATGCAGACAATAAGTAGTATTACTGTTCTGATAATGCTTCTCTTCTCTATATATTTTTAAAAAAGTGTACCAAAATTCAGGGGTGGTTTTGCGTGCGTCTGTAAGCACTATCCATACCCTATTCATTTTAGGTATAACAGGATATTACAGACTCGAAGTAAGAAGCTCTTGTCACCTACCTGTTCAAAGTAGTCTGCCGCAAAAAACACAATCTGAGTGCCCTCGAAACACTAAACTTGAGTGTACTAGATGAATGTGTTTTGTGTTAACTTACTATAATATCGATGCTCAACGCGCTCAACACGATGTCAAACGAAATTGATTTATTTTCATGTGCATGGAACGTATTCATACGAGTTGCTTATGGTGTAATGTATGGTGTAGTGTGTAGTGTGTGATTAAGTTTTTTTGTTTTGCAGTTTTTGTTTTATATTGATTTTCGTTTGTAGATTATTTGCCAATATGTTATGTAAGGTAATATCCTCTCATAATAGATATTGGTATGGAAATAAATAAATAAAAAAAAACTAAATTTAAGTGTTAATGCTGTTACGTATACATATGTACATTAGATTCTTGCATATTAATGACAGCGTAAAACACATACATAGGTAGATTATCATTTAGGTGCCGTAAATTTATATTATTAGTGAAATTAGGTACTTTCTGTTGTTTTTTTACATATTCAAGAGCAGTGTATTTAACATGCGTGCTTTTAAGAAAGTTTTTTTTTCCAACTAATTTTGCATTCCAGCACGACTGGCCCCCATGATAATAATCAATCTACAGGCTTCATTATTATATAAATATGTGTGTCTTTTTAGGTTGACTATCCATCTATGGCTAAAATAAGGTCATGATTACGATCCCCACCACATGACAAATGCTTGAAAAATACGGTTTCTTCTGTCTCTGAGATTATATATATCTTTTGGGATAGGGGGCAAACGAGCAGACGTGATGGTGAATGACTGCTGCCGTCCATGGCCACTCGCAATTCAAGAGTCACAACTGCGTTACCGGCCTTTTAGGCAAGAGTAAGCTTTTTTCTTAAAATTTTGAAGATCGTATTAGTCCGGAAATACGGCAGGCGACAATTTGTTCCAGAGCCGGTTGTGCGAGGCAAAAAGCTTCTGGAGAAACGCACAGTGGTGGAGTGCCAATCATCCAGGTTATGGGGATGGGGATGGAAATTTTGTGTGTGTAGGACGATGGCAGAAACTTGCAGCCGGTATAAGTCCGAACAATTCCTCTGAACTAAAATTTCCCCATGATACAAGCGATATCTATATATGTATATATTTAGTTACCAGTCTGGTTAGCGGAGTTCAAGCTTTGCTTAGGTTGGTATCAGATAGCTTTGAGTCAGGTGTCTGAAGTTATTATGATTATGTTAAACGTAAAAAAAGTAATGATTGAACAGTGGGCAATGCATTCGGTAAACCTTGTTCCTAATAAAATATATTTTCTATTCTCACACATATAAAAAAAAATATTAAAGCTTGTCGTATTTCGGTACCTACTACCTATGACGCGCTACTTTCCTACAGCTACCGCTACCTTCGGTGCGCATACTGTCTTTAAATCGCATATAATTGTATTATTTTGCCAAGTTAATACTCAAGTCATACAAACATGGTAAACGAGGAAGTATTTAAACTGGTTCATTCAAAGAACGATTCAAATGAAGGAACGATTTCATAGTATTTACAATAAAAAGAGAATTATTCAAATTTCAAAACATTATCGCTCGTGGCTAAGAGGTAAACCAGTAGGTAATAGTAGTAATACCAGCCAGGTCAGTCATAGGATGGGGGACCATTCTTTACTGATCGTGACCCCTCCGTGCTTCTGAGAGTACGTTAAGCCGTCGGTTCCGGTTAAAATGCGTTGCTTCAAATCCGGTTTTCTGAGAGGTCGTAGTATCACCGGTCGAGCAGACCCAATAGTGCCGCCTCGACCGGTGATTGAAGCATGGTTCTACCACGATAGAAATAAAAACGAATAAACCGATTATTACTGGAAATAAGAGTAAATAAGTAAGTAAGTTTGCTAGTAAACTAATAAATGTATGCATATATAAAAGACTTTATAGCTCTCCTTATAAGATCTGGTCTCGAACTGATAAGCTATTATTCGACGAATATATTTTTGTTTACGAACATATTAAATGTACACTAATATAGCGAAAAAGTGAATACCATATCAGTACACATCTCTCGTTTTATAAGAACAGCTAGCTTCGACAGACATCATAGTGGATCAAGTTAATCCAACAGGCAATTCAGCTTTCTGCACACTACATAATTCTCAATCATTGTTTCAGTTTACTTCTTAATTTTCGTTCTAAGAAGAAAGGCATTTCCCACTGTGTGATTCTATGAAATCATATTTAACGTGACTCATAAAATAAACAAATGTCTAGAAATGTATCGACACAAACCGCAAGTACAATTCATCAATCTGCAATGTATTTGCTACATGGAACATAATCACACTGTGGTACTAAACAGCATAGGTAGAAGACTTTCAAATATAACTTGCCGTTCCCAATTCTCGTGTATCTTCTCTGTAGAAAGCGAATTGCATAAGAGATTACCAGCGACATTACAGATGCATTATACAATCAATTTTAGCACTATTGCCTCAGCTTGACAACTGCAAAGGCGCGGTTGAGAGTTGTTGACAGTTCAAATTAGATTGTAATACTAAGAAGCTTTAAATTCCTCCAATAGATTAAAAATAATTTGTACATATATGAATAGTCAATGGTTGCAAATTTTGGTGAAAAGAATGCAAGTTGCGAGGCATTTACTGATAAGTATATTCAAATGAACAATTTATTGAGTAGGCCTTGTTACAGTGCATGCACATAGATCAGACTGCCTTCACCAGGAGAGGTTATTACTAAAGCTATGCAGGTTTGTAATGCGACCCCCCAGAAAAGACTTCTGCAACAAAAACTGATGGGTAATGAAAATTCCACAAACCAGGTCGGGTCGATGGAATTCGGCCGGAAGGATTCGGATGGAAGTCGGGATTCTTTATCCACATAACCAAGTGTATGTGAATAAAGAATATTTTTTATACTTACGTTTAGTTATGACTTAAAGAGCTTTATATAAAAAAGGAAAAATACTCTTATAAAAATACGAACTTTCTTATTCGTGTGTAGCATTTGACAAACATAAGAAGAACCAACACAAATAACACCCAGACTCGGAAGACAAACTATTTGTGCATCGCATTATCCTGTGTGGTAATCGAACCCGCGACTTTCGGCTTAGCAGTTAGCGTACCTAACCACTAGACTAACAGGTCAGTCAACTTGTTATATTTTTTTTACAAAAAGAGACATTTTTCACGCAAGTCAGTCACGACAACGCAGTTCAAAATGTAAGACGATGTTAAAAGGAATGTTGCGGTATTATAGTAATAAAATACTTGTAGATAGTTAATTGATTGTTAGATTGGTGTATGTACTGCGTGATGACTGTGATGTAACTGACGCATAAAACTGAAATTCTCTAAACTAATTTTTATGCTTTCGCGTTCTATGACTTATAATAAAACCACTATGCAAGTTAAAGGAAGAGGAAAGCATATCGGCACCAGCCACTTGAGTTACAGGCACGAACCCTGAGTTGCTTGAGCTGTTGCTTATACTCCCCAATCCACCAGTCCCTTGTCTCCCTTTTCTATCCTCTCTTTCCTGTCAATATACCCCAGATTTTTACACCTTATTTCCAAAAGTATACGGACAACGGCAATTATACAGTTGGAGAGCTATGCTTAGGCACTAATGGGCCGGCTCCACAGGTGCGATACCACGGCCTCACAGAATATCGGTTGTGAAGCAATGCTGGAGTTGCATTTCCCTGAAATTAGTGAGGTTTCCGTAGGTATCCCCGCTCTCCTCATCCCCTCTCACCTCCCCTCATCACACCTTCGTCACTTACCATCAGGTGACCCGTCTGTTAGTCTGTCCCCTTATATTGTATTTAAAAAAAACATAGGCTTAATGATTTTTTGTTAATTACGCTTCTACTTACCCCTCCGGGGACACAGGCGTGAGTGTTTGGATGTATGTACTATATTAGTGGCACCAAATTATAATTGGCTAAATGTTGTTGTTTAAAACTGCCACTCCTTCTTTCGATACAGGTGTGAGTGAATGGATGTATGTACTATGTTTTTTTTCTTTTTTTACGACAGCTCTCGCTCTACGAATTACCTCTGTGTCGCGGGGGACTATATAAACCTACATATGACGAACACAAAGAACACCCAGACTCCGTTCAACTATTTTTGGGTCACACATTTTTTGATCCAGCTGTAGTATTTTTTTTTAAGTTGTTAAGTTTAGTTTACACGCATACATAGGTACTAAGTGTCGTCTGCAATTGGAGGAGTGAACATGTCAACCGCCGACAGCACTTGTCTAAGTACAAAAAAACTGTGATGATTTCTGCACCTACCGGCAGAAGTCCAAGCCCTCTATATGTTTTTAGACAAATATAGTAATCGCGCTGTGTATTAAAAAAACTGCTGCGACTTATTAAACCCATTAACCAAATTTAATTTATTCCTTCGAGATATTTAAAAAATAAGCATCCTATCATCCATTTATGTCAATATCTTTCATATTCAAACTTCATGTGAAAAAGCCAAAAGCCAGCTAGTTCTGTACTTTTTATTTTATATTTCTCAATGGAATTTCTTTTTTTTGGTATAGTAACATTAGTAGTTTATTTTTTTAAGATAACTACCGCACTAGGATTGATTCTTATATCGCATGGGGCCTTTACAAACATTCAAATAACGGGTACAAAAAATACCTAAGCATAGAGCAACAATTTATGTACATAAAGTATTGTCCCGTGATGGAATCGAACCCAGAACACTCGACATGGCAGCGTAGTGGTGAGGCGACTCCTTACTCACAATTATTATAAATAACTTCAAGGAGTGCGAAAAGCCGACTGATTATAAAATAGTGCATTGCTTTAGTAAGCACTGAACTATAACATACTATTACTATATATATTGTCAAATTAGATTTTGCAGTAAAAGTGAATGCTAATAAGTGATACCCAACAGTTCGCTTTCCTATTCAATATGGTAGGATTAGACTTTGATTTTTATAGCCAAGTGGCTATAAAAATCAAAGTGTTTAGTACTTGTTCAATTGAAATGACAAATAAGCTTGAAGTGATAAAACGAAAAATTCATAAAATAATGAACTGAGATGACATCAACAATATAAAAAACAAGGAGTCGGCTACTATCTATCAAAACTATACATACATAAGAAACAGAAATAAAGAAACCCGATTGTGTGCAAAGGAATCTTAAAAAAAGGAATAGGAACAGGAAAAATAAACTTAAAAGTAACAAAAAACTAATTTCTTCTAATGTAAATGTTTATCATTTTTACCTGACTCGTTAAATTAAGATTCTCTTAAGTTTTTATGGACAGTTAAGAAATCGCCACATTACTTCATACATACGTTAATACTACGAGTAAATCGCCATTCGGCTCAAGTTAGGTTGCACTTTGCGACTATTGATGTTAAGTTCGGTTATTGACACAAGAAGTTTCATCAGATGTGCTCATCACGAGTCTCATGTTTGCGATTTCACTACACACTACAGCATATTTTTGCAACTGAATTTGTGCTCGTAACGAACTTGCTAATGACCTGTTCACGAATTTTATGACGTCGCACCTCGTGACAGATTTTCAATATTGCGTTTGTGTTGTAGAAAGAATAGCTTTGCAGGGTATGATATAATGGATACTTGACGTTACTTGAGTTAAACTAAGAACTTTAAAGTGCTCTGTGTCCGTTTGAATGTTTGTAAATTCCCGCGTGACACACGAACTAATACTATTGCGGGCGTTGTATAAAAAAAAAACTCCTACGGTACCCGGTCCCGATCGTCAACCGGACGGGAGAGGACAATGGGCACCGGGAAAACGATTTTAGTTGAAACGATCTGATATCATTTAGTCAGAAAACGAAGAGCAGATCACAGTTTTATTTAATTAAGGCAATTAATATGCATTTCATGCGCTCATAATTTTGCAAAAAGTACCATAAATTCAGAAAATCTAAAAACTACTTCACATTGAAACATAGACTGCCTGATATTGTAAAACATGCCAACTTCGTGCCACGAAGAGTATGATGCAAGCAAATATAACATTATCATAGGTTTTGCTTTTAAATGAGTTAAATATTACTGGTTTGTATGGAAAATAAATGTGACTGTAAATGCATTGGTCGAGCTTGTTTTCTATCGTCTACGTGATGTATCTATAACAATAATTTGATTTAAAAAATGTCATAAAATTTAAAACGTAATAATCATGTTAGTAATGATTTGATCTGTGTTTTTATTTTATTGATCATTGTAAATAATGAAATAAATAATTATTTTAGAAATTAAACACATATTATTACATACTTTTCAATTTTGTTTTGAAGTATCTTTCAGTCTCTCAAAGTCATTTGCTTTTGTATTTTAAATTCCACCATTGTAATTACGAATGTACTTCCTACCACCCTCTATGACATTGGCAAAGATAACCAGTCTGCCGTCACCAGACGCCAGACTAAAACTAAAGCTACGCAGATTCGTAATGCAATTTTACAAAAATCTCTAATAAGAACTGTTCCCGTCCTTCGGTATGCTGGCGATTACTAAACAGCAGTGTTTTTTATTATGGGGTACAGAAGAATAGACGAGTCACCTGATGGTAAGTCACAACCGCCAGTAGCTCAAGAGTCGTAAGAGCAATGCTCGTCTTTGAGGGTGATAAGGGATGGGAGAAGCGGCCTCCGGAAACCTCACTAATTTCTGAGAATGCAACGCAAGCAAAAAGCAAAGTAAAGTTGTAAAGCAACAACCAAAGTTTTGTGTGAGGCCTTGGTATCGCACCAGTCAAGCCGGCCCATGCACGCATGGCTCTACCACAGTTAAAAAAGTGTCAAGCGTGTTTCTTAGATTATCCCTATTTTGAAAGTCGAATTATGATGACCTTTGCTATTCAGTATGGCATTAGAGAAACATAGAGGAACTAGTTGCCAGAAGTTTGTTCAGTAGCAGCAATGAGTTAATAAAAGAAGAGCCGTCAACAATATTTATTACTTATGTTGTTGCTTATTATTTAATTAGCAAGTTATACAATTTGCAGACAAATTATGTACACGTTGTGTTTATGAAAGCAATCGTTGATGTACTGCGTTTACGTATTTACATTTATTATTGTATAAAAATGAATAAACATATGTATGTACATTTACAACATTGTTTTATTCAAGGAAATTTGAGTGTTTAGTAACTTTATGTTATATTCCTACAATACTGGTGGAATAATCTATACTTAACGTCTAAGTAGGAGCTAAGCTTTTGTTACAGAGCAATAGTGAAGTGCTTAGGTTTATTTCCTGTCTCGTGGATTTTTTTTTTTTTTTTTTTATATTAGCCTACCATAGTGACTCCACTTTGCCTGATGGAAAGCAATAGGTGGAGTCAAAGAGTGGTGGTCACCATCCTCATTGCATGTCTATTCAATGCAGCATGGTGACCCACACTATGGCGGCCTGGTGAGATGCTTTTTCACGCCCCGCTTAAAAGACCCGGGATCATAGTGGGAAGGAAACACGTGCGCTGGTAGAGAATTCCAGGCTTTTACCGATCGGCACAAGAAAGAAGAGCCAAACCGTTTAGTTCGGGTACGTATATTTTCGACGCACAAACGGTGACTCCTCAGGCCAGCACGTGTAGTCCTGTAGAGGAAGGGAGAAGGTGGGACCAATTGGAAGAGCTCATCAGAACACTCCCCGTGATGTAGGCGATAGAGGACTGCCATAGAGGCGACATCTCTTCGCAACTGCAGAGGCTCAAGAGACTGGGTGATCTCAGGACAGTCGATAATGCGGACTGCGCGCCGCTGCAACCGATCGAGAGCGTCAAGCAAATACTGCGCATAGCCGTCCCAGAGATGAGAGCAGTACTCCACGCAGGAGCGAACCTGGGTCTTGTACAAAAGACACAGTTGCTCGGGCGAGAAGAACCGTCTCACTTTGTTCAAAACGCCGAGCTTACGCGAGGCCGCCTTAGTGACACTCTCGATGTAATCGCGCGGATTGAGATCCCGGCAAATATCCATACCCAGAATACTAAGCCTATCCTGCAGTAGCAGTTGAGTGTTTTGAAGAGTAGGAAGGGGAAGGAATGGAGACTTTTTGTTAGAGAACACACACGCTTGTGTTTTCTTGGCGCTGAACTCGACCAGATTCTCACAGCCCCATTGGGAAATGCGGCTCAAGACCCGGTCGAGCTCAGCGACAAGCTCCTGTCGTTTTTCCTCAACGTCTGCCAGCTTGGCAGTAGGATGCCCGAAATATCGCCCGTGCACTGTACTGTCGTCTGCATAACAATGTATATTACCAAGGGTTAACATGTCATTGATATGCAGAAGAAACAGCGTAGGCGATAGGATAATTATATGATAGGATAATATAAGTTTATTTATAGAATCTAATTTTTTTTCCAGTCATGGAAAATGACTTAAGGACACTATTAGTCAATAAGAAAAGCAACGATACGTACACTCCTGTATATAAAAAAATCTTCAAATTATATCACGTTTCATATCTTTCGTTCATTTCTCGTTGCAATTATATATGTATATATAAAACTTTATGAAATTGCATATGACGATTAAATAATTCTTTAGTATAATAAAGAATTACATATTAGCTATTATCACAAAGAGTAATGTTTATATCTTTAAAACAGCTTGCCCCAATTAACTAAATAAAATAACTATCGTATCTTTAAGATTAAAGTATTAATAATAAAAAATTGTAGTCTGGATCTCGATACATTACCAAGAGAAGTACGTGTTCACGGTCAAAACTAGCACATCCTTTAGTATCTGTAAATTTTTGGTTATTAGACAAATTGTAACCGTATGGTTGGCATGGCGGAGTAGAATCGGATCCCCCCATCATTGTGACATAAAGGGCAACTAAGGGATCGGACTGTTATCTATCAGACAATATATACACAGACATACAGTAATAATAATAATAATAATTGTTCTTGAGAACAGTCGTGCAACATTATATTGGGATCGATCTATCATCACTGACAGGACTATTGTTGCCAATATACCTGATATAGTGGTGATAGACCGACTAGAGCGCCGAGCAATGATTGTTGACATTACCATTCCACATGACGACAACCTGAAGGGCTGAAAAAGATAAACAAATAAAATATTCTGATTTAGCCCATGAGGTGGTCGACATGTGGGATGTGAGTTCTGCAATCATTGTGCCGATAGTCATATCAGCTCATGGGTTGATTGCCAAGAGCCTCGACCAACATCTGCAGAGGGTCACGTTACACAGCTGGGTTAAGAGCCTAATGCAGAAGGCAGTCCTTCTTGATACGGCACGTATTGTGAGGAGGTTCCTGTCTCTGGAGCCCTAACCACCGGTAGCTTGGTCCCTGTACCCGATACCGGTGGGGCACTATTTTTTATATTTTTAAATATATTTTGTTTTTATTTTATATTTGTTTGTTTGTATTAATATGAATAAAGAGAATAATAATAATAATAGTTTATTGATTCTCTCGCACATAGCTACAAAATTAAATTGCACAGAAGAAGCTTATTCGAAACACCAATTTTCCACTATGTGAGAGACTGGAATCTGTACTAGGAGGAGGAGTGAGTGCGTGCGTGTGTGAAGGTGAGTGCGTGCGTGTGTTTGTGTGTGTGTGTGTGTGTGTGTACGTTAATTCAGGAAACAGTAAGAAAAAGATTTTCGGTCTCGTCGTAACCAAGGGATCATACAGTGTCCGTATGACGGCCATAGGCCTGCCCCGTATTACCTTAGAGGGATAAAATTGTTATTGGCTAAATGTGGGTGTTTAATACATCTCCGCCTACCCCAGAGCGGATACAGGCGGGAGTGTATGTATATATATGTATGTAAATATTTACTCTTCGGAAAACTAACATTATTTGGTGTTACCACCTTATAGTGCTTTTTCGTCTAAACATATAGAAAGGTGATAAGGTCAATGTAAAAATAAGCAACCGAATCAAGGCGACAGTGAGATAAAAAAACATATATGAGACAAAAAGCATATAATATGTTATGTACATATAAATACACTAACACTTGTTTCCCCGAAGGGAATCGCAGAGGGGTATTAAATATCCTAAAACTGATAAACCTAAGCACATTCGTTAGTTTTTTACATGCAAGTTTCATCTGTTCACAGTACTTAACTTCATCAACTTCATGTTGGTAGTAAAAGTGATCAGCTTATCAGACAAGAGAGACTGATGACATGCAGGGCACTCAGATTATTCGGTCAAGCACGTTCCAGCCAAAATAACATCATGACGAACATTTAAAGTATTATTGACCTATCGAATCGATGTTCGAAACAAAATAATACCTGAACAGTGTTTTTGCAGACAGAGGTTAACTAGATATAATAACTTACCATTTACTGATCAACTATTAAAACAATCAAATTCGCCATTGACTTTTGCGAAATATTAAAATAACCATTTATTTTATTTACTGGATAGTTTTTATAAAAATCTAGTGTATTGTAATGTTAATAGCTTAAGCTATTTAAACTCCTCAGTACTTAAAACCCCTGAAACGATATTCAACAATATCATGGAAAAATATGAGGGCGGATGATATTTGTACACATGTATGTATGTGACTTTGTAGATTGCTTTACTTGAATTTCTCTTTACATAGATGCACTCCTATGATCCCATTTTGTCTCCGTTTTAGTTGACTTTAATCGGGCGCTTGCTTGGCTACATTTTTTTATATGATAGCTGGACGAACGAGCAGACAGATTACCTGATAGTAAGTGCCAACCACCGCCGATGGACACCTACAATTCAAAAGTCCTAGGTGCCTTTGAGAGTGTTGGGGGGATGAGGAACGGTGAAAGATGGAATGGGAACCAGTCGACAAACGAGACTGTTTGTCTATTTTTTTTCTGTGAGGCCGTGGTATTACTTCGCTCATCCGTAAGGTTTACATTTTTAACATTACTGGTTGTAAATTATTTCTAATAAACTATGCATGCGAATGGTTCTGTATAAAGTAGATGTTTTTCAAAAATGATGTGTGTAAACTATTTTATATTATTATAATGATGACGGAAAACAAACCAATAGGCATTTATCTAAATACATTAAAACATGCCATCGGAAAGTGCATGTTCATTGAACCATCAAATTGTTTTATAAAAATTGAACAAAATAATGCAGTCTAAAGTGTTATTACAAGGCGGGCCGTTGAAGAGCCCAGAGCAAATCACTTTCACTAAAATGTACTGTTAGTCTATATTAGCTCTTAAGCAGTTCATTTACCTCAAGTGTATGGCCACACCTGTTCAAGACTTGTACTCTTCTTTAATATTGCAGTATAAATAGAAAGTTATTAATCGTTTCAAATTATAGAGATATGTGTAATACATTATCTAAAGTCATAATTAGAGGCAGAGCATAGTAGATTTCTTCGTGAATTGATACCATCCGATTGAGGAAGGACCTTTGCCTGCAGGAGGCTACGGTTAAGCGTAATATCGTATCTGCTACAGAGTTAAAGTCAGTAAAGCTCAATTTTAGGATTGGAAAAAAGGACAGAAGAGTATCTAAGGTATCTGAGTTACCTATATAATAAAATGATTAATTTTATGACTCTGTTCAATACTTTTTAAATAACTGGACGAATATTGTAGCTTAACATTTTTATTTATTTAAACATCGAAGATTACACATGGTGAGTGTGGTAGCTGTGAGTGCCCTTTATCATTGTTCTAAATGTAAGGTGTAGTTAACCAAAAAAACTATTACTTTTCATATTTATCTTATGCTATACTATTTCTTTACTAAATATTTTAATATCAAGACTTACATCATAGTACATCTATACTTAAATAGTAAGTCTGAAGAATTGTATATAAGGCTTAATAAAAAATATTGCTACATTGCAAGAACTAAAATCCGTTCATGTCCTTACTTCTTCTAACCACGACCATTCTGACAAGAGTGCAGGACTGAGAAGAACAAAAAAGGAATTAGTTTTTTCGCAAGACATAAAAGAAGCGACTTGAAATTTAATCATCAACCATAATATGTTGAGAGAGTAGAGGACTCGGAAGTCCTGCCACCAGCCAGTTCGAGTTTTAGGAATGCAATCTTCACTTGCTTAAGCTATTGCTTGCACTCTCCAATCCACTTGTACAAGCTATATCCTTTTTATTTAATTTCTATCCTCCCTGTCCTGTCAAGATACCCCATTTTTTTCCATTTTTATTCAAAAAGTGACCGGATGACTTCAATAGGGTTATAGGCTATTACGTAAATGGGAAGAAATTATTATCGATAAAATGTGAGCTTTAATTATGCCTCTGCCAATCTATTCGGGGACACAGGTATGAGTATACATAAATATGTATGCATAACATGCTAGCGATCGCCGAATTTGTCTCGAGATTGCAGTTTTTGCGTCACAACACAAGTGCTAAATTACGTTAAGTATTTCGAGGCCGACAGCTGTGAGTTTCTTTGTGCCTTAATTAAATATGGTTAAGGTACCTGAATAGTATATTTGGTTTATGTTACAGATACATAATTATGAGCATGAAACATTCGCTTATCGTTATTTCATAGGTTTTTGTTGCTCTTCTAAAGTTTCATCAGCGACTAGTTGTTTGACAAGTGATGTGGTCGCTATTGCTTTGTAAAATATATTTTTTTAATTCTTTTATTGTATGAATGTTCCGAAGTTTATCTGTTTCTACAAACTTTTGTTTATCTAGAGTTTTTTTTTTGTAAAAATTACTAATCTCTGTCTTAAATTGCTTTGATCTCTGTCTCTCTCTCTCTTCTATCTCTGTCTTAAAATGAATGAATGTATTCCTTGGAAATTGCATGTTTAAAAAACAGGAACGAAAAGTGTAATAAATGTCCAGATGCTATAGTTAAAATTACTATCTCTGCTCTGGTCGAAAGCAATGATATATATGATATTGTGAAAGTCTTCAAAAGCTACTATCAGTAAATTATTTATTATGTTCGATGATAAGAAGCAAGAACATTCTATAGATATATCTATGAAATAATTTATGTATGCAATACGTAATAATACAATGGCATGTAGACACATTACGCCAACTCAACACAAACAGTCATAAATACATTTTACAAGTTATTTAATTATAAGTAATCATTCCGTCGTATTTATTTTAAAACTCTGCTTTCATTTGCCTTTCTCAATTATATAAAGTTACTTAACCTGCAAATGCCCGACCATAGTCTGCTCAACAGGACCGGTTAAAAATGCCTTTTAAAAAATATTTATTAGTGATAAAGGCAGTAGCGAGAGTCGGAATTATGTAAAGACATCGGAACGGGTTGGGTGCTGGAACTGGGTCGGCGAGCTTTCCAGCGCAGGTCCATGCCCCCGTACGGAACCTTCGTTGCACTGCCGGAGCGGCTGAACGCTTTACGATCCTATTCATATATTGCATAGCTAGCCAGCTAGGTGTTAAGACTTTTAATGTTACCGATGTCCAAGGTTGATTAGGTGTACTGTTACATAAGGTACCAATTTTAAGTATAAATATTAACGAATAAGCTCACCTCTATCTCCAGCCTAGCGTGCAGCATATTCGAATGATTATTTCTACACTATTATTAGTTATACAATATTAGTTTGTAAATCGTATTTAGAATAAAAATGTTAAGTTTAGGAGCAGCTAGTATTATCAGTAATCAATGATAAAATTAATTTGTTACTGTCATTGTCTTCAGAGAGGAATTATTAATAACTTAATAAAGAGTTTTGATATTTGAAAATATGTTTTAAGTAAATTGTGCAAAATAATGAAATCTTTAACTTCGGCTATCAATTTTTCCTCACGTAACGAATGAAGGATCTCAACTAAAGTAATTCTTAACTCAAACTGCTTCCTTTTTTTTTAAAAGGAAAGGCGTCAAACAATCCTATATTTAGATGTACCCTGTATATATAATTTCTTGTTGTTTTTATTAAGTTCTTTGTTGGTCTGCGATACAAGTAAGGGACATTAATCGCAAGTGGGACTCACCCTGTACTTTCCCTGTAGTCCCACGCTTGCCTCGGCCGGTGTTATAAGTGATTACTTGCATTTGCCTCGAGGCGGACATTGTGTGGACCACACACGTGTACGTGATGATAGCCGTGTTTATGATAGGCCTAACTCTTGTAATATGATTTTCTATCGTTTTATTGTATCTGTTGAAATTGTATTGTCTCTTAAATATAAAATATTTAACTAATCATTTATAATTACAAATGACTTATCTTAATATTAGACATTCAATATGGCTTATCTTTATGTGTTCTTTAAAACTTGCTTTTGAGAATCGAACCCACGACGTCTAGTTTAATTGATCAATTTTCAGTCAGTCAAATTGATCAATTTTTCTGATGAAATTTTATGTTGTAATCAATAATGTCTAATCATTTCTAGTTATTTATGGGTTCTGTGGGAGGAGGTAGTCGCTTCCTATCAGGTGCTCCGGTGGTAGTTTGTAAAAAAAAATGACAAACTTCATGGTAACACAGTGTTAATTTGATTTATAAACAAATAATCCAATTATCAATTAATGCATCAAAATATTTAAACATTTCACAACAGTGGCTACTTTATGTAGATACTTATTATATTTTAAACGATAGCAATATAGTTGAATTAAATGACGCTACAATTTCTCATGACAACGCATCATTCGTCCGAGACCTTGACCATTGTTGCCAAGGACAGTAATAATATAAACCGGAAACTATGCCGGAACAGCCCCATCACGCTGACAGCATCCGCCATATACCAATATGATGGATAATACACGCGAATATTGCATAAGCCGCGGGAAAACTAGTGCTGTCAACGTACTAAGTTACACAATCGATTGGTTTAGTGTTGTTACTTTGTTTTTTGCAATCTCTTAATTGTTATTTCTAAACAAAATAATGATTGCTAAAATTTGTTGTAGTATGATTGGTGTGAATATTTTACCGTGAAGTTTGGTAATAAGGATGTTTTTGCAACGGATTTCTTTATTGTTTTAATTTATTTAGCATAAATCAATAGATATGATAGTACAATTATGATGCCACTTAGTTTTATAGGCTTATATTTATTTAAATATGTACCTTAAGGTACAAAATTTTATAAAGCTTAAATGTATATTCATGAGACTGAAAGATACAACTTCATACGAGGCCAAACCGGTACAAAAAGAGGCCTTCAGTTGCGACTCTTATTCATCATGGCGTTATATAAGTTCATTATATGTCACATAGGTATAACAGATTATTAATTTGCTTATTCTATTTTGTAAGTAATTTGTAGTCTTGGAAGAGTATCGTCTGTAGATTTCGAAGCCAATTTCCAAACTGATTTTATCAGAAGTTACAGTTGCAGAATAAAACATTGAAGAGACATTTAAGAATAAGACAGTATTTCAACCGGCAAGGTTGCTGGCGGAATTTGGTACCTATTCTATAAACATATAGAAACACTGACGACGTTGAAGTTACTTGTTGTAACGACATACACTTATGTATTTCCAGCAAAAATGTAAATAGTCAATTATAATAATTGCTAACCGGTATAGATTCGCATACTATTTATATAACGATCTCTTATTAATCACATGCAAAGAGATTAAAAGAACCCAGCTCTAGACTGATTTAAATATTTGCAAATAAAACAAAAACATAGGTATATATACTTTCTAGATTTAACACTTTCATGTAGACCGAATATTAATTACTAATTTATTGCTATTTACTAAAAACCATCACTCCACGCGTTATTGCATAAGTCAGACTTCAGAGGTTATTATCAGAGCCTTACGAGCAGAGATTCTCTCAAACATGGTTTAGCGATCTTAAAATGTATACTACTAATATAAATGTGAAAGTAACTCTGTCTGTCTCTCTGTTACGCCTGGAACGACTTTGATAAAATTTGGTGTGGGGATACTTCAAACGCTGGAGTGTAGCAGCGGGCAGAGGCTTCAATGTCTATTATGTTATATTATAATATAACATTAACTAAATTAATGTTATATTATAATATAACATTAACTAACTAATTCAATTATACACATGTTACATATAAAGACAAGGTAATGTTTAAAGTATGAGTAACGAAAACTGTAACACAAATATTTTTGAATGTTATGTTAGGTAACAACATGTTGATTTATTATACAAAACATAAAAAGTTTGAGATCTTAGTTGATTATTAGTTTCTAAGTTATTCAAGAATTTACTAATGAAGTGCGAATATTATTTAAAGTAGTCTGTATTGCAGTAATACATTTATTTGGTACAGCACAACTTAAGACGTATTGTTGATGTTTTATTGCTATAAATCTACCAATGTCTGTCTAACTTCGATGCTTCTTCAATATTTTAATACAAAGAAATTTTAAATTAACGTTTATTTAATAAAACTTTTGACTATAGAATTTTGGAAGTCTACCTCTTTTTATATTATAATATTTTGTAATGACAACATTTTAGCTGTAAAGGGACTTTTTTTTCTTCGTATCGGTGGGATAGAAAGTGGCAACACATCATAAATATATTAACTTGCGATAGCTTGCGATTAAGAAGCTTTAGAAAAAGATAAATTGACAGTTCTGAAGATGAAAAAACTTACCAAGGCTATACCGCCAAGTTTAGAAGCGCTGTCCAATGTATCCGGGACACTGTTCACTACACTTTAGTCTATTGTTACGTGAATTATATCGATGAATCTAACTACAAACTGAACATGGCACAGTCAGCGGATATTGTCGTCTTCCTTTGCGTTCTGTAACAATAACAAAGACAAATTATTATTTTATTCTTATTATAACAGGTTATAATTAATATTCTCAAACGAAATAGAGATTTATGTTAGATATGCTTTATATAGCCTGTCTATTGAGCTACATGATTTTCTTGCCACGATCAGTTTTAATAAAAAAGATAACTTGACACTTCGCACACTCGGCCGTCTGATTCCAAACTAGGCAGAGCCTAGTAACTAGACTTCGGATATACAAAATTATATATTTTAAATAAATACATGTATATCAAATGACATCCAAGCACAGAACAAAGTAGATCGGGGTCTACACAAAATTTTGTGTCCTGGGTAGGAATCGAATAAAAGACGTCTGGAATATCTGTAAGAAACACTAACCACTAGACCAACAGACCAGTCAAATGACTATGAACGAAAATCAAATTACTTGCAACAGTTTATAATTTGATTGAGTGCAGTATCGATTTTTTTTATGAAAAAATATCGATTGAACTGCGTACTCTAGGATATAAATCAAATTGTGGTTAATTCTACGTATGTATCATTTACAATCATATCATTTTATCACTGACTGACGGATGGCAAAGGCATTCGTCTTTCTGCCGGTAGTGTCAACTTATTTACTGATTTTACTAAAGGTGTGTAATGTATATGTATATATATACACCATATACATATATACCATATATGAATTATAATATGAACACCAAGCAAGACGAAATATCGTCTGCGTGTAATTTATCTAAGTGAGTATGTTTATCGGCAGTTTGATTACCATAGTACAAGCTCTGCTAAGTTTGGGATCAAACGGCGGGCGGGGTGTAGAAATTTAAAAAATACATTTATGTTCTTAGCCTTGACTAGTTTTCAAAACTCTGGTCATCATTTACTCTGGATTTTATTGTTTTATTAATTATTGTAAAAACATACATATGTTGCTTAGCGTAAAGGCATTAGATCGTTTCGTTTCAAGATACAAGATATTGCCAAAATGACTTTAATTATGGCGATAACGACTTAATTATAGGACATAAACAGCTTATAAATCTGTTCATATTATTTTAAAGGCCTTCATACCCTAAGCAACATCGCCGCTAGTAAATAAAAAAAAAAACTATGTACTTAGTCGAAATTTTATTTTCAAATTTCGAATACGACAGAATTGCCAGCTTTGAATATGTAAACTACGATTTGTTTTTAATATGCACTGCGGACATGAGATTTATAACTCCTAACTTTGCTTTTGTCGGTAAAAACAGACAAACACATAAAAAAACTCTAAACTCGTTTTCCTCTTACGGATGACTGGTTATTATCATAATCCCTCTTTTCATAGACGTGTGATGAGCGGCGAGATATGCCAGGTCAGTGTACTGAAGTGTTTTAGTACATAAAAGCAAGGAAGACATGTTTTCAGAGCAGGTTAAAACCTGCGAAAATATATTATTATTTTAGAATAAATTTGTTCATGTCTCATTCGTGTTGGTCCCTAAGGTGATTCATATTTAAATTGTGAGTCATCAAGATTACTAATTTCTAAAAGATATACCTTTTACTTTGCTTGTTTTTTGTTCGATTTGTAAGGTTGATAATGAGCATAGCTCTTCAGTATTAGATATGTATGGGTATTATATGAGGAGATTGAGGGTGAAATGTGTATTAAAAAATGTGTATTAAAAAGACGTGGTTTTTGATACGTCAATAATTGTTAGTAGAATGAAACAGTATTTGTAATTGAAGTGTTTGACGTGATCTTATTAGGATATTATTGACATATTGAATCAATATTGCCAACACTAATATTTAAAAACCTATTTTTGTTCACAGGTATAATGTTACCTTATTTTAAGTTAAAAAAGGCAGGAATGTGGATATCGAGATACTTCTACAGTGTAACTCATATTGTAAACAAAACGAGATACGCTTAATAATATTTATTCTCATACTAGTACCCGATATGCAAAATTGTATTTTAAGGGTTAAAATCGAAACAGGAAAGTTCACATATAAAAATATTTAGATATATCGGTTAACCTTGAAATATTGTAACACAGTAATATATTTTAAGTTTTATGTATTTGTATCCGTGATCAGTATAGATTCAAAGTAAAATTGTTAATGTAGAAAGGAAGTTAACGTACTGTACATATGCAATACAAGATCCGTACAGACAGCAGTTTGACTTCTTATTTACAAGATGTATCATTTTATTTAATCAGATAAGTAATAACGCTTTATTAAGTAAATTTGTACTCCTAGTGTTGGTATAATGAGAGAGAATTGGATGTATTTAAATTTGTAGACCTCATTTGGCTTTAGAGAGGGTTCAGACTTACCGGCATCAGTCAGTTTGAGTTACATTACACGGTATGCGACCAATCCGTTAACCAAAATATCCTTCATCCATTCAATTTCAATATACTCCCAACTTTCCTAGGTAATTATCAAAGTGCCCGGATGAAAGCAAGGTGGTAGGCGGAGGCGTGTTGAATGTAGGCATTTAAAACGCGTCTACCTACCCTTTAAGGGATACAGGCGTGAATATATGTAGGTATGTACGTTGGATAAAAACTCAGGTAGGCAACAGAGGCTGAAAATTTATATCAGAGCAATAAATTCCGAAGGTCTTTCAAAATTAGGACTGGACCACACTGATCGTACATTATTATGTCCTTAAAGAAGTTAGAGATAAACGAATCCTTCAAGATTTATTCTATGACATTATTACTGGCAAGTTAGGTATAAGATCGCAGAAAAGATTCCTAGTACAGAGTCCAACTTACGAAGTATTAATTTACGTATCAGTTACATTAATATTAACTATGCACATATTATATGAAAAGACTTATAATATGCATACATAGTATTTTTTAATAACCTGTTTTGTCTATGTTATTAAATTCCAAGTTCTAGCTAACATATTCCGATACTGCTATTATGCTTAGCCACATTATGTGTTGATAATTGTCGGTTATTATTGTAAGCAAATAAATAGGGTCAACTTCACTAGTTTAAACGTTAAACCAGTGTTAAGTTCCAATCCCACCTAAAAGGATGTCAACGCACTTGTGACTCTTGAGTTGCGGGTGTCCCTGGACGGCGGTGGTCACTTACCATCAGGTGACCTGTCTGCTAGTTTGTCCCCTATCGCATAAATAAACTCACGTTAAAATTTATAATAATACTAGGTATGGCGATTAAAGTAATATATTGTGTCCTTTCTCATAGTTCAAAATATTAACATAACAAATTTTATCAAAATCGGTTCGTTTACCCGTAAATAGGTAACAGACATACTGACCGAATTAGATTTGTGTTAGTAATATTTCTATGGAAAACTAGTTGATGTCCGCGACTGTATTTGCGTGGAACACAGATTCCTGATACTGGAATACTGATTCCTGACTTCGGGTGGGCTTTTTGTCTGCACTGTCTGTAAGCACTTACTAACTGAGTAAATTTTTTTAGGGATCATATAGTTACATATTAATAAGCCCTGTAGTTTCACTTACGCTTATGTTCACTGCCTCGCTACTAAGGGTTGTAACGCGATGATATATTGTATAGCTTCTAGCCTTCCTCAATGTATAGGCTGTTTAATGCAAACATATATGTTTTAAATCGAATTTGTATTTCCTTATATTATGTATAATATTAATATAGATTTTACCTTTAAGACGTACAGCGATAATCATAGGATTTTGACGATTATTAACACAGCGAGTCAGTTTTCAAAAACCAATAGCTATTTATAAATTGCACTAAAACACTATGCGTGGGCCCATTCTATTTATTAGAAACAGCAGTTTATAATTCAATCTACATAATTCGACACTAATAGAAAGTAACCACAAAAAATGAATAAAAAACTATTAAAATAAATATCACGTCACCATGCAGCACCGATTCGTTAAATTACCGAAGTGCTAATTCTATTATAGTCAATTATGCATCGATTGTAAAGGTATAGCAACACAGTGTGCACCGAAACGCGAAACGCATGAGTAGTCACGAATTCGTATGTCGTAAACACGCTGTGGTTGCATTGTTTGCACTAGATGCATGCGCTTAATAATTCGCTGATGCGTCGAATTGCAACTGTTACAGAGTCAGCTAGTAATTGATTTGCAAATTTTAAAATTGTATCTAATATCTTTATTTTTTTATTATTTTATAGAAATAGGAAAGGGTACTTTACACATCCATCGCTAACAAGTAAAATTATAAAAAAAAAACGACTAGATTATTAAATTACTTTCTATGTTTTAGCTGACGTTATTATGAAATGTTACACACCCTATGTTATTCCCACTGTTAAGACGATTTGAATGACATCATATTTCCAAATACAGCCGCCTAGGCTTTAAGACGTAACTAAGACACATCGTTCACGCACCTGAAAACATAAGGCCTAGACAGACAGTGAAAATCGACAGATCAATCTAGAAGAAAAAGGTTATGTTATGAGAATATTGTTAGGGAAAAATTAGCATGTGGTCCAAGGTAAGTTCTACTTTTATTGATTAAAGTCGTTAAATGTAAAACGCTGTACAGTTTGCAATAAATATTGGTTTTGCGTACAAATTGCAAAGTTTTCTACTATGTGAGTCTCATAAGTTCGTTTATTCGTCGGTCATTACATCAAAGTACATGACTAGACGACTTCAATTCCAAATTTAAAATGTCACCACTCGGTGTCCTCGCCGATGCTGTTGACCCAGTGCTGCCACCTGTTTACAAAGTTTATGTCATTTATACCAACGTAATAGTGTGGACATTACTTAAGAAATACGTAAATTTAGTTATTACAGCGCGTGCTATATCTTTATTTCGTAATGGTTGTACAACGTATGTATATCTGTTTATCTTTTCAGTGTGACATAATTGATTGGTATCTCTATTACTATAATGGCTTTTAACTGCCTGATAAGCACCTGTAAATCTTAATATCCAGTGAAATTTAACGTTGCACTAAACGAAATTCTTATGTGGTTATTGAGGCCATGACTCTAAGGTCCAATATCTAAAGGTTATATTTGATTTATGAGTTTACGATATTATTAAGAATCGCACTTGTACTTCTTTCTTATGTCTTTGACATTGTTTTGTAACGGGTTGTGGATTAGAACCTATTTTATATAACAGGCGGACTGACTCATTCAACAAAATTACGTTTTTTTATGTTCTTTTGCTGTGGAACTCATAAAATACATTTGAAGTATCTATCTGTTAAATGATGAAAGGAAAATAAATGAGGTTGAGATTAGATCAATGTAGAGTGCATACTTAGTGAGATTTTGTTAGAAAGAGTATGAACACATTCGGTAGTAGTGTGCTTAGAAAGAGTATGAGAAGTCGTTTGAGTATCTGAAAAAAAAAAATAAGAGTGTGGAATCAACATTTTAAGTATATTAAAGAAGTATATTAAGCAAACGGTGGGATTGACGATAGGCGTCGTCCACAAATAATCAAATATTTGAAATACTGAAATAATATTTACAAGTACCCGAACCCGGCTTGCACAAAAGGTTTTATGACGGAAGTAGAGCAACCTCATAAAGACCTTATGAGGTTGCTCTACTAAGACTAGAAGCAAGTAGCGGTCTATTGTCTCTGCCTAGCCCGAAATAACATACATATGTATGTATATTAATTATACCGGCATTTTTTAAGCAAACGTGCATACAGTAGAATGTGAAGTTTAGAATGAGTGTTTATAATTAATAATTAACCTAAAAAAGGTGTCCAGTACATATGATGACCTCTTGTGGTTCGAAACTTTAAATAGTAACATTTCAAGTTAAATATAAAAGTCTACTAGTATAACACAAGGCGAATACTAATAAAATGCATAGGTTAGGGTTTCATTAGAAGGAATACTAATCATTGTAATGTAAATTGTGTAATGATCAACGTACTTAACAGTATACAAATAAATTTATTACGAGAAAGTATTTAAGAGAATTTTGAAAGTTATTTACAGTTGTACATTCATATGTTTCTATACATTTTAAGTATGAAGCTGTAAAATTTATCGTTTATTTCAAATCATGTAGAGTTTCAAACGATACATATCGGTGAAAAGTTTGATTTTAAACAACAGTTTGTTCTCTAGGATAATGTGACATGACGTCATTTGTTTAAATAACGACCTAATTATATAATTTATTTTCATTTATGAATGGTACTGTTCTGTACCAGAATTTCTCTATATTTATATATAAGTATGTATATTATGAACATTTTAATTATTTTGTGCTACCCACTGACTATACCTACATGGCTATGTATGGCTGGCCTGTCGGTCGATCTTGAAGTGAGAAGTGAACTCTTTTTGGACCACACAAATTTTGTACTGTGATCGTGAATCGAACCCGTACTGGGAATAGTGATCGTGATTGCTCATCCCGATCACTATTATACTATTTTATGTTTTCTTCTACATTATGCATGTTATAAAGTAGTAGCAGCATTTAAAATAGATGTTTAAGTGTGTAGTCATTATTGATTAGGATTTCATTGGTGAATTGTTAAGAAATCTAAAGATCCTTAACTTCACCGTTGATCTCATTTTCTTTTGTGCTGAATCTTGTAAGAAGAATTATTTTAAATAGTGTATCTTTGGTTTAGTTTAACATATTGTATGCATATCGGCGCGACGTCTAATATCTCAAGATCCGGACTTGCGATCAAGTGGTTGCGGGTTCGAACCCACCCAATGCATTACCGCCGTGAACCCACCCCTAACACAAGCAAGGGTGGTTACCAAGAATATCTACAAGTAATGTGTGGTATAATATGATTGAATTCTTGCTTAAAAAGAACATAAACAATATAAACATAAATACGTATTTTAAGATATTTTTACCCTTACCTAAGTATATTAACACATAACAAATATATACAAATATTTTAAAAGACTGAACAAAAAAAGAAGTTTTCGGCTTCAAACATAGTAAGAAATCATAGTTAACAATCTCTCTAGATTATATGTAAACCGAATGAAATATATATAGGACCTACGCATACTCCCTGATGATGTTTCCTTAATGCCGAGGGTCGTGGTCTCGTTGTAATATACCTTCTCGGACTATCACGGGTGGCGTGGATGGCATCGTACACTGTTTCACTCAAAATGGAGTTAATCTGATATCAATCTGTCCAGTGAATTCTGAGCATTTTTCGCTAACACCACATTGTTAACCATGTAAACTACGTATATATAACATATTACATACTAGTCATTTGGGTGGTAACCAAAAGAACCTTATTAAGCGGTACGAAAAGGGAAGTACCTAACAGTTAAATTTTATTTACGTACGAGAAATTACTACTGAGCAATATTTTAACAATCAGCATGAAAGAGTTTATGCTCAAAGCTCTATGGAAGCTTCCTTATTAGTCAACAGTGTACAACATGGGCATTATCCGACTTCAGTGATGTTTTGGTGGAGTGTTACCTATCTAGGAGTGACTGAGCCATATTTTTTGTGAAAGAGGTGTCAAAACATTAGCATAAGTGTATCAAGATACAATTCTTGAGAAGGTGGTGAAGCCTCTTAGCTACACCAAGTTTCATAGTTAAGAATGGTCCCTTCAACAAGACACAGCACCGGGTCATGAAGCTCGATCCACCCAAGTGTGGTTGGTAACGAACTTTTCTGACTTCATCAGAGCTAAAGACTGGACGTTATCTAATACCCATCTTAAGCCGCTGGATTATGATTTATAGTCAGTTTTACAGAGTATGGCATTCTCTAAACGACATGATAATTAGGAGAACGATCGATAAGATTGGCAGTGAAGAATTTTCCCATGTAGAGTCTGCGTGTTTCTATTGATTACTGGCCTCAACGTTTAAAGGACTGTATTAAAGCCAGTGGAGATCATTTTGAATGAGCCTCGTATATTTTGAATGCTTTTATATTAATGTATAAACTAATACACATTACAGTATAAATATATATTTTTATTATAATAGATACATAAACATTTTTCCTTGTAACAATATTTATGGCAATACAGTAACGTAGTAGCCAATATTGCTAGAAATGCTGCATATATTATTATGTATACAGTACTCGTAGTTCTCAACATATACAAAACATATCTCACCTTATGTTACTGTTTACACCAAAACCTTAATTGCATTTAACTACTATTGTCTTTGTCTTTGTACATACATGTTTATATAATGTATGTATTGCCTTTTGTGAATAATTTTATTTGGTGTACAATAAGTTTATTTCTATTCCATTCGCGTATACTTTTTATAGAGTCCATGTTTCTACTCTAGCTAGCTATATTCATTAAAGTTTCCGTTTCCGTGATAGGTTAAATATAGAGAAGATTGTATACTTAGCTTTAAGTAAAAAAACTATACCAAGTAACGTGATTTTGCGATTGGTATAAAATGTAGATAAATTTGGCGTTCAATTTGGAGCAATAAATGAATAATACGGAGTGTTTCGGCTGGTGGTTGCAATGCGAAAGTAAGCCGTCGGCAACCGGTCGCCCGAAGGCCGCCCGGCTACTTTTGTCTAACGCTCGTTTACAAGATATGAGATGAAGCGACAATGACAGCGATTCAAGTATTTTTAGATAAATGAGTTTCATATCATAACATTTTTAGTATTACTTATCAAATATATAATGTCCTTTAAAACTGGATTCGTCTGACATCTTAATAAAACCTAATTATCTACATGTTATGTATTAGGTATAACAAATCACTACATTGTTACTTTAGTTTACTTTTAATGATATCTTCAGATTTAATGATTCAGATTTTTTTCTAAACAGATACAATTTTCTGGTTACCACATTGCGTTTACAAAAAAACTGTGTGTAAAAGTCAAAATAGCCATCGAAAAGTAATATTTAGGTTAAGTTTATTGACATAAAATATGTGTTTATAATATGATATGTGTACCATTTTATTGAAATATACTAGCTAATGTAAGAATACATCGATATTTTACGTATATTCATATGACATATTTCACCAACTGTTACTTGTGCCACTGTCAAAATTGCAGAAATGCAGCCACAAAAACGCATAGCGCACGTTGACAGGTCGCACCAAAACGTACCTCTTGCTTACACACTACCTGTTTCACTCGCGGCCCGTGACGGCTGTTTGTAAATATGTAAGGATATTGGATTACCAATCTATATTGACTAATATTATAAAGAGGCAGACTTTGTTTGATGGTTTGTTTGTTTATACGCGCTATTCCACCCGTTTATTGAACTATTTGCCATATATAATTTTGCTACTCACATACTCGGAATATTCATATCCTTAGATTACCATACAATATACTCTCTAAATCCCAAAACCTCTTTATATGAAAAGAAAGCTTCAAATTCTTACATGGTACGCATTCAAGGTTCCTATGATCTTCGGAGAACTTAAATTTGAAAATGCCAAAGCATTCTAAGACTTTTATGGACAAGTCATTTATAGTGGAATGTGTTGCCTCTGCCCATCAGACCAGCACAAACATTAGCTAGCGTGCCTAAGCACTCTCTATAAATATGGGTTCTGGAAAATCGTTTGTAAAGCTTAGAAATGTCACACATAATGTGCACGAATTCTGTTTATCAATAGTTAAATCTCTCACAGGTGTTTTCTTGTATGCAATAGGCGAAAACTAACAGACGGGTCATCTGATGGTAAGCGACTATAGCCGCCCATGGACACATACAATTCAAGAGTCACAAAGTGCTTGCGTTGCGGATATTTACCATATGCTAGTTTCATGAGTTACTCGAATAAACGACGACATGTGAAACGATGTATATTCCCAATTGTTTTATCGATATCTACAGGAAACACTGTTTTGGAGGGTGAGTTATCATAATTATAGGGTTGTGATTCACCCTCTTGTTAAAGCTTATGTTACAACATTTTATAAAAAAAAATAACTACTTACATATTTATATTTGTTAAAAAACCATCTTCGTTAAAGTACAATTATTATGAACTTTCAATGTACTTATAATTTGTTATATTTGCAATAAAAAGTATTTAAAAAAAATCGTAGCTATAATTAAAAATCATTATGACGATAATGATGTAAATGGAGCATGATTGAAATATCAAATGAATTATCACTGTCCACGATTTTTGTGTAATGTCAACAATATATATGTATTTAAATAATGTCTGACTTAGAGACATTACCAAATTTACCCTTTGAATTTATTACCAAAAAGCTTGTCAGAAGTGGGATTCGAACCCACGCCCACAGAAGTGGACTGCGACCTGAACGCAGCGCCTTAGACCGCTCGGCCATCCTGACTGGTGTTCAGCATGATCAATTAGAAGTAGAGATCATATTTTAACTGCTTCAAAAAACGTGAAAATTAGGGGAATTAGACAAATAATTAACTCCCAATTATTAGTTTATCCAATTCCAAAATGTTATAACCTTTATAAAATGTTTATAAATAATAATTAAAAAGAAATTAAAAATGCGATATACATATCATGTTTATGTTATGTCTATATATTTGTGTATATATGTATGTATTTGTTACAATTTGATTGGATTTCTTCTTTCTGTTCATAGCCATGCTTGTCTCGAAAAAGTGAACAGAGCAACGATTTTTAAAATAATTCCATTTTATTTCACGGGGGAATATTAAAAAGTATTTAATCCCTATCTTTTACCGGTATAAAAACTATTACTGGTCTTCACCTGCAATTCTATTAGTATCAGTATATATTTGTATCAGGGTCCCACTAAGGCGTTGGAAGTTGGATTATTGGACAGCATCTCAAAATTTTTTTCTATGTTAAAGTTGCTAATCTCGGGAACTGCGAGTCAGATTCGAAAAATCCATTCATAGTGGATAGTGTATTCAATTAGTTATAATATAAGGTTTAAAACATTCGAAGCGATAGTATGTAAAACTTGTGATAATATTTCTCATTTCTTAAAGCATGTTGTTTACAATAAATAAGACAATATGACACTTAACAAACATGATTGGTATCTTGTATATTTAGAGTTTAGTATATATGTACATTTATACAAAAATATTGTATAAATGTACATATATACTAATTAAACAAAATGACCGATTTATAGAAACAAAGTCAAGCAGATATGATCTGACCTTTATTCATTATTTTTAAATAACTTAGGTGTTATTTTTTGTGTTTGTAGCATTCAAGGTTAGTGTTTGAAAAAGTAACGTTTTATTTTTATAGTATAGGGGGAAAAACAAGCAGACGGGTCAATGATGGTAAGTGACTTCCGCCGCCCATGAACACTTGCAACTCAAAAGTCAAGAGTGAAGTCTGGCATTTATTAAGAGTGATTACAAACGAAAATACTTAGGTACATACATTACGCCTTCAACTAATACATGAAGACCCAAACAAAGCTGAGTAAAAAGAGTAAAATTCCACTTGATATATGTATGTATGTATTTGTCAATTAGTTGTTTTATAATAAGGGTAGTAGTAGTAGTAGAGGAGTAATAAACGCCCACATTTTGCCGTCCTCCGGGGACTTTCGGGAATTAGATGGGAAAATTTGGAGTATGTTTAAAGGGAAGTAAATTGATATGCGCATACAGATGGATTGGGGAGTATAAGTCATAGCTCAAGCAAGTCAGGGCGCCATATCTATATTAGAATAAAAACTTTCGTCAATTAGATTCATATTTATTTAAATATACGGTTTTACTCACGTGTGTATTTCGAGGATGGCCAACTAGTTTCGGTCTCGACAGGAGGCCTTTTTCAAGGAGTAAGTCGTCCAGCTGCGACGATACCAGACGATGCACGCGGCTGGACGACTTACTCCTTGAAAAAGGCCTCCTGTCGAGACCGACACTAGGCGGGCATCCCCAAAACCGTAAATTTAAATAAATATGCATATCTATAACTTGAATTGGCTAGTGCCGGGTAGTCAGAGTCCTGTAACTTAAGTTTTAATTTGGTTCTTAAGATATACTATTACAATATATAATTAAAACTGTTATCAAAGATTAAATTTAAGTCGTTTCATTTTCATATTATTAGAAATTCAATAACAATGTTATAATCTTTAATCAAGAAATGTAAGTAGTTACAATAAGTTGCCCTTATGTCAATAAAGATTGTTTATAGATTTTTTTAATACATATACTCACGCATATATGTCCGAAGGGGTAGGCAAATATGCCCGCAAATCCAAGGCTCACACTAAATAAATGTGCTTAAATTAAATTATTTTTCTAAGTCGGGCATAAGAATTGAATTGATGACAATACTTACCCGTGACGTCACGCTTTCGTATTTCATACAAAAATTTACTAAACCTACCGCTTTGACGTTTACTAAAAAGATGCTGATTTGCCTTGACAGTCATCCAGCCTTTTGCCATGCAGCGAGTGTACATATAATATCTAATAGATAACAGGCCAACCGTCACTCGCCTCTAGTGGCTTTATTCTACTAGACTGAGAACCGATTGGCGGCATTAGGCTTGGCTATTACGTTAGTGGGACCAAATTCATATGAGTGTTTTATACACTCTGCCTACCCCTTAGGAGATACAGGCGTGAGCGTGTGTATGTATGTATTGTTTCTAAAGTGGCAGGTTGCGGCAACAATCTTGCTCCTATTACGTGTAGCGGCATATGTAAGTTTGTAGGTGTTCTTCTAGAACATAGGCTTCGCTGAATGTATGTATGTATCTTATTGTTGTAGATGCGAAGGATGCGAAGCTGAGCGAATGATAGATATTGACGGGCCTGTTGGTCTTGTGCTTAGTGACAATGACAAATGAACCGAATTGAATTGACCAATGAAATTCGCACACAGGGCTAAAATTTGTGTGAATTACAAATAGTTGTGTCGAGTTTGAGTTCTTTGTGTCCGTTGGTAGAATGTTTGTAAAGCCTCCGACACAGCTAATGCGGGCGTTGCTTTATTTTAAAGAAAAAAAAGAAAGGACCATGCAACTGGAATATTACATAGGTTTCTTTTTATCCTAGAAAATAATGTTTAAAATTTATCACTTGATTGAAGCCCGCTAGCTTTATAAATATCATCATTATATTATCATCAGCCAATACGATAATCGGTACTGAATACATACGAGTACATACGACGTAGTGAAGTCCAGCTGATGATATAACAGTTACACAATTCCAATTTCGTCGTAACTGACAAGCTCCTCGTTAATCGAATTGCCTTTCCCTCATAATTGAATCGGTGTTAAACAAACATGATTTCTCACAATTGACACATCGTTTTAAACGTAATAATTCTTCGTCTGTCTCTGTTATCCAATTGACAGTTAGAGATGGATGTATCACACTCATTTACCACTTTCAAAACTGCTTATGAGAGAGGCAAGGAGAAAGAGATATGGCTAAATAATAGGTATGAAATTGGCAATATATCCATAAAGATTTTTATTCAATAACGCCGGATCAGCTGAACGGATGATAGATTTATAGTCAGGAATCAAAACAATATTGTTGATCTATCTTTAACAGATTATTTATCATACTGCGCCACGTATTTCCTTCTTTAATATTATATGTATACGTGTACTTATGTATAATGTATGTATGTATGTATAGTATGTCTTGCCTAATCGTACTTTATATTTTTCTGAGTTAATAGTTATTGTTTGGATGTATTTACTCTGTATGGTTCAAGTTTCATTCCTGTAGTCTTTAAATGTCTCGATATACAGTTGCTAACCGATTGTGGTAAAAAGTACTTAAGCATATTCTTCTAAAAGCTAACGTTACCTATATATATCGTCTCGATAATTACAGGAAGTACTTACATTTACCAAAGTTTTTTTTATAAACAATACTAAAGCCGAAGTCGAAGTCAAATTGACAAAGAACATGCAAATATTTTGCGACAGAAGGAGGCTGGTAACTTAGAACACCTCGTTAAGTTAAAATAGTCAGCATAATATTTTTTTTTTTAATTGGCTTTGGCTGAAAGTTTTAACGATTTCCTATTAAATAAATATGAAAATATGAAAATCCATTTAACACGTAAGCTTTAAAAAATCTTCCTAAATATAAATGACTGGCCTGATGTAAAAGTAACATTTCAATGGCCTGCCTGGATCCTGCTTATGGAAGAAGTAACAAAAGTGTTCAAAAAATAATTACTGCCAGTGGAACGTAGATATTGTAGTTCAAAAAGTTGTGCTGATATTAATGTGTACCTAAGTTTTGTCTTAAAATAAATTTGATAAATATTTTTTTCTCAAAAACCCATGTCAGGTATAAATAGTGCCGAACATTCGTTCATCTTCTAATTGCATTATGTAATATAATAAATATCTTATTGATTCATATGTTTTAATAGTTAAAATTATACCGCTGCCGCTGATCTAGATCTTAAAATAGAGTTTCGACATTTGTTCATTAAATATTAATTTATTACAAAACTAATTTTTAATATTGATTTATATGTTTTTGAAATGCGAACGTGTTTATATATAGATAAGCTTTCGAAATGTTTCGAAGCTTATACCTACATACAATTTAAAAAAACATTATAAAAGTATCGTATTCGAATTTTGAATTTATATGAAGAACTCAACTGCGCTACTGAAGGGAAAATGATATTTCGGATACATCCGTGTATAAACTACTTACATTACTCTTACTCAAAATATTATATGTTCATAATTATGTTATAAATGTAATTTGAGGCATCGTTTAGTTATAATAAAATTATGATAAAATTGATATGAATGTCAGAAGTTGCAGAAGCTGCATATATTTGATTGCAAGATTTGCAAATAATTTACTAAAATCTTTTGCAAGTTTTGGGTTAAGACCACGTTTTTTTTCCGGTATTGCTTTTAATATTCAAATGTCAACGAAGGCGAAATTATCTACATCCTTTCATAATATATTTTTCTATATTATTTTTTAATACGTGAAGATGGTAATCATCCGTCACCTCACGACATCGATATTATGTAAAGACATACTAATTTTAATGCTTGTATATTTACTTTTCTCATATGAGTACTTAGCGAGTGATGATCAGTCACGGTCAGTTATTTATATAGGATAAATAGGGTTTGTGTAATTATTATTATTATACGCTTATTAAAAAAAAACGATTTGTTAGTGTGTAACAAAATCTTGAAACATTTTTTGCGAAATCGCTAAATTTTTAATTATATAAAAATGTGGTGTCGTGATAGGATCGAAGTTCCTTATTATAAGGAAAGGTTTAAGTTTCGGTTGTTTGTAATACTTTTACTAGATGGCAGTGTTACACCATGTTTTGTTTTAAATCAAAAATCCCTAAACTACTTGGCACTTCATAATAGAAACACTAGATGGCAGTATTATCAATAAATTAAAAAATCTTACGTTACGGACGCTTTTTGCTAGAGTACCCATTCCAAAAGTTCGTTTGATTTCAGTTACTTCCATTCTAAAGTTAAATTGTAATTCTTTTCATTATGTGTGTATAATTAATATGTGTTTAATATATAAATCTTAAATAAAATACGTACTCAATCTCTTTATTTCTATATACATAAGCATGAAACAAAAACACTTTAGTCTTATCACATCAACTAGTTATAGAATCCAAAGAATCAAGTTATGTAAGTAATCATTAAGAAGGTCACAGATCATTTTATGAATGTCACATGTAATATTTTAACATTTAAGTTTATAAGCAAACTTCGGAGGTCATAAAATAAACTATTTAAAAAGGTTTGACACGCTTGTTGTATTTGAAATAAAAAAGGGGTTTGATTCAAAATGAGAAGGCGACAAAGAATGTATTCCTTAGTACGTATTGTTTACTCTTTCAAACGATTTTTTAAAATGATCTGTTTAGTTTATAACAGAGCAATGATTGTTAAAAATAAAGAGAATGACAGTTACAAATTTACTGTGACCTCCTTAAAATGTATTCTTTAAAAATAGTAATTAAATATTTTTCAAGCAAATAGATATTTTTGGATGGACTACACACTTGCATTTTGCTAACTTCATAGTATTAAAATTTGTAGAAAAAATTATATATTTTGTTGTTGATTGTTGAGGTTATCCAGTTGTTTTATTGTTTGTTAATATTAATATACGTGTAGGAAACTTAGTAAACAAGTTGTTCACAAGTAGGTATCTCATGATCGACTTCCTATTACATTATATTTCTAGGTGCTGCACAATATCTTATATTAAATAAATTATATAACTTCACGTAAATTATTATTATTGATTAAATAGTTAAAGAACAAGTACGAATGTTTAATTCAAGCCACAAAAAGAAAATACAATTTACAGTACAGAAAATATTCTATAACTAAATGTAAACCAAAATAAACTATATGGCATTGGTTATATGTAAAAAAAAAAACAGCAAATCTAGGCTCTGTAATAACTAAAGCTTACAGTACAGGTATAATCATATCAGAAAACTCAAAACCTTCATATGAAAAGAAAAACGTGTCACAATGACAATTTACGTAACCCGTTTATCTGATATTCGATTGACAAGTTATGTAACTTAATCTTTGCCTAACGATTTTACATTCAAATCGTTCCAAAATTATTTTTTATAATAATTACGGCTTTGATAATGTAATAAAAATTGTACATATTGTACTTAGTCATGGGATCAGCCAGCAACTAGACAGATCTATTTAAGTTTTTTTTTAATACAAATTCTTAGTAGAAGTATCGCAACGTTTAGTTATTACTTAGAAATTATTAAAAAACCACCCACAGAATTGGAAAAAGTACGTTAAAAATAGTTATACAAGGAACTTGTATCGAATGAGATTTTATTGTTTCAACCGGATTAAAAGTGAATGGAGTAAAGATGTCAGTTGTTCCGAATGCACCCTTGAACAATGACAAGACGAGTGAAATCGCAACAAGTCTCGTATAATGTGACATAAAATATAATAGGATAGTGAAATAAATAATACCAATTCGTTTGTTACTAAAATGCAATTTCCTAACGCAATAACTAATAGCATTGAAAAGTTTAATAGACTACTACGTTATTGCTTTCGAAAGCTTCTCATTTTTTATTTACTTTAAAAAAACTTATATTAAAATTACAAAAAAGAAAATAATAAACATCAGATTAATTTACTACTTATTAATCGTTTCATTTCACATGTATACCATAAAATTATGTAATAACTCAGTATTACAGAATCGTGTTCAAGATCGTACAAAAGTTATAGAAGCTTTATTACCGATATTATTCCAGTAACATCTTCGCTACGTCTTCGTGTTTCCGTTGTGAACGTTGAAACTCATTTCATTATACGTATGCTCGTCGCTCGTTGATATCTTTTATTGAGACATTCAGTTTCATATAGAAAATTGCCAATTTTTTATCTCTTATAATTTTTACTGTACATTAAAGTATATTTAATTACATTAAATAGTAAACAAAGTACATAAGTGTATTTTATATATAGTAATAAAGAAACAAATAATAAAAAGTACCAACCTTTATATTGAAGTAGCAAAGCCAAGAAAAAAGAAATAAAAAATCACAGGCACAAAATCCCATATAAAGTTCGATGCACAGCACTTCAAATATTTCAATATTTAAAATTAACGGTCAGCGCTCGGTGCGCGTTTGTTTGGAGCGACGGCGGTGGCAGTGCGCGCGCGAGTGGCGACCGGCGCGCGGTCACATGCTGCCGCTCGCAAGCACCTGTTACCCAACCGATTTGGATAGGACATCCTGACGATTTAAAAAAGTTTTTTCCCTTTTCCGCTTCCTTTTGATGTCAGAAGTCAGATATAGGCTGCAACAAGTTACGCCCGTTTTTTTTTTTAAATAGAGTCGTATTTTTTTTAAGTGTAGAGCAAGAGTGAATAGAGGAATTTGATCGTTTCTTTGTTATTAAACAAAGATGATATTTGAATTGATAAGTATTTTGTTACTATTTACTTATAGCTTATATGGTACAGCGACATTTTAAAGAATCAAATATATCCTAACATAACCACAAGGTCATTGAATGCATTCAAACTTTCAATAGTTTTTATTACGGAAAAACAATATTGATTACAGTGGGTACATTCGTGCGTTTTCCGTTTAATTAATTTTGGCTTCGATTTAATGTGACAATACCATAAACTACCAGAAACCATTTTAATCTGAATAAATATATCTTTGTTCTGCTACAGGTATATTTAATATACGATATACTACATTAATTGTTGTAAGAACTATATATGTTAGTAAAAATCATTTAACAAGGCCTGGTCAATTATTGAATCATGCATTTGAAATTTGAAAATATGGTATACATAGTAATATTTTATATATAATGAAGAGATGTTATAGCATAACTAACAGCAAACTTTAGTTTGATGATTGGTTGATTGTTACTAAAGAGTGCTATAAGATATGTCTTTGAAAGGTCTACAATCACTAGAAGCCATAGATCCCTTAGACTAGAAAGGTCGTTGAATGTTTTAAAACTTCAAAATTAATTTCGTTACTTCTTTATCATCTCTTTCTATCAGGGTATTTGAAAGACAAATGCTGATTCTATGATAAAGATGTAAGCTGTCACGATTTTAATAAGAAGTAGCAGGTTTTCTAAGCAAACTTCAAATTATGATCGTGAACGCCATTCAAAATTCAAGACAATAACTGTCATTAAAAGCTCGCGAACTTCCCAATTTGTTCGGTTTACCGGTTGCAAAAGCTCAGGTACCTTGTGCAGGCTTATCGCTTGGCGAATACTCGGAAACGCCACCCGTGCATTGCCACCGCGTTCTTGGTCTTTTGTACCTGATAGCTGTTTAGGTAATACATATTTGAAATTAGCTTCTCTCTGCTCAATTAATCGTCTTAAAGATTATTAAAGTTTTTGAATATAAGTTTGTTTGTATAAAATATTTGTAAGGAACTTAACTAGTCACAATTGTATAAATAGAAGTAAATCATAGTCATGATTAAGTATAGCGTTTTCTATTACAGTAAACAGTTTACGGGAGACAGCTACTCCTTTGATCAAAACATTATGAAAGAATAAATAGGCCTTCAAAGAGATGAGGTAATAGGTATGCTAATAGGTATGATGAACAAAGTATTTATGCCCTTTTATACGACTTTCTCTTTTATGTCTATGTTATACAAAACTCTGGTTATCGGTATCAGCTCTAAGTAGAGGGCACATGTTGTCAATTATCGTGATTGGCAGATTATGCCAGTCATCGCACAAATGATGGAAAGCTTTCAAATATCCCAAGTAAGTATGGAGATTCGGTAATACAGCATAATGATGATTAAACTCAAGTGAAATTGAAAGTTTACCGTTAGTTTATTAAGTCAATGTCGGTGGGTTAATATAATTATATATTTTGTTAAGGTTATCACATAATGATTGGTTTTCAACTGTGTAACCTATATTCTAAATAGTTTAATAAATAATAAACGAGTTACCGACTCTTATTGTAAAATTCTAATTGTAAAGTATATGAACAGCTACAGTGAACCTCTTTTTAATTGTCTTCTGTTTTAAAATTAAAACTACAGAAACATATTTAATAGTTAAGTCAACAATTTAAATAATGTTTTACACTACATAAATTCATTTTAAACCAATACAATTTAAATCTTTCTTAATACTTTGTAATGCCTCCATTTTGAATATATTAAACGTATTTTTAGCAACTTTAATGTATATAATTAATATATAGAATAATTGTGATGTAGTGTAAATTTAGAGAAAATAATTAATAATAACAAAAAGAAAACTATAATCTATTTGAGTGTTAATTAAATAAATAAATGCATATTGTTTTTATTGATATTGTCCTGTTTTTCCTGATGATAAACAATAAACGCCGCGATACGAACCCTGACTTGTTTAAGAAATTGCTGTAAGAAAACCTGTATACATCATTAGTTTACCATATGGGTATTCCCCTGTTTTAAATGAGCTCAATATCACTATACCCCTGACATAAATTGAAATAACTTTTTTTATTCGTATTTTTACCCTCCTCATCAAAGACGAGACACTGGCCGGCAAATGACTGTGTTAATACATTCTTGTAAGATTTAAAATGAACAAAGTACCTTTTCCCAACAGTATATGTTACTGTCCAAGGTTACTGTGTCACACGAGAGTTCACAAGACCAGTACCCGTTCCGCACCAGCTGCGACACACTTGTAAGTTTCCCTCTGTAGTCACCAGCTTCCTGTCTGGGGAGTAGTAGTGGTCAAGAGACCATGTCGTAAGGACTGATTACTATGTATGCGACCTACAAGAATACGTCATTTGATACTTGGTTTGAACTAAGCCGTGTAGCGAGTCTTAATCTTAAGCCAATTATAATAAAAATCTGTGTGTTTGAATCTTATCTTTTGAGACCAGATACAATATAGGGGGAGAAAGGAAGTGACGGTTCGCCTGATAGTAAGTGCAAACCGCAGTCCATGAACGTTTGCAACTCAAAAATCACAAGACTTTTCGGTTTTTTCGGTTAGGGGAAAGGGAAGAGGGGAAATGGGGAGGGTAAAGAGTCTTTATGGAGAGGGAGTTAGACCTCCGGTAACTTCACTCAATCGGTCACACACTGCAATCAGTTGTTGAACAGCCGGTTTTCTGTGAGTTGTGTTTAAAGAAATATGAAAAGAAAAGTAATATATGTTTGGCCTTATTAAGGCTAGCATACACTGCAGGAGGTAAGACATGCTTCGGGCAAAACACTTGTGTCTTTAAGATTTAATTAATTTAATTTAATACTGAAATGGGTTTACGACTTAAACTTGTTTTCAACAACCACATACACACACATCTATTATTTGACAATTTGCTTATCAATATTCAACATGGATTATAAATATATTTATAGTATAAACACAGTAATATCGAGAACTAGACGAAATTCCGCGAATCAAATAGTTTTGAGAAAATAGTTAAAAAACTGTTTCATCTGTTCCCACGCAACTTGAACATAGATATATTACAAATAGATAACAAAACTTCAACTTCGAAAAGAATGATTAGCTATCAACGCAATCTGTAATGACTTTATATACAATAGAAATATACATATATATAAGTATATGAAATGAATGAAAATGAAACAGTTTTTTAACTATTTTTTTTTATTTTTCTTTCTTTTCATCTGTTCTCACGCAACTTCAATATAGATATATTACAAATAGATAATAAAACTTCGACTTCGAATAGAATGATTAGCTATCAACGCAATCTGTAATGACTTTATATAGAATAGAAATATATATATTTATATTTTTCTTATGTATGTCGCTGCTCCTGTTAAATCTTAAAATATAGACTTATTATAATAATATATATCACATAACATCATAATAACGCTCTCCTATTTTATGTTATGCCTTTAGGCTAAATAAAAATAGCATATATAATATTTTTGCACTAAGACATAATACGAATTATATCCATGGAAATGTATAAAACAAACAAATTCAAATTAAATTAAATTAATTTAGTTTATAGAGCTGCTAAACAATTATTGGAAATCGTCCAAAAAATATTTATACTATACAGCCTCACCGCAACTATAGGTGTATTTGTCAAGTGTGAAATTAATATTAAAAATATATTTTAATACCTCTCTGTGTTAATCTTTAACTTCCCATTTCCAAATGGAAATCGGGCAAACAAACTCATGGCCACCCTTTTAACAACCTCACTTTCGCCTCTTGAGTTGTAGGTGTCCAAAAGCGTCGGCAGTTGCTTACCATTAGGTGACCTGTGTCTTTATTTGCCTCTATACCATAAACAATACATAGAAAAGGAAAAAAGAAAAAACACTTAAACAAGTTTCTTCTTCAAGGGTCTTTTTCAATCTAGTTAGAAATTAATCTATGACACAAATTCGATTTCTTTCTATTGCTTTGCGTGTGTAACCAGTCTTAGTTTGGCTGACGAAGGAACAATAAAACCCACGGTGCATTTCCGACATATCTATCTTGCTACCTGCCACATGAATGAAAGGATGTGTGCAAGGGAGCGAATCCTCAGTCTCAATGATATCACCATTGAGGCATTTTCAATGCAGCTTTGTTTGCGAGATATGGAAACAAATACTAGGTTATGCGTCATCGTATTGAATAAAGCAGTTTGAGTTACTTACTATCTATCTATTAGTAAAGTTACTCATTTAGTAGGTGAGACTTCTTAAAATATATTCGTAGCTGAATGATCGATAATAAAGTTCTTTTAAATCTACTGCGACTGCACCAAAGCTAAACTTATAAAAAAAATAGTATGTAATTTTATTAAACAAATTATTAATGATAATAGAAAATTTAACATCTGGACATCTACCTTATAAGTTTTTTACGCCACCCAAAGGTCGGTTGGTAGAGAATGCCCTGGGCTTTAGGTCGCTGTATAACGTCCATAAAGTTATAAATAAATCATAATAATAGAACTTAGCCAGCTCCATATTACTTAAGAGGACTAAATTATAGTCGGCAAGAATAGGGCATTAAATACGTCTCTGCCGACCCCTTCAGGGTGTAGGCGGGAGTCTATGTAATAATAAAAACTTTTTATTACACATCTAAAAAGCAGCCAGAAACATTTCAATTGTACAAATATATATGTATATTTGTACAATTGCAAAGATTTTTGTTTTTAAAAGCGCTATCTCTGGAACCATCAAGAATAATATAAACTATAGAGGATCATGTTCCAATCCTTGGGAGCGGAGCAGTGAACACAAACGCAGGCGCAGGGGAAATTGCCGGGAAATGCTAGTAGGCATACATATTCAAGTATGTACTCATTGCACTTACAGTTGTCCAATACGTTCAACGAGTCATCATAACCTTACAATACATAAAACTTAAGAATAATATACATAATTTCATAAATATGTAAAACTTAAAAAAAATATTTCTACTTCTGTATAAAAGGCAGTTAAGGAATTGAGCAGCATAATTGCCTGACTAGTAGACGCATATTGCACAATATGCGTCTACTAGTCATGTATATATACATATATACATAGTACATAGTCATGTATACGTTCGTACCAATGTATTTCGTGTTTATCGTAAAGGATATGTATGTATGTCTTGCTGGTAAGCTTCAGGAGGTATAATATACTGTTGAAATTAATGTGATTCAAATTAGTTATAGTTTAAAATTATTTTAACATGTTTGAAATAGTTTACTTTTCCTTTTTTTAGTTAATTTACTGTACCTTATGAGTTAAATATGCATAATACCAAATATATTTACAGATCATATATCGAATTATTAATTTCATCTACGTGTTTCTTTTTGTAAGTATATATTAGACCTTTTGCAAATGTGGTTTCGAACATTTATAAAAGCGTCGTTTCGGTGATCTTCAGTTGTCTGTCTAAGATTAAAAGACTGTTATCATAATCCGTTTCAGACCATTGGCTGCCGATGACTTTCAATTACTACCTACTCCGTGAGAATTTTTAAAACCGTTTAGACTCACTAAACGGTTCACTATCGTTGTTTAATCTAAGAACTTTAAAAATATTGTATCTTTATGTTTGTTTAAAGATAAGCTTATCTGAATATTCTAAATCATCACAGATTCATTTAGTTTTATTTTTAAATTGTTCCATTCTTTTAAATAAGTAAGTAGAGCAATCCCTTTTTTACTTTTTTTAACAGACCATAGGCTCTCTAGCTTGTCTTCTAACTTAGGTTGTCCAATAAAATTAATAAGACGTGTTATCTATTAAAATGAAGAGGAGTAAAATTCTTACGTGGTAGAGCCATGCTTAGGCATGAATGGGCCGGCTCGACTGGTGCCCTATCACGGCCTCACAGAAAACCAGCTGTGGCGCAACCGCTTGTGTTGCATTTTTACGAAATTTGTGAGGTTTCCGGAGGCTCAACTCCCTTGATCCTCCACCCCTTTTCCCATCTCCTCACTCCCTCTCTTTCCCTTCAACGCATACTCTCATCCCTCATCACCCTCAGAGGCGGGCAGCACACTTACAACTCTCCAGTTGCAGGTGCCCATGGACGGCCATTGTCACTTACCACCATCATCACAAACGGGTCACCCTGTTTGTTCATCTGTCTTCGTATAACATTAAAAGAAAAACAAAAATTATAAAATCCAACTGCATTATAAAGTTCTGGTCAGTTTTTTTACGCTGGCGTTATATCGAAAAGCCGTTTACCATACATGCAAACCACACATGCAAACATATGTACATAAATACATACGTATACAGTTATACAATCATTGAATAGGTAACATTACATCTTCCTAATAACCACGATTGATAACGAGTCACCGCCTCTTACTCTCTACGCCATTTTAGGATTATCTTATAACGGTGGTTACTAAAATAATTACCACGTACCAAATATAACAAGAAACTGACGCAGACCCCTTCCAAGTTTGTTTTTCTTATGCAAATAATGTACAGACATTTTACATTCGCGGTAACACAGTACACGTAAATATGTATGAATGACTGATCCAAATTGTTTTTAATTTTTAGTTTCACGTGTTTTTTATGCCAATATTTGCGAATAATAATTATTTACGTTCAGATGATTTAAAAAAAAAATTAAAGATATAGATTGAAATAGAACAATACGATAGTTTTTTTTTCTATTTGCAATTTATAAGATGCTGAAGACAAGAAAAATTTAACGATTATACATATATGTATATACATATATATATATATTATTTGAATACCCCTCACTCACTTCCGCTTAATTCCTCACTCATTCGACAATACAATGCAAGCTTGCTTGTCTAAAGTCTCCCACTAAAGTAATAGGGGGAAGCTTATTGTCATCATGCTGGCACTGTATTGCTGTATGCTACTCCACCGAGTACTGCATTCTTAGCTCAGTCAAGTTATAATACTTTGGATTTGCCAAAAATTATTGCAATGAATTGTATTTAACTAGAGACAAAATAATACGCAAATATTATTCTTCTTGGTAACGGCGAAAGTTCAAACTTTTAAATATATAATTGTAACTAAGCTTCCCACGCAGATTCACACGTATCATTGTTACCTAATAATGATTCACCAACTATTTTCAAGGTAAAGGATTGCTAATCACTTCGAAAAATATGATATTTTTTTGTGAGTGTTATTATTTTTGGTAGCTGTTTAACTGAATATAATTGCTTAAAGCGTGTTCGATTAAACTAGATCTTACAACTAGATCTTACTTCTGACTAACAAGTCGAAATATACCCATACATATATATTAAACTGCTTAACTCGATTTATGATCAAACAGAATTTAATCAAAACACAAAGGATTGGTGTAAATAAATAGAATAATTTTATTTGAATGATATTTGAAATTTGCTGAAATTAAATGATTATTTGATCGATTTCTTTTACAAATTACATAAAATACTGGAATAATAATATATTTCTATATAATTATTACCGTAAGCATACTTTAACGAAAAATTTAATGTCATGTAGGTAGTTTTAATTCTGTCTATAAAGGCTTCGTACAGGTCAGGATCAGGATAGTGTAGGAAGTTATGGGAATAATCAGACTAAAAGTTATTTACAAATTGTTATCATTTTGCAGTAATATTGTAAATTTTAACTACAAGAACTTGTATTACTTTTGACAAATAAAAATATTTATTATATATCAGTACATCACCGTCCTCTGCTGGATGAGGGCCTCCCTTAAGGAGGCGCTGGTTAGCGCGCCTCCTGCGCCCGGTTCGCCGTTGCGACCGTGGGAAATCTTCTCTCACTACCGGCCATGGAGCGTGTCCGCTACCAGCCATCTAACTCAAGTTGTGATCGTGGCGCAGTGCGGCCGTGTAGGAAGTTGCCGCAGAAGCCCTTTGAAGAATTGAAAACTTACTTTAAATATGTAGAACAGTATATATTATAGCATGTCTATTATTATTATTTATTTATTTTGTAATGTAGTGAGACAGACGGACGACGGGTCACGAGATGGTAAGTGACAATCGCCGTCCATGGACACCTGCAACTCAACAGTAATGGTGGATGAGGGAAGAGGGATGACGAGAGGGGGAGTTTGGCCTCTAGAAACCTCACTAATTTCAGGGAAAAGCAACGCAAGCGGTACTTCACAGCCGGTTTTCTGTGAGGTCGTGGTATCGCGCCGGTCGAACCGACCCATTCATGCCTAAGAAGGGCTCAAATACTTTGGATAATAATATTTTCAGTTTCAATTATTTTGAATTAACCAAATACACTTTTATCTATTTATTTATTATTATTATATAGAGAGGTATGTATGTTACGCTGCTGATTTTAAAACTAAAAGCTATTTATTCTTACGCAAGCGATCTTGAAATTTAAAGGAATCTATACAAACACAAAAACAACTTGATGCATCCGTCGTCTATGGATCAATGTTGAAAGATATCCTGTTGAAGACATAGTTAATTTTGATGTCCTTTTAAGGTTTTTTTGATGTGTTATTGACATTGTCACAATTACACAATCGGAACTTGTTGTATCAAGGTCTATTAATAACAGGACATACTTTAATAATAATAATGGACTGAAATGTACTACATTTAATGATTTCAATGCCTTTAATAATTGCCTCGCCTTGTCAAAGGACAAATATTTGTTCAATAGTTTTCATGAGTCATTGGTGTCATTACACTTACTAATTATTCTTTAAGCATCATGAAAGCCTGGTCCGTAAATGTTTTAAGAGGTTTATGATCAGAATATACATACGTTAATGGGTCTTGTGGTTATGTTGGACTTTAGCAACTCAGAGAGGAAGTAACACAGAAATGCATATCATGGTAGATTCTATACAAAATAAAAATGTTCACTTTCTAGTACACGTTCTTAGTAGTGGTAGAGTCATGCACGAATGAGACAGCTCGAGCGGTGCGATACCACGGCCTTACAGAAAACCGGTTTAGAAGTAACCTTAACGTTGCAATTCCCCGAAATAAGTGAGGTTTACCGGGTCCCAACTCCCCTCTCCTCTTCCACATCTACCTATCTCCCCTCTTTCTTTACCCCCCCCCCGTATCCTCTTCTCTATCCTCAAAGGCAGCATACTTACGATTCTTGAATTGCAGGTGTCGATGGACGGCAGTTGTCATTTACAATCAGGTGACCCGTCATTTCGTCTGTCCCCCACAGTAAGGTAATACAGAGTTCAAAACGTAGTGTGCTCCAACAACTTTTAACACCATGTGTAAATATACTCACTCCTATATCAGCGAAGGAGGCTTAGAAGAGGACCACCCCACTCTACACGGCTAATTTATTAACTAATTGTGCGTATTAACGAAATCATTTTAATACGTATAAGAACAAACATATATTTTTGATCTATTCATCACTAAAATTATCAGACTGACATTTGTTAGATAACCGATAAGTAAAAAAGTTAATAGGTATATTTTTTTTTGTATTGATTACGTTTTCGTCTTTAAGTCTATTCTGAGGTGTAAAATAGTATGTTTTATTATCGTGTTCATGTTAATTTAGAAATCATGTTAGCTCTGTCTGGTAATAAATACATGTATTAGTATCTATATATAGTTTCTAGTAAAAACCAATATTAATAATATTTAAAAATAATATACTCACGCACCGAAGGCGTAGGCAAATTAACCCCCAAATTTGAAGTATATTGACAGTATAGGGGGAATAAAAAGGGTGAGAAAGGAATATTGCTTATAGAGGTGGAATGGGGGAATATAAGCAATAACTCAAGCAAGTCAGGGTCTATACCTATAACTCAAACTGGCTGGTGTCCGGAAGTCCAAGGAGGAAGTGCAAGTCCAAGGTACATTAAGGATTATTCACAATAACAACATTACAATAACACACCATCACCACAAGTGTGAAAACAAGGGTTAAAAATATTGATAAATTTAAGGTAATGTAGCCAGCTGGAGTGACGATTTGCCAAAATAAACTCGTAAAATTATTAAAAAAATATAAGTGTCGCAAAATTATTGTTGTGTAATGGAACGCATCGCAACTAGTATTAGTTGTATTGTATTAGCTTTTATAATCTGTTCATGTCTCTGGCTGCAATTTTCTATCTGTAATTAATTTATATGTACTTACTCTGAGTTTTGAGACACCCATGGACAAGAATAGTCGAATAAAACAATTGTTAATTAGAAAAGTATTAGTCAGTATTGATTTCACCATTTACATTCTCCAGTTATAGATATTGTAATAGAATTATCTACTATTAAGATGATTGAAATGACACCTCATATGTCGATAAATAATCCATTAAGACTAAACGTCTTGAGGTAACAAGGCAGATCATACATACATACCATTGAAAATTATAACCCTCCTTCTTGTGCGAATGGGTTAAAATAAGTGTGTGTTTTTATATACTTTGACCTGCACCCACAATAAGATTACAACAAAAAAAAAAGTAATTTTTCTTATACCTTGGTTATTGTGATTCGCAACATAAGACCTTCAATACTGGTTCTGCAGGTACCGTAGCTCTAGATGCACTCTAGTTGCAGGATGCAGTATATATTCACTGAATTATTTAGTTTCTGGTTTTTGAGGATCAAAAATTTGCAGGAGGTTTTGTTGTTTCTTGGCAAAATTGGAGTATCAAACCGAATGAACGAACTGAACAGATGCAAATATCATATAAACTAAGTATACTATAGTACTTTATGTATTAAGTTTACGAAAGCTGCTCGATAAATCATATACATATAACTTTTACATACTCCTTTATGAATTAACCTGGAATTTGCCCTCGACTCTGACTCACCGCTTACGTCATTCATTTTTCAACGAGCCCAAAAATAACAAAAAAGCGCTACAGAACTGAGCTTTAAAAGAGTTTTCGTATATTTATATATATGTCATCTCGTTGGTGCAACAACTACAAACTCCTTTACAGCAAAACTCAGTAAGAATGTACCCTACACAGGTTCTCACAGGGTATAAGGTCCTGACCTCATGATTAAATTCGAAGAAAGTCAGTAATTTGTTCACTATGTATTTTGTTTTTGCGATGTTTTTTTCTGTAGGTAGTAAATAAAATAACCGATAACTGCCGGACCAAAGATTTATTTATCGGTTTTGACGATACGTTATGGTTTTTCACCGAGTATTGACTATTTCATCGTGTTAATAGTTTGTTGTTTTTTAGCGAATGCCATCCTATTGGCCCAGTCGCACGTCAAATTATCTATCTCATCACCGGTAGAGATTTGAATTTTGACTCAATTGACACAATAAAAAAAAAACTGTAAAAATGCATCATGAACTATGTACTTATTAAATGTACATAGGTCTTAACAGGTTACTATACAAAAACAATCATCTGTACCTACTCTCTCATCTATCTATTGTTTTGTATAATCTGTTCTTTTAAGTACATGGTAACTGACATTTGCAAAGAGTCAAGGTGAACCGATCTTCTTTAGGTCCGTTATACCGGTTCTATGAACTTTATAACGCCTCTACTTTTCTGTTCTACCAATAAATAATTTATATGTATATTTTATAAGTTTGTTAAACGACTAAGTTGATAACACGTACAAGGCCTGCCGGATATTAAGGATATGAGGTAGTTATGAACACTTTCAGCATTTAAAAGTGTCAGTTTTCGCTGTCACTTCATAGATTACTTTGACTGATTGAGTTGTAAGAGAGGATGTGCAAGGTTTCTTTTTTCATTTATACTATTATTTAGCGACATTCACATTAGGTAGGTATAAGCCATACTCGATCGGAGTGTGGGTGTTAATTGAGTGCGTTGATTAAAGCTTATAAAGGGAACACGGGAGTCTTTTAAGCTATATGCGATGAATTAAACTTAAATAAATAATTAATTCGTTGATGATACATAACAGAACGACTATTATAAATATTATCTAAATTAGATTTTAACATTATGCTCCCTATAAGTTATCGTGTAGTCAAAGTAACTTCTACTTACAAACCTATTAGTTTTGTTTTTAAACTTTGAAGTCGACACAAATTGGAAACACCGATTTAAATCATATGTTTAAAAAATAATTATATGCAATACATTAGCTTCGATACTATAAAAGGTTTGATTTATAAATATAGAGGCCTAACCTAAGATTGTTTATGTAAATACCTTGAAACTCAAGGAAATTGATTAGTTAAAGGTGCTCTTGGTAAAATAAAATATTTCAAGAATGAATAGAACAACGGAGATGGCCGATACCGGCCTCAATATGAAATGTAGAAGGGAGAGCAACGCGACTCTACGTCTGTCATTGTAATTATATTTTTTTTTTACTAAAAAACTCTCTCTACCCAGCTGCAGTCAGTTTGATTTACAGGTATGCAACCTCTGTTTGTCTTGTGGTTAGTGCCCTGACTACTGAGCCGGAGACTGTTTGTGAGATCCCCACACGGGACAAAACTTAGTTTGATCCACAAATACTTGTTCCTAGTCTGAGTGTTCTTTATGTTCGTGGATAGTATGTTTTTTTTATACTTTAGGGGGAAAGGGGAAAGCGTCACCTGATGGTAAATGACAACCGTCGTCCATGGACTGCAACTCAAGAGTCGTACGTGCGTTGAGGTGAGGGTGAAGAGGGATGGGGATCCGGGGAGAGGAAAGAGGAGAGGAGGAGTAGGGCCTCCGGAAACCTCATTCATTTCGGGGAAAGGCAATACAAGCGTTACTTCACAACGTTTTTTTGTGAGGTCGTGGTATCGCACCGGTCGCACCTATTCGTGCCTAAGCATGGCTCTACTTAAAAAAAACTATTGCTTACACGTTCCATCCACGATCCATCCACATAAGCATATCCCTTTCCTTACATTATTTTCATTTGTTTTTAAAATTAAAGTACGGTTCGCGGGCATCGGTTTACCCCATATTACGTCAGCGGGCCCTAATTCTAATTGGCAAAATGTGGGTGTATAATACACTTCTACCTACCCCTTCAGTGATGCAGGCTTAAGCGTATGTATCTTTGTATGCTATATGAAGAAAAATTCGTTTCTCTAATAGTACGTACGTAGTAGTATGTATTTATAACATATCTTTGACTTTCCAAACAAGTTCGTTATATGTACGAATAAAATATACGTAGGGCCCTATACCCATAACTCGAACTGCCTAGTGCCGGGCGGTTTGATCAACTAAATTAGTATTATTTAAATTATTAATCATATATTCACAAGTAGCCTGTTTAACCTTTGCATGAAGCATATTTATGCAGAATAATTACTCATATGACATATGATTTATAATTAAATCCCGTTCTAATCAGCGTCAATATGATAAATTGAATAAATTAAGAATATACTGATAAATCATTAATAAATTATAAAGGGTTTTGCATCATTAACGTTTGAATTTTAAACGACATAAAACATGTTTTCATAGTAATATTGAGACAATTGAGTTTTCTAATACATTTGATGGTATTATGCCTGAATGGCGGAACATTTGTAGGAACAAATAAAAATAAATTATATTTCATTTGATTTCAATGAAATTAACAATGTAATTGAATACAAACAAAGGCAGGAATTTAAACTAGAGCCTTAGAAATTAAAGCCCTGTAAGATAAAAACAAGCACAAAGGTATTTACCTGTTCAGTCTTATTTATGGCTTATTAAAAAGACGAGAAAAAACTAAAATCTCAGTTATTTTTCAAAATTATTATTTTTCACTTTAAATTTTTTGACTTCATATTATAATATTCATTATCTGCATGGTCCAATACAAGTTTGTTCACGAAAACACTAAAATATTTAAAATGCATGTTGTTAACTTAAACAAAAGGTTGCGTTTCTCTGCCAAAGGAAAGTAACGAAAATTCAATTATCAAATGTGGCCATGACTTGTAACACACACTTGAATTTAAAAAATAAAAGTTAAAGACAATCTTACTACATATCCTTATCCGTACTGCTAACTATTATAAATAAAAAAAAAACATTAAATTTCGAAAGTAAGCGTTTTTAGGTCAGCTGTAAATAATATGCACTTGACTGTATAACAACTGTTATATTTTGTCAAACAAAGAAATACAATTAATCTGAAACGACAATAGATAAAAAAAGTTAATAATTAAGCGTGTGCCGTGTATTGTATTCGGCAGCGGAGTGCCCATCGCACGGGTGGGCCGAACTCCCACGAACCTGGCAGTCAGTTGCCGATGCGAGTAATTAAAGCCAAAACATCTTCCCCGGGTTGAAGTATTGAAAGTGGTAGCGGACAGACATTATTATATGCCCGCAATAGAGTCTACTTCCTGGTCTTCAGCTCAACAACGCGTGCAGCAGCATCGGCACCCGGGAAAACGCAGTGGCCACACCAGTGTTGGCTCTGCTGTTTTCTTCACAAGAACGAGTCTTCAGATGATGACCGACTTCAAGTCCACATTGGACTCTTATAAAAATTTTTGCAGTTCATTATATGTTGAATACGAAATTCGTACAAATGTTTGACAAAATTGTTTTAGTACAGAAAATATTATACGGTGGATAGACATGTTAATACTTTTACTCGTTAGTTAGAGATAAAAGATTTAATTTGGTAGAGAGGACTTGCGTTGAATGTTATGATGTAATCTATAACATTGTTCTAATTTCTTGGCATTTTAGACACAGTCATTCTACAAAAACCATTTAACGTAACTTAACTTATTTAAAATGTGAAAATGTGAGTGTTTAATACACCTCCGCCTCCCCCTCAGGGGATACAGGCGTGAGCCGTGGGTCGCACTGAAAGATTTTAGAATAGATAAGTAAGAAAAGCACTGCATGAAAAATTTATTTAAATTTTGGAATAGGAATTCTTCGGGAATCTCTAAATGTGTATGAATTCAAATTTGTATAATTTTACAAATTGGCGGTAATTTAGTCAGTGTCTGGCGTGCATCGCATTAGATTTGACTAGAGAAAATTTTTGCTTAATGATTTATTACGACTTTCGTCGCGGTCTTACTCAACAACAATGTTACGATATACTTCGATTGGCATTTTATTACGAAGCTCCATCTTGTGCCATGGTTTACAGCTGATTTCATGAGATTAAACGTGGTCAAAGCAAACTCACTGATGATTTCAAACGCAGATTTTACGAGAAGGACGTCCTTTTACGATTACTGAAGAAAACGTGAGTGCTGTGGGACTAACAATAGCTGATAGAAGGGTGGCATATCAAAGGGTTCTGGTAGTTTTAGGCATTGGAATAAGTCAAGTACAAAAAGTCTTACTTGAACGTTTAGTCGTCAGAAGGCTTTATTCTAGATAGATCCCTCATAATTTGACGGAAGATCACAAACGCCGTCGCTTGGATTGGTGCCGCTCAATGCTTGAAAAGTATGACGGAGGTGACTCGAATGCTGTATGTGATATCGTCACAGGTGATGAAAGCTAAATATTTAGTTAAAAACCCCAATGCATGTTTCCATTCGAAGATTTGCCGCTAAAAGTAAAGAAGAATCAAAGTAAAGAGAATAAGTCAAAGGAAATGGATGATCGCCTCATCCTTTGTATGAACAGGTTATTTCGCCACAATCATTCTAGAAGCTAAAAGGACTGTTACTGCAAATTATTATGTCAATCATTGTTTATCAGTTCTCTTGGAATATGTTACCTCCTCCACCACGATAATGTTCTAGCTTACTCCGCCAGACGGACTATCGAATATTTGTGTATCGAAGAGTTTTGGAGTTAGTAGGTCATCCTTTTTACAGTCCCGATCGGACACCTTATGACTTTTATTTATTTCCAAAAATAAAATATAAACTTAGAGGAATTAGTTTTTTGAAACTTAACGATGTCTTGCCTGCGTTTGTTAAAGGTATGGAAGAGATCCCTAAAGAGTCAGATTACTGCTTATTCGTTTCATCGCATGAAATGGTGCTTAGAAAAGAACGAAGACTACTGGGAAAAGCAATAAAAATATTAACAGACTTGTATATCATTTCGTTTCTATTTGGTTTTTTATTTGGACTTGAAACCAGCAGGTTCAAGCTCCTCCGGTTCAGCAGACAGTGTCACTAACCACTATGCCAATAGGCCCGTTGAGCAGGCAGGTACATTATAACTTTTGTAGCTATAACTATATTATAAATAATTGGTCCAATAATATTCTGTTGTCAACTTAGCAAGCTAATTTCTTTTAAATTTAATGTGTGTTTCGTTTGGATGTCTTGGATATAAATCTTACGACACTGATGAAAGTGTGATCAAATGTAACATCATGTACAATCATTGTATAAGTAGCCTTGAATTATAATACATATAACGTATTTTAAAAACAGATCAGGAACAATTTCTTAATATGTTCACCTTGCCTTTTGGCGTACGTTCAAGAAATCAGTATTTCGATGACATTGGCAGAATTATAATGTTACCTTCGCGTTAAGGAATAAAATAAAATAAAGGTTCTTCGCTCTCCATTAGAATTTCTTTTCCTTATTTGCATATTTATTTAAACAGGTTTCTTTGCAGGTGTCGGTAGAAATAAAACAAAGGTGAAGCTGTAGACTAAATATTTAACTATATTTATATAAGGGCGTTATCTAGCCGCGTGGTTTTTATAGGTATCCTTTAAAGTGACTATGGGATTGGACTGTTGAAATACATTTAGTGCCTTGTTGATGCAATAGGTTTGCCCCCCATTTAGTAAGCGAGACTAAACTATGGTAAGCGGTATGTGAGCGTAAAATACGACACTGTCTACCCCCTTGGAGGATATGTAAGCCTGAGTGTATAAATATATGTATTCTTATCTTAAATTAAAATCATATTGTTTTATGTTAATTATTATTGGAATTCGTATTATTCAATCACTATGATGACTAAATTTGAGTGCCTTTTTTTAATCAAATGACGGTTGTAAATATAGTATAATATTTTAATAATAATAACCAATTTACTACAAAGAGGATTTACTTATATTTGTCTATAATACCGCGTGGTAATGTAACTCCGTAGCTATTAAAAAGTAATTGAAATTGTGCAGTATTACTTTTTTTACCCTTTTTGGTCATCTGGTAACACTGACTAAATAATGACTTTGTATTATGACTGGTGTATGTCGGTAAATGAAATGATTAGAGAAATTAAACACCTGCATCAAAGCCAAAGACCGCGACTTTCATTTATTTTGCATTATTTATAAGCCCTAGACTTCAATTAATAATTATGCACAAATGAGTTTTCTGGTAGTGTTTCTTTTTAATGGCAATGGGGACAAACGAGTAGATGGGTCATCTGACTGTAAGTGACTGTCACCGCCCATGGACATCTGATAGTGTAATTGTGGCGGTAAGGCCCATCATGAAGGATTGCCTGGAGAGGCAACATGGTGCTCTCTCCTACCGGCTAGAGCAGGTACTCACCGGACATGGATGTTTCGGTAAGTAACTGTGTATAGGCCGGGAACCAGTGCCTCTGTGCCATCAATGCGGAAACTGTCGCGAGGATACCGCACTCCAAACGTTAGTGGAGTGCTATGCGTGAGTGCAGTAGTGTGCCTACCTCGTGGCTGCTAGTGGTGTGGGTAGCTTCTCCCTGGAGACCATGGTTATGTCTATGGTCCAGAGTAAGAGTGCATGGGATTCCGTCGTCTCGCACTGCGAGGCAGTGATGCTTGCCAAAGAAACGGCGGAAAGGGAACGGGACATAGTAATCTTCCGTCTCCGGACTTCGTTTCTAGGGTACACCTGAGGCCCGGGCCATAAGACCCGATGACGGAACATATTGTGGTTTTAGTCCGCTTGAGTCCGACATACCGCTTTACCCATTAGCCACGATGATCCCTGGGGGTGTCCACCAAAAAAAAAACATGTAATTATTTTATATATATTAACTTTAACAAGTATATAAAATCGATTTCAATCGCATATCATGCAAAATTGTAAAAAGCTGTTTTTTTATTTCACCTTAGATATTCTACATATTTTCTTGAAATGTAAAACAAATCTATAAAAAAATAAATATCGAATGACTTATGTCTCTATCCATTTATATTCTTTATCCCTTTCTTTGCAACCTTAGAGGTCTAATATTTTCTTCAAATTAATTTTGGACTAAAACCCACATAAAATAAATAAAGGAGTTGCATAAGTCCGTCATAAACACAAAAAAAAACCTTAAAACCGAATTGTGAAGTTTCTCCTTTTTGAGTACGTTGAAAAATGTTATAATTAGACATGATATGGCCATGACTTAGGACAGGAAGAGACCCATACTTAGCAATGAATATTGAATAACTTAGTCGAGGACAAAGTTATATACAAAACCTTTTATTAAAAATTTAATGTAACTAGACACGATTCCTGTATGGAGGTTACTATAAGAATTATAATTATTAAAAAGTAGGATCTCTTCCACTTTCTTGAGGCTAAAAAATACTTAGAGACCTTTTTACCGACTGTTTATTTACACACACATTGAAACATATATATAAACACAACGACGTTAGAGATGTAGATATTTCCGATGAACAACATTTGAAGTCGCGACCTATGGCTATGCAGTTGAGACTTCTACCGCCACATATGTAGGTAGGTCGTCGTTCTATTCTGCAATTCGAAGCGGTTGTCGTATTCCGATATATTGTCTGAATATTTCAAATATAAATTATTGAAAGTTAGTATATATATGAAACGTGAAGAGTGAATTTTTTAAGAAACAATCGAATTTGGTTGGTTTTAATATATTTACATATTAATAGGAAGTGTAGAAAACTTCTTTTTTATTCAATATGTTTTTTTTTTAATATAAATTTTGTTTATTTGACAGTCCCAGTCCCATTTTAATAATTGTTTGTCTATTGGATAGAGTTTTTTGAGGTATAATATGCTTTAAAACCTCACGATTGGAACCTTAGGAGAGAAGCAGTGACTATAAATAAATTGAAACTGCAGGGGAACGTCTAATATGTGTTATAGAATAAAAAATTACCTGAAAATGGCTACATCTAACTATACGCGTCCAGTATGTACAGAAATCTTATCGGTCATGGAGTGAAAAGATATACATTGACAATGCAAGTTATTGTAAGTTATATCTGCCCAGTGTAATATTAATACAATTAATTATATTTTAATTCGACCACTACGACCACACACATTCGCCTTCACTCTGCTACCGAATACAATGATTAAAATTTTTTCTTATTATTTAAATCAATAATGTTTTGGGACTGGTCTTAAAAACAATTTCTTTGAACACCGCACAAGGTCCACGATTGACCGTAGTATTAAAATTCCCGACCAATCAATTACTGTACGGTCATTATTATAGTTCACCTTACTTGTTCGAATACTAAACCAGTCAGACGGGACTGAGTCACGACTGGCGGTTCAAATTTCCAACTGTTTGCCCCCTGAGACTAAATAAAGTGAGTTTAGTAAACGGGTGAAGCAGTACAGTTGTGGTAAGGTATTTAGCGCAATAAAGTTGTTTTATATAATATCAACTAGTTTCTTTTAAAGATACATAAGTGGTTCAGAGCATTAATGATTAATTTACGATTCTTGTGTAGCGGCGAGGAGGACTTTATAAACAAACTTTTAAGAGAGGAAGTCTATCAGACTAAGTCAGTCGTAAAGCTAGTTTCCTGTTCCAATACATAGATCCTATAGAGTTCCTATAGGCAAGAAACTTCTAGGATAGTCCTTCCCTAAATACAAATACACAGGCAATACACATATATACACTCACGCAAATATTCCCGAAAGGATGGGTAATTTTGTCAAACTTATAAAGTTTTAGTCCCCTATTATAGGCGGCCAAACCTTTTGGCGTCATCCAAGCTCTGTATAAACTTTGGTAATATCCATCTATATTTTACTTATACTGTCTAAACTTAAACATATTTATTTCTTAAAGATGAACTGTTCCTGTCTGTAAATCTGTAATTTCAACACGAAGTTAAGTGTTGTGAATAATGTTGTTAAGTTCCGAAGTAATAGCAGGAGATGAATCTTGGGTTTATTCTAATGAGTCAGAGACAACGTGAATAGTGGAAGTATGGTTGGGTATTTTCCCCAAGGTTGTGGAAACCTGAAGGATCATTAGTAGAACAGGTGACAATTAATGGTTTACTTGTATTTATATGCTGTAACCTTGATAAAGTAATAGAATATTTCCGGGAAGTCACAGTCTAGTACAATAAGACATGGCATCGGTAACAATATGAAGTCACACATACATACACTCACGCCTGTATGCCTGAAGGGGCAGGCAGACGTGTAATAACGTGTAATTAACGCTTACACTTTTTCGACCGTAATGGGACTAGTCCATCTTCGTAATAGGGCCAGCCTATTTTTGTCTTCCGGGCACTTTGGGAATTCGATGAAAAAAATGGGAGTTTATTGAAAGGGAAAGCGAGGATGGTAAAGAAAAGATAATGATATAACTTATACAGTTAAATAGGGGAGTACAAGCAATAGCTCAAGCAAGTAAGGGCCGCATACCTATAACTCGAACTGGTTTGTACCAGGTCAGAACCCTTTATCACAGTACTTTTTCGGATAAGAAGAAATTCTCTTGACTCATTCAAGAAAAATATACTTTTAACTCAATTATCATGTTTAGAGAAATGGTTTGACAGATTAATTGATTTAAAATATAACATAACAACAATTTAAAATATATGAAAGATACAATATATATATATATGAAAATACACTTAGGCTTTAGGTCCTGATATTATAAAGAGGCAGACTTTTTTGTTTCTCTGTTTGAACGCGTTAATCTTAGGAACTTCTAATCCGATTTGAAAGAATGTATCAATATGCAACTACCTAAGGGAGACGAGCAATGATCATAAGTTAAACTGCGGAAGATGGTAGATGTAAAATTCAAATACGCGAACTTTACTAACGTGAGTACCACAACAAGTTTGTCAAAAATCTCTATGGTTAAAACTTGTCATGGCATGTTATTTTATCTGTGTTTTATTAATTTTTTTTTATCTCGGTTCATCACACTCCTAACCTAATAAAACTATAAGTATATAAAATAATTTACTTAAAAGAAGGTCAAATCAATGTGAACTGGTAACGTCATTAGGCACGTGGGTGTAAATACGTTGAATATTAAAACGAACAACTGAATCTATTTTTATCGGATAGGAAAGATTGTATTTGCAAAGACGAAAAGTGATAATCATTTACATACATATATGATGTTGTAGCCGTTCAAGTAATCTATAAGTTATTTGAACTGCTGAGCTAGCGATTCTACTCACGTAATTCAAAATATAATTTTATATTATTTTCTACTAGCTGTTACCCGCGACTTCATTCGCCTGGAATTTAACGAAAAAATTATTGTTCAGATCGCAGAGTTCACGAGTCGGTTGATCGGTCGAGTTTTAATGAAATTCTTCTACTTTATGAGTCGATATTTTGTTTTTGTACATATTTTTCCATCGTTACTGACATCTTTTTTTGTATAGATTTTTTGTATAAATTTTTCATTGGTTTTAATTTCTTTTTTGTGGGACCCTATTTTTTTTCTATAATAAAAGTAGCCTAAGTATTCCTTATGACATCATCTATCTGCCAGTGAAAGTCCCGTCAAAATCTGTTAAGTCATTTTTAGCCGGTACAAACAGACAGTCAGACAGACAAAAAAAAATGTTGTTTTGGTTTATGTACCGTATGTATGCATTTAGTAAAAAGTGGTTATTTTAATATTAAAAACAGACACTCCAATTTTATTTATTTGTATAGATTCTATTTAATCTATACTACTATTATGAGCAGTGTGTGTCTCTGTGGAATAGAATAGGCCACCCCATTTTTTCCATGAGTATCATAAAAGATGATTAAGGGATCAGACAGACATACAGACTCCGGACGACTGCAATGACTTTGCCCGCTATTACGTGGGAGGGCCTAAAGTATGGTTGGCAAAAAGTGGGTGTTGGAGACGCGTCTGCTACCCCTTCGGGGATACAGGCTTGAGTATATGTATGTATTTAATCTATACTTACACAGATAACAGATAAACAGGACATTGGATAGGTTTATTTTTGTATCGAAAATTAACCTAAAAAGTATCAAAACCGAGAATCAAAGTTTGTATGGAAGACCAATCATTTGTCAAGATCATTTGATGAATTTGGATACAGAGATAAACTGTTGTTTACATACGAGAAGGACAAAGGGTCCGCATAGTTAATATAATTATAATTAGTTAAGTTTAAAGTTTTTTAAGTTTAAAAAACATTATTTCGTGCTTTTTTTTTGAAACAGGTGTACATTTAGTAAGTACCTACTCAGTATGGACGGACAGAGAAAAAGACAATCCAAAGTCGGGAATCAGCAATTAGTAACATGCATTCCAGTATCAGGAATCAGTATTCCACACAAATACAGTCGCGGACATCAGCTAGTTTTCAATACTAATATTACTAACACAAATCTAATTCGGTCAGTGTATCTATTACCTATTTGCGGGTAAACGAACCGATTTTGATAAAATTTGTTATGTTGATATTTTGAACTATGAGAAAGGACACAATATGTTACTTTTATTGCCATACCTAGTATTATTATAAATTTTAATGTGAGTTTATTTATGCGATAGGGGACAAACTAGCAGACGGGTCAACTGATGGTAAGTGACCACCGCCGTCCAGGGACACCCGCAACTCAAGAGTCACAAGTGCGTTGACAACCTTTTAGGTAGAACTTCGCTCGTTTCTTGAAGGTTTGAAGGTCGTATCGGTCCGGAAATATGGCAGGCTACAATTAGTTCAACAGGTTGGTTATACGAGGCGAAAGCTTGGAAAAGCGCACGGTGGTGGAGTGCCAATCATTCAGGTTATGGGGATGGATATTTTGTCGCTTAGGACTATGGCAGAAACCCGTCTGAACAATTCTTCTGAATAGCGCGTGATACAAGCGAAAGAGAACGCACCGTGAAGCTACATCTCTACGAAACGGCAAGGTGTCAAGCCGATCTGATATATCACGGCAATCGATGATGCGAGTCGCTCTCCGTTGAATGCGGTCAAGATACAGAAGCTGGTACTGGGTTTTGTCATTTATTACGCATTCATGCCTAAACGACCTAGAAATAAATTATAATGAAAATTTTCATATACACTGTCCAGGGTACAGAAAAAAAATCTTAATCAGTAAAGAAAGTAGAACACTCAACCTGCTTGAAGGCCAACGAATGGTTCATAATGCCTCTTACAGATTATTGAAGACAAAAAACACAAACAGAAAAGCACTTTGATTCAACAACATTTCGCTGCGTCTTAAAATTTCTGTCTGGTAATGTAAATTAAGACGACTAAAATGACATCTTACATGTCAATAACCAAGCCGACTAGGCCGTGACGAATAAACATCATACAAACACGCATAGAATAGAAAACACAACGCTGCTTCAGTATTATAATAATAGTCATGTATGTTCTATATTAAAATTACTTTAATTCTTCATTGTTGTCACTTAAACGCCGTTACGCAAGGCGTTTAAGTCTAGTGTAGTTTTATTAACAAGAATAGTGGCAATGAGTGACCTACATTTTCTTCACAAAATAAAAAAACAAATAAGTGCTAAATAAACACTGTGGAACAGCATAATGTTGTACATAATTTTTGTAAAACTACAGTATTAGCCAACTGAACCAATAGAGATGTAAGAGTAATTGTATGATGTACGTTGCACAGTTGGTCTTGGTACATTATCTTAATGTTCAAGATTAACGATTGTTAATACAAGGTCAAAGGTTGATTAGGTCTCATTTACTGGTAAAAGATTAATGGGGTTTTAAATTTGTATCACATTACAAACACCTAAATAAAGTGAAGAAAGTTTAATGTTTGAAGTTGACGGACACAAGAGTAGAGGATAATCAAGGAAAGGATGAATGATATGGCTTAGACGATGATGAATGAAAGATTTGAATCGAAAAAGAGAACACATTGCACCGACGTAAGATGATGATGACAGATATACGTGAATAAGATCTTGCTTTTACACAAAACAAATAATTATAAATATACATGTGTACATACGAGGTGAATTGAACACCAATTTTTTGACAATCAGAATTTGGTCAGACTAATGTAATAAGCGGCCTATTGTCGTTAACTCCGGCCACTTTAGGAACTAAAGATCTGAAAATCGGGAGTATATTGAAAAGGATAGAAGAAAAAATCAAAAACAAAACTATTTATATCAATTAAACCAATCATAGGTATTTTTTGGTAATTGTCAAGAGAAGTAGTCAGTCAGACTAAGTCAGTCATGAAGCTAGTTCCCTGATCTACGTATTGGACCACGTAGATTCTATGGAGAAGAAAAGGCAGGAAACTCCAAGGAACCACTTTTTCAAATATTTTTTACAATTCTCTTGTTACGGTTCATAAGTGTAAAATAAAATGCGAGGACAATGCATTCAAACATTATAAAATTTAAATTCTAATGATATACAACGTATATTTTAAATAATAGCAGTCTGGAGTAGACCAACCCCGATCAACGCACTCGTTCAATAGCATGACGCGATGGGTACATCGACACATGCACCACCATTGGGCCGGACTTACTTAGAACTGCCAGGCGAACAAGTTTTACACAGATGAACAGTTCTTACAAGTACAACTCAAAAAATTCTACATAAAACATATACAATCATAAAATATCTACAATCAAACCCATTTCACATTTTATAAAAGTATGGCAATTTTGTATAAGACGTGTCATTAGCAGTCATAATAGTAATGGAAAACTTTAATAAATGAGTAAATGTCAAATGATGTAAATAAAGAAACAAAATAAACAAACGAATACATAGTCATTTACAGTGAGTGTGGAACAGGACCAGCAAGTTGCCAATTTTTTCAGCTAAATAATCATCTACTTTGAATATGCTTGTTTCCAAAGCGTGTGTTTTATGCAATTTCTAATTTCTTCTCATTTAGATTAAGAATATAACAGGATATTTTATAATACAGTTTAACATAAAATATGTTTGTATGTTTGTTTGTTAATCTAAATTTTGTTGAACTAATTTATTTCCATCTCTCGTAATATAATTATGTCTCTCACATCGTGTTGTAAAAAGATGCATATTTTTCTTATGTGCATAATGTTTTCATAAACATAATGACAAGTCCCCATCAGGATGTTAATCACCTTAAATGGTTCCCTAAGGGATTCGCGACTACGTAGATTATAAATGCCTTTAATAGTTTTCTTTTGCAGAATGAAAATTGATTTTATATCTGCAGCACTCCTTCCAGAATAAAATACCATAGAACATGATACTATGGAAAAAAACGAAAGTTAACTAGTCGTGCAGTATCGATGTTTGTTAATTGACAGACTTTCCTTACTGCATATGTTGCAGATCTGAGTCCCTTTGAAAGAGATGTTAAGTGAGGGCCCTATTTTAATCTAGAATCTAGCGTTATCCTTAAGAAAATAGTTTCATTTATAAATTTTAATCTTACGTTATTCATTACGATTATACATTCACTTTGTCTGACGTTTGGCAAAGAGAATCTCATAATGTTAATTTTTCTCTCATTTAATACTAAATTATTGGCTGTGAACCAAACCAGAAGCCGTTAGATAATATTACTTACATCGTCAAAGTTACTGGCGTATTTATACTCCAAAAATAAGCGATATAGTCAGCAAATAATACAAATTTTCGTAGGCTATCCAGTAACCACGGAAGATCATTGTTATATACCAGGCGGGCCATCGGACCATTATCGTTGCAGATTCGCATGCATAACGCCCTTTTTATATGTGATCCTAATGAATTCATACCATTAATCTGTAGTGGCTGTTGACAATATGGACTTTCTAAACAAAGAGCCTGTATAGAAAGTCCATTATGCCCAAGTTTTAGCAGAGTTTCATGACTCACACAGTCAAATGCTTTTGAGAAGTTATAAAAGATAACTGTACAAAACTAACACCGGCGTCAGTTGTACAACGCTCTTCAGTGAAACCGTATTGTTGGTCGATAAGGATGTTATTTGCATTAAAGTGTAGTAGCATTTTAATGACTATAATTTTTTCAAAGACATTGCTAAATACCGACAGGACTGAAAGAGGTCTATAATAGGCTATATATATAATTGTCTTGTCTAAAAAGCGGTGTAACTTCACCATGTCTTGATCTGTTCACAAATTAAATGTGAGTGCTAAGTAGGGAGCAGAAGTTTCAATGATAGCATGGCAAGTTTTGATTGACATTCACCACAAATCTTCAGAAAATTTTATCTTAATATCCTTAAAGGTTTTAATACTACTGTGAGTTTGATACGTTTAAAACTAAAAGCTACGGGACAGATATCTATATATATTTAAAAAAGAGTGACATCTTTAGCAGGAGGGGAATCAAGACTTTCAGTTATTTTAATTGGGATCTTAGTAACTTTTTTTTTATCATTAAAATGCATATGCTTTCTTTTGGCTTATTCCTTCTATATGATTATTAAGTCGACACACAAAAATCTTCATGGCATGAAATGTGTTTACAACGACGAAGTGGTAAACTGGTACTTCAGATATCTAAGGAAACAAACTCTCAAAAGAAAAAATAAACATCAGATCAGTTTTAAACGTCAGAATGTAATGTTACCAATAAGATGGAATTAGTCGTTTATCAACCGATTTTGATATTTTTTTTTTGTCGGAAAGGAGATATCCCAAGGGTGATACCATGATAAGGATCTGATGATGGCATTCCAGAGAAATCGAGGGGAACCTTCAAAATTCGTAGTGGGGACTATGTAGTACATTTGTTATTTTTTTCATTAAGTTAAAGCACTACTATTTAATGAAGGTCTGGAGTCGATCTGATGACGGAGCCAAAAGGCAGTCGAGGAACTCCTCAGCGATTATTTTATTATAGCGATTACCTGGTGTTTGGGCTTAATTCATTTCTATTAATGAGAACTTTGCACCCATGTGGGTAATAAATGCCATTACAGGTCTCATGATGCAGACCATAGACAGTTGAGGGAATTCCTCAAAGATTTTTTCACTTTTTAGTTTCCTGTTTGAAGTCGTTTTTTTTTGTTTAAATTATTGTTTCTAGCTGTAATGAAGTTTAACAACTTAGTTTTTACTGTAGGGGAACAAAACAATTAAACAAACGAGAAAGATATTATTATTATTAGCACTGTTTCGTCACATGGCACTCTTTGAGACTAGTAGGTTTTTAACACAGATACATTTAAATATCACATACCTAGCATATTCTACATATGACAGCTACTTAACAAATAAAAGAAAATAAAAGACAACTCATCGACAGTGTCGAGGTACAACACTCCTTTAATGTTGTAGAAAACAGTTGAATTCAAAATTTTGAGTTTGCTTATTTCGTTAGTTTATCATTGTTTTGAAAATTATTAAATCAAAGAACCGCTAGTATATAAAAGTTAAGCAACTAACATACCTCCAGGGATTCAAAGTATGTTAAAAATTCCTACTTTTTTGGCACAACATTTTTTTCACTTCGATGATACTAAAACACTAGCTTACTGGATGGCGGTAAGCGACTAACTTCACATTGGATAGTCAGCACTTATGTACCGAATGTAACATACATCAGAATTTAATAGCGCGAGAATATTTAAAACGATCTAATGACCTAAATACACACAGTCCCGAGGTTCAACAGGTTCCTATATTTATATAAGTTGAAAAAGGTATCAAGCTGAAGTTCTAAATTTCAAAATTTTAAAATCGTGGAAGTTTTATACTTAGACACGTATGGGCCGGCTCGACCAGAATACGACGGTATCGGCGTTTGCTCGTTGTTATCTCGTCTGCTTGTCCCCCTCCCCTCCCTTGGCCCATGTACTCCGAATTTGTTATTTCATAGGTTTTCGAAAGGTCTTACTCTGTCCGTTTTGTCTTGAAATTAATAGACAGAAACCAAGCAAATCAGATATACACTTTTCACGTGGTGATGTATAGTAAATACCAGTTATTAAAAACTATTTTGATTTGAGATGAAGAATGATGTTCCTCTAACGTCATAGGGGGCAAACCTATTGCCATTTACCGGGCACTATATGACTGTATATATATTGTATAATATATATACTGACTATCTGATAGATAATAGCCCAATCCCTTCACTTTTTACGACGGCCTACTCTACTGCACCGAAAACTACAAGCAACATAACATAACTCCTACATGTTGTTGATTAATAGTAATCTGCATATGGTCTCCATATAATGCATTCCACTCAATTTAATAGTGATCAAAGACTAGAAGGAGAAATAAGGAGGTGTGGTGCAGAAAACAAGAGCTTTAAAGTAAAAATGGGCTGATGGAATTTAAGGAGAAAATAAATAGAACGAAATAGTAAAATTGTTTTACCAAAGAGAAGACAATTGAAACCATTAAGAATATGGGAAGGTCATAATATCGCTTGGACAGGACATTTGCAATAACCTGGCACCTGGAATAGACTGGCGCGGAACAGGGAAGAGTGAAAAGTGTTTGTGGACGCCTTTGCCAAAAGGTATACAAGAAAAATATTAGTACAAAGAACAATCAAAAGTTGTTTTCAAAATTTATTGTTTAGTATGTATCCAGTAAAAACTATTAGAAACCAGGCGTTTATTCGATTTTTTCAAGATAAGAGCAGCAATTTTAAGCTCAAAAAGACGTTAAAATGAAATGAAGAATACGATGCCCATGTTTTTCTTTTACTTTTTCTTCCCCACCACCTCTATATGGGTATCAAATGAAAGAGCTTGACTAGTAGACTATAGTAAATCATATACATAAAATCGAATTCAAGATGGCCACCACCACAAAATGGTGGGTTCCATTAATGTATCAGTACCTTTAACATGGGTGATGGATGTCAAATGAAAGGGCTTTACAAATATAAAAAAAATGCATTGTGGATCATGGAATTTACGCTCCATGATTTATAATTTTGCGTCTGATCATTGTCCTAGATTGATAAGGAGACTGGTGTAATAACTTGTGCGTAGTACCTACCTAATATTATTTTAGCTTTACCTAGTTTATTAAGGCATCAGACCTTAAAAATCAATTCCATTATGTGTATGCGTTAAGCGTATCATGTGTTTTGGTCTACCGTCACAAAATGTTACAATATCTAAACTTATGTCCTAAATTTTAGTTTATCATCACTGTAATGAGGATATGTTTGGTAAACCGGAAAATATAATACACACGTTACGAGTATCCCTACGTGCAAAAATCACGATTATTGTATAGAAATTGTATTTCACAATCCAGTATCACGATCCTTGATTATTATCATGCACCATTATATAAAAAAAAAAACATTGAGCGTGATCTACGAACAGAATATAAAGTAGCTATTGATAGTTACAAAGTGTTTTCAATATATTTTCTGAGAGAAGGGTAATAAACGAGTCTTGAAAACTGCCTTGCCCTGATTTTCACTGTTGAATGAATTAAAATGTATATTAATTAAGCCTTGGCATTCCCCAGACAGTCTCAAAACCTTAAGGTAGATTATAAGAAAAGAGAATTAAAAAAAAAATCTTCGCCGTGTGTGAGATGTGTCAAGTTATTATTATTACTAAGTTACTATTTTCGATCAGGCTAATAGTGGTAGCACAGATAATGGACTTAACTAAAATAATATGATTAATTCAATTTTCAACATTCAAATCATCTCTTTTATATGCGTTGATGACTGACGTATTTTTGGTTTAATATTTTTGTTACATTAGTTTAATATTTTACAGTAGTCTACTAAATGCGTTTGTTATATAGTTTAACAGAGAGAAGTAAGAATAAAGATGGAAGTAAGTGATCTCTACCTACCTCTATGGTAAAAAGGCGTGATATTATTTATGTATGTATGTAAGAAATGTAATGGACACCTGAAATCCAGAGGTTTTCAATCATGTTCTTTTATTTCCTTCTAGATATTTTAAGACTGGAGGGTGTTAAGGATAACAATATTATGACTTAGATATATTTAATTTAAATTATTATAAATAGTAAACACAATATATGTATATTTACAAAACTATTTCTTAATATAAACATTATTGTAATTACAGCAATTTCATTACAAACGAATCTTACAAGTAAGTTATTAATAAACTAGTAACTTCTTCATTTGTAAATTATTCGTTTATAAAACAGGAAGTAAGATCTGTTCATATTTTCAAGGAATTGAGTATATAGTGAGCTTATTCACTGCATGAACAATAAGTATCAAACAAGTTAAGTGAGAACTGGTCTGAGCCTTTTCCAAAACTTAAGGCGTTTATATCTAAAGAGCATGTGAAAGTATATATTATACCTACTTTAGTAGTTCTCCGTTATGCCTATTTTATATTATGACAAAGGTAGCGGTGCTCGAATGACATTGATATAATCTGGAATATACCCATTTTCATTATGACCAAGTCCTGGATTACTGGACTGGAATAATGAAATGAGAACCCGGGCATAAATCTGAATCAAGTTTTGGATTTGTTTAATTTTTAACTCCTTTTAACTTCTCGCTTTAATAGTTCTCTAAATTAAAGACTTAATGTATGATTAAGATTTTTGATACAGAATAAAGAATAATCATATGAATTTTCATCAGAAGATGAAGTTTAGACAGCGGGATTGATTTTACTGTGTATTGAGACTGAACTGAATGCTCAATTCTATTGAATTTTTAAAAGAAAAGCTAAGCTATGGTACTGAACAAGGTATTCTTTATCTTAACTTCTACCACCACCTTTCATGTTATAAGCGCCAACATATCTGGTATCAAGGGACCCGTAGGTGGGTCTGTATTTAGGAGTACGCTGACTCCATGGTGATCCTCTATTTTTGAAGCTGGAGCAAGCTATGAGGCTGTTCATTGCAGGCGGGCGAGACTTCTCCAGGCTGATCCCGTAGCGACGGCTGTTGGTAGGTGAAGAATTGTTAAATATTTTATTTTAACAGGTCATTTAGTAGTGACTAACGGTTATTTCATCAATGTAACGCTCTTTTTTCTTAATTAAGGTACTTAAAACATAAATATACACAGAATATAAACTTTCGTTAGTGCTATTTATATTTCGGGGATGTCTGAAATATAAACAAACCTAAATGGTGGGCCAAACAACAATGAACATTTTAGCGGGAATAATATACGGCCATTTCGGTAAACAATTTCAAAAACCACTACCGACTTTTTAAAGTATACTTAATGACTCATACTCGTTTTATAGGTAAATACCTCTTTTCTCTCGTCCTGGGTGGTGGGAACTTGTCACCGATGAGCACGGATTCGTCAAGCGTTCCGTCAATCTGCAACAGGTCGCCGGCTGACACTGACACGTCCATCTTGTACGAGCGATCGAAGGTACAGGTGAATAGAACCATCAGCAGAGCCTGTGGGTACAGAGGATTATAAAGCACAATTGTTTAACATGTAAAATGGCAAGCGCGCGGTAACGGCCAGTGTTGAGTTAAGATTCATACTCAAGGCATTTTGTGAATCCGAGTCTGGACGCTTCGAGTGTTCTTTGTTTGATTTTTTGTAAACTCCTGTGCGATTCAGCTATCATCTATTAGTTTTTTTTTTCTTTCTTTTTGAACAACGTTTATTTTTAATTTTATTCTTTCTTTTAATTCAAACTCCTTTTAAGGTCTAGCTATGTCACAATTAGTACTTACCACAAAAATATGCAGTATGAATATGAACAGTGTGGAGTTCCGGAATCCGACGGAATCGAACAGTAGACCAGATACTGTGGGACCAACAAAGGCACCCAAAGCGAATGTAGACGTCCACATACCAGATACTAGACCATAGGTTTCTATAGAGTTGGGGAGCCCGCTTGCACTGTGGGTTAGAATAATGAAGGTTATATTTCTTTTTGGTTTTTGGAGAAAGTAAGAATTAAACTATTTGTGGAAATATGTGTAAAAGTTGATGAAATAATTTCTCTAATAAGAAACGTATTCCGTTATATATATCACAATATATAAATACAATATATATACACATTTATTACAATATATATATATATACATATATATTGTAATAAATGAAATTCAATAGTTCAAATGATAGATTAGTTGTAACTAAATAATGCGACGAAATGCGATGTTGTCTAAAGCTTGAAACATTTCTTAGATAAATGGTTACATTTCCCTTTTCTAAGTTTAAACACATTTACAAATATTTATTTAATCAATATACCTACATTTTATTTCATGTTGAATGAAATGTTTAAAGAGTAAATATAAAATATATACAACAATAATAAAACATTTATTTTAGCTACTTCATAATCTGTTGAGAATCATTGTGTTAACTTAATATATCTATTTTTTGTCTATTAGTTAATTAATGCTCAAGATGAATGAATAACAATATTTATAAATAAACAAACGTGTTATGTCAGTTGTTCTTTTTTATACTATATGGAAGAGTCGTTGGAGTCGTCGGAGTTGGGCCTCCGGAATCCTCACTCTTTTCAGGGCGCGTTGTCTGTGTGGCCGTGGTATTTCAACGGTCGAGCCGGCCTATTCGTGCCTAAGCATGGCTTTACCACTGTTCATGCTAAATATTTACATCTTATTAAAAACGTTTTTAAAATAAAGAGAAACTACAAGTGAACTATGCTATAGCATAGGCATTCGATTCATTGCAACCTAATTGATACAAATAAAAATATAAGTAGTGCTTACATAGCGGTACCAAGAGCATCAGTGAAGGAGGCTACTAGCTGACTGCCCATTCCGAGACCATGGAGCACCAACCCGATGACTGTTACCCACGGGATCCTGTAAGTTCATTAAGTTATCATCTCGTTTGTCACATACATAGGTACATCGCTTTATAATATGGTGGTGGTAATTTAAAAGAGTGGCCATGAGCTTGTTTGTCCGATGTCTTCTCATAAGGCTCAACCATTTGGAAACGGGCGGTTATAGATTAACATAGGCAGGTATTTTATCTTTGTAATACTGATTTCACATTTGAAAAGGCAATCTATAGTTGCGTTGATACTGTGTAACTCTAACGCTTAATAACTTTATATTTTAAAAATATAATGATTGCAAATAATTATTGAGCAATTTTATGAAGTAAAGGTATTTAATTTAAATTTGAATTTGGTGCACATTGTTTACAGACAAAGACAGCATAAACACTAGTACAGTAGTGCTGAAACATATATGAACACATTCAAAATTACAAAACATCTGAACAGGTATGTGCCAGGCACACAGCAAATATTCAAACTAATGTACATATGTCAAACTAACTCAATCTCTTGATGTTGAACTGCTTTAGGATTATTGATGTGAAGCTATTCAGAAGAAATTGGTGTTCAGTGAATTTTATATTTGTCTACTGTTAAGATAATTTTAAACACCATTACAACACTTGTTTTGTAAATTATGAACAATCATCATACGACATAAAGACAGTATTCCGTTATCCCAACCAACTGGTATATTGTACTCACGTTTTCATTTCAAAGAAGGGGGCAGGTCCAATTAGAAGGAACCCTCCCGCGATAAATACACATCCTAGTGCAATGACGTATTTAGGCTTTAAGTAATGGTGATCACACACGAAGCCCCAGCAAGGTGCCGACAATGCGTACACGGCGCCGTTGATGACGAACATCATTCCCAGGATGATTGGGGAGAACTCAAACTGAAGTCAAATTAATAAAATTACTGTAAATAAAACACTAAACTTAGTAACTGTCTCGGAAGCTGGTGAGATATCTGGGGATAGAGACAATTGGTGGGACGGGATTTAATGCAACATGCTTGTTTGCTTGCACAGCTGCAAGAGCGACGTAACATTTTGAAAATAATACAGAAACATAATAATGTAACAAAATAAGGCTATTACAATTACAATTTCTCACCCTGATATTAATATAGGTAAGTATAATCGATAAACTCTTATACTTATAATTACTAAATTATTTTTAATATTGTAATTACTAAATAGTTAATATCATTGATATTTTCTAAAAACAATATAATACTTTGCAATATTTAATTCAATTATATGACAGTATCAAAATTATATTTATAGCAAATAAGATTATATAACGGAGTATAGATAGATGGGTATTTATATAGATATCAACTTTATTTGTACAACATCGGTAGAATAAGAATTATGCAAAGAAGTTTAACGTACATATCGTTCAAAGGACGGCCTTACTACAACCTTAGGATGGAACAAAATTATTCGAAGAGACGTTGGTAGTTGGAATATTTATATTTACATATTTATAAATTATATTAATAGCAAAAAAGATTTTATAAAGGAATATAGATAGATTGGTATGTATATAGATATCAACTTTATTTGTACAACATCGGTAGAATAAGAATTATGCAAAGAAGTTTAACGCACATATTGTTCAAAGGGCGGCCTTATTACAACCTTAGGGTGGAACAAAATTATTCGGAGAGACGTTGGTTGTTGGAATATTTCAAAGGAAATCTAGGGTTACCAAATAAATATAAAATATACAGATATTCTCTAGATTCAGTCCTTTAGTAAAACGAATATAATATATTATATTTAATGGTAGTCATGTTGTCAAAATTGTGTCAAAATTACATGTTACTTTTACAGTTAAAGTTTATACGTGATATATCTAAGCTTATAATTTTATCATTCAGAAAATCTTGTATATTATAATAAAATTACATAATGTAGATTTTTTAAATTTTATTTCTTTTTTTCATTTGATAGGGGGCAAACGAGCAGACGGGCCATGTGATGGTAAACGACCACCGCTACCCGTGGACACCTGCAAGTCAAGAGCCGCAAGTACCTTGCCTGCTCTATATTATCGAATTTTATATTTTTAATTTCATTTGGTAATTTATTGTAAATTATGCACGTGAAAAGCGGTCGTGAGTGAAAGATAGATTAGATGTTGGCATTATTATATTTATTAAATTTCTTTGATATGGTCATTGATCTCTTAGAAAGAGTGTCGACTGCTTCCTGATAAATAATAATAGCCGTTTCTAATATATATGAACATACTTGAGAATTTCAAATTTTACACAATGCAGCTTGTAGCTTTGTGTCTGTTTCATATTAGCTAAGATTCTTATGTATCTTTTTTGCAATATGAAAATTTTGTCAACATCCACACTATTGTATGTCTACATTACAATCCTGGTTTTTCACCATGAGTATGCATTTTACAGATTCACCTTTTGTTTCTGGTCAGTACTCTTCTTAAATAGGTACTCAAGAATATTATAAATTACAAAAAGGGTTTTTAAAATCCTTTGATTAGTTGTATTTAGCCTTTTTGTCAAAAACAAAAAATATTAGACTTTAGTACAAGTGGAGAGCACAAAACGATCTCCGGCCTCCATGAGCGCTGGCCTGGGGGTAACGGGTAGGGCTGCCCTTACCCCAGCAGAAGCAGGCCTTTGACGGTGGTGTGACGTGTTCCACGCTCGCCTCTCAAACTGGTGGGGTGCTAGGCCCCTCGTACTCAATGGTGGTGGTACCTCTTGCAAAAGAGGTGGCCAAGGTCTGCAGGGTTCCTGGAAGAATCCGTCCTAGGGTATACCCAGGTCCCTTGCAATAGACCCACTTGTGCCGGAACACCGTGTGGTTTTAGTCGGTTCGAGTCCGACATACCACTTCACCGTCAGCTCCGGTGAGGTGATGACCCGTGGGGGTTTCCACACGAAAAAAAAAAAAAAAAGACTAGTACAAGTACTAATAAATTAAAATAAAACTAAAAAAACAGTTAACACTAAAATTTACAAAGAAGTTATATGTGATATTATGTTTGTATTGTGTTTTATTTTTCTAAATTCCTCTGCAGATTGTATTTAAGATGTTATAGCAGAGGTAGTTTGGTTTAAACTTACTTGACGTAAATGTGGCTCCAATGTCGCCTGTAAGAATCCAATACTTGCACTGGTAGACATTATACTAATTGCCGCTAGCACCACGCCAGGCACCTTCATCAATGAAAGTAATGTAGCTGCAAGTAGATAATTTGTGATTAGCTCATTGCTTTATTTTACACATATTTAAGATGAAAAGCATGAAACCATGTAGGTTTCTTAACATGTAGGTTCTTTTAATATGTATCATATCCCTTCCTTAAAGTCAGCAAAAAAAAAAATAAGCGACGATGCTTAAAAAAGGTGGAAAACCTTTCACCATAAAAAGGAGAAAATCAAGAAAACGTCTTGTATATAGTATATATATAAACTATATAAACTATATATATATATATGTATATATACATTATCTATATTATGTATATATAGTTTATAATAAATTGACTTAAAGCTTTTCATCGAATGCATTATTGTTTTAAACCATAATGGAATTAAGTAATGTCTATTATTATTGGATAGTATTGTAACATACATATATATATCAATATTTAAAATCTGTGTTATTGACCCCCCTTGTTACATACCTTCGTATATTTAAATAGTTTACATTTGAGAAACGAAACTCCTATCGAGACCGAAACTAGTCGTACATCCCCAAAATACACACGTGTGTAAAACCGCATATTGAAATAAAGTTTTACATTTGTTTCAAATAACGTGTTTTCCTCTTATCCCATCTCAAATAACCAACAAATACACCAAATGTCTTTGGAGAAGTAGTTTTGTAGGTGTATTTAAACTGGAAAAGAGCAGACGAGCTATCAAAGCCGTCAAAACAAGGAATGTAACAAAAAGGCTTACGTCCACTAGGTTTGACGTCTTCATCATCATTGTACTTCGGCAGCACGATGCAACTCATGACAGCAGCACAAAATAGCGCAGAACCAAGTACAGCAAAAGGTAAAGGGTAGCCCCCCGCTGCATAGAGGGCGCCTCCGAGAGTGGGGCCCACGATCAATCCTAGGCCAAAGAAAGTCTCGAGAGACGCCTGAAAAAAATTAGAACAATCTTTTTACTCTCTCCAACTAACCTTTTATCGTACCTTTTTGGTATTTCTCTTACTTACTTATCTGTTTACTATTTCTAAATAAGCTATTTTGATTAGTTTATAATTAATAACTGTTTTTAAACGACAAGGTATAAAGATGTGAGAAAGAGAGATGAATTTCTGGTGATTAGAGACCATGATGTCATAGACTTACTTACAAGAATTATTTATATTAGATTAGATTGTTTAACATTATTTAAGTAAAATAGTAAGTAAGGTTTAGAATGTGTTCGCTATCGGTTAAGTTTTAGTAGTCTGCAGGTCGAACAATATGAGACACACGGCTAGACTGCCTTCAGGTGTGTTGGTGACTTGGTAAAGCGACCATTGTGCGCTTCCCGCGTCTGTTGCCTTACCCAATATAGAAATAGGATGAAGGGTAGTGGTAGCAGTACAGTTTGAATGGAAATACTGATAATGAAATCTTCTTACTAGCTCTATGGAACCAATGCCTGTTTAACCATCAAAAAAGCATCTCACCAGGCCGCCATAGTGAGGGTCACCATGCTGCATTGACTAGACATGCAATGAGGATGGTGACCACCACTCTTTGACTCCACCTATTGCTTTCCATCAGGCAAAGTGGAGTCACTATGGTAGGCTAATATATATAAAAAAAAAAGTACTAGTGAGAATCATCACATGAGTTGAGGCTAAACGCTCCAGCGTTCATATACATACGGTCCTTTACCCCCGATGTAAAGGGTGCTGATAAGTGTAACATTAAACTGTGTGTAAGTTTGTAGTATAATATCTAATAAATTGTTAAACCTATTTTGGCATAGTTTTAAGATCAAGTTGTAGGATAGTCACTGTCTCTGTGGGTGTCAAAAAAAAAATTCAAAATAAGAGTATGATTATAATTTTAATTAATTGAATATTATACAACGATGTAGCTCAGAATTGATTAAATTAATATCTTCAATTATCATTAAGCTTACGAGTCAACGACTTCTTATCTCACGAAGTGTTCTTTAGTGCCTATTCATATCTGCGACCTTTGGTTTGAAGTTCAAGACTAATCTTTTCTAATATTGTTCGCAGTAACTTATACAGTGAGTACGAAATTTATCTTGCAAGCACTCATAGAGACTCTGGCTTGGTAATTTCGCCTATTTAATGAAGTATCTAGTTTACTTAAACTTATAATTGCTTCCATGGATAACTAAAACTATATAATGTTTGACCGTCAATGTCATACTCTAAAAACAAGTGACTGTAAGATCATAATGAACAGTCATTCTCTCATAGGCGTTTCTATTCTATGTATGCTGCATATATAATTAACACAGTATACCTTTGTATTGCCTGTTTTTATCTATAGGATCTACGTATTGGATTGGAACAGGCAACTATCCTGACTGACTTCTTCTCTTGACAATTCAAAAATATGTGATTTCTTCAATATCCTTTAAAGGTTAGTAATATCAAAATAACAAACCTATAAAATAATAAACCCTATAAATTGAAGTCTAACAGTTCTATCCATTCAATACATGGTCCAGACAGGTCAGTAAATTAGACACGTCTAATAATAGGCTTGGAGAAAAGGTCTGTTATTATTCAATCTTATGGATAATTGCGTGATAATTGACTAGCAGCTTTTTGTATCTAATTAGTATTCGTCAAGGGATCCTTGTAAGTTATGTCTGTAACGAATAATAATCTATGCCAAACCGATATCCTTTGAACTAACTATCCTATATTGAATCTCCAAGTATTTAAAAAACACGACCGGATTTTGAACGACAGCATTTATATTACAAAGGCCTAAAATCACACATTATTTATAAAAAATCCCTTACACTGAAAAAGTTCGATATACGGTCCAAATAACCGCACAGTACAAATTAGGAGACTTAGCGGTATACGATCCAAATAACCAATCTGCCCCAATATGTACCAGTATGTTCGTTAACTGTTATTAAAACTAGTTTCTTTAACAACAACAACAAGTAGTAAATAAATGTACTTACAAACATAGTCGCCACATTATTAGGAAACTCCTTGGCAATTATGGCAAATGAAGCTGTAAGGAATGCGGCGTTGCCCATCGCCTCTATAATACGGATGATAAAACTCAGAGTGATGAACGGTACATGCCCTTCCACTTTGTCTAACATTCTGTAGCAAAAGAAAATTATATTGAAGCATTAAATTGAAATTAATTGTCACGGGCTTATACATTTATATATGTTATCATTCGAATTAATTTATACCAGATGCCTCGAGTTATATTCGAAACTTGGTTCCCAAAAGTTTACCAAAAGCGATTCAATTGTATTACTTATAAGTTTAACCGATTTTAAATAACTTTTTTAAATGCATACATACACTACTTTTTAATACCACACTGGCCAAGCCGTGGGAACAAGCAAGTTGTTTATTCGTGTTAATCATTAGTCTTTCAAATAAGTTTACCATGGTTGTGTAAAAAGATAAATTATAATATTATTTAGATTGATATGAATTGGACTTAACCTAAGTTCTCAATAAATGAGTTATAAAACTACAGCAGCAGCCTAAACTTACAGCAGCGTTTTTGTTTAATGAAGCTTACCCAAATAATATGGCACATGTTCCTGTGGTGAGTATTCCCCCATTGAATAGAAGCTTCATCCCCAACTTGTTGAGGTGGGCTCCGTAAAACGGACTGACGATGAAGACCACCAGCTCAAATACACCGAAAACGAGACCATATTCTGTCGCTGTGCAGCCTTTTTTCTCGGCCTGAAATTGGAGAAGATATATTATGTAAAATTAAAATATATTGATTTAGGCCTCATAAATACAGACAGTTCCCCGGTAGTATAAAAGCTTCTTATCTAAGGCGTTCAACTTGCTCTCAAAATATAGTTGCGACTTTGAAGTTCACCTAGTTAGGCCTCTTCTAACATTATATTATCATTTAGTTTAGTTGGAAGGGTTAACAAAAAGAATAATGAGCATAAGATAATTAGTTTGACTACACGGATGGCGTAGCGGTTTAAGTGGTCACCCCGCCACTACGCTGCCGCGTCGAGAGTTGTGGGTTCGATCACCGCACGGGACAACACTTTGTGTAATCCTCATATTGTTGATCTGAGTCTCGGTGTTCTTTGTGTCCGTTGTTTAATCCCAGTGCGAGAGTTGTTAAAAAAAATGGTATGCTTAAGATTGAGATGCCTTTCTAAAATATAATTTGGCGAAATTGCTGTAGAGCACACTGAACTTAAGAAAAAACCGTCCTATTCCAAACAATTTACTGAAGTAAATTCAAGTACTGCTATTACTCTTTGCAGCGACAGTCAAATATATATAAATGGCATGTATAATGGTGTTAGAAATAAGATAAGACTGTAAATAATTAAAGTCGTTATCGTTTGTAAAGAGAGATTCAATAAATTGAATATATTATTCACGTGCCTGCATTACACGGTCACTGGACGTGACCTTTCCATTTTATGATATATCGTCATGTCATTCGATTTTTTTTTATGATATCGATTGCAAACGAACTGACGGATAATTGATATTTAGTAACTTCAGTTTCTATGTAGTTTCAGATCAACTCTAAAAAACTCTAAAAAAACTGCTTTTGGAAAATGATAAACGATAACAAACCAACCAAAGCATCTTTGTTCGAGGAACCGTTTCAATTTTGATATTTTTCATTCAGAAACTGTAACTTTAAAAATTTATATTCTACATTAAATGTCAATTCGAAGAATTTATATGTCTCTCTTATATGATCAGATGACATCGAGCATAGATGTGCAAATATATGTATGGAAATCATGACTGATTGGGAGAAGGAAGCGAGTCAATCGTCTTCATTACAGTTTGTTTAGAGACTATTTGGGACTTGAAATGGAACACGGTCAGTGTAAAATACGTGTTGCCTTTGTTAAATGCCATAGCAATCCTCTAAAAGCACGATACCAATACATAAACTCAGGCGCATCGGCTAAGGCACTCGGCTAAGAAGATCGCTTTATTCTTATTCATATAGTGCTCCTGTTGCTTTCGAAAGGATGTACATTCCTCATATTATGTAAAACAGTGTAAAATGTAGTAAGAAGTACTTAATTTTTAACTAGGTTCTATGAGAAAAGTAAACGAAGAGTATATCAAATATATATAAAAAAAAAACTGAAACAGGCTTTTCATGTAAACTGTAATAAGAACTGAGCAGATTTATTACGATTTTTATTTTGAGGATACAAAATTTAGTTATTTATGATAGGGCCTAGATAAGTAAGAAACATGAAACATCATAGAGAGTTTTTTAATTAGTTTTTTTTTTGTTCAGAACCTTGTCTTATATTTACTGAAAAGCAGAGCGTTCTTTTCGGCATACAATTTATATATATATATATATATATATGTACATATATACTTACGCTCACGCTTGTAAAGTAAGCAAGCAGTGGTATTATACATCCACATTGTCAAAATTAGAATTTAGTGGTACTAATGTAATAGAAGTTAAGCTTATTGCCATCAACCGGGTACTGGACTATAAACTGTAAAAGCCTCTATTCGCCTTTATTTGCTTTCTAATCTCACCCATTCGGCAAGGGTAGACTAAGAAATTTCTTTAATAGCAATTAAGGAAACTTTTTAGTCTAATAGCTTAGCCATTTCGGTTTGAATTCTAGGGGAATAACAGAAGAAAAGAAAAGTAGTAACCGGCCAGTCTAGAGAAGCGATCAAAAGCTACACAGAACATTTATAAAGAATTTATTATTGTAACAAATAAGTTTTGCTCCCAATATACATCATTAAAAGTATCTACACAAAGGTTCTACAGCACTCATTAAACTTCTAAGATTTTTGTTTGATTTATAGTGACCTTTATTATTTGTAGAAATTATATCATCAATCAAGTGCACGCTCCATTGTGGTATTCTGGAATTGAGTCGAAAGATAAGAGACTGTTTGTGAACTATCTTATTTATTTACATGAGGCGTATGCTCTAGAATATGTAATATATTTTATTAAATCGGTCAAATAAAGGGTTAGGTCACGATTGTAATTGAAAACAGTTTTAATGTAAACCATTCATAGAGCGTATTCAAGATAATAGAAAATAGATGTCAAAACAAGAAAAGTATTAGCAATAAACAAAGCACATCAGCAAAAGGCAGAAGTAAAGTGACTATACATACCGTTGACAAAAGGAGGGAGGGGTCTTATATGATGGAAAGCAATAAGTGGAGTCCAAGAGTGGTGGTCACCATCCTCATTGCATGTCTAGTCAACGCAGCATGGTGACCCACACTATGGCGGCCTGGTGAGATGTTTTTTCACGCCCCGCTTGAAAGACTTGGGATCAAAGTGAGAAGGAAACACGTGCGCTGGTAGTGAATTCCAGGCTTTCACCGATCGGCACAGGAAAGAAGAGCCAAACCGTTTAGTTCGGGATCGTATACCTTCGACTCTGGTCGGTGACTCCATAGGCCAGTACGTGCAGTCGTGTAGAGGAAAGGAGAAGGTTGGACCAATTGGAAGAGCTCGTTAGAACACTCTCCGTGATGTAGGCGATAGAGAACTGCCATAGAGCGAAATCTCTTCGTAATTGCAGAGGCTCAAGAGACTGGTGACCTCAGTACAGTCGATAATGCATACTGCGAGCCGCTGCAACCGATCGAGAGAGTCAAGCAAATACTGCGCATAGCCGTCCCAAAGATGAGAGCAATACTCTACTACACTGCACTTATAAACTAGGTCTTGTAAAAAAGACACAGTTGCTCGGGCGAGAAGAACCGTCTCACCTTGTTCAATACACGTGTATTGAACAAGGCCACCTTAGTGACGCTGTCGATGTAATCGCGCTAATTGAGATCTCGGCAATTGTCCATACCCAGGACACTAAGCGTATCTTGTAGTAGCAGTTGAGTGTTCTGAAGAGTAGGAAGGGGAAGGAATGAAGACTTTTTGTTAGAAAACGCGCACGGCAGTATTTTTTTGAAGCTGAACTCGACCAGATTCTCATAACCCCATTGAGAAATGCGGCTTAAGACCAGGTGGAGCTCAGCGACAAGCTCCTGTCGTTTTCCCTCAACGTCTGCTAGCTTGGCAGCAGGTATCCAAAATATTGCCCGTTTACTATGCTGGCGTCTGCATAACAATGTATGTTGCCAAGGGCCAACATGTCATTGATGTAATAATAGCAGCTGTGCCGGATGATAGGCTAACCAAATATTACATATTTCTAACTAAATTATTGTTGGCAAAAATGCCTTTTTAAAGACGCTTTTGCTTACCCTCTCAGAGAAATAGGCTTGAGTGTATGCATAAAGTTTAAGTTCAAAGGTAATTGTTCCCGCTAATGAGTAATAAAAAACCAATAAAACACGAACATGTACTCATTATATTAGCTGGGCACAAAGCGACTAGCGATTGTATTGTCAGTGATAAGTGACGACTGTTTGCTCTGAGGTTATCAAAGAACTCCAACCATGATAACTGGATGTAACCAAGTTGTATGATTTACTTTGATTTCTATTTCGTTGTATGAAATAATAATAATAATAAATTCACACATTTCACACACGGCCGTTTTATGTATGTACGTATTTACAAGGTAAGCAGAGTTTGTACTAATATACATATATATATATATGTATATATATACTTATATATTTCTAAATACATATATTAGAGATTAATTACACCCAGACACAGACCAAATTGAAATGCTCATCACAAAATCACTTGTGGGAATCGAATCCACGACCTCTGGCTTAGCAGTCAAGATTACTAAACACTAGATAATAAACACACTAGTCCCTACCAGTTGTCCCTCCTGGTGAGGAGGAGGTGAGTGGATTTCTTTTTACTCTTCCCTACCACACCGAAACATGTTGGAATGGATGGAATTTCATTACCACTTATAACTACAAATAAAATAAAAAATAAAGTAAGTACCTCAGTATATTTAATCTATTAGTAACATTGCAATTACTAAAATGTGAAGCAATTTGGCATCTTGATGTCATATGTGCTTGAAGTTATTAACCCAAACTTGATATATATGAGGTAAGAAATTAAAAAAAAAATAAAGGTAATTAATAATGGATTGATATACAAAAAGAGACTAAATAGATTTTGGTAGAAATCGTGCGCCTCAAGCTGTTGTTAATTGTAGATTGCATAAAGTATCCCTCAGAGTATGGGGTTTCTACTAATTCATCTAAAAATTAAATTCCTCTAGAATTGAGAACATTTATTAGTAGTATGCAGAAATGTCTTTTAGTTTTTAAGTTTGATCTTAGGAACAGGTTTTCCACTTTGAAAGTTCGCTATATTTTACATTTACTTTACTCTACGGATACCAGCATACGTCTTAATTGCAAAATAACACATTTTAAAGAGTAAATGACCAATATACCTTTTTTTTTACTTAAGCAATGCTTTCGTAGCTAGAATTTGTTTCTCAGGATAATTTATGTGATTTTATTTCGCGATTGGTTGTACATTTTGCCAGAATCATATATCATTTCAGTTTATACTATTACTCTACAATATAAAATGGTCTTAGTGTAGCAATTTACAGTTTAACAAAAGCTTGAAAGAAGTTTCCTGATATCAACTGAATATTTTTGGTCAAAAAGTCAAAGAAAAACTAATACTGTTTGTAGAAATAAACTAAAACTTTTGATGAGAAATGAAAAATAACCGAATATTTATACAATTTTAAACTTTTTATAAATGCGTTTCGATAATCGACAAATAACAGATACATATTATTATGTTCAGCGCGAATCTTTATCTCAAATGATCTGCTGCTAAATATATGGATTTAGTTAATATCAAGCCTTTTAATAGGGTCGCAGGAAATCGAAGTTAATATTCCATGGAAGTGATCATTTTTGGTAGATCAATAATACACATTGAGTGAATTGCAGAAATTCAGTATTTCCTAAATCAGACCTAGACGCAAACCGTTGTAACTTTGGTACTTTAATTAACACAATACATTAATTGGCTCCTGCGTAGAAATGACGAAATTTAGAGAGTGATTTTGATCGCAATCTCTAAAAATTGTCAAGGACACATACATACATTTTGCATATCGAGCTTGATAGTAGATTAAAAATGCAAAAAGTGTTGTAAATGTGTCATGTTAGATAACTTTTTAGTTTGTAGCTCACTGTAAACTAGCCGTGAGAAATATTTTTTTCTCAATGAAACAACTCAAACAACGGAAACCATTGTTTCATAAAATGATGACATTACGTTTACTGTTAGATATTTTCTTATTAAAACATCTCAAATACAATTTGACTTTTCCCATTAAAGTAATCTATAGTTAACTCCTGTAACAATGTATATATTAAAACAACTGTACTTTATAAAAAAATAATTACCGTTGGACATGAAAGTTATTGACATGAAAGGGAGGATAGAAACGTTAGGAAAGGGAAATAGCTTATACAGATGGTTTTATACGATAGGGGGGCAAACGAGCAGACAGGTCACCTGATGGTAAGTTACTACCGCCGCCCATGGACACCCGCAACTCAATAGTCACAAGTGCGTTGCTGGCCTTTATTGGATATTTAATGTATGGTTAAATGGATTGGAGAGTCCTAAGCCCTCTAATTATTGAATAAAATTTTGTAAATTATACTAAATTTAATTTAATAAAAATATTCAACTATAACGTCTTTAAATTCCAGAATACGTAACAAAATGGATTAGCCAGATTGACGAATGAGCAATATAAGGAAGCTGGGTTAGACTTTATGCGGAAGGCAGAGGACCGGGTGTTTGACCTATGTACAGGAGCAGATAGCTGTCTTGGATATATCGCGTCAATCATGAAAAACCGTAAGAAACTGAAGAAACCTTAATGGTTGTATATTTTTTATAAATTGTGACGTGTGAATGAGTTATGTTAATATTTTGATTGTGTGATGCAATGCATCAATAATAAAAAAAAACAAATGCCATAATAACAAAAATTGAAAAAATCATCTCCTTTTATTTTGGCAATTTAAATTACAACATACGACTCTTCCTATTACTCTGAATAAAAAAAATACTAAATTGTCACTTTACTAAGTTGATTAAATTTGAACACATATATCACGCAATACGAAATAATTGACATTAATTAAATAAAATAATAAATAATAATTTATATTCATAATTGTCACAGTACGCACCTCAAGTGGATAAAATGGAGCTTGTAGCGCTACACATATGGCGTTACAAAAATCAGCAATAGCAATTACAACTATTGTCAACCACTGTTTTTGAGTAAAATCTCGTAAACCCATTTTATATTAATAAAATGTCTTAAATTAATTAAAAAAAAATACCAAATAAGAAAAAATACTATCACTACTTTAAATGTCGAATATGGTTAACGTCATAATATATATTTTTTAAATATTGTTTCGCGATCTAAAAATCACGGCCACTTGTCCCTGTCAATACAGTTATTGTCACGATGGCGGGAGAGACACTAAGTCAAGAAACATCGTTTTTCTGGATAACAAATTTAATTATTTCTCTTGTAATCATTAAGTGCTAGCCAGTATACAATATACTTGAGATAATATTTATCTACTATGTATACAATACTGGCATTTTATGAATGTTTAATATTTGGTGTAATATTAAAGATGCAATGTACTTTAAAAATTAAGGCTTGTTCTATTACGAAGGTCAGTAGACATGTCAGGGATAATAAGAGAAGAAGTAATGACCGTGCCAACGATAGTGAAACTAAAATATAGACCGATGATAATATTACATGATTAATATTTTAAATTTTAATTAATCTCATCTCCGTGATTATTCCACGAAATATAATGATTTACCGTCATACTGAAAATGTTACTAGATTTTATTACATAGTGGAGAACCAAATGGTTTGGAAATGGATTTTTCTTATAAGAAATAAAGTTACTAGTGATATTTATGACAAAAATATAAATATAAACTCACATTTTTCTCTATGGACAAAAGAGTAATTGCCAGAGTGAAGTCGGAGTACATCGGCAGAATTTTTGAGAGACTGGTTAGTCTCCCTTCCTAAACTCCTGCATACGGGGACATTGCACGACGGGGGAAACGCACTACCGGCCATATCACAGTGCGAGGTCCGTATGCCGGAAGTTCGGTTTAAATAAAGGTCATTGCTTAAAGCACTTCTTCCCCTCGATGGTCATAAGTATTTTTTTTTGCTTCCTATGTGATTTTAATTTATTATTGATATACTATAATGTAAAATATACTATACTATAAAAAATTGTCTGTTAAATACTATATGCACTCACAGTTTCTTAATATCACATGATAAAAGTTATAATTTTTGAACCACCTGCCAGCACATTCGCACAAAATAACTATAAAAATTTTGTGTTCTAACTTCTCTTCAAATTAATGTCTTAACTACCAGAAATCTAAATGGCTAAACAGTTTGGAGGAAAGCTTCTTAAGGGGAATGGCTGCACTTGAGGCACAGCTACACAGCTTTCAGAAGACTTTAGGACTTTCCGGGAACTTATGTTTAGCACGCTGAGTCTTCTCCGAAAACAGATAAGTGAGTGTTTTAAGATGATTGATGTGATGAAGACTCGGCTCAGACATAAAGCACTTTTTTCCTGGTTGTACCCAAAGCTAATGGAGAAGACTGTAGACATACTTTCCTAGACGTCATCAATATGAAGATGGGTGTTAAGGATATCATACCCCTCAACATCAAGCATTGGCGTACTAGAAACGAAACAAATCGTTCAATAATGGTGAGGTTTGCCACGGCAGAGGTAAGATCTGCTATCTGGAAGATGAAGAAGACTTTGAAAGGGTCCGGCTTCTTGGTAAGGAAGTTTTGAACTACAACCCGACAGACAGCCTTTAGCATGGCCTGCCATCAACGCAAGATGGTATTGTGGTCATTACAGCCTATGATAATAGCCGTTATAAAATAACATCTCCTGAAAAGCTTATGCCTCTGATTACTAAATATCCAAAGGCGAAATCTACACGCGGGAACGCTACCAGGAATGCGATTTCAGGCTTAAGCACAAAAGATCCCCCAAGACAGCAACTGTTTCGCTTATAAGGTTTGCTGTTCGCTGTAATCACTTCATATCATCGACTTGTGTTCAACTTTGACAATAATCCCAGTATGTAATGGGTAATTTTACCGAACTATATTTATTTCTCTATATATTACCTTATATATAAAAACATCATAACAAAACTTAAATACTCGTTACCTTCTACAAATGTATTTAGTGACAGCTTTTGTTTATGTCATGTCGAGGTTCTGTTAGTATTACTTAGTTACATCTGTTCAGTTGCAAAACGTTAGGATACTTGTAACTTCTTAACAAGATATCAAACATGTTTTTTTATACATCAATCTCACTTCATTACATTGTATTTTATTCTGCTGCTACATATATAATTTGTTTTAACATTTTGTAAAGTTGCTTAACTTATATTATTTCTCTTTTTATTTTTTATTTAGTACATAACTTATTAAAACTATTGTGCCTCTATTATTAAAATTGTAATATATAAAAGAACATAGTATATCCAAATTTATTTAGGTGAATATTACATATTTTTCTAAAATATTTCTTTATTTATATTGCATAGTTATATACAATTTCATTTATTATTATTAATATTTTAATGACCAACGATAATGACGATTAATTATCTGTCAATGACTGTCCTGATGATGATAGTTTCAGTTCAGTGACAGAAACACTGGGCGATCGATTGCATCAAACATTTGAAATAAATCGTTCTCTTTTGTGTGTAAAATTAGGCAGCATACACTGACAATGGCACTCATGCTATCCTAATTACTGAGGCTTGGCTGAAACTTCTCCTACCTTCTAGCTCATATCTCCATCCGGCTTTGTCCTCATTCGCCTCGTTTGTCCAATAGGTCATTATTGGACAAATTAGGTGGTAGTGTCACTATTCACCTCCAGACTCAATAAACTTATATTATTATTACCTCCGAAGTTTACACGCCATTAACCTTCAAAGTATCTTATATAAAATTTCGCTTCCTCCAACTCTTCAACCACTACGGAGTCTATTATCCCCCTGTTGTCAAGTTCTTCTCCAGTCTAGAAATAGTTCTGGAATCTTTAGGATCGGAATTTTCAGATCATATAATTATGGGTGATTTTAACACAGACCTTCTAGATCCTAAACCTCCAGAACACGAACTCTCCTTGATATCATCCATTAAGATTGTCTTCATGTCCTACCTCTTCAAGCAACTCACCATAATGTTGACCGCATAGACACCTTCCTTGACTTTACGCTCGTCTCTGCTCCCAATTTTTTTTTCTTAAAATGGTCAATTTTTTTATATGCATTGTTTTGGACAGTTGGTTATTGAAAAACTGTGCGCAGATGCGTCTAGGCTAGACTGTACTACTGACTGCCATGTGGCAGAGGCTACCAATGCTAACAACATACTTAACATTTTTAACAATAGCGTTATTAATTTGTATGATACCCAAGTTCCTGTTACAAGAGTAACACTTACGCGTTCTATAACTAATTTCTTAACACTATGAGTATTGGCAGGCACTTACGCATCGAATCTTCATCGATAATTGGTGTGAATGTTATCAACCGTCATTTCTCATCTACAATTCAGCTAGATTGTCAAACCAGGTGTCAGACCCTTCGACACCGTAAGTCACGATGTCCTATTATCCATCCTGTCCTATCTTATGAGCTCATCAGAAGCTTTGGAATGGTTCTCTACTTATCTTCAGGGACGACAAGTGTATTCGCGTTGATGAACTGTCATCCAATCGGTGTGTTCTCCAGAACGGCGTCCTTCAACGCGGTATTCTATTTCGACTTTTGTTTTCAATATACATTGATCTCCTAACTCAGGACATTTAGTATGCGTATCACCCCTACGCCGACAACTTGCAGCTGTACACACAGGGCCAGCGTTAAAGATATACTGCAAGATTGGACATTTGACCATTGAGAAAATTAACAAGGGCTTAGATTTAATAAAATGCTGGCTATTCGTGAACCCTTCTAAATGTCAGGCAATTATAGTAGCATGCAAAATAGTAGGCTTGACATGACTTCCATTTTACCTGTATTTAATAGCGCAGTCATAACCATAAACTCAATTGTTAAAGATCTGAGCCTACATATTGACTCAACACTAGATGACTGAAACTCTCCGAACTACTAAAAAAGAATCCTTTCGACAAAAACCAAAACTATCCTAATACGGACTGCATTAACATTGTTTTCTTTCCCTATAATCGACTATAGTGATGTATGTTATTTCGATCTCCTAAAAAAACTGTGAGGGGAGGGGAAAGAAAAGAGATGGATGAGGAGATGGGAGGATAAGGGTAAGGAAAAAGGAGAGGGGAGTTAAACCTCACTAATTTCGGGGAAATGCAAAGCAAGCGTTGCTTCACAACCGGTTTTCTGCGAGGCCGTGGTGTCGCACCATGGGCCCATTCGTGCCTAAACATTATCATCAAGTACGACCATATGTCTACTTTACGCTCTGATTTAAAGTGGCCTCCAATTCACCAGTGTCGCAATCTTCGCGCAATAACTTCTCTTTTCTTAACTCTCCATCTCTTCCTTCTTATTTAAAACCCTATATTCGGTTACTGTGTTCAAATCACGACAGAAACCTTCGTTCCACAACAATCTTCTTTTATGTCCCCCCTCATAACTCGGACTTCGTGAAAAATTCGTTCTAGGTCCAATCAGCTCTTTAAGAAAAGCGTAAGTGATCTCCTGCTCAATGAGTTGGCTTCATTTTCACATCATTAATGTATAACTTTCTGAATTGTTATTCATAGTGTATACATTTACGAGTATATATATTTCTACATTTCGTATCAATGATAGTAAGTTCTTTCTTTTTTCTTTTTTTTACGTATGTAATAAGGTGTACAACAGTTTTGTTTTGTATATTTACTGTTTTTGAACCAGCAACATCTTTTCTCGCTTGTTATGTTTTTGCACCTACCACTTTTACCCCAAGGTTACACTGGCAGAGAATGCCTAAGGCATTAAGTCCGGCTTTGTACAATATCTGCATGAAGTTTAATAAATAAATAAATAAGTAAAATTTCACCTCTAAAAGATGCGATTGGTACGATTACCTCGCTTTGAGAGCACTTCCCTAACTGCATCAGCCAGCATCGGAATCCTTGGGATTGATTTATCATTCGAAGTCCAGTTTCGCAGTCGCTTAGACGGTGAGACCAAATAAGCCTCGAAAAAGCTCGGTGTGCTAAACAGATCGAGAGAGTATTTTACTCCAGCAAAAACTTTATAAGGAGCAGATTCTCATCTCAATGCTGGGGCACCCCAGTACCAGCTTCACCTTGACAGTATTTAACGACTCTCATCATCGATTGCCAGGATATTTCTGATCGGCTTGACACCTTGGCGTTAAGTAGTGATGTAGCTTCATTCTGCAATCTTATGCGCATGTATCATGGGGAGTGTTCAGACTTGTATCGGCCGCAGATTAGCGTTCTACACTGCGAAATTTCCATCCCCATGCCTCGATGATTTGCCACCCCACCACTGACATACCCCATGACTCGCATAACCAGCCTGTGGAACGTTATCGCCTGCCATATTTCCGGAACGACAAAACCTTCAAACCTTCAAGAAACAAGTGCACTTGTGACTCTTGAGGTCGGTGACCTGACGACTCATTTGCTTCTATCCAATGAAAAAAAAAACAATTGCTTACATTAATTAAAGTGGGCACCAGTACGCAATTATGAATTACCAAGAGTTAAATTGTATTTCTTGAAAAACAGATTTTATAAAAAAAAAAGCACCGAGAGTTGCTTTATGATAACTTAAAATGAACTTATAAATATACATAAGTACTGTATTTTTCCAATCCGCTGTAAGAACAATGACACGTTGTTTATATTGTAAATTATTGTGATATTGATTTATGTGTCAAGTTGCTTTTTTTGTTGTTGTTATGATACGTATTTCACAATCTTTACTCACTATAATCACAAACTGGCCTAGCTCTTGATCAGGGTAGGACAAGAATAAGTATATTGTATATTTACTTAAGCGCCCATTGTTTTTACTTCACAGTTATACTACTTTTAAAACTCACTTTATATTGTAATACTTAACTTGCAATGGTTCTGTTGTTCGAGTCAAATCTTGCACGTTAAGCTTGACTTACTTCCCGGTATTTGATTAAACTAAAATTTTGTATACACCTTCAGTTCTGATGACAATGAATCTTAATGACAAGCATAAACGGATCTGCACTACGAAATGGTTCGAAAAGAGACCTCTTCAATTGTTAACCGTATACACATGAGACTTGACTAGGATTCAGACGTGGGTACCTTTCAACTGACACGAAACTTTATAGACACATTGAATCATGAGAGTCGCTTTAAAATATATTTATTAATTAATTTAAATAATTTGGGCACCCTAGTACCAGCTTCTTCCTCTAGTCCGCTTTCAATGGAGACCGATTTGAGTAATCGTTTTGCAGGAAACTTTTGATCGGCATGACTCCTTGGCGTTGCGTAGAGATGTAGCTTCATTCTGCATTCTCTATCGCTTGAATCATGGAGTGCTCAAAGAAATTGTTCAGACCAATATTTAATGTACATAAAGACTGATATGTTTATTGTATACGACTTCATCCGGATTTCAAGAGTTTTATAAAAATATACAATATTTAAATGTATCTTGTAGTTAATCTTGTAAAAGTTTATAAGACTTTCCACGATTTAATATATTTTAGAAACACACCACATTTTAAATACACTAAATTATAATGAGTACTAAAGCGACCACCTCAATTTTTTTTAATAATAATAATTTAATAGGAAAATTGAAGAAAACTTTCAAATATTATAAGCACTAACAAGAGTTTTTTTGTATACTTTTTAAAGTTGTTACAATATTTGTCTTGCTGAGCTGATGGTGGAAGGAACTGCTTAGCGGCAAGAAGTTAGAGGACAACTCTTCAAATTACGTTACGACACGAATAAGTCTTTAAATTACTTTTTTAATTAGAATTGGAATTGAAAAGACGTATTTATTGTTGAACTACGGGGATTGATCACTCCTCCGCGCTTTGCTCGGCAGCTCAGGTGACCACCGTTTGCAGGGGCTCTAATATATATCCACATATGACGTAACACCGTATGTATGCTCGGTTTGGGTCAGGCACTCCATTGAGATGGTGATCCTCCACGCGATAAAAAGCTCCTTAGTAATATGTATCTATGAATGCCTACATCTACATACAAATTTTAACACATTTTTTGAAAGTCGTGTAAAACATATGGGCCTATCAGTATCACGTTAATTAATCGTAAAATGACTGTTACGCAATGTCTTAATAATTTAAATAATTTACGTCGTAAAATATTGAGTTGACTTATCGATAAAAATAAAGCCAAGTTCCAAGTTCCCAGAACTTTCCTAATCCTAACAATTGTAACAATAAATTTTCTAAAAATAATAATTCTACAAGAACCCATGTGATGCTAAAACTACAGAACAAAAAATAACAAAAATACTTAGAGAAATCGCGTGAGCGTACATACACTCACGCGATTTTACGACTATTTTACGACTATTATACGATAAATTAGCATGATACTGATAGGCCCATATGCTTTACACGCATGTCAAAAAATGTGTTAAAATTTGTATGTAGATCTAAGACAAGATGCTTTAGTAAGACATCCGGACCCCTCCCAGCGCTTTTGCCCGCAAAAGCGCGAGCACCACCCTCTGGTAACTCTCAATTAGACAACGTCCAGGCACACCAGGACGTCGCCTCCTCGCGGCTGGCCTTTATAGCGGGTGGAGGGGAAAACCCGTCCCGACCACCCACAGCCAAGCTCCAGCACCAGCACAAGCTTATTGCTTCCATACTCCAAGCTATTCCACCCTTAGTTCCCAAAGTTTCCGGTAGGCTGCGATAAACTTAGTACCTATTTCGTGTGTGGGACTAAATATACTTAGCGAAACGCGTGAGTGCAATTACATATAAATGTGTATGTACACACCCTAAACGATAAGTTTTACTCGCCTGGTATCGATTTTGTGATACTAATATTTTGTGATACTAATATGTATATTGCGACGTAGTCCTCTTGGTTACATGCTTTTATTACCATTTTTACCATATTATTATCATACGAAAATCGTATCACAAATTAGATGTGATCAGTGATGACACATAGATATTTTTATTTTTAAATTTTAAGAAGTTTTGTCACGGTCTTGTATTTGTTTAACCGACTAACTAATATATGTATTTATTGGGTGTGTTTGTATTTACATGTGTTTCAGGATAGCACCTAAGCTACTAAACTTAGATTCTGGATACGTTTTGTATGTCAAGATAGGTAGTTAGAACTTTACGATCTGAATAATTTTGGAAACTTTTCTATTAATTAAAAACAGCAAACCTCCATTTGTTTGTGCCAGTTTGAAGCAATCGTATACATATCTATACATATAGTGTGCACGATAAATTTCGCAGAAGACAGTTTTTTTTTTTAATTTTTGATTACCTATTTTATTAATATACTGGCTTAAACCTGAGGCTTGAATTCTCAGGTTACGTTACGTACATACGGTTACATAAAGCGATGGTCATGGTCACACACTCCCTTCGATTCTATTTGAATAAGCATTCCTTCGTTTCTAAATTATTTAAGTTTTATTTATTTACTATAGATAGGAGACGTAATCATGAATCACTCTCGATCATTCTATATAAATAAAATATGAGTGAAATGTGACTTTTGTTTGTTCGTCTTTTTAACGCGTTCAGCTTTGAAACTATAAGTTAGATTTATATGATTGTTTATTTATAGGATAGAGTATCTATAAAGAAATAGGCTACTAAAGGTTACGTTGCGATCCTTAGCGGGGAACGGTTTAGTATTGAATATTTTAATTTCCATAATTACATTGTCAAACTATTGTATTGGTCAATCTAACATTCATTTATGTATTTCTAGGTAGTTATTTCGAACCTAAACTATATAAAATCAGACTTACTATTACTATTAAGTTTAATCCTATAAAAATGATAACCGCAGTGGATTTCCTAGAACATCCTCAATAACTGTTCAACAATAGCCCATTAGAATAGTTATTGACTACGTTGATATGCCTTTGCACTTTTAAGGCGTAACAAAGTGTTTAGGAACCAGAAAATATTAGCCAAGACGTGTCCTCTTTGTTCCAGTAGTCGCGTACGATGACATAACTACAATCATTGCTCATTAAATGAATCATACACCATAAGATACGAACTAAATCCTAATTTATTCCTCATCCTTATGAACATGCTCAGTAAATAGTTCGAAAGCGGTGGGGAGTCCACTGAGGGATGTCGAAAATCATGAGCTAATAAAACACATAGCTCCTTGCTTTCACTTCAAACAAAATGAGACGCCCGTCCGTCCGACCGCGAGCCTATTGCCGAGTAAAACCGTCGAACAACGGACGCGGGCGAATTTAAAAAACCGAACGCTAAATAAAATTAAAAGAAAATACGAAATTCGAAATATAAAAATTAAAGTGACCGAATGTTGAGTGAAAAATGAACTAATTATTGAATATATTTAAAAATAATTTGGGGATTTCATTCAAGTCATTAAATATTATTTGATTTTTTGATATAATTTTGATTATAATTAATTTTTATAAAAATGAAAATGACTGATCGTTGCATTTTGTCACTGTTTCTGTTATCTTTGACTGTTTTATGCCGTAATGGTGAAGCTGCGGAAGACAATAATGCGGTTACAGCTACACGTAAGTTTATATTATTCAGATTATCTTTTTTTTTAAACATTATCTACCATTATCATTCTTTATCTAATATGTGTAACTAAATTTGGGAAATTATGGTGTGAAACAGTTCTTACAAAATTTTTCTTGTGCTGGAAACTGCATATTACCATACAACGTTATTATTGATTTATAATTAAAGCGATTATCTGAGTCTTTGGTCTATTTGGTCTTCACATTCCGAAAACTTGAATATGCAAATACTTTTATTTGAACGTTTGAGCATTTTTTAAAGTAAATTTATGAAATATTCATCGCGTTGTTTGTTGTCATAGGAATGACATAATAAGAATGTCAAAATTAGCCTAATTTGTACTTGCGGTGTCCGACATTTTATTTAATAATCTCTGCTATACGCAATAATTGTATGTTGCAATCAGAACTTTAATACTCTTGTTTGATTACAATCTATTTAAATTGGTGTATGAAATAGCTACTTCATAGTTAAAAGATAAATAACCTCGGTTTCAAACAATAAGTTATTAAGAAATGTTTGCATTGCATTGTTTAATTTCTGTTATATATCTGTTATATATTTAAAATCCCCATGTACTCGTTGCAATATTATTGATTGTTATTTATTACACTATAATATTTTTTTTAGACATTAAAAATATAGTAAACATCTGAAAGCTTTAAAATTAAATATAAAATTGTTATAAATATACATACATATTGCTTGCATTGTTTAACATAATTACAGGAATAGTAAAATACTAATATGATACATAATTCATAATTGTTTGCGATTTTTTGCAAGAGTTCTTGTAGTTCAAGGTCAACGAACCTCTTAAAATTTATCCGATATCACTTTTATTCATATCTTTCATTTTAAAGAAAAAAAAAAAAATGATAGAAAGTACCTGATGTGCATAAAGTGGTGTAATACACAAATAGTTGCCCCGAGGCTGGATGTCCGATGTTTATATTTTTTTTATGGCCCAGGAATATTTCAAAGTGTAGAAGTTGTTTTGTTAAAAAAAAAACAAAATTTTTTATTCTTTCATTTTGTTCAACATAAATCAAACATTTCGTAAGTAAACCTTTGTTTTCGATGCAACCGCGAAATTGTATATCATTTGAAGATTGTACTTGGTAAGTATAGCTGTTACACAAATTTTGTTTCAGTGTTACATGTATTATATAGAAAATGTTTCAGAGTCTTATATAAACTCAGCTAATATTGGGTTATACGTTACGCTCCTAAAATGTAACTATAACTTCCTTTTACACATATACAGTCTAGACGACTCTCAGGTCAAACCAGCATCTTTGAGTAAACGTCAAAACGATAGTTTTGTATATTTTTCTAAGAATTACGAAGGCGTGTCGTCACGCTTTCGTATTGTCAAATCAGTCCCTTTTCATGTTAATTTGATGATTAATAAACAAATTCTTAAAACATTACAGTGAAACAGAAGACTATTTTGAATTATTTTCAGTAATCTTATTGCCCGTCTTAGTGAAATAATTTAATTTAAGCATCGTCATCTACCCACTTAGGTTTATAAGGTGTACATTTTCTCCAGTGAGGTTCCTCCTTTAATTTATACTTTACTGTTAACATCATTGCAATGTTTCTTTTATGACAAAACCTTTGTACACTAATCTATTGTATTTTTTTGGATATTAAGCCATTAGCTCAGTTCAGTTGTGATGAAACGGTGTGATATTGTCTGCATGTTTGAGTGTGGTGCAACTATATGTTGAAAGTATGTTTCGAAAAGTGACCTTTAGATGTTGACAGAAATTCAGTTGAAGTTCTATTATAGTTCTATCTTTTTCAATATATACAAACACTTACGCCTGTAGCCCTGAGGGGGTAAGCAGAGGTGTCTCAAACACAACTTAACAACGCAAGGTAATAGGGGCCAAGCCTGTTGCCATATTCTGAGCACTGTAAGACTGTAAATAAACAGCTTGACAGATAAAAGTCCGATCCTTCAGAAGCATTTTACGACAACCACATGGTTTTTGAGTATGTATTACTTTTTCTTTTTTAAGGTTATGAGATAATATTATACAATGCTATAGTATGAAATTTATGATGCATTAGCTGTGTTATTTAACTGTGTCTTCAAATCATTTTCTATCTAAGGTTACTTGGTAGAGATTGCATATAGAAATAAGAGCCGCCCTTTATACCTTATCTGTCTGTTATCGATCTGATATTATTAATTATTTATTATTTTTTAAAATAAAAATAGAACAATATATCAGTATCAACAATACAATAGGTAGGTTATAAATCATGTGTGAGACTGCCGTTGATAGATATTTATATACACGTTATACGTATATAAATGTCGTGTTATCGATCTATCTGTCAATCATAAGTAGATTTTTTTACTGACACATGACGTGTGTCAGTAAGTATACATAAATACACGCCTGTCCTGCCATGCCGATTAGAATTTGGTCCCACTAACGTAATATAGTCCCGGTTGGCGTTAATAGGCTTGCCTCCTATTGCGTTAGTGGGACCAAATTCAAATTCTGATTGGCAAAACGAGCGTGGTTAATACAACTCTGCCTGTCCCTTAGGGGATGAATGAAATATGGAAAAAATCGGAATACATTGAAAGGGAAGGGTAACAAGGCCATGGGAGGAAAGGGCACTAGTCTTTTGTCCAGTTATTGTTCCTTCAAACTTTGCAGCTTAAAGCCCTAATTCATTTGACATTGAAATCGAATGACCTGTTGTCTCCAAAAGAGACTGTAAGGTAACCGTTATAATGCGGATATAGTTAAGTTTTACTTAAAACTAATTAAATACTGTTCTCAAGGGAATGTTTTTCCGTTTAATTTCATGATTTTTTATTCAATCAAGGCAAACTACTACACACGCCGTCTAATTGTAAGCTTTAACCAGCGCTTATTGAAAATCCTATCCGCCTCTCGGAGCTCTGAAGATCCTATTCCCGGGTGATGCTATGTGCAGATATCGTAGACTCTCCGTTACTTGTAGAATACCCTTAAAGGTATTATTATTTACTCAATTACTTATAATTCTGTTTCTACGGCAAAGGCATATTAAACGTCCTATGCCAATAAGGTTTGTATTATATTTAACAGTGGTAGAGTCATGCTTAGGCACGAATGGGCCGGCTCGACCGGCGCCATACCATGGCCACAGAAACCCGATTGTGAAGTAACTCTTGCGTTGCATTTTCCCGAAATGAGTAAGGATTCCGGAGGCCCAAATTCCCTTCTCCTCTTTCCTCTCCCCTCATCCCTCCTCTCCTCTTTCCCATATCCTAATCCCCCGTCTCTTCTTTTCCCTACCCGCACCCCCTATTCCTCATCACCCTCAAAGGCGGGCAGCTCACTTACGACTCTTGAGTTACAGGTTTCTATGTCACTTACCATCAGGTGACCCGTCTGTTCGTCTGTCCTCCTATAGTATAAAAAAAGACGAGCGACTTTGTTACAGTGTGACGTGACTGCTAATAAACATTTTTTCTTGAATTGGCGTTTAGCATCTAGAGACACAGACACACACGTTAAAATTATACAACCCATTTTATTCGGTCTAAATTAAAATACAGTAATTTATTAGTTGAATTTGCATTACTATGACTTGAAATGCCTCGAACTTTATAAATAAATATACTTTACTGCCGATGTATCTTATTAATATAAGCAGACGGATACAGTGTTTTTAATAGACTACTATTCACGCTATAAAATATTACGGTATGACTTTTAACATATGAGCAGTTACCTAAAACGCAGGTCAAACTGCGGCGCACTGCTAGTAAATTCATATAGCGCAAATTTTGAACACAATTTTACTTCTTTTTAACGTGTTTCTGCTTTAATTTTACGACCAGATCAGATACTTATACATACATATGTACACACATACGCCCACGCCTGCAGAGCAGTAGGCAGATCTGTATTAAACACCTACTAAGATCTACCTTCATTTTTAAAACAATAATATCTATTTAAAAAATTTGTAAGAAAACAAACATTTCGAAGGCCTGCAATGCACTTGCGACTCTTGAATTACAGGTGTCCATGTCCATGTAGGTCCATCATTTTATAGGATGTGTCCGTGGACATGGACACATCCCATAAAATTAAAAAAAAAAACCTATCTATTTTCTTGAACATACTTATCAACAACTAATAACCGTTAGCAAAATGGTCACTGCATAATAAATATACAAAGTTGGTATATATTTAATAATTATACAGAATAGAGGGCTTGAATCTCCCAACAAACAGTTACATGATATGCGACCTTCACCTGCGTGACTTATTCCTTGATATGATCATATCCCATGTCTTCCCTTCCTTACTTATTTTTCCATTCAATATACTCCTAATTTCAATAATTGATTACATATGTCTATTTCAATAGGCTTGTACCCTGTTAATTAATTTCAGTAAAATGTGGGCGATTAATTAGTTAAATCCAGTGTTAAAGTTTCAATATGCAATAGTTAGGCAGTTTACTAACACATCTTTGTTATTAAATCTTCGGCTACCATCCTTACGGCTCGTTTCTAATGTACCAGGGTATGGACTGACCAAGCCTGTTTGCACTTTAATGGAATACGTTATGCGATATACGATTATGTGGATTAAAGACAAAATACAAAAGATTCTTTATAATTTAGTAGAGAGCAAGATTATTGCAGTCAACCGGCACCTGTATGATATGACTGTATATATACTATGTGACAGATAACACGCCGATACCTCAGTCGACGTTTACCGTTGGTATACGTTTACGGGTTCTATAATTAATTGAGAACCAAAAGATACTTTATAATTAATAATATATCATATTTTATCGTATAGTCGTATTTCATACATGTATTACGATAGGTTTGGTTACCTTCTTCTGCAAATAAAAACGCGCAATGCGGTAATCAATTGATTACAAACACATTGCATACATTATTAATTGTGTACATATTTTAAACGGCGAACCTGTTCGCCATTTAAAATATATACAAAATTAATAAAATTATATCATATAGAATCGTTTTGTGGATTAAATAAAATCAAATGTCAAGGAGACCAAAGTAAATAATAATAACATCAAAAAGGCGGTTTTAGTATAAAAAGCAAAAGAACTTCTAAACCAAAATAAAACAATGTTATGTTATTATTACATTTTTTTTTTATTTGCTAAGAGGAGACGGAAACGATTTAGTACAACCTTGGTTATTAAAGAGACGGAACGAGAAAATATAATCAACAGACTCATACTTATGAGTCCCGCACTGAAAATTCTGTAAAAACTTTTAGGACCAATAAATTCAAGATACGAAAATGAATTTTTTTTTTATTTTAAATACCTACATCTGTTTTATCACGTTTGACTCTGAATGTTTTCAACGGAGTCTGATAATAGCTTCGCTGTTAAAATAAGATTGACGATATCCATAATTTACTTTCATCAAGGTGTTTTCTAGATCTAAATCTAATGATTATGTGATGTTGATGGTGGTCAGATAGCTCAAGGAAAGCAATTAGGATAACCTGAAGGCTAAACCAGAAGCAGTTACAGATTTATGGCTTAGGCCCGCGAGGCCCGGGCCTAAGCCATAAATATAGCGGCAAATTTTTATCAACTATAAGACCACATTTTAATGCTTCTTTTCCTGATTTTACAGTGTTAGGATGTCAATATTTAAAAGGTAGAATTATTTCGTTCAAATATTTAATCGTGAAAGTACTACAATTCAAATATCTAACAAATATTCACAAAACAATATTTCGTTTTCATTTAACTACTGACGTTAGTTTCTATATATATTTTTTCGTTTAATATCTAATTCTGGCGTTCGTTTCCTGATTATCATAAAATAAAATCTTAATCACCATAATTAATTATACCTTTGTCTGGTGACTTTTAAGCTAATAACTTATATTATTAACTTTTTTAATCTCTCATAAAAAAATATAGCTTTACGTAATGTGGGGAGCTAATCAAAGGTCGCATAAAAACTTGAACGTTAAATAAAATGTTAAGGAAAAGGTTACATAATCGATATTTTTTTCTCGATTAGAAAATTATAGAACTATTTTATTATTTCAAGACCTTTGAAAGATTTGTTACAACTTAGGACATAGGATCAATAACGTTAATTTTGGTTATTGTAAAATTTTGCGTTTCTAATGAGCCACAACAAGGAGTGTCCGGGCCTACTAATATATATACTACACAACAACAACTATATATATATATATATATGTGTGTGTGTGTATATAAGGGTAACCGAATTTATTTAAATCCGTAATTTAAATCCGTCACTTGTCAGAAGTTTGCGTAGGACTACACAGATGGCGTAGCGGTTTTTGTGGTCACCTCACCTATAAGCTGCAGCGCCGAGTGTTGTGGGTTCGATACCCGCAAGGGACAACACTTTGTGTAATCCTCAAATTGTTGTTCTGAGTTAGATTTGTTAACAGCAAAAATATGGTTATAACACCGCGCGCGGCGTTTACAAATAATGATGTCCAATTTTCTATTGTTAAAGGTGTGATATTATTGTGTGTCAAGGTCTACCCATAGGTGGTAATGTTGTAACTGACTTCAAATAATTCACGTACACATACATGTACATGAATACGTACATACAGGTATACGTTTGAGGGGCCTGTTGGTGTAGTGGTTAGTGACCGGACGGACAAAAGATTGTGTGATCCACAAAGAGTTGTCCTGATTGTACCCGTTGATTGAATCTTTGTAAAGCCCGCGACACAGGAATTATTCCTAATTACGGGCGCAGTCTTTAAAAAAAAAAAAAAACAAAAACAAACATACATTATCATGTACTTTGTTCTTTTCTCCCTCTTTACTTTCAAATTTGACTTTGGTTATGCTGACTTTAACTGACATTTATATATTTTAATATAACATAAGTAACTTCTGACTGACATCTATATATGATAAATGTAATACAAGTGCAAAAATTGACTGCACTATTATATTTATAAACTTGTTTCCGTCTACGGTTTTAGTATATCCATCCAAGTAACCTTTTTTATAGTATAGGGGGGCAAACGAGCAGACGGGTCCCTGATGGTAAGTGACTTCCGCCGCCCATGAATACTCACAACTCAAGATTTACAAGAGTGCTGCGCCTTTTAGGGTAGGGGAAAAGAAGGAGGGGAAAGAGGGGAAAGGAAAGCGAAGAGGGAAAGGGGGAAATTGAAATCGGTAAAGGGGGTTGGAAATATATTTGAAAATATATATAAATAATTATGATATATGAGAAATATCATACATACATAAACTTTTGAGCAGTCAAATTTATTTTAATACTAGCTTGTCAGTGTAAACCTTGTACGCCGTGAGTCACCACCTACTTTTTAAAATACCACTAAACATTCAAGATACATATACATATGTATATAAATACTTACAACGGATACGGATCATACCAACTCTCGACATATATGTATGTATGTACATAAACTCGTGCCCGTATACCCGACCTTGTAGGCAGAGTCATATTTAACGCCCACTTCTTGCCAACTATAATATAAAACCAGTGACGTAATAGATATCAAGTCTAGTGCCTTACAGCGGGCACTTTAGGAATTAAGTAGGAATATTTTGGGTAGATTGATTGGGAAAAGAAATAGATATTGCTTGTATGGATAGATTGATTTGACCGGGAAGTCCAAGCCTTTTAACTGGTCATAACAAAGTAGTAATAGCTGTTTAAATTAATCAAGTAAGTCCCTGTATTAATTATTTTCTGCCGTGATCTTGCGTGACACTCGTTGCTAGCTCATCTATCGCCTTTCTCGTTATACAAGTCCCCGTCACGGACCAACTGAGGTATTCATTTCACTACCTTACTCAACTATTAAGTAACAAAATCTTTGTAACTAATCTGAGGTTCTGTGCAGTTTATTTCTACATTAATTCTTTATCTTATTTGAAACCATTCATCCTACAATGTTTATCTGAACTCATGAACAAAGTAAAATTAAGTCTGCAATTATTACTAGCCGTGTGATTCCCAGTGAAGCAGAATAGGGCCAAAACATCTCTTACCGTAAGTGTTATTGTTATCTATCTGACAGTATATATACAGTCTGCGCCCGGTTGTGCCCCTATTACGTAACTAGGATTAAATGATGATTAATGAATACTAGTTTAAAAAAAAACTTTGCCTCTGCTTACCTTTTCTGTGAGTGTATGTATGTGTATGTAATTAGTAATAACAGTGGTAGAGCCATGCTTAGGCACAAATGGGCCAGATTGATGATGCCACGGCCTCATATTTCCCCGAAATGAGTGAGGTTTCCGGAGGCCCAATTTCCCTTTCCTCTCCCCTCATCCCCCATCTCCTCTTTGCCCTCCCCGCATCCCCAGTCCCTCATCAGCCTCAAAGGTGGGCAGCATGATGAAAATTATCGAAATCGGGAATAAAAAAATGTTTAGAAACTAGTAAATTGGAAAATTGTTAACCATAATTTTAGTTTAAGGATCCACAACCGGCGAGTGAGTGTGAAACATCTGTTGAGGGTACCGCTGTATGCCAGGATCGTGGCAAGTGGCTTTGTACTATCTCTGCCAACCCTAGACGGGAATAAGGTTTGGTCATATATACATATATGTATGTAAATCTTAAGATTGAGATGGAGGATAACACAACAGTTTTTTCTGAGAAACCAACCTTGTAAGACGACGAACGTACATATATGGTTTTTAAAGGTTTGTAAAGTTGACAAACCTATATTTGCTGTACCCATGTTAACGAGGTAATCGTTATTATTTGTAGAGTATTAAGTTTCTCAGAAATTTACAAACTATTAAACTTTTTTTTAATACTAGGAGATCAGAAGCGAGTCGATCAAGGCGATCTGTCACTACATTGGTTCATCTCTAAAGTGGTGCAATAAGAAGACATTAAGAATTGTAAATTCAACTGGAAATATCATGTCGACCACGTTTACGATAAATTACAACAGTGTTTGGCTGACATAATTAATTATACTTAAAAATATATTCTGAAAGTGAAAATTATGTCATATTATTTGTTTAGCCTTTTTTTTTTCGTGTGGAGACCCCCACGGCTCATCACCTCACTGGAGCCAACAGTGAAGTGGTATGTCGGACTCGAACCGACTAAAACCACACGGTGTTCCGTCACGAGGTCTATTGCAGAGGACCCGGGTATACCCTAAGAAGGAAGTCCGAGAACCCCTGCAGACCTTGGTCGCCTGATGCTCAGGCGAACACACCGTGGAAAGTGGGGAGCCTAGCCACCCTCCAACTTAGAGAGGAACTTATAATAGCCTTTATGATGTCTCACTTCTTTACCCTTTTCTAATTGGTGATCATTCTCATTAACTTTATTGATCCGGACAGAACCCTGGTCTCCAGTGATATATTCTTATAAATATAAATTTCTTACAAATTAATAATTATATTTAGAATGGCGTCGAGATGAAGAGATGAACCAGAAGCTCAAAAATATTCCACAGACACAATAAAACTTCCTTGTGCAATGTACATAAATAATAGCCTCGTGATAATACTCATGTTTCCAATACCTTTGTGAATGCACTTTTTTTACCATTAAGATGGTAAATTACTGTTACTTTAAAATTTCAGCTTTTCTTGGCTTAAATATATATAATTAGCTAAGATATATAATTTCGATATTTTTTTAGAGTTTTGTAATAAATACGTAATAACTTTAAATTGTAAGTTATACAACAATTAATTTTATTTTATTGGATATACAGTATTGAGTACTTTTATCTATCTTATTTGGAGGGGTTATCAAAAGTGGTTAATGTTACATTATTAAATAGGTAATTACAGTACTAGACATTCATTGCGTTTAACTTTAAAAATAAACAAACACGTTTTCCGTCTGAATATAAAACGTGCATTGAAATTTCGTTCTACAAATTAACGTAAATAATAAAAGGTCAATTGTAGTTCACAAAAACAAATTTACATGTCGATTACAAGCAATACCAGGTCACGTTCATTACGTATTTAGATAAATGCCTACTTAGCATTATATAATATTTGAATAACCGCAATTTCGCTTAACCTTCGTACAACGCAATTGTGAAGTAATTTTCACGGGTTTTGTCAAATATAATTTAATGCATTCATTTATTGCTGTTATTTTAAATTTTATGCACATTTACTACAAATATATATGTAGTCTACAGCACTATCTGCTTAAACGACTATATTATTATTAGACTTATTATCTTCATAATAAATATTGCTAATAAAACAAACAACAATTGTTTTTTTTTTCTGTATGTTAGATATTGATACCAAAAGGAAAATATAAAATATTTTTTTACTGTTTGTCTAGAGAGCGTAAATCTATACTTTATAGCGCAAAGTTGGAAGATTTCTTTTTTGTTCCCTTAAAGGGGCTAATCTCTGAAACCTTCAACCAGATTTCAGATTTTGGATTACTTCGTGTATTAAAAATTCAATTTTTTGAGGATCTGTAATACATGACGCAGACAAAACCAGTGAAACTGTGAGGAATGACTAGTCGCTTGTGGACTCGTAGTTACGATTACCATGCTGAGGTCGTCCGATCGATTCTCAATTTCGAGTAGTTTGGTTTTAGCATACATACTTGTAACCTTATAAAGTACGTACATACTAATTGTAATTTAAAACCGGTATTAAAGGACCATTTATAAAATCACTGTCGGAAACATTACCAATTTAGATGTCACGTTTTTCAGACCAAGTTCAACTGAATACTTCATCAAGATTCGTACATCACACAACAACACAGAGCACAATTATTTAAGCAACAACAATAGCATATAACTCGTATGAAGGTAGCCCATCCTTGAAGAGTACGACAATGAAAGATTGCTTTTGTCCACACCTGATCAGAATAATGTAACATGTACTCCTGAAGATAGGATAGCCTTGTCTAGCCTTCTGTGTACCTATAACGAATTAACGGACGGTACGTGGGGAGAATGTATGCGGGTTGAGTAATTTAAAAAACAATTTGTACCAATGATTTATTTAGTTTTGCAGTATGGAGTTCTGACTAAGGAAAAATATGGCACGTATGTTACAAAAATGTAACATACAAGGATTGGTTACAATAATAGCAATGATTCTAGTGATCTCTTTCCTAAGTAGCACTTGAGTGTTTGTTTCTTAGAATACTGAATTAAACTCGTGTTATGTGGAAAAAGTTGAAATGAAACACCAATCACTCAATCAACTAGCCCGCTGTAGTCCTCTGTTGGATAAAGGCCTCTCCCAATGTACGCCATAACACTACGCGTGATTTATTATAATTCCCAGAAAATAGTCTATAAATAAAATAAAATGAAAATAGTAAATAATTATCATAAAAACTTTACTTAACGTTTCTAAAATAAGTTAATTTTCGGTTCTTATATACAATTAACTGCTTAGGATAGTAAGTGCTGCTACGTAACTGCTTATTTAATGTTAAATAGTTAAAAATCTGCTATAAGAATAAGGCTACCAACTGCAACAATATCGTTTTAAATGTTACTGTGGATCCCAAAGATAAGTTATTATAAAAAAAACTTAATTTTTGTATATATGTATGAAGTATAGGTTTTATTTTGCCAAAACCTCCTTCGAATATCATAGTTTTCGAAATTTAAAAAGCGGTTATGGTGCGGCCAGTGGCTGGCCGGCTGTTTGAGCGCCCGCAGCCTTGACACCACCAGTTGCCTCAGTCGTTGCGCCATTTCTCAACTCACCTCACGATCTGCTGCTTCACGATCAGCATTCGATCATTATAATATAATGAACAGGTCTTGAATATTTTCTTCAATGTTTTAAAAATCGTTAAAATAATAATAATCACATAATCCTCGGTTTCGTATCATTATCATTTACACATAATAATACTGATTTCTTATTATTATAATGTTTTTAAATCAAGTAAGGGAAGGAAACATCATGTACTGACTTGTTCTTTTCTTTCAAAGTTAATTTACATAAAAACTTAACTATTTTATGTGATTAAATTTTAGTGAAAATTTCAGAATAACTTAATATCAAAACCAATTTAATAGGTAGTATACATCTACAAAAGTACTTTTGACCCTTTTGAAGAAAGACTGTGTACTTTTTAATAGTCATCTATGTAAAAAAAAAAAACAATTACTTACTAAAAAGAAGCAGTGGGGTCTTTAGCATTATATTTTTACTATTGCAATCAGTCATAAACAAACTTCTTGGTAAAATTTTACATTTTCCTTTTCTCCATATAAGATCAATTCAAATTTCAATTAAATTTCTATATTTCATGAAATTGCTCAACAATTATTTGAAAATGTCTTATTTAATATTTAATATTACAACTCTATGTTGCCTTTTCAAGTGTGAAATTAATGTGAAAATAATAAATAAATTAAATTCCTTTCTGTGTTGCTTTATAAGCGCCAAATGGTTGAGCCTTATTAGAAGAAATCTGCAAAAATATACTCATGCCACTCTTTTACATAACGAGATAGGTATTACAATATTTAGTGTACAGTATACTTATACTATACAATCGAAACCACTTTATCGTGTGCTAAATTAAATATACTAAAATTAGGGTATTCAAATAAGGTAATTGTTAGGCAGGGAAAAAATACAGAAGAAATATATATAATACAAGAAGATAGAAAGTGAGAAACATTAGCTCACATTACATTGTACTGATTATTTGTTCAATCCCAAGCGCTTTTATCTTCCATGTAATCTACCTATCGAAACTTTAAACTAAATCTCGTTTTACAGTGTATCTAAATTTATTTAGGCTTAAAATTTGCATATTATCTGGGATTTTATTATAAAATCATGTACACTGGCCTAGAAACGACTTGTTTATTTTTCGAAGCCAGGAGGCAGGTACAACAAATTTATTTTGTATTATTGAGATAGAATAGAATTGACTTACAGGATCGGTAACAGTATTAAAGTTCGTCATATCTTAGATAAAGCCATACAATGCAGTTCCCAATGTTGCAAACTTGAATATACAAGCAATGTATTCTTGTAATCAGAACGACTATAAAAGATATTTAAAACCAAGCTATTACTTCGTGAGTAGTTCAAAATGCCGATATTGTAAAGAAACTGCACTTCATCAATTAATTGAGCAACAAGAGTGAATTTTGTGAGCGAAGCAGCTAAGAGGTGACTCATTACATACACATAATGGTAATACTATTATGAAGTTGCACTTTTGCGAAAGGTAGTTGGGATTATTTTCGTTGAAGTAATATTTCGTCAGTGTAGAAAGTGGCACGCGGGCTTTAATGTTCTGAGAGGAATACAGTAAACTTATTGCACTAGTATTTAATTTGTATTACATGGTGTAATTTATGTAGGACATGTTTCATCATATAGATTGATAGATGATAGATTTCCCACGAGCATTCGGGTAAAAAAGGCATTCCCTTACGCCAACGCTCTTACAACTCCTGAGTTGTAGGTGTTCTTTGGCGGCGGTTGTCAATTACCATTAGATGACCCGTCTCTTGGTTTGTCCTCCTATATTATAAAACAAAAAAAAACCTTTTTTCTGTCCATCTGTACGTTTTTATGATGTACCTAATTCGTTTCAGGGTCATCCGAAAATTAAAGTTCAATCATCACGTCTAATACGAATCCCAAAAAAATCTTTAAATACTAAAATGTAAAATCACATGTAATGCACCATTATCGAAATAACCTTGCCAGGATAGTCTGTGAAGCGTTCACCTTCAAACAGGGTTGTTTCATGTATGAAATACATATGTACCTTGCACCTTGGTAAAACAAGTCTTTACTGAGAAACCGTAGGGTATTATTTATCAACATTAAACTTAATGTTTGTTGTGGTACTTTATAAACCAGAACTGTAAATATCAAATCGATATTTCTTTGTTTATGTATACAAGGTAAAATAAAAAGTTTATTAAAGCGCAGATTTAAATTTACCAAAATTGACAATAATTAATGTTTCTTACTAAAGAATATAATGCTGTTACGAGTATCAGAAATACCTGAGAAGCGTTATTAATAGACACAATATACAGATTCTCGAAAAAACGCCTCATATCACATAATAAGTAGGTACTTTTTGACATTTCAGCATTAAACAGAACTTGCTAAATAAAAATAACTAATAGATCGCATAAAGTTAACTGAGCCGTTTAATTAATTTATCGGTAGTTTTTGAAGTAGAAAGCGATATTTAAAACAACCCAAAGTAAGGCTGGTAAGGTGAATATTTCTTACATTTAAATATTCATTCTATTTCATTTCACAATATATTTTCTGTAGCAAATAAAATATTAACAACTTCAACTTTTGATTAATGGCTTTTGTAGAGTTGCCACAATTTTGGAAAAAAATATTCCAGGCATAACAATAATAAAAATGAATAAGTTAGAGTAAATATATGAACAAAAATATGAAAGAAACAAAAATAAATAATTTACATTACTTCAAACTATACTTTTATTTTATTTATATTAATACACTTATCTAATATGAATACAAAAGGGGTAATACAAGTGATAGAATTAAATTAAGGGACCTAAGGCGGGGAATAAGTGGCGGAATAACATCATAAATAAATATATAAGTTACTTATAAATATACTATAATATACTATCTTTATATATATAATTCTTCTGTGAGTGTGTATGTCACTGAACTACTCTCAATCGACTGGACGGATTTAGATGAATTTTTTTGTGTGTGTTCAAGGGGATCTGGGAATGGTTTAGATTCGCAAACCAGCCCGGCAGATGGCGCTGCAGTCGGTATCTAGGTAATTTATCTATATTGATCCTCATCGCTTGAAATATCATGCAGGACAACGTCTGTCGGGTCCGCTAGTATTATATAAGTTACTTAAAAAGCTTGACAAAAACGACAGACATGTGTCTAGAGAATGAAGAAAGAAAGAAAGTTGTTGTGTTCCGTTTTTATTTTCTTAAAATTGTTTTAAAAACAAATGAAACCAACACAAAAGAAAAAATCTACAACTATGTATATTTTCAAGTAGAGGTTAATCAATCAATTTTGTGTTCCTATTTCATTCATTCATTTATGTCAGAAAATCCGAAATGTTGTCCATTCACTCTCTTATATCCAATATACATTAAAGGACGTTACTAAGAAGGCGTTTACATTTTTATCTGCATTGGCTAGATATATGGAAAAAAATAAAGTTAAAAAGATACATATAACTCAAAGAGCGTGAGCGTGTTTATTTACGTAAATAAAAAAAAACAAAGTTATGTTTATAAATGACGATTATACTATTATTACTGTTATGCAAAATTCCACCATAACTCAGTTGGTCTACGTAACATGTAAGAATAATTAAATGTTGTTACAAGATAACGACGACAATTAACTATTCTGTAATCAGTAGCGTCATACTAATTAAACCAATTACAACTGAGCGCCCAAATAATAATAAACGAATGTCCGACATGGTCCGATTTTCTAAACCGCACAATTAGAGTTTCTCAAGAGGGAGGAAAAGTTTCATTTCAATCACTTTTACTTGTTAAGAGGCTGCTATGTTCTGGTTGCAACATGCATGTGTACTAAAATGAGATCATGTTCAAAAGTAAAAACAGAAATGAAAAAGTTTTTAACCCCCCTTGCAAAATGGAGACTTTTTTATGTTAAACTGTTTTCTTTTTGGTATAGGTGTGTTTGTCTCTACTAATAAGTGGTCAATTAAAAAGGTAATTCGATTAAGACGTTCTTAGCTATAAATAAAAAACTATCTAGCGTTCGAAAGTCATCAGCCCAATTTTTAAAAGGATTTTTGTCTTTCAAATTGTGTTATTATGTGGGTATTGTTTAAAACTGTCACAGTTTTGCTATCAATCTATAGAATTATAGAGACAGCAATGCTGAGCAACTTTCTTGTCACAGTTTTAATGCTTAGCTAGGGGGCCAGTAGAGGTAGCTTTTTTGTTTATCTCCGTTCAAGTAGTATAATAATATAAATAAAACAACGTTTCATAAGTATTATAGTTACAATATCATATTTATATTTAAAGGTTATAATGCCCCTAGTAACTACAGAGAGACAATAAAGAACGAAAATGTATAAAACAGGATTCTTACTAATTTAAAATAATATTATATACAAATTTTCCATTATTAATTTATTACCTGTTCAGTATAACCCGTTTTACATCATTATCTTAATCAAGTATTGTTAATATTTGTATCTCTTATTTGGTCCTCAGATACGCAATGAACTATAGAGCGGTTACAAATTATAAATTATTTGATCAATATTCATGTTTTTCTTCTCGACTGATCGATTGAAATAATCGATGAGTCGAGAAGAAAAACATGAATAATGTTGTTTTGTCATTGATAACTTCCGTCCCCAATAAGGAAGCTGGTAATTAAAAATAAACATGTCCAAATTAATCATGGCTGACTTAAGGTTGACATGTCCAAAACCAGGATGATTTCAGAATACTTGCAAAATTTGTTTACTTTTTATACTATATAAGGTAGGTAGGTAGGTGTAAGGTAAGTGACAACCGCCATCCACGAACACCTGCAACCAAGGAATCGTGAGTGTGCTGCCCGCCTTTGAGGATGATTAGGGCTATAGGAAGAGGAGCTAGGGGGTCCTTTTAATTTCGGTTCATTGAACCATTCTTACATAGAATTTATATTTGATATAAACATCTGTGCTTAAAATAGATGATTTGATGCCGAAACACTTCTTCCTAGCCTTATTTTTTCCATGTCTATTAGGGTTGGCTTCTAGTGCAACTAGTTATTGCTTGAACATCAGTTTTTCTACGGAGCGAGTGGAAGCTGATCTGAGTTAACTGAATTCGATAGTTGGACAAGTTGTCAGGATATTTGAGAGCACAGAATTTCCCATATCGACTATCATAGACGTTCATGACAACTAAGAATAGCGGCTTAACGTGTTCTTCAGGCAAGGGGGTGAAACACCGCAAACTTTCAAACTTCGAGCTGTTACTGAGAATTACTTAGCAAAATAAGATATCAACTTCAATTAATAAAAATCTTACACACATAGAGAATTCGCACTCGTAGAGATCAGCCTAGTGAAGCCTTGCCGGTTTTGTATATCGTTTCTGATTTTTTAACAACGTTTAGGATTAAAATTTATTTTTACACGTAGGTTGTGTTATGTCCAATTAATAATGAATCATAAATATAATTAACTTGATTGTCCACCATTGAAATACATCTTAAAGTAATAAAAAAAACTATAGACACCAAGGACTGCCTCATCGCTTAATAGCTATTTCTGTTAGGCAACCTTAAGATGGACAAAAACTTACTTACAGATCTTGGCCGTATATACAATGTAGAACAGACGTCAAAAGTAATAATTAATAAATATCGTACAATTTACAATATATGTAAAGTCTAAATACTCAAACACACAAAACTGTCACCATGTCAAGTATCTACCTATTCATTATATCACTTGTCAAAACATGCTATAATCTGAACAGAAACCACAACTTTTACCATATTTCCATTAAAGTGATGTAATAGTAGAATCAACAAGTTTTTCTACATATTTCAAGTTCCACCGATTCGTATGTGTTTCTCAAAATGCTGTGTGTAGTGATTCTTTTGCAAACATTGTGAAGTAGGTTACCGTGTCGCCGTCCGTTGTGTAACAGTTATATAATCAATATGACCTTGTGTAAACTTGTGAAAGCGTTCAAGTTCAACGCAATTTTGTTTATTAATGTGGTGCATTTTTTGGGTTTTGTTTGTATACTGTATTTTTTTTAGAATATAATGGATTCCCGTTTTATTTGTATCATTCATTCCGTTCTATGAAATGCATTTCATTATCACGTGTTTAGTAAGGCACAAATACATGTTAAAATTAGGGACGATATATATATATATATATATATAATATACATGTATATGTACATTATATAAAAAGTTTAACAAGATTAGATCGACTTAATTCGTTCGAAGTTTCAGTTAGCTAAAACTTTAGTATCGCATTTGCCAAACACAACTTTTGACGAATATCTTTGTTTGATTTTATCACTTTTCTTATCGATTTGAAGAAATGGAAAGCTTTTACACGGTATGGTTGGAAAATATTTTTTTTCCAACTAAGAATTTCGAGAATTTATAATTCAGTGATAATTGATAACCCATCAATGCTCATCCTATTCTTTCAAGTCTTGTCTCTATCAAGTCTATCAGGATTGTGACCACCTTATTCACCGCCCAGTACTTTTTTTTTAGCCAACATTTTAAAATATGCTAGTAGTGATATGGATGTTGTGACGGAAGATATTGTTAGGTTAAGTTAGATACACCCTGGGCTAAGAACTTCTCGCTACCATTGTCACCTTTTGTCTTGATGTAACTTAACACTTTGTAATGTGCAATAATGTTATGTTTTTGTATCTATCTCATAGTTTCTTATTATTAATACAAAAATCTTTCTTGGTCTGATGTCAATTTGAAAATAGATTGTATATACATTCATACATAAAGACATTTTTTGTATCCATTTTCAAGCAAAGTACGGTTTACGCAGAAATTTGAAATACCTACTTAAAGTTCACATTTTATAGAAAGCGTTGATCAATATTCGATAGAAAATAAAAAAAAAAATCTAAATAGTAACTAGTACTTAGTATAGTAATCTTAACTTTATGGAAAGTCTATAAAATGCAGTTCAAGTTGTGCTATTATATTTTAAATTATAACAGGGAATCTCTAGAGATCGAGAGAGATCTCTCAGAGATTTTATTTGTCCTATACTCCACCAGTATTTAATTTTCTTGTTCACACTTCTATTGATTTTATTTAAATCCTAATATACGCGTAATATTTTTAAAATGTATTTAATCCATGCTGCTCTTAACTTTAAAGTAACAATCCAATATTTTTTCCATTTCAGCGGAATACATCCTACCATGCAGTCAAAGCGATCCTCAATTAGACAACTGTATCAAGAACTCATTCAATCACCTCCGGCCCTACTTATCCGCTGGTATTTCTGAACTGGGAGTACCTCCTGTGGAACCGCTTTTAATCGACCGACTGGTGATGGAAAACTCCGCCGGCCCCGTGAGAGTCACTGCTGCTTTCAACAACATCACGGTTGTTGGACCCAGTAACTATACCATCACCAAGATCAGGTAATGGCCAACGATCTTTATCGTCTACAATGTGAATTTGTGTGTTGTTGAGCGTAGGCTTCAGTTTTTGTACTGCTATAACTATTATAAAATTTTACAGTAACTCTGTGCAGGTCTGTCTGTCTGTTAACTTTCATCGATTCTGATGAAATCATTTATGGCCATACTTCGAACCCTGGGGTAGGACATGGGCTCCTTTTGATCGGCATACTACGCGGGCAGAGCCTCGAGCGGAAGCCTTTTAAACTATAATGATAGAATTATCCGCTTGTGACCATGGCCGGTGTAACTCGGTCGAAATGTCGAGCAATTAACAGGTACAAATACCTTAATCACATACGTGATTAAAACCCGCATTAAATAATTTTAATGATAAAATTAGCTTCATGAAAATGACACTACTGTCAATATTTTGAAAACAGAAGTTTAATCTACAAGAATACATGATATTGTATTCTTGTAGATAAAAAGATTTTCAATTCAAATACCTTCTCAGATAATCTATCGAGCCTGTTCATGTTTAGTTGTCCAGGAAGATAACGCAAACAACAGACTGTATTGAAAACAAAATTATAAAATTCCCTAAACAAACTAATTAAATTTTCAGAGTTAAAGTTTGATAAAGAATAAGAATTGAAGCCTTATTTTAAAGAGTTTACACTCTTTTAGTAGCGTACCGAAGTGTATCAAAATTGTGTAACAAACTTTAATAAAAAAAAGGATCTTTTCGAGGTTATAACTTCAATTTTTCTTTTATGACCATAGCAAAGAAAATGTTGTGAAGCTGAACTTAAGATATACATATCAAAGTACTTCATATGTAGCTGAATATGTGGGAATTATTTAATTGTATTTTGTAATTTCTCTGTGGATTTTTTTATCTAGTACTTAAATAAATTCTATCGGTAAATCACCAACTGTAAAAGTGTTTGCATTTACTAACCAGTCAGGTGTTATTACATCAATCATACATACATACCTAAGCTTACGCATTTCTCCCCTCGGGGTAGGCAGAGACAGCAGCCTGCCACTTGCTTATCTGACACACATTACCCAAGTCTCTTGCAATGCCAGTAGCATTCAACTTTTTTCGGTTTCGGGTATTTTTGACCTATGCTTTAACATACGTACTAAATATCAATAAAGTGCATATGCAATTACTTATTTGGCTTTTAACTAGATCTGTAGGTGACTGACTTACAAGGTTTAATGTCGAAATTTTTCATTAAATTTCTAACTAAAACAAGAAAAATTTAATTAGAGAGAGCTAGTAAATAAGGTCAAGTCTGTGTTTTTGTAGCGACCATTGCTAACGAATAAGAATAAAATAGCTAAAACTGTCGTAACCCCCGAGTTCACAGTTATTTAAGTTACAACATATTGTCGTAATGTTCTCGTATCATAGATGTTAGCTTGTTTTATGTAGATGTTTAAGCTGTTCACAGACGAGTTACTAATAATGAAAACATATAAAAATCTATTCTCTTTAAAGGCATACGTTGTTTTGAACATTATGCAGTGGTTTTTAGATAAAAGGTTAAACATTTATGTTATCAAAAAATGTCTACTATTATGAAGATACACTTCCTTCTTATATATTTATGAATTTCCTTAAAGATGAGAAAGGAAGTTCTTTATAGGCTCTTTTCTTTCTAAAAAGATTTATGACGAAAACCGGCAATCTACATGTAAAACAAAATTACCAGTATTCGTCATACTGAACATTGTGTCATTGCGTTATAATTATGTTAGATGATGATTCACTTCGTGGGAACTCGAGCAATTTGGGATTAACCACTCTGTAGACTTACAACATTGCTTTTATGAAACAACTGGAGCGTTGAGGCCTTATTTTGTAATGTTACTGCCTATAACAATTAGTCAATAAGACTAAAACTCTTATTGACCGCTGTCAATAAGAGTTTTAGTTCTAGTTTTCGTCCTGGTTCTTTAAACATACATAAACTTGCTTTTTATCACTTACTTCAGAGCTTCCTTTACCGTAAGGATAGCAGAATGTTAGAAATCAGAAATTTGATGAATATATACTTAGTAAGGAAACAAGTACCTCGCCCACCAATTTCCTAGCGATTTTTAACTATTTGATTTTGATATTTTAAACAGATCTCTAAATGATCTCTAATAAGGGCGAGAAAGAGGGTTCATAACTAGAGCAACTCTACTCATAGAGCTATAGTCATACTACTATCATTGACCTCTTTAGACAATATTTAACAATAAAATACAACACTACCACACTACAGCTAATTACTTATGAAGACGCTCACCAAGTTCCTAAGTAGAAATCTATCATCATGTGTGTAGATGGTTCGCAACTTGATATACTTTCTTTTAAAATTCGACATCAAACTATATCTGTCCGATGTCGAAATATGAAGATTTCTTACAAGGAAAGTCTAGCACTAACCTATAGAAGCCTAGCCAAACTTCCTATTTATCTCTTAATTTTTCTAGACATGACGAGGTAGTATCTGCAATATGTCTAATTGTATATCATTGTCTTACTTGATCAATAGTTGCCGTTTCGTCACGAGTTTGCTATGCAAGTTTCTTAACACTCGATCGTAAATTGCAATACCTTGTGTTAGGAATCATGTTCAATTCATTCATTTCACATGCCTATTTGTGTACAAAGACACAAAAGGAATGTTTTATATGCAGGTCGGATGTGAAGAAACTCCGTATTGACATGGGACTTGTGCTGCCGCGTATCGAGATAACTGGACGTTATGAGGTATCAGGACAAGTATTGCTGTTCCCTGTCAGATCACAAGGAGATTTCTGGGCGTCATTCGGTGAGTTTAATGTTTTTTTTTTTATCAGGGATGAAACATGGTATAATATGTATACAAACAAATGAATCTCTTATCTCATATATTTACTACTTATAATTTAGAAATACTCTTTATTGAACAGGTATAAAATAATTAGGTGTCAGTTGGTACTCACAGTATCATATTTTCTTATGTTCCATTCTATTGTTACCCGTTTAAATAATACTTTTATAACAATAAATCCTCAAAACATATTTTCTATAATTACAAAAAAAAAATAACAAATAAAAATCATATTTCAGGTGATGTGGTGGCTATAGCGAAAATTTTCGGCAAGGAGATCACGCGGGACAATGTTAAATATATGCTGGCTGATAGACTACTGGTAGACTTCAAGTTAAGGACTTCAAGGTTCAAGGTCAGGGATACTGTTAACCACGGAAGCATTATTGGTAAGTATTTATCGCTCTTGAATAAACCAACTAACAAATATATATGATGATCTGACTGATTTAAAGCAGGCAGGCAACTGAGTGACTAGTAGTTCTGACATTAGATTTGAATAGATTTTAGTGTTTGTCTATGAGCAAACAATATTATTAGCTCCTAAAACTTTTAAGATTTTTTTAATACTATATACTTAATATGTTGTTATTGTATTGAAAATGTTGTGAAGGAAAGGAAGGAGCTGCTGTTACGTAGGTGAGTTTGTATAGGTGGTGTTTATGTATGTTTCTACAGTATGAGGACCTTGTCATATGAAATTGATCAAAAAGTACTAAATTAATGAAAAGTTTAAAATTAGAACACAAACTGAAAAATAATACAATTTGAAGCGGCGGCGGTAGCATAATGGTTAAGGCGTGCGACCTGCGATCGAGTGGTTGCGGGTCCGAACCCCACCAGGTGCACTACGTCGTGAACACACACCTAACACAAGTATTTAGCTCAGCTGGGGTGGTCGACAAAAATACTAATAATGTGTGACAATGTTTGCTTTAAAAAATAGATAATAATATTTCAGTGTCAAATCTTCTAATTATGATAGGTAACACAAGGTGTCGCTGTTGCACACATTGTGTTGTCTATCGTGCTTGTGTTGTTGACGCGATTATGGTCACATCAGTGCAGAGGAATTCTTTCTCCTCAAAGACTACAGTTAAACAATGCAACTAATTATGCGTATACATACACATAATTAGTTGCATTGTTTATATGTAGTGCATGTAGTGCAGTGCTATATATACATATATTAGCACTGGTTCAGAGTGGTTCATGTTCGTTATGTATTGACGTGTAAACTTTGAGTTTATAATTAGTTATAAAGTTTGACATTTCCCTATCTAAGTCAATAAATCATTCTACACGATATGTTATATGTACTTTTTAAATAGCTTTGACTACCTCAATTGAAAGTATAATTTATTAATGAAGTGTTAAGTAAATCATTATCTGGTAATGTAACTCTACGGATGATGATTTTAAATTATATTTTTTTTGAATTGGGGTCTGGACACGATCTAATCGAGGCAATAGTAAACAAATTTATTTATTATTTTATCATATTGAAGGCATGCATGACGTAGCTATCCTCTATTTTAAACTGGTTTGTTTTAAAAATATCGCTAAATCCAGTAACATGCAATGAGTGTCATTGCCTAAATGATGATATAGTAGATATAAAAGAGAGTTTATAGAAATAAGCGATCCTAATTCTTTCATCCTTTTTCCCCTTTTAGAAAACAGCTACCAAATACCATTTGCACTCTACGCAGAGGTAGTTTCTGATCGACTGCAAGAAATGATTATATTTGTCTAGCCAGGCTGCATTTGCCGAAAAATGCCACTGAAATAGATGACCATTGGGTTGTACCTTGAAGCACTTATAACACCCTGTTGAATTGAGCCATATATTTTATGATGGCAGGTTTCATCGGGTATTCTCCAGTGCATTGCGCCTTATATTCATTAATCATTTTGAAACTTGATAAAGAGATAAATCCATAAATCTTACACGAAAAGACCAGAAAAAAAAAATTACAGAAAAGACTAAAACCGGATTTGGGAGGGCCCAAGCCCGGTTTTAGTCTTTTCTGTAATGTTTTTGTTAATTGCAGTGGCATCTAGACGTGTAAAAACATAAAATATTCTAACGCTTTTTTTTTAATTCTAGGCGAAGCAATGAACCAGTTCTTAAACAACAATGGCGCCGAAATCATCGAGGAGATGAGACCAGCTGCCTCTTCTTCTATTGCTAAGCACTTCCAGGCGTTCGTCAACACTGCCTTCTCAAAAATACCAATGGATGTTTGGCTCAAGCCATAAGTTAGAATTGAGTGAGTGTTTATTATATAAGAATTTGAGTCATATGCAGTTTCAATATACTGTTCATATTTGGTTATTTTGTTAAAAATCTGAGTATCTTCTCAGTAGACCGAATTTTAATATCGTCTTTGTCTCTTAGCTTATATTTACGCAATCAATACGCAAATGTAATGGATATATTTATTAAATACCTAGAAAACCATTGTATGATAGTTTCTATAACATTAATTGCTGTTTTCAACAAATTATTATTATGATTTAAAATTTTGAACATCTAATCATTGATTAACATATAAGAGTTACTGTATTCGCTTTTGAACTTTTTAAAAGTATATTTAATTTCAGTAGCTCTTGCTTTTCTGACACCAATGAAACAGAGCACAAATAAATTTTAATAATCTATAATAGCTTAACATATCACAAATACCCTTACATCAACTTTCAGTTCTAAACCCTGATTTGTTTTTGTGTGTTGATCTCGATTTACCAACATAACTACTTTGTCAGTGCTATGCTTATATCAAATGCAGTGAAAACGTCTGTAACTCAAAAAACAATGATATTATACCTTTAACGAATAAATAGAAAAATCCAACCTCAATTTACCCTGAACATTTCTTTCCATTTACATTCAACAGCATACGGCATGTATTAACCTAACTTAGTATTTAATAATAATTTTAATATGTACTGAAATGTTAAAAATACAAAAGATATTATTGTAGTAAGAAATAATATTAGCCTTCCGAGGTATACAACTAAGCTTTATTTATTTAAGACAGTAAGTTACAGCTATCCACACGTTAGTGGTTTGTACTTAATGTTTGTATAATATGTAGGTACGTTTATTTGATTTAGTAAAGATTGTGATCCTTGAGTAGTATGTAGTTATAAATATATTGATAACAACCCTATTGCAGTGTTCTTTTTATTCGTGTCTTTACAACAAATTATAAATATTAAGAATTCTAAAATGTGTTAGAAACAAATATAAATTTTAAGAAAATTTAATTAAGGTGCATGATTAAAACTTAAATTTACCCTGTTGTCAAAGATCATTGCACAATCGCAAAAATAGACTGAATGTAACGAAATAAAGGTATTTAAGGATGGAGGTAAAGAAATAAATATCTGCTTCTATGAAGGCTAGTCATCTCTTGTTATCACTAATTACGCAAACAGTATGGGAACGGCTGACAAACTAATAAAATCAAATTTGCAGCATGCATATTTCTTCATTATATAGGGGACAGATGTACAGACGTGTCACCTGATGGTAAGTGACAACCACCGTCCACATTCAACTGCAACTCAATAGTCGTGAGTGCGCTGCCCGTCTTTGCGGGTGACAGTGGGTAGAGGAATGCGGAGAGGGGAAAAGGAGACGGAGGATGAGGAGACGAGGAAGCGCAGTGGGGATGAGGAGATGGGAATGTAGAGAGGATGGATAAGGAGAGAGGAAAAAGGAGGGAGGGAGTTGGGCCTCGAAAACCTTACTTATTTCAGGGAAATGCGAAAGCGTTTCTTAACTACCGGTTTTCTGTGAGGCCAAGCTCAAGAGGATCGCACCGGTCGAGCCGGCTCATTCATGCCAAATCATGGCTCTACCAAGATAAACATATATACATACATATTTATTATATCAATAGCACATTTCAATGTTTTAAAAGCAACTGTAAGCAACAGGGATTTAGTACATATAACGAAACATCAAATGAAAATTAAATAAATTAAGATTTATTCTATAAAACTAGAAAGTAAATAAATACTATACTACAAACACGCCTATGACGATAGTATATCATCAGCATTGAGCGTCCCAAACGCATGATCAGCAAGTGGTTTCAAGAAATCTCTGAGTGCCTCTTCCATAGGTGCTTGGAGCTCTTCAGCGAATTTCTGCCAATTCTCGTTTAGGAACTGATTCATTGTATTACCTGGGAAAATTACAGCTTCATTAAATTCTAACTCTAATCTTTTTATAGTTCCACATAGTTGAAGATATAAGATAGAGAAAACAAATGCGAATGTGCACGGATGGCCAGAGGTTTAAATGATTACCTCTCGCGCACCACGCTGCGGCGCCGAGTGTTGTGGGTTCGATCCCCTCACGGTAAATACTGAAATGGCTTTTCATAAACATGATAATAAATGATTATTTTTTTATAATATCGAGGCGGTCTGCATAGTGAAACAGAAGAGATTAAACTAATTACATTTGTACATTTCTAGTCGACATCTGCATGAAATAAAAGAGGGCATTGTATAACCATCTTACTGAAAATTAAAACATAAAGGTGTTCTGGAGCCCTCTTTAATGTAAGGTAGTGAGAGTTGGTTAGAGAAAAATGATAAAGTAGAATAAATGCTGTAGATATGAGATCATTGCATAGTATGTGTAGGGTAAGACTGATTGAAAGTAAGACGAAAATGTGTGTGTGAAAGAAGTGTGAAGTTCTTGAAAGAAAACGTAGTGACTAAAATAGAAAATGCTATGCTGATATACTCTCAGACTATGTTAAAAGTTGCTGGGAAGACTTATTGTCTAATAAGTTTTTGTGGTACTCACTGAAATCGCCATCACTGCCAAACAAATTGTCCAGTTGCATAGATGCGTAGCCTACCCTAAAGCTGACGTCTAATTGGTCACAGGTTAGAGCATCCACGTCATTGACACGAGGTTGACGACCCAGAATTATATTCACCGTTGCATCAATGTCACCTGGAAAAGTTAATAAATGACGTATATAACATACTTAGCTTATACTTGATTCTCGTGGGTGGGCAGAAAACAACCTGTAACTTGCTTCCATTGCATATATATCTAATAATATAATAAAATTGCAACAGATCGATGTCTGTACATTATAGATATTGTAGAAAAACTGGTATGTCTTTATTACAGCAACAGAAGCCACAGTGTTTAAAATTTTTGTCTGTCTGCCTGTCTGTATGTTTGAACACGCATCTCGCAAAAACTACTGCATGGCATTGAATGCCGTTTTCACAGATGTGTTGGAGGTGTTGCTAAACATCTAATTGCAGGAATTGATTATAAAGGTCACGCTTACATAAACGAGGACAAAAGCTAGTATATAATCACATACATACATACACTTAAGCCTGCGAGTGTTTAATTTTAGTCCCATTTACGTAATAGGAGACAAGCCTATTAGAATAAAAACTTTCGTGAGTTACATTCATACTTATTTAAATATATGGTTTTACTCACGTGTGTATTTCGGGGATGCCCGACTAGTTTCGGTCTCGATAGGAGACCTTTCTCAAGGAGTAAGTCGTCCAGCCGCGACGGTACCGAACGTCACACCAAACACAAAGGTGTGACGTCCGGTCCTCTAACTTAATATATATTTAATTATTATTGTGGAATATCAATAATATTACCATATACAGCAGAAAAGTCTCCCTCTCCGTCGATAGGTAACATCAGTATTTGTCCTGATAATTGGTAATGTCCTTTCATTTTCAGCTCAGGAATATGCAGCTTCACTATTACCTGGTGTTTCTTAGAGTTTACCCTGCAACAAAACACAAAAGTCAATTTCATAGCACTCTTAATCGTGTTTATATTTTCATATATACATACATACGCTCACGGCTGATATATGACTGTATACATACTGTCTGATAGGAAACAGTCCGATCCCTTAGTCTACTTTTACGACACTCATGGCAAGAAAGGGGGTTTCTCTATTTTATTTTACTGAGAACCACAAGCTGTAATTTTTAGTGGTAGACTTAATCAATATATGAATGTAGTTGTTATTTCCACACCTATAATAGGGTCGGGTGCGGTAATAAGACTCTGTGACGGAACACAGTGTGGTTTTAGTTGTAGTGGGGGTTTCCACACGTGAAAAAAAAAAAAAAAAGGGTGCGGTAGTAATACATTATCTATCAGGTTTTAATTCAATTAAATTTAAATACATATTAAAGATTTCCTCCACTGTGTTATGTCTCACTCACTCGCTCCCCTTTGCAGGATAAGTAACATTTTGTAAACCTTTTGGTTCTATTTTTACTAAATTTTCTTTAATAGAAACTTTGTCCTGAGAATAGCAAACACAACAAAAAATAATTATCGAATTCTCAGCAGTCGTTCAGAATTCATTTTTCTTTTTATAATATATCATTTGGGAAATTGGATAAACTAAACATGAAAAATAAATAGGTGACTCAGGGATTGGATTGTTATCTATCAGACAGTAGGTATATAGAAAAGGGCTGAGTGATGGCAATAAATAATATATATATAGGCATTTAATCCGCCCGTGGCTACCTCTTCGGGAATATAAGTACATGCACATATATGTATGTTTGTATGTACATTAAAAATAAAAAGTTGACGCTTTGCTGACGTATACTAGTTCCTAAACCATTTACTGTCTGTCGTTAATTAAATAAAAAGAAACTGATTTGACTTGACAGTAAATAATATCTCGTCTCTTGCAAAGTTTATGTATTATAATATACCTTGCAAACACGGAAGACCAGTCAAGACAAAGATATGGACGCGGAATTGCTCAATACAAGGTTTTGGTTGTAAAAGGCTTAAGCATAAAAATAATACTTACTCTACATGCTTAACTCGCATAGTTGAAGGTCCTTTGACAGTGACGTCAGAGTAGCTGGAGACTACAGATATAGGACCTGATGCTTGTTGGATAGACAGCGCTGGCACGATCAGCGGCTCGCAAGGAGGTACACCATACTCTGGCACTCCTGTCACATAAGCGACACAACACATTAATTTAGCTTCATTAAATATACATATGTATACCATATCAATATAGAACTTAGCTGTTATAGACTTTAATTAAGATAAGACCCATGTCATATTATTGTATTTAACTGCATTTAATATTTTTAATATAAAAATTTCGCATAAAGAAATGTGTCAAGTCTAAAGCGCTGATTGATATGTGATTCAAAGTTAACAGTAAGATTTTGCCTGTATATGTCAAGCGGAAATATTTAGCTGCGGATACTTGTAATATAAGAAGTAAGACTTTATATCCTTTTTTCAAAATAATACTTGCTGGAGATTATAAGGGCTGGTGCCTATTTGGTAACGTAGGTTAGCACATTTCAACGTATAGTATTACTAATCAGGTCAGTCTTAGGATGGGTGACCAATCTAAATATATTTAGACCCATCCGTACCTCGTAGAGTTCTTTCAGCCGCTGGTCCCGTTTGCCATACGAACATCTTTAGCAGTAGTCTAGTGGTAGTAAAAGTCTGACAACTTGATCTAAATGCAGATTTCAACCCAAGTACTGGGCGATATTGATCTGCAGATCAGATCAATATCGCCTAGTACTTGGGTTGTGGAGGCCTGATGGCAGTCGCTTCACTTAGACTAAAAAGCCGTCCCTAACTTAATTAGGAAAAGGCTCGGAGGTTGATGACTTTCTACAAAATATATCAAGGGGTTCTATCTTTGAGGATGTCGAGAAAAATCCTATAGCACTCCGTAATATATTGATAAGACTGTCATTATAGTCGTCTGCTAGCCCTTGCACCGTACCTGTTGCTAATTGAGGAATATACATGTTTAAAGCATCTCGTAGACATTTTCCCAGTGCCTTTTCTTCTCTAGGACAGGCAAAACCGCCGACTGAAACAGATTATTATTAAATTTGAGCGACAACTGATACAGCAAATTAATAAAAAAAATCTAAAACTGTTATCGAAAAATAGGTGGTATACGAAAAATTAATTATAAAGAATTTTGTAGGTAAATGAATTGAATTGAAATCTTTTTTCATTTAAAACTAAACTATAATGCTATTACATTGCATTAACAGTGGGTTCAAATAGTATTACCTAACAAAATCTGATCTCGTATCGCCTTGTTCAGTTTTAGTTAATAGGTCAATTTTATGAAATCCAATACTCTTCTTAACCCTATTTGCCACCGAAAAAATATTATTAAAGAAGAAGAAAAATTATAAAAGAAATATATAAAAATATTATTTCGTCGTCGTGAAACAAGAAAGAACTTACAATTAATAAAACTCTTCTCCTTACTCGCAACACAATTAAACACGACGAATAAACACAATAACGGCCACATCTTTCATAAAATCTGTCACAGTAAACTCAGATCATTCATCAACTCATATTTAAGTACAAATTAGGACGTGATGATAAACAATATCGTTAATCAATATGACTTTAATGTTATCTGAACACATTGTGTGCAATCGACATCTTATCGATAAAGCAACACGTGATACATCTCAGAGAATACTTTTTACATGGCATCTAACCTTCACGAGAATGGAACAATTATTTCAAAATTTCATGGTTCCTCTTGATTACATGTTGGGTCCTACCCGTTTTAGTTTACCTATTCGGAAGGCCAGTTGCAAGAAATCACGCATGCCAATTAAGCAAATATACTTAGTTTTACTGTAACAATTAAAAAAACATAATATTACATTTGAATTTGGAATCTGACATTCTTATATGAACCGGGCTGTTGATAGGTACAATAAAACTTCCTGTTCGTGTACGAAAAGATCTGACAGTCCACATGTAACAAAAGGATAATTAAAGCAGTGAAGGAAGAATTCAGAAGAATTCGAAGAAATCCTGTCCGGAAGCAAACGATTTAATCTCGGAAACTTAATATAGCATCTAGAACCATATCAACAACAACAATAACTTCTTTAGCGTTACGCTAAGAGAAAATTTGTGTTTACTGACGAGTTTTTTTTACTATTGATTAATATTTAACAAGTAGAATGACCGAGGTTGTGCTCAAATCTCTATAGAAGATTCGTAATTAGCCAAGCAGAGTACAACGGGGGCATTATCCGACTTTAGTGATGGTAAAGTGGGGTGTTAGCTATCAAGGAGTGACTGACCCATCAAAACATCGACACGAATGTATCAAGATACTATTCCTGAGAATGTGGTCTAAATGTAATACTTACTTACATTAATGTATAAACTAACACACATTACAGTAATAACTTTTTATGCAATAAAAAAATATGTTTTTCCTTGAAACAAAATATATGGCAAGACTAGGTATAATAATAAAAGTCTACATCTCAACAGATATTTCTCAAGTCTTCCAGGAAACATGTAAAACTATGGGGATACACAAAACTCGGACTACGCCGTATCATCCGCAATCTGATGGAATGAAAGATTTAATCAAACTTTGGAACGGCATTTGGCTAAAGTTGTGGATAGCTATTAGGACAATTGGGACGAGTACATTCCTCTATTTCTTCTGTCATATAGGACGGCAGTTCATGAAAATTCCTCTACCACTCCGGCTCGAGCGATCTTTGGTAGAGAACTTCGACTGCCAGCGGATCTACTTGCAGGTTGTCCTCCGGATACGCCCAGCTGTATTTCAGAATACGCAGAAAAATTAAGAAGAAAGATGGAGGAGGTTCACGGGCGCATGAGAGAAGAGAATCTGCAAGCTAGTGAGCGAATGAAAACGTGATACGACAGAAGCATTAACTCCAAGTCCTTTGAAGAAGGTTCTGCGGTTCACAATCGTGTTCGACGAAAAGGGAAATCTCAGGGGAATATAAACTACAACCAAGTTGGGAAGGCCCTTATGAAGTAATTACGAAGATCAATGATGTCACTTATAGAATTCGGAAAACGCCAAGAAGTACAGCGAAAGTAGTTCATGTGGATAGGTTGGCACGGTACCACGGCTCTAACGATGCTGATGATGCGGGATGAGCACGTCTAAGGAGGGGATAATGTGACCCCAACGTCACCGCAAAGACAAACAATCGATAGAAGTTTTTCGAAGGAACATTGACAAGACCGAATGCCTTGAGTTCAAGCCCCGGCGGACTCTATGGGTTTTTGTTTGTGATTTCGGTGTTTTATAGAAAATAGTAGTGAATGGGGATGATTTTTTACAAAATTCGAATATAATGGAAAGTACTAGATCAAACAAAATGAATATATAAATGAAGTTGTAGAAGACAATCGAAAAGAATAACGAAATGACAGTCCAAATTCAACAAATTACGATCAAAATTAGGGGTATATAAAGAGCTCCAGACGCGCCTACAGAGCAGTTTAGTGGAAAGTGCTCTCAAGTGAACAATAAGAAGAAGAAGAAGTGAAAAAGTAGTAAAGTAAAGTGAAGTGAACAATGAAAGTGAATAGTGGTGCAGTGCTCCCGTTGGACTGAGCTAAGTGTAGTCCGCGGGGACAGCGTGGAACAGTATTACGCGGTTCGTGCACTAAAACTCGTTCTGTGCAGTGAGTGTTACGCGTTCGGAATATTGTTACGCGTTGAGACTGTTAAACGCAAATAAATTATTACTCTCGACAGTGTAGTTTCCTTCCAATCCTGTACCCACTTCCGTAACAATATGTATGTATTTAGAAGTATATAAGTATGTTTTTCAGCTGTCTGGTTATCATAGTACAAGCTCTGCTTAGTTTGGGATTTAATGGCCGTGTGTGAGATGTCTGAAGTTATTATTATTATTCTCTTTATTAAAATTCATAAACATACAAATTACATTTTAAAATATAAAATAAAAACAAAATATATTTAAAAGTGTAAAAAATAGTGTTCCACCGGTATCGGGTACAGGGACCAAGCTACCGGTGGTAAGGGCTCCAGAGACAGGAACCTCAATCTTCTCAATACGTGCCGTATCAAGAAGGATTGTCTTCTGCGTTAGACCCTTAACCCAGCTGTGTAACGTAAGCCTCTGCAGATGTAGGTCTAGGCTCTTGGCAATCAACCCATGAGCTGATATGACTATCGGCAGAATGATTGCAAAACTCACATACCACATGTCGACCACCTCATGGGCTAAATCCAAATATTTTATTTGTTTATCATTTTCAACCTTTATGAGGTTGTCGTCATGTGCAATAGTAATGTTAACAATCATTGCTCGGCGCTCTAGTCGATCTATCACCACTATATCAGGTTTATTGGCAACAATAGTTCTATCAGTGATGATAGATCGATCCCAATATAATGTTGCACGACTATTCTCAAGAGCTGGGTTGGGCACATACCTATAATACGGTGACTCGACTGTCCTGGCCACTTGGCTATGTCTGTGCAAGTACTCACCCTTTGCAAGACGAGAGCAACCGGAAATTATACGTTTCACCGGGGCGATGACATGCCCAACAAATGACAATTGTGCCATCCTTCAGGATATGTCTCAGATAATTTCGTCATTACAACTTCAGTTTCTCCAAAGAGGTCACTGAAACGTAGCCAAGACACATATGATAATAAATCTAATATAATCTAATATAATATAATTAATACATCGGGCCCGTTTCAGGCCCGATATAAACGTCCATGCAGCTCTTTGCTCTTCCATATCTCCCGACGGTCTGTTACATTAAGTATTGCAGGTTTGCCAGTTCTCTTTCCCTAGACCAAGCGGAGTAAGTCCGTTATCAACTGCCACTACATCCCGGTGTACCTCTACGTTGACAGAAAGAAAGTAGAATTTGCAAGAAGATTGCATATTTCGCGATTTAAGAAGGGTCCTGGTATTTAAAAAACCCCCACGTTTCCGCGGGATATACAATTTCATTACTGATGAACGTGGGTGGTGCATTCGGTACGCAGTTGGCAGTGTACGGACTCTTCTATCCAGGGCGTCCAATTCTGTCTGAGTCCATCTAAGTATGACTAGTATGCCCCAACCGTTATAGGCACGCACCTTATTACCGCCCGACAAAAGACTTTTCAGTACTTTTTTCAGACGGCCAAAGAAACGTTCCTTTAGCGATTGCATCATAGTCAGTTCATTTATACCCAACGCCTGTGACATACCTAGATACTTGTACGTTTCATTTGCAGAAAGACGTCTAAGGTGTGTGAAATCTAAAAGTTCAATTGTTTCAGATTTCACAAACCTGCCTTATGCTTACATGCATGACTGCACATTTATCTACACCAAATTCCATCTTGATACATTTACTAAAAGTTTCAGTTACCTCTAGTAATCTTATCAACTGGACATTGCTGCAGGCAAACAGTTTCACAACACAATAGCTCAGCCCCGAACCTTCTAACATAGTGCTAAGAGAATTCAACGCCAAGCAGAACCACAAGGGACTCAAACTGTCACCCTGAAATATACCCCGTTTGATATTTATTAATTCGTCGACATCCTGGATAGCAAATAACTGTTCTCCATCGCTGCATACATGCCTCCAAGAAAGTGCATAAAGTTGTATCCATCTTATACAACTTCAACACCCTTAGGAGCCACATATGCAGCACAGAGTCGTAGGTTTTTTTATAATGTATCCAACATGTCGCTAAATCCGTTCGGTTAAGTCGAACTTTTTGGTTAATAGCCGTGTCAATAATAAGGAACTCTTTAGTGCCACGTGCCCCACTTCTACGTAATATGGTACGTTATGGTACGTGTTTCAACCTTATATGGTACGTGTTATATTGTATGTTTACCCTGCTTATCCTCTGGACTCGTGTTATACCAACAACTTTGTTATTTTTTACTGGACAATGTTTAGGTGCAAAATTTGGATAATAAAAACGAGCCCAAAGTGTTATTATGTATGTGCCACTGAAGGTGAGATAATCTGTTTAGGACATAAAATACACGTAGTAAAGACCTTGGATTTGTGACTTAAATACTTCTTCTTTTGCCTGGCCCTTTCCCATTTTATTTGGGGTCGGCCCTCCGTGTCATGCGTCTCCAAGTAGCTTGGTCCTCGATCGTCTTTTTGTTAACTTGGGCTTCTTTTGGGTTCTTATGATATCCATGTGAATGGGGTCTTCCTCGTCCTCGGGGTTTGTTTTCGATGTCCAGCACTTTCCTGGTCACGTGGTCGGATGGTCGCCTCATATCGTGTCCGTACCACCGCAGACGGCTCTCCTGTAGTTTATCTGGGATAGGTCTCACCTTAAAGGTGCCTCTTATGTGTGTGTATCTGACATGATCTAGCCTAGTTACACCACCTGCCTTTTACTTTTTGACTAAGATACATAATCAATTATTCTGTTTAATACAAATCTTCATTCTATTTTTCAATGAAGTAATCATGAAGAAAATCTACAAAACTGTTTACTACTTATACATAGTTACCGCTGGTCAAAAACGTTGAAAATTGGTATGTCAAGATCTTTTACATAATATATCTGTTACTAAACACATACACACAACTGACAACTGTTAGAGCTAATAAAAAAAAAAACAAATCTATTAGATACATATATTAACATTAATTTATCAGTTTTCAAGTTATTGTATTTTTATGAGGTCCCTTTTAGTATTATAATTTTATAAAAATAAATGCAAGTCCTAAAATATTTTAAGATACACGATCATATAAGAAAAAAATATATAAAAGTTATAATACCCGTTTTGAGCTCTAATAAATTTATATTAAAATCCATCTTTGGCTAAGATGGCTAAGTTTCAAGTCCACCAAATAAATCAATACATTTCTCAATAAAAAAAGATTTCTTTGATTTTTGTTTTGCCTTACATTGCATTTGTATTGGCATTGTAAGACATAATCATTAAAAAAAAAAAATGCTCGATATGAACACCATCTATCTATCTATCAAATTCATATCTACAGAATCATCTATCGTTCCAGGTACGTCGTTTTTTTTTTTTTTTTTTCAAAATGTGGCGTATCTATCTCAAGTTATAAGTGTACATAATAATCTATGGTATGGATGTTGACTAAAGGTTGAATAAAGTAACCACAGTTCATAGAAAGTAGGTATATATATACCTACTTTCTATGAACTGAATACCAAAATGGTGTACCAAAGCTTAAATAATAATTATATTTTTTTATGTTTCTTAAGTGCTGTATGGTACTCGGTAGAGTAGAATAGAGCCACTCCTTCTTTCTCTCTTACGAGTGGGACCAAATTCTAATTGACTGTAGGTGTTTAATACACCTTTACCGATCCTCTAGGGGATATAGACATGAGCTGAAGCTCTTGCTATAATAGTCTCTTTCATCGGATGCCAATCAATTGAAATATAGGTGTCACAAGTGTCGTTTTTACACGACTGCCCGAAAAAGAACAGATATGAATGCTAAAACCAATACTTTAAAAAATGTTTAGGCAACAGTAGGTAATTATTGTTAGAGTTAAACCATCCTTAGTGCCACTGTCTTAAATAATAGTCAAATTCAATAAAGCTACTATATTTTTTATTTAGCTTTTTGTTTTGGGTAGTATTGATTTTAAACTTTTAAATAAGAAAATTTGTTTATTGTTTAATTGTTTAACAGCAATACGCCTGTGCCAATAATGTTAGCAACCAGCTATTTTATACAATCCTCATAATATGGATTTATCTTGAGCTCATTCATCTTCATTGTATTTAAAAGTTCTAATACGTAACAGAAAATCAGTTAGTAACTTAAAGTTTGTTTAGTAATTCTCGTTTTTGTATTTGTGTGTGTTTAAAGGTGTCTCAATCGATAGCGTTGTTAGATGTATAAAAATTTCCAGAGCTCAGCATTTTTTAAATTTTATTTATAATCGTTTAAGTGCCGTAATCGTTTGCTATCGAGGTTTTATGCCTACGCATCTTCGACATACTATTGATTATTGATCGAGTAGTTGTCTAGACATGCACATAATTAATGTTAAACAATAATACGACCGCAATTTACCTGTGACAGAGCAAGTTTTGTGTTCTTTGACCTAAAACAATCCATTAACAAGTGCCATGCGAATTTCAACTCTACGTTAAATTAGCTTCGAAATCTGTCTGGATATTGCTGAATAATGTTGTAAACTTTAATGGGTGTGACTTGCAACACTGTTGTGTGACGTAATGTGGTCATAGGCTGACCGCGTGCCCTCTCAGATTGGTATACTTTAGGGTATTGCACAATAACCTTTTTGTTGTTGAAACAAAGTTCAATATAGCATATTTGTGTTTAGAAAATTGGTTGCGATACGGATTGTACGTTTTATTACGGTAGGTCTCAAAGTTATATAATTATGATCTCTTTAATACTTTTTCCGACATCTATTTGGTTCAGTGACTGCTAGTAAATAATTTGTTAGGCTGATTCCTTCCAACTTCTCTTTTTTACCTTTGAAGATCCTCATATCGCTAACGGCGATCTCTTACATGTTAACCTTAGATTGAATAAAATTATTAGTTCATAGATTTTCTTTGCCAATGGTAGGAGTTCGAGTACTCGTTGGTTACCTAAAAAAATATATAGAAAACATAATATTTAAAAATAAAAATGTAAAGGAAATTAATGGCTTAAAGGAAGTTTATTTTACACGTTTTATATTTAAGTAAAGTTTATAATTTAAAAAAATATTATAGTTTCATAAAATATACTTATAATGTAAAACATTATTCCTTAAATTCCACTCATTAAATACAAATCATTTCTCCATTTTTACTACAATTACATAATAAATCAGCACAAGAACAGTTTAAATAAATTAATATGAAACCTATTTAAATAATAACCGTAGAAAGTAGAGTATAGAGAAGAACATTATTATTTACGAAAATTTTAAAGCTCCCGCCATAGGAATGATTCCTTTTTTGTAGGGGTCTGAGCAAACACTCAAACAAGGAACTCAAATAACACCCAGACTCGGGACATTCTATTTGTGGATTACATTCGAAACTTTTTCACAAAATCTATATACTCGTGCATATTTACATCTAACTTTTTTTGCGTTCAATATAAATAACACACATCTGACAAACACACGTAATATAGAATTTTGAAATGGAATACTTATAAGAAATTTAAAATATAAATTTTATTAATGTGGGTTAGTAAAACACTATTCAGAGATCCATAATTCTTGTAAAGTCTAGTTAGGGAACACCATATCAGGCGGAATGTATTTTAAAAACTTGTTGGCGATATCTTCTAGAACCATTGCAAGGGCTGTTTCGACAGCCGGTTGGACTTCCTTAGCTATATCAGTTGAATGCATAGATGCTATGTGATTGGTTATCATTTCTGAAATCAAACAAATATTTATTACTCACAAAACAAGTGAATGGCTGACTAAAGATGGTGTAGATCTATAGAAAAAAGGCAAAGAAGTATATGATGATGATGACAGCTAACGTTCCCTTATCTGCACTAGTTAATGTTGATATCAGCGGGAAAGATAATTAATTTCAAGAAGCGAACAAGCGAGGATCTGGTTGTAAAACTAACATTTTTTTTTTTCATTTTTTTTTTATGCGATAGGGGGCAAAGTAGCAGACGGGTCACCTGATGGTAAGTGACTACTGCCGCCAATGGACACCCGTAACTCAATAGTCACATGTGCTTTGACGGCATTTTAGGTAGGAGTAAGCTCTTTTCTTGAAGGTTTGAAGGTCGTATCGGGCTGGAAATACGGCAGACGACAATTTGTTCCATAGGCTGGTTGTGCGAGACAAAAAGCTTCTGAAGAAGCGCGCAGTGGTGGAGTGCCAATCGTCCAGGTGATGGGAATGGATATTTTGTCGCGTAGGACGATGGCGGAAACCTGCAGCCGGTATAAGTCCGAACAATTCCTCTGAACACTCGCCGTGATACAAGCGATAGAGGATGCATGAGGATGTTTATCAAGTTACAATATAAATATTTAGCAGGTTGAGCTTCCATGTTCTACAGTACCATATAATCAGTTTACTTGCTTGTCTTTTTTTCTAAATTAAGTAACTGCAGTACTAAGTACGATGCTCTGTCACAAAAGACTAGTCACTAGTCAAGGGAATCTCTTTCAAAATAAACCCTAGTAAAAGCTCTTCTTTTCCAGTTCGTTACTTTAGGACTGATGAAAATTTCAACCAGTTTTTACTTCCCTCCTCATTTATCACATGTCTAACTCTGTGCTGCTCTAATGATCTATTCGTGTGTAGTCGTCACTGAACTTAATAAACTTATATTTGAAATACAATAGTTGATTAAAAAACTGCGTACCCATTTCTCCAGTGGTGGAGTGTGCTTCCATGAGATCCGCCTTCAGAGGGCCGGTACATCGAAGGTGGACTGTGGCGTCTCTTATGACTATTCGCTTGTGGACTCGAGCGCCGAGTGCTTCAAGTGCTGCTGTACATGCAGCTTTAGAAGAAAAATTAAAAATTCTAAAATATTAACTAATTTGTTTACTAAGCAATCAGTACTTAGTAGACTAATTACTTACTTTATGTTCGTAACTGTCGAGAGAGAGTCGATTTTAAGAAGCCTGAATATACTTGATGACATTGTTATTTAATAGCCATTAACGGTAGTGATAAAACTTTTTAACTTGGTAATGATATACCTGACAGGTGTCAATGGAATTCTGTTTTATATTTAACGTTAAACACAGTTGCAAAAATATAATTCCCAAATATTTTTTACACTGGTATCAACTTATTCTGATCATAATTATTGATGTCAGCCTTACTAAAATTTGCGAGCATCTTGCCTGTAGACTCAACTGGCAGCATCTGGAATTTTCCGAGCACCATGTATTCCCCTACCATAAGTAAATGAGGTATACTGATGTTTGCTGTAACCTTCATTTCTTCAGGAAATACGCTGTAATTGATAGAAGCAATTAAAAAACGACACTGTAAAGAACATGTTTTATCTTTTCTTGTATATACATACATACTTATATTTGAATAGATATTTCATTAATTTTAAATAGTTTTAGATTATTTATTTAGACATACACATATGTCTGTATTACACATTACACAAATGCGCTGTTAATTTAACTCGTAAAAAAGTTGCATATGTTTTCGAAATTGTGGCAACTAGTATATAATATTATTATTGGTCCCTGACAGCCCGTATTGTTTTTAGCATTAGGTACTTTATTATTTTTTTATTTTTTTTCTTCGACCTTCGAGGACCTAGGCTAGATTAATGCCAATAAATACTTACTCTAACTTATTGAAGGTATAGTTTGTAAGACCTTCCAGCGTAACGTCAGAGAACCAGGCGTCATACTTGAAGGCGTTCTTGGGCATGTTGTGCTGCCTCAGCCTGATGCTAGGTATCTTGAGAGGCTCTAATGGCTGGATGTTAAGAGAAGGAACTCCTTGTACGAGGAGGTGCCTGGCTTGCTCTGCAATGCGCTGAATGCAGCCAGCTACGTTGGGATCGGAGTAGTGGCATGCTGATTTTTCTATGTGATGATAATGAATTAAGTGAAAATTTTGTTCAACTAATTAAGTAAACAATGTTAATTCTCTATAATTGAGTTCATAAGCACAGACCTTTAAACCCTGAATTTAGGAACATTTAAAGGTACTTATCGACCCAGGTTTGCTAAAAAAAGTAACCTTATGACCCCAAACTCGAGGGCATACTTATAGCCTCCTATGGCTCCGTGGTCATAAGAGATTCTAGACACCATACTATAGTATTGTTATCCAAATTTTCATTTTGATACGACTAGAAACACATAGGCTAAAACTTACTTCCAAGATTTTATATATACTTACTGAGTCAGTTGTCAAGTGACCCCAGTATAAACAAATGAATCAGGGCAATCATCAAAAAAAAACCTGACAGAAAAAGAATGAATCCATTTACTTAAATATAAACCTTTAAAACTTACCTGTAAACGTTTTATAATTATCACTGCTTTCTGTTTCATTTCTACGAACTCGTCCAGCGATCACATTTTGTGCACAAACTACTAGAAATATTAACTTTAAACGACGCATATTAAGACCTATCTCGCGTAGAATATATGTTATTTTAAATAACTAGATAGGAAATTATGCCTTATAATAGCTTCGATGTGTGAGCCAGTTACCATATTTGGTAAAACCATTTGATCTGCAGGGCTAAGGTAAGCCATTCTAGATAGAAAATCATTTCAAATATGCCTAGATCAACATGTTAAAAGAACTACTTAATGCAGGAGAAGTTTAAATTGAAGGTTGACGCGAAGTAAGTAGTTAAATATTTTTCTGTACCTAACTGATAATTATAATACGTTTTTATGTTATGTTTTGAACTTTCTGCAGGAATTCCTTTACGCCATGCTTTTAGTTATTACGCATGCTCAAGATATAAAGCTGTGTATTTGGTTGTTTGTTAATGGTCATCCATGGGTATGGGATGCCTAGAGGCCGTACAAATATTATGAATGGATGGTAATCTAGTACTGGCCGAATAGCTCATCATTGTTACATTTGTATAATAATTCAATTTAGAAGAAATTGTATCTTAAAGTAAATAAAATGCTGAATTTCATTACATTTGAGTTTGCTTTTTAAAGCGCATAATCGCAAAATCATATTTTTTTATTATTTTTGTCAACAAATAAAAATTATGATGGATATATTGCGCATGTATTAACCTTGCATTGGTCTTGAAAGTTGTTCATGAATATAAAAAGACTGGATTTCAAAAAAACTGTCGTATTTACATTCCAATATCGATTTGTTTCATTTTCGCCCAGATATAAGTGGAGCGTATTGAGGAAGTGCATTTATTGTAGAAAACAAGAAAAGTGCAAGAGCCATGACCTTACTTTACTGCCGAGGTCTTAATACCAATCTATATCCTGTACAAGGATATCATCTACTCCTAACTAAAGATAGAACATGCCTATATCTATTCTGACGTCAAGTTGTTTTTTATTGGAACGATTTGTAATATTCTCAACTCTTGATAGTTTGGAAGAAAATTGCCTATACCAGTAGTTAGTGTACAATGTTGTGATTAAGGTATTTAACAAGCAATCAAACAGAGACTACTTCTTTTGTGTCTTCCAAGGCCATCTTAATTTTATAAATCACATTAACGAGAGCGGAGGTGGAATAATATAGCTCCATATCACCTTCGTGATTTATTTCTGTAAATGTGCCGTGGGAGTGACGGGGAAATATAGATGATATACATATTTAAAGTTAAAGTTTGTTAAAGTTTAATTTCCAATTCTAGAAAAGAGTATAAGAATATCTTTAGAATAGCGTGATGGACACATTCCAAAATCTAGAGACATTATTTTTAGAGACATTATGTTTACTTGATCACAACTTTGTATTAGTATGTTATTTATTTATTAGTATATTATCTATTAGTATAATATTTTATAGATTTCTCGGTAGTCACTCACATTATCCAACGTAGTAGCTTAAGGCTTAATGGAAATTTCCTTCAGTCATCATCATCGAGGTAGTGTTTTATCTGATTCAGTATTCACGCATTCAATGCCCGCCTTGTTTAACAAATAAATATAAATTTAGGTATATTTATACTTGCCTAAAACCCTAAAAGAGTTTAATGTGTATTATGAATGCAAATTAAGTACACTGGCCATTTCCAAAACCTGAGGTAGGAGTAAATTAAAATTCGTATAAATTGTATCATTGTTTATTAAATTTTCCTTTTAATTTTTCATTCCCAAATACAGTGAATTTCAATATTATTTTTAAAAATTCATTCGGATTTTCACTTTTGCAACTCACTTAAGACTTAGAATAGTGTTATTTCTTACTCGAGGACCAAATCGCAAAGTACATTAGTTACATAAGTAGACTATTCTTTAGGAATTGTAATAACTATTCTCAATATTTTGTATTGTACCGCTGATACTTAATGCTAACTTACCAGTATTGTTGTTACCGTTAACCGCATCACTCGGCCGTCAACATTGCGGACAGGCGGATAACATTGCAGTTTCATAAAAGTAACATATTAAAATATATAAAAGGTATAGTGCAGTATATAAAATTAAACAATAGCAACCATTACACACTATGACCTCTTAGCATCGTAACGTTTCTAATGACATTTGTAAACAAATTATAATAATTACAAAAAAAAAAAACACTAAACATTAAACATGTTTTTAAACTACACTGTGATTTTAAATAAAATACATATAGTACATATGTAGTATTATTGTATTAATGTTCGTAGTATAACATAGTGACCACCATGTCTTCATTTGACGTACGTACATAATACATAGTTACGTATGATTTAATGATTTATTTATTTTTTTACCTTTGATATCAGTGTTATATAAGTGTAATTAAGTTAGATGTACTGCGGGAGCCTGATGCCTAAACTAGATGGATAGTCTGTATTCATGACACCAGGTCCCCACCCCTATTTAGACATAACCTAATAATGTCCAAAAGGTGACAACATTGCTGACACGCAATCTTTACGATTCCTTGGGAAGTGTGCTGCATTCGAAACAAATTATACTTTATAAATTCTTAACATATAACCTTAACATATAATTACTATTTATCTAAGCTAACATAAATAATCTATTTTATTGAAGGTATGTAACCTTCAATTTTTGTCATACAATTGATTGCCTGCCTTAAAGCTAATTAGTATTATTTACAACATAAAATAATCTACTTCTTTTGTGTTAACACTTCGTTGATAGGTATTTTTGCCAATACTTTGTTTACAACAGCCTTTATTACCGTCGCAGCAGTCTCGTCGATGAGAGGACTTATAATGTCAAGAACTACTTGCGGACTTGAGTTGAAGAAGGATGCTGCTGAGGTTGCTATAAAACAGTACCAAGTATTATTCCACACTCCTTTAAAATAGACCGTCAATAAGAACAAATATTTAAAAAAATATATACTTTAAGTCTATTATTACTAAAAGTAATGGAAGATTGACCTCTGTTACTTGTTGAAGAAGGCTATAACGGTGGTGAAGAAGGCGCGCCTGACAGTTATAATGGCGTGCTGGTGCCTATTTTAAAGTAGCGAAAGTTGTATGTGGCAGATATATGATGTAAGTAGATTAATAGAATTAGTGAAATGAGATCATTGCAAAGTATGTATAGAGTTACATTGTTTGATAAAAAAGAAAATGTAGACATTAGTTAGCAGTGTGAATTGAAAGGGAACGCAGTGACAAAATTAAAATGGTTATGTAGAGATGATTTAAGTACGTGGAAAGGATGAGTAAGGAGCGAATGACAGAACAAATATATAAAGGGAACGTTAGGTAGATAACGCTAACTAATGTATACATTTTCTTTTTCGATATGATCAACTATAAATGGATGTTCTAAAAAGCGTAGAAGTACCAGAAACCGTCGGTATTGTGTGAAGAGTTTAATGGCAGTATAGGGAGCTTGTGAGGTATGTATTAAATTCCTATGGATACTTAAGTAGTAGTAAATATATAAGCTCATTTTACATGTTACAGACATTTCACGCCCATTATAATTTGATGAAAATCGAGGTGTAAAGCAAAACATGACGTCGAATAGTAATTTCAGTATTGTGTGTTCTGTTTGTGTTGTTCGGTATAATTTCTATTAAAATTTTTACCTGCTGCTTGTCTCTGGCTGTCGATAACTTCTGCTTGAGCATTGTTGAGTCTAACTTTAGTGACGATTTTGTCAATCTGCAGAAATTCCACTTCGTCCTTGATGATGGGTTTGGCGATACCTTTCGCTACCACCGTGATACCGGCTGTTAAAGAAAAAATTGTAAGACATGAATTGTTTGAATTTGAAATTCTGTTTATACGGAAGGACAAAAAGAAACTGTTTTCTCATAAAAGCAGGTGACTGGGGAATCACATTACTTCAAATTAAATTTCTTTATTTCATAAAATTGCTCAACAATTATTCGTCTTATTTAAAAGAAATATTTAAAATTATAGATCCATATATAGAGCGCCACCGCCTATAGGTTGACTTATCAAATGTAAAATTAATATTAAAAGAGTAAAAAAAATAATAAATAAATACCGGCAGGTATTATTTATTTTACTCTTTTAATATTAATTTCACAATAATAATATATCAATATCTTTATGTTGATCTATAACCGCCCTTTCCAAACGGTTGAGATTTATGAGAAATCGGGCAAACAAACTCATAGCAACTCTTTTTAAGCACCACATAGGTATTACAAAATATAGTGTACAAGATATATTATACAATAAAACACTATTTTATCGCGTGCTATTATGTTGCTAGACGTAAATAAGCTAAAATTAAGCTAGGCTAGGTAACTGATTAGCAAAGAAAAAGAACTTGCTACTTGTCTTGACTTTATTTCTTATGGAACCCATATACGCCGATATTGTACAGCTAATCTTATATAGATTTTAATAACGGTCTGATTTATGAAAATAGAGATAGGACAAAACTTGGTTATTTAAGAAAGTCGAAAGCTTTATAAAATTATGTAATGAAACATAAAACTGAAGCCGTAAGCAAGAATAACTAATATATCTGATAAGTACTAGACAAGTTTGGGAAGAAAGATGTATAGTTACCGTCAGATACCGCTGGTGCATAAGATTGAATAAACGTGGATCAGTTCTCGTTTAACAAAAACACTTAAACCAGTGGCCCTGAACTACCCTGACTGCATAAATTTGAGCAGTTCAATAAATATTTGCCGAATAACAAATTTAAAATTTATAATAATTTTCAAATATTGCTTTTGACCTTTATTAAGGAATATCAGCTATCTCAATTTCACATAAAAAAATATTTCTTCATTGACCTTTATCGTATATTGAAGGTATTTAATTATTATATATGAATATATTGTGGAAAAATATGAATTTACTTAAATCGGTACTTAAGGCTGACTTGGTATCACTAGGGACGGTGCAGTAGTTTAAGTGGTAACCTCGTCTACGCTGCGGCACCGAGTATCGTGGGTTCGATCCTCAAAAGGGACAACACTTTGTGTAAACCTTAAATTGTCTTGGTGTTCGTTATTTGAATGTTTGTAAAATCTCTCGCGATACAGGAATTAATCCTAGTGCGGGAGTTGTCTTTATTTAAGAAAAAAAAAAAATATACTTGCAGTCTTTGGGAACTGCTGATAGAAGTGAAAACTAAGTAACTGGTGAATTGTATCGTGTAGCTATTAGATTGTACATAGTATACATGGGTAGCGTGCGGTGAAAAAGTGCTCAACGCGCCTTAAGAAGTTTTCACTTCAAAAATATCAGTGGATACAACAGCCGCTGTTTATAAGTTTCGAACACAAATTAATATTTTGTGTTCGAAACTTATAAACATTAGACTTCTTACTATAAGACGCTATAGTAACAGAGAGAACTTTGGTGGGAACACTCTCATACATTTATTTGTGAAATATTACTAAATGGCTAAGTCTTGTATATTTCAAACTGAATAAGCGAATGTAATATTTTAATAAAACGCTAGACAAAAAGTTCTCTTTTTCATTTGCTGTACCTGCTCAAACGTCCGAAGTACTCACAACTGCAAATGTTATCACTCTTTTATATATTGATGTACGTAAATGAATCTTTCAGGGTCAAGATAAATGCTAAGACAACTTTACCTTATAATAATAAAAAAATAAACGCATCGTAAACACTATTGGTTTATAATTCATACTTGACCCATTTCAACATGATTTTACAATTAACATTACCTAAATCCGGTAAGGATAATCACGTCCTGACAGTTTATCTTATAAAATCAATGTTTGGTTAATCCTTCAGATTTATTGAACTGTTAAAATGGCAGATTTGTTGTAAATTGGCCTTATTCTAGTTGGTTGATAATTTAAACAGTTTTAAGAAAAAACCTATCCAGATTACATAGTTTGTGTGCTTTAAGTAATATACATATGCTTAAGCACGCATGGACCGGCTCGACCGGTGTGGTTGTAAAGCAAAGCTTGCGTTGCATTTCCTAGGAATTAGTGAGGATTCTGGAGGGCTTACTTCCCTCTCCTCTTTCCTCTCCCCTTATCCCCCCTCTCCTCTTTCCCATCTCTTCATTACCGTCTCTTCTTTCTCCTCTCCGCACTTACGACTCTTGGATTTCAGGTGTTCATGGACAGCGGTTATCACTTACCATCAGGTGACCCGTCTATGCTCCGTAGCCCTATATTATAAAAAAGTTTGCAATTAATTTAGAATTTAATAAAACCTACTTACTCAGATTTATAACAACCTTCCCTTTGCCGTTAATGTCTAGGGTCAAAATCTTAGAACCACGAATGTCGTAGTCAGCAGTCACCTTCAAGTTTGGGATTACTATTCTTAGTTCCGCCGCATATTTATTGTTTAGGTTCAACCTGAAATAGACAAAAGAAAATAAATTTAGTTGTTTTGTTCTTTTTTTGTTTTGTTGACTAAAATATTTCCTTGGATCTGTAACACAAAAACATACGCAATTCTTTAACTGTCGTGTACTGAATTGGTTACTTAATAAGCCATGTTAAAGCATCAATAAAAATTGCTTTGCTAGGAAGACGAGAAATCTTTTAAGGCATGATATCTTCAAAGCGTCGTCGCCTATATCATTCACACAATATATATTTCATTCTTGTAGCAGCTATGCCATAAGTTTCCAGTAATTCTCCACCATATGGTCACTATATGTAAATCAAAAAGTATGTAATAAAAATTCACAGTTAACTTAAATACTCCTACAGTTACCCCTTCGATAATCCACCCTAATGGGGTGAGTGTATGTTTGTTGAATACAAAATATTAATATTAAAAACTAACAAACTATCGTGTGTAAATTTCCAGTGGTTCGATATCATGACTGTGTAACACGCCACCAGATGCTAAAAATCAATCTGACATAACATAACCCCTAGATTACATATTACAACATCGTCTTAAGGATACTAGAAGGTAGTTTATTAATAGACCAAATGGATTACGTATTTCTAATTACACAACTGTGATTATTAATGTAGTTGTTAGCTTTCACATATATTATTTAAACGAGTTCTAAATTCTAACCCAACCTTACAAAAAACAAGTATAAATTACTAATTTTAAATACCCTCGAGTTCTTAAAACTTAGAAAACAGGTCATCGTAGAGATTAACAAACTCGGCCCTTCCGTTTAGGACTATGATTCCACAGACAGATACGCAGATAATGCTGTTGCGGTAGTGCTTTTGTCGACAACACTTTTGTCTTGCAGTTCCTGCAACTGTCAGGTTTCCTCTTATAAACCTTGTACCAACTTTGCTACATTCAATGGTCTCTAATTCATTATCTTTACCTCTAATACGTACAATACGTAAATACGTACTACAATTAACTCACGGCTCATCCCCGAAGAGGTAGACAGAAGCGTTATTAACCGCCACATTTACGTTATAAGGAGCCAGGCCACCACCCAGCCGGGCATTTTTGGGAATGAGATGGGATGGGATGAAAAGGAAAGGAATGGGATATTTCTGTTACAAATGGACTGGGGAGTAGAAACAAGTCAGGGTCGCATACTTATTACTCAAACTGGCTGGTGCCGATAGTAGTATAATCTTCAACTTACTTTAATTTCTCAATCTTGAAGTTTTCTCCGCCATGAGCTATTCCATGTTTTATAGTAGCCTTGAGCCTCAGATTAGGAGCTGTTCTATCGAGCTTCAAGGTAGGTACAATAAATGGGTCAATGGCAGGAATGTCCACTTCAGGTATTCCGGTTTTCAGCTGCGGCCTTAATGCGTTTATAGCGTCCAAGACACATTTGTCTATTTGAGGGTCAGACCGCTTGCATGATGGAAAGTTGTCAGCTAAAAAAAAATATTATAAAATTGTTATATATTCGATTTTTATTTTTCATTGACATGGCGACCTATTTGGCGTGGCCGCAATGCAAAGTCAACCAAACCAAACCCGTAGCATCGGACTGTTTCTATCAGACAGTTTGTTTACAGTCATATAGAGCCCGATTGAAGGCAATAGGCTTGCCCCTATTACGTTAGTGGGAACGAATTCTAATAGGCAAAATGTAGGTTTTAATAAACCTCTTCATACCCATTCTAGGATACATGCGTGAGCTTATGTATGTATGTATAAAGCAATATTAAAGTAAGTTACTACTTAAGTTAACTTAGCAACTGTTGTTGGTACCTATATATTGCTGAATTGCATAACATGCAGGTATATAATTTGAAGGGGCAGCCAAGCCAATGTTTCCTGTCGTTTAAACCCAAGTTAAAGACACCTGTACCTTCGCGTATCGATAAGTCATGTCTAACTATTACTTTTGAGAACCGTATGTTTATTGAACTCTGGCTAATGTTTAGGAATATTTTAGATTGTTGTTGTTGATAAAAATGTTAACGGTTATTGAAGAAAAAGTATTATGGGTTTTTAATCCATTAGGGGTTATTTATTCTTTCTTTTAGTTATTGAACTGTCTACGTTACTAAGATACCTAGAAAGTGTAATTAATTAACCTAAGGTATATCTTCGATAATGCCTTTTTAAGTAACTCGTACCGACTTATAAACGCTTTGCTCTTTCTATCAACGAGTGCTTCTAAAATAAGCCATTACCATTCTGTTAAGAGGTTTAGTATTGAATAGATAATATACAGAAATAGTATAACGATGAAAATATAAATTTAATATTCAATGCATATTTCAGTTCAATGTGCATATACATATATTATAACCACCCTTGATTCATAGTTATTTTGAGGCACTTGTGATATAGGTACTACAAATTTTACAAGTACTCTTTTAATGTGCATATGACCGAATATATCGTAGTCGAAAATGTCCTAAAATTTAACGTCAAAGATTTTACCAGCTCAGAACTACGCTTGACCCTTTTTTTCTTCATTTTTTTTTATCGTGTGGAAACTCCCTCAAGCCGTCATCCCACCGGGATTTTCGGTGGAACGATGTGTCGGAATCGGACCGACCAAAACCACACGGTGTGCCATGCTGCGCTTAAAATAGGAGGAATCCGGGAACAGCTTTAGTAAGACATCCATACCTAAAATTCAACGTCAAAGATTTTACCAGCTCAGAACTACGCTCGACCCTTGATTTAAGTTTAACATTCTAGATTCAACTTTAATACACAGTATCACCGAATCAATGGAATCTAACCCCCGTATAACCACTACGTGATTTAAGGTCAGGTCTCAATTTAGTATTAAAGATTAGACATAAGTATTATATAAATCTATGTGCCTTACGTGCTTGTTTGAAAGTTGTAATGACAGTAGAGAGCTCGGGGTGGATGTAAGGATAGAAGCAGGTGGCGGTCTGTTGTCTCTATCTACCCCGATGGGAAAACGGCTTGAGGTTATGTTATGTACATTATATTCATTTCAAAAGTTGTCACAAAAACTAGATCATCGATAAAATAGCGTAACATAAACGAAATTATAACAAAAAATTTGACTCACTTTCTTTTCTCTTTAAAATCGCAAACAATATCTATCTATATCATTAAAATAACTGATACTAAAAAGTAAGCATTAAACTGTTTATAAACATACTAGCTTTAGGTCCGCGGCTTCGTCATCAAAAGTAAAAGTAGCCTAGCCTAGCCTAGCCTACCCGTTTAGCAGAAAATTATAATAAATAACAGTTTTTACATTTAGGTATAATAATTTTATAGAAAAAAATTACACTGCCGCCAACATTACTTTTTGCTTACTGTGTGGTTACGTTTAATCTTTGGATTTCTCAAGGACTTGTCTAAATTAAGAGTCATCTGTATTCAATAACAGTAGAGCATCAACGATTAAAATAAATTATATTATGGAGATAATCAAACTAGTTAGTTAGGCATACATATTGAAAAATAAATTTAGGTTTAAAAACTATGTCATATTAGAATATTCTAAAATATTTTCCGTATACTGTGTTGGAATAATAGAGGGCTTGGACCTCCCGGAGGTATCGCTTACACTTCCCAAACTCTTTTTTTCCCTTGATCGTCCCATTCCCTTTAAATAAATTCCTATGCCCGGTTGATCTTTTTTCTTTTATAACGTTTGTTGTCAAAATGTGTGTTTAATAGTCCTCTGCCTACCTTTTCAGGGATACAAGCGTGAGCATAGGACCTTGTATCGTCGTATGTATTAATTTTGGTTTATTCAAAAATATGTGTTGTATATATAACCCTTATGACTTAAAATACCATACACGAACAATTATATAATAACTATATTTGTATATTTATCAATATCAATATAAATAGGATGTACACAATAAGCCGTCATGTTATTAAGTGCATTCGCACATGTAATGAATATTGATTGAGCACCAACCAGTGCAAGTGGCCTACTTACGCTCATAATTCGCAGGTCTCCTTGAAACCTAGATGTATAAGCCTGCATAAGCTACAGGTACTTCGTGCACACAAAATCGAAAGTACTTTTGATTATAAAATATTACATTTTGTATTACAATTTCGAAATATAAAATAAGAGTCGTGATAACCTCTACCGTTACTTTTATTTTAAATTGTTTAAAATGGTTTTTATTTTAAACTTACTGTTTCCAAATCTCATAGCTGTTACTAGAAGGGTTAAATTGTTGTAATCGAACCAGTCAAAATCATGGACGATAAAGTAAAGAAGGTATTATGCAGAATTAGAGCATTTTTCTTTTAACAAATAAAATGTGACACTTTTGGTATAATAAGAAGTACTGTTCATCAAGTATATATTTTACGGATTTTTATGACTTACTGTATATTATAATTTTTCATATTTCTAGGCATATAACAACCACAATATAACCATTATTGAAATACTATTAATAATCCATTTCAACACAATTTCCCAGGCAGTTATGGACTGATAACTGCTCCGTTCGTGAAAACCCTAAAACTTTGTGTTAAATGCCCTGCAACCTTTTTTAAAAATTGACCACCGAATGCAAAAAGAAGTTGTTAAATCCGACTCACAGCTTAAGAGGTAGCGCAAAACTACCCTTCAACAATATTTTTAAAGAACATATTACATGACTTTTACGATTCTATGGGATGCAACAATAAAATGTCATTTTCGCAATTGATCGCTTTCAGAGCAGAACGCATTCTTATATCAACACTTAACGTATAACCGCAATAACTAGTACAATACGACGGTCACATTGAAAGGTTTTATAAAATTAAAAACGGAATGATATCGAAGCAGAATAGCTTAAATATTCTATAGTCCGTCTGCTGGAATGCAGTGCAGTAGTCGCCGTAGAAGGTCTTCTCCAGAATTATCAGTGAGTTAGCTTCGACCACGTTTTAAACTCATTTACCCAGTTGTAAACAGAGGCAGAAGATAGGACTTCGTAATGAAATGCCAATCGAAGTATACCTTAACATTGTTGTTGAGTAAGACAGTAACGAAAGATTCTCTAATCAAATCTATTACGATAATCGGCAGACACTTTTTTATTGCAGTCATTTTGAAAAAAAATAAAATGACAATATGAATTCATTACACATCTACAGATTCCCAATGAGTTCCTAATTCAATATTTAAATAAATACTTCATCAGCTGCCTTTCTTACTGGACTATTCTAAAAACTTTCAGTATTACCCACGTAATTTAATTTAGCAATTTTAGGATAGTTGAAATATTCTAATATTTATAAACATTACAAACTTTAAAAGTAAATATTTTAACATCTCCAACAATTAAAAATATATACAGACGTGGTTAAATGTTAAATAAATAATCAAAAGATATGTAATAGTTTTGCGGTGTTTTCACCGTTAGGTCTTCCTATTTTAATGCCGGTCGATAAATGAACGACTTTAAATATTTACTAATCATGACCTAACCGATGTATAATTCAGATGTTCCAAGGTTAAAAAATATATTTTCTTTATGAAAGTACACGAGTTTACACAAGATTGTATTGTAAGTATCTAATTTACAGCTACTAGTATTATTATTTTCCTTACGCGGCCTAAATATATATATATATATATATCATTAAATATTTGTTGTAAAATTTATTACAATATTGATATTTTAAAGGTTTTATAAAATTTATGTTTTTTTTTAATATCCAACTTACCATAACTGCACATTTCAAAATACATCAATACATAATTTGTAATGAAATCAGAGTAATCTGTATGTTTTTAATTTATAAATGCTTATAATTAATTTTCAGATTTCAAAACGACATAGTTTTAAAGATTTAAGATTACATTCGATAAATCTTATTTACTAATAAGTGGTTACTTAACTTATTTAGTAATATAATCGAAATATACTTACGGGTAACTTTTGCTTGAACACAAATAACACTTAAAGACAGAAATGCTAACACTTTCATCTTGTCCGAGTTAACCTTATACAGGTTGCAATAATTGATCAGGTTGCAACGACTGAGGTGCTGCGAATGTGCGCCGGCGCCGAATTAACTCTTATTTAAACAACGCCGCCCCTGCGAGAATTACGCTTGACGCTTGAGTAACACAGGAAAACATTTTTCGGAAATTATTTTTGTAGAATATTCCTCTATAACCCAACTGGGCAAGAAGTAGTGTTATTTGTTCGATGTGTATCGAACGAACGAATGATGTACTTGCATGCATTTACGTATTATGTTTCTTTGTCACGCACTAGAGCTTAGACCGCTTTATGAATTTCGACATGTGAGGTGTCATATAAATCGGAAGTGACATAGAGCATTATAGAAAGTTATTCATGCTGTCGATTTAATAATGTTTTATGCTCAATGTTCGTACACTGCAACTCCTCATGTCCTCCATAATATTTCAATCCATCCAATGGTTGCCTGGAAGAGATCGAAAATAACGATAAGGCCACCAATTGTACATTTTTTTGTTTTTATATGATAATAATTAAATTATTTTGATTTACAATGAATAGTATATCTATCTGTCTAAGCTCTAATTCTTCTCTTCCATAAATTGCTTTATGCTCTTCCATCCGATACCATATTATTTAAATATTCCTGGAAATTTTCCACTTTTAATTATAACTGCAACTTCGAGGCTACGCTTAACCTATGACCTTCTAAAATTGAGTTATATTTACAATGATAGCATTTATTTTTAGTACAATGACGTCAGTAAGGAGTTTTTTAGTTTATAATTGGTTAAGGATGTCTGTTAGCTGTATTCCAAATTAATTGAGTGGAAACTCACAAGACAATTAAAGAGTAAACAAGTCAAACAACACTAGTGTTTAATTTTAAACGGCCTATTTCTTTTATTACCGAAAAAAAGTACATTACCATATATATATAACTGGATTGACAATGATGATAAAATGATAGACATAATCACATATGTATTGATAGTTGTAGACAGAGCCACGCGTGTTATAACGAAACGAATTGATACTCACCATTGATATTGGAGATGATTCAATGTATTGAGTAGAAATCTCTTACGTACCGGCTGCAGTTCGAGTTACCCCGACGTTTTCGAACTAGCGCTTATGCAGATCGGTTGAGAAGTGCCTAATCCTTCTGTATAAGCATTTCTCTTTCCTTCTATTGCTTTCCCTTTCAAAATACTCCCAATTTTCAGATCTTTAACTCCTAAAGTGCCCGGTTGAATGGGCTTGCCACCTACGAGTGGAATCTAATAGTAATTGGCAAAATGTGGGTGTGTGGGTGTGTTATACACCACTGTATGTGTTACTAGTATTTTTTTAACCCCCCCCCCCCAGTTAAGCTTAATGTTAAGGGTGAGTTCAAGAAGACACAACGTTTTGATCGCAAGTCTGACGCCTCAGCCATGACGCTACCGCCGCGTGGCGTGAACATATGTACATATGTGTATATAATGTACCCGTTGCCAAGTTCAATGACAACTCACAAGTCCTGGTCTTATTGTTAGTTTCAGATCGACGCTTTTTACCCTTTTTCTGTTTTTCCCCGTTTAACAAAGAACAATAATGAAATAAATACATTTTAGTTACGTTTTGTTTCCATTTGTAAGAATTTATTTTGCATAAGTGAATAATTAATTAATTACCTCAATTAACATAAATTAATAAAATATTTTTATTACACAAAGTCATGTTTTTTTTTTTTAAATTAATTTATAAATAAAGAGTTCATACATTTTGGTAAATTATTTTTAGTTTAAATAATGATAGTAGCCACTTTATTTAATTTACTAATTATATTATCAGCCTTCATAATTACTTTTTCCGTGTGTCTTTTTGTGTAGTTTTTCAGTTTGATTGATAAATTGATACCAAAAATGTACCAAACGACCGATACTTATATAATTGAGCAAGTTTGGATGGATGTTTCTTAGTACAGGACGTACGAACAGCTTAACGGTTCTGAATTATTCTAGCCTAGAAAAGCTACTTATTCCCGGAAAGAGTCACAAGTGCGTTGCCGGCCTTTTAGGTAGGAGTACGCTCTTCTCATGAAAGTTTGAAGGTCACATCGGTCCGGAAGTACGGCAGGCGACAATTTGGTCCATAGGCTGGTTGTGCGAGGCAAAAAACTTCTAAAAGCGGACAGTGGTAGAGTTCCAATCGTCCAGGTGATGGGGATGGATATTTTGTCGCGTAGGACGATGGCGGAAACCTGCAGCCGGTATGAGTCCGAACAATTCCTCTGAACACTCTCCATGATACAAGCGATAGAGGATGCAGAGTGAAGAATCTCTACGCAACGCAAGGTGTTAAGCCTAACCTACCTACCTACCTTTAACCAGGTCTCTTCATGTTTGTTTTCGCAAGCGATGTTTTATGCATCCAGAATATCATTAGAATATTATTAAGTTGCTTATGAACGTCTTGCGACAAACCGATACAGATAGGTTTTATGTAATAAAGAACATCGAATATTTCTGTTTTCATGATAGGCAAATTTCAATGATTACCCAACCCAATTAAATGATTACCCAGGAAGAAAGGAAAATGATGTGTTTCCTAGTAAATATACCATAACATTACACATAGACACACAACATTGACACAGATATGGCTAATTTCAGGTATAATTATTAACCGGACTTTCCGCCGTAGTGAGTCCGCGTTACGTCAAACAGTTACGGTTGTAACTTCATTACCACGAAGCTACCATTTTTTACGGTTGTAAAAAATGGTAGCTTCGTGGTAATGAATTGTAGCTTAGGGTGATAATAAACGGGTGCGATCAACGTTAAAATCTGGGTCACATAAAGAAAATCTCGAATACTAGTAATGCTAGCTTAGTGAAATAAATTGTGTTGTAAAGACAATTAACACTCCTTGCGATCTCGAGCATAATTATGACGATAACGAATAGTCGCTTGATGGTCGTAAGCTGTAGCCGATTTTGATAGTAAGTTATCAATGGTTGCGTTTTATGTGATGTGTTAACACAATAGTAGTGTTGGGGAATCGCATTGGAAACAGATTTTGACTGGTCTGTTGGTCTAGTGGTTAGGTTAGGTTAGACCCTGCTAAACCGGAGGTCGTGGGTTCGATTCCCACACGTGACAAACAGTTTTGTGATCCACAAATATATCGTATTAAATAATTTGAATGTTTGTAAAGTCCCCTGCGACACAGGAATTACCCTAAATGTGGGAGTTGTCTCGTTAAAACAAAAGGATTAAGATTAAATTTGCAAACACATATACGAGTAGGATGCTTCTGATGATTGATGATTGTTAGATATGTACGGTATTTAACGATACACGTAAAACTTTTAAAAAATTAGATCCTGACTATTAATTATTATTGACCTCTTCCTTTTTTTGGCGACGTTATCTTGAAACGTTATACCCCATATCATTCTCACTAATACAACAATTAAATGATACCCAAAATGTAAAATCATTAATAAAGTCATCTACTTTACTATTCTCTAGGGCATTATAAATAAGCCTTTGCAGACTTGAAACTGAAACTGCATGAAACTGAAACTGCACCGTAACAAAAAGAAATACAATAGGAAGAGAGTACACATTCGTATCGCATGATGTAAAGAGAAGTCTCACTACTTCCATTACGGTTAGTTATCAGTAAGTAGTTCACTCAATTAATTAATCAATTAGTCTCTTGCAGTCCACTACTGGACAAAGATCACACCTAATGTGCGCCGTAGCACCAGATTCTCTCCATCTCCCATTCGCATCCAGTCTATCAAAGCTACCTTCGTTAGTTCGTCGGTCCATATGGCTGTTAGGTACTAAGCGCTATTGTGATTAATTCCGAAGTGTTTAAAGGTACGGCATATTACGTAACAAGGGATACATGCGCAATTGAAGAACGTTGCTAGAATCAGTGTTACAAGACACACATTTCATTGAAAGGGAATCTGTTACGTACATTAAAGTAAATAGTTAACTAAAGGGAGGCATTCTAGTAATTTGCTGCAATTTTGAAATCCCGATAATCCCTTGACACTGCCAAGTCTTTTTTTATAGTATAGAGAACTATAGGACAAACGAGAAGATGGTTAACCTTATAGAGAGTGAGTGCCGCCGCCCATGAGCCACCCAAGCATTGCAACCCAAGAGTCGCGAAAGCGCTGTTCACCTTTTGGGGTAGGGGAAAGGGAGGAGGGGTAAGAGGAGATGAGTAAATTGAGAGGGGAAAGTTGAGAGAGGAAAGGGGGTGACCTTGGTAACCTCACTCACTCGGTCACACAATGCAAGTTTAACAGCAGGTTTTCTCTGAGGCCGTGGTAATACTCGGGTCGAGCCGTCACATACATGCCGAAGCATGGCTCTCCCGCGTTAAAAATGTTGATGATGTATGTAAAATATACAAACGAAATTCTAAGTTCTTGACATGTGAATTACATACATACATACGCTCACACCTTTGTTTAGGGCAGACAGAGGTGCATCAGACACGCACATGCATGTGAAATCTGCAATAAAAGTTAATAACTTCACCTTGTATGCAATTATCTGCTACATGGCATTAGTTTAGTATTTCATTGTTTGAAGTAGGCATACTATATGAGTATCGCGATACTTAAAATACAATAGCTTCAATTTTGGGCTTCTATGAAAATTGTATTTGTATGTGGTAACCTACCTAAGGACTTATTAGAATGGGTCGCAAAGTATATTTCATGCCTCTAGAAGATTAGAGCCCCTATACAGTTTTTTTTTTGATGGCAGACCCACGTTTGTCGGTTCATATAATAATTAACTACGCTAAAAACTGCTAATTCTGAAAAATGTGCCATGATATTTCACAGTAGGTAAGTCAAATCAAATCATCTGCATTAAATTGATCGGCACGGAGAATAATGTTTTCGGTATTCTCTTGCTGACTCCATCACCGACTTTTTTATTTTACTTTTTATTTTTGAAAAGACAACTTTCGCATTAGGTTTAATTCATGTGTCTCGGGGGACTTAACAAACATTAAAACAACGGACACAAAGAACTCCCAGACTCAGAACAACAGTTTGAGGATTACACAAAGTATCTTCCCGTGCGGGACCACTTCAACCGCTATGCCACTCATGCATTGATTTATTAGTTGAGAGATTTAACTAATCTTATAAAGGTTAAAGTTTGGAATGATGTTACTCATTTACACTAGAACAGCTGAATAGATCTGGATACATTTTGGCACAGATTTGTGGTTCAGCACTTTGGCGTCTTATTATCTCAAAAAATGTCTGTGCTTTCGGACAACTATTAGCGTATAATATATATTTATACATATATTAAATCACTAGCAAACCCAGCTTTCTTAAATATTAGTACGAATCAATAAAATGAAATATATTTTTTACAATATGTAATTATATGTAATATTGTAACGGAACGGTTATAAGAGCTGTCTGTGCTTGCGTTATTAGTTATCTAAGCTATCTTCTCAACTATTAACATAAATGAAATGCAGTAAAGGCCAAATTTTATATGCATATAATTTGCGTAGTGATTAAACTCTTTATTTTTGTATAAAATGCATATAATGTATGACAAAAATTCACTTAAACTTTTCTTTAGATTTTTTTTCAAACAAAAATAAATATTATTCTGGGTTAAATATAAGAGTCAGATATATGGTGTCGCGGACTCTATAGTAGATCTACTAAAGATACATTGTTCATGTCTATTATTATTTAATCAACATTTATTAATCAATCATCAAAAATTAGGGTCAATTTAATTAGCAGCAACAGTTCACTTCGACGCTCCCTAGATGGCGTTGTAAAAATTCCTGAATCACGTTGTTTTCTTTACCGAGACTATCATAAGTGGTATTGATTAATTTGAATTAAATGTCTACGTTCTGGGTACGTAGTACGTTATTTTATTACTTAGGATATACATTGTATTCCTTTGTTTTGAACCGGTTACCCAGCGCACACCGATAAAGCGTATCGCATGTTAATTTTTCTTCAACGTAAGGTAAATATCATAATAAAAAATAGCGAATGTCACTCAGAAAAAGTCTAGCTTCCTATAAGTTAAGTTTTGAGATTTGGATCTATGGATCCAAAGATTATCCATTACAAACAAACATACAAACAATTTTACCTCTTTATAATAACAGTGTAGATAAGTAGGGAAAATAAAATATGTAGTTTCCTAGAAAAAGCAACTGTAACAGTGTCGGTATCAGTGCGTAGTTCCGCGATCTATTGCATAAAGTGGCACTGATCACAGATCAAAATGCCAGTCGATTGCACAACTGTTATCTCACCGTAAACAAATTGGGAAGTACTGAGCGTACAATTTCTGGTGCTCTTAACAAGTGACGTCATAGCGGCTTCAGCCTTCTAAGAATATCTGCTTTGTTCATTTCTTTACGCATGGACACAAAGCACTAGCCGTTTGTTACTCGGTGGCGTAGAATATGGCCACCCCAACTCTTTCCGAAAAGGAGGTGGTGGCTAAGGGATTGTACTCTGTTATCTATCTATATATAGTCTGTGCCCGGTTGACGGTAGCCTTGCCTAGTATTACGTGCGGGCGTTTAAAACTCGTCTGCCTACCCCGTCGGGATATAGCGTGTAAGTGTGTGTGTATATTAAAAAACAAGTTTGCTAGATGATTGGAGGCACATTATCTCTATATTCTATAGTCTCTTATCTCTATAGTTTATTTTTTTTTATTTTTAACTCCAACGCAATTGACGGTTAATATAAGTTTGAAGTGTGTATAAGCTCTTGAAAAGATAAACAGATGTTGATTCATTTTTTTTCTAAATCTAGTCGAGTCGAGTCGTGTCTAAATCGAGAGTGATCTTATCTACGTTTTAAGAAAATCCCTTTATTATTCTAAAGATCATTCACTCTTTCCTAATCATTACAGAGATTTTTAAGTCTTGGTTATTTTTTTAAATAGGTATTTGCGTTTTTGTTAGAAAGACATACATAAATGTTTGGATCCATATAGAATTATAAATGTTGGGATCCATATAGAATTTTACTCTAATTCTAAAATCCTTGCTTATGAATTAATTGATTCAATTATTGTTCTAAAACCAGGGATTTTTGGCATCTACCGTAGAAAGTCTGTATATCTTTATTTTACTGTATTCGAACCTTTGACCCCTTGTGTTAGAGTGGAAGGCTCCACCACCTCCCTACATATATAGGTACATAATAAAGAGGGTCAAGTGTAAGACTAAATACGTCAGCATTGCCTCACATCAACAGGGAAAATAAATAAGAGCTTGAACTTTTCTATTTAATCATGTGATTTTGTGCGTAAAACTGCCTCGTTTTTTTGTTTTATAATCGTAACGAGGACTTACAAGAATCGTTTTAAATTAAAACTAGTTTTCAGACAGGCAAAATGTTTCCTCAATTCATTTTTATACGTAAATAATCCTTCATCTTTGTTCTTATGTATATATATTTTAAATGTTATACAAATGAGCAGAGCAGCTCATCTGATAGTAAGTGTCAACCGCTCCCCATGGACACCTGCAAGTCCAGAGTCAGAAGTGCGTTACCCGCCTTTGATACTGAAGAAGGGGGATGAAAGTAGAGGAAATAGGAGTCTACCCCTGAGCTGGGTCTCCGGTAATCTCACTCTCTCAGCAATACAATGCAAGAATCGTTTCACTACCTGTTTTCTGTAAGGCCGTGGTATTACTCCGCTTCGACCAACCCATTCTAGCTCGAGCCGAGCCTAAGATCTCCCTCGGTAAAATTATATGCTGAAATATATTTTTTTTAAAACAAACAAACATTTTTTTTAAACATGCATTTAAAACGGCAAGTTAAATTTTATTGTTTATTATTTTTTTGTCAAATAAAAGTAACCTACTCTAGTATTGCATATATGATATACCTAACTAGTTGACCTGTCAAACATCGCAACGCCTCAGGATCTATTTTCTTCACAAAAAAGTATTTTGTAGTTTTAATAGTTATTCTGCATTAAGGAGTTGAGACAATTCCAAAAAAAATATCAATAGTGATCGGTCTCAAGTTAATTTAATATTTATTAGATATGTTAATTTAGACTCCATCATGGTAGATGGTAAAGCACAAGACCACATGATCACGAACTTTACAACTCGAAGTGAAACCTTGCTTAACTAAAAAAGGTATAAAACACTAAAAATAATTCCACGATAAAGTCAACTGACAGGCCGGTTTGTCTAGTGGTTGGTGATGCTGACGGCTGAGCAAGAGGAAAATAAAAAAAATGTAAATACATAGGTACATTACAGAGTTTATTACTAAAAAGATAAATTTATTTATTTATTTGAATGTGCCAACAGTTATCAAAGCGAAAGAAGAGAAGGCTATTTCAAATACCTAAGTAGGTGCATATTTATGAGTGTTAGCCGCATTTTCACAATTTTATTTTTGTAATATATGAGGACAGACAGCAAAACTCAAGAAGACAGCAACTTAAGAGCCGCAAGTGTGCTGCCCGCTGCTGAGGGTGATGAGGAGTTGGGGGCTGCGGGGAAAGGAAAGACCAGATTGGGGATGAGGAGAAGGAAAAGAGGACAGGGGTAGTTGCGCCTCCAGAAACCTCCAGAAACCTAATTTCGGCAAAATGCAACTCAAGTGTTACTTCACAACCGGTTTTCTCTGACTTTATAGTCTCACTTGCGTTAATGGTCACTACTCTGCTCCTGAGTCTCTTAGCATGATGTTTAATGACCTATATTGATCCTCAATAACTACCCTATCCAATATAAAAAGATTACTACACGCTACAATAGAGCACCTGCGATTAAATCATTCTCAGATTATTTTTTCCAACACGGTGTACTATTAGCATGTATCCGTTTATGCATAATACCTCGTAGTAATAAGCGATGTGACATCCTGTTTTTGTAACTATTGAAACTCCTCTATGTCAGTTTCAAAATACGGCAGACCTTGAACGCACCGACCTCGTTTATGAGTTCAATCACCACATAATGCTAATAAGTATTCATTATTCTTATATGTACATCTGTAGGGTTCCCTTATACGATCTCTTGGTTGTACACGTAAATACACAACCTCAAAGATAGAAACTCAAGGAATGATAAATAATAGATACGCATTACGCGATATCTTTGACATTTGTGAACACATTTAAATACATATATTTGAAATTAATTAGCTGTACTCAAGGTTCGTGCTGTGTAAATTATATAGAACAAATATTACACCACAAATGTGTATATTAAAAGATGGTAGAAAGATTTAAAACATGCAGATTATTGCAATTTATTATAATAAGCGCAGTGAAGTCTGTGATACCTATGCTTTTTAAAAGTTAATTATACTTGTCATTAGATACATAGAAGTTCGTTTGCTTATGGTACCCTCTTTGCGTCAGACTCGCACTCATCCGGTTTATTTTTAAAAAAGATGTAATATTTACAATTTAATATATTATATATAGCTATGTATATTATATATATAGTATAATATTATATATAGTTGAACATTATATATAGTAATAGCTTCCTCAAGATAGTGTCTCAACTATTTTGTTGGTCTAGTGATTGGTGACCCTGACTGCTGAATCGGAGGACGTGGATTCGATTCCCACACGGAACAAAACCATGTGATTGAATGTTTGTAAAGGTCCCCGCGACACAGGAATTATTCCTAATTATTCTATTTGTCGTTTTGAAAAATAAAAAAGTATTTTCTGATGTCACTCACCCTCTTAAGACGATTCAAATATTACCTCACAAGTGAAATCCTTCAAGCCGCTAGAAAACCGCTAACCTGTATTAATGTATTAACTAGAGGTACGGTGGTTATATCTGTATTTACAATTTATGTAGTAAATTAACCAACTCCCCCTCTCCTCTTTCCTCCTCCCTCATCCATCCTCTCCTCTTTCCCATCACCACATCCTCCCTCCCCACATCCCCCCATCCCTTATCACCCACAAAGGCGGGCAGCGCACTACGACTCTTGAGTTGCAAGTGTCCATGGACGGCGGTTGTCACTTATCATCAGGTGACCCGTCTGTCCGTCTGTCACAATCTATATATATATAAAAAAGAAATTTTTATTTTGAAATATTTGTGGCAGTTCAGGGCAGGTTTAAACGGTAAGAAATTATAGAACATTTGCATGGAAAATTGAAATAGCAACAATTTTATGAACTGTTTCTACCTGTCATTCCTTTTATGAGTAAAGTTGTTTTTTTCTGTGTTTTCAGAAATCACCTAATCGTTTGCAGGCAAAAATTGCAGGGAAAAAGTATAATTTTATTCTCCCATAAAAACAAACGAAACGGTTCCTACCTGCCAAACGTTGCGTTCAGAATAAATTTCTGCTGCACATTTTATGGTTGAGTTTTAGCTTATTTTGTGACAAAACTTCAGAAATCAAGTTACATAAAGTGTACATCAAGTTACATGTTGCGCGCGAGAATTTTCTTTGCTTGCTTTTGGATAATTTCAATTTACAGATAACCGATTATTATTTATGATAAAGACAGTTATTATGTTATGCAATAATCTCTTTTTCTGAATTCACCCATGTCCTGTCCATTTATATTTATAAAAATAGAGAAATTTAGTTACGTTTATTGTTTACAATGCCAAGGAGAAGACAACCTGTCTTAGGTCGTCGAAGTCAATCAAATGTGCAACGAGGTATCTTACGTGCTAATAGCAATCAGTTTCACATTAATTATATTCTTTTAATGGAAGGCGTCGATACTTGTGTAATAATGCTTTATCATTCACTAGTTCTTGCTCTTCAGACTTCGTTCGCATGTAAATTTTTAACTGCATATTTTTACATATAAATAAATATGTACAGATGCTAACGCCTGCCCAAAATGGTAGCCAGAGGTCAATTAACACTTACACTTAGAAAATTAGAACATGGTTCCGCTAACGTAATATAATATAAGTAACAACACGAGGACATCTTGGTCGCAAACCTTCAACTTTTTTTTTCTTTTCTGTTTTAAATGACAACTCTCGCACTTGGATTAATTCCTGTATCGCGGAGGACTTTAAAAACATTCACACGACGAACACAAATAAACACTCCGATTCAGTACAACAATTTGAGGATTACACAAAGTGTTGTCGCGAGTGGGGATCGAACCCACAACACTCAGTTAAACCACTGACTGACAGTAACCACTTAAACCACTGTGACATCCGTGCAGTAACTCTACAAAAATCTATGTGCTAATTTCATACAAATTCGTTTATTCTTTTAGCGTGATTGAGTAACAAATGTCAAAACTTTTGCATTAAATAATAGTAGCAGGAATTAAAATGGTAGAGACTAGACTTAGCACCTGAGCAAACGTGAATGTTAAAAAAAAACCTCGTGTCGGTGATTTTAAATCGGCCGATAGTTAGATCGTTCTGTAATTCAGTATAAAACTTTATGAGAGTGCGTGCATTTGGTGATTTAAAATCAGTCCATCAACATTAGCTACGCCGATTCAATAGTGAATAGTCAATTTTTATTTTTCTCGTGTGGGAACCCCCTCGGGCCGTCATTCCACCGGGGTTTTCGGTGGAACGGTGTGTCGAAAGCGAACCGACTAAAACCACACGGTGTGCCATGCTGCGCTTAAAATAGGAGGAGTCCGGGAACAGCTTTATTAAGACATCCGGGAGTAGTCACTTAAACTAACCAAAGCCAAACAATTTTTTTGAAGTCCTATCCTTGACTCGTGATGTTAAAGAATCTACATTTTACCTTTTTTTAGAATTAGGTCGTCAAATGCAAAATCAAAAAACCCGTTGGAGAGCCATGGCTAGGCACGAATGGGCCGGCTCGACCGGAGTAATACCACGGCCTCACTGAAAACCGGCAGACAAACAATGCTTGCATTATATTCCCGTGTGAGTAAGGATACCGGTAGCCTAGCTTCTAATCTCCTCTTTCCCCTCCCCTCATCCACCCGCACCTCTTTCCCCTCCCCTCATCCACCAGCACCTCTTTCCCCTCCCCTTCTCGGGTGATGAAAGCCGGGCAGCGCACTTACGACTCTTGAGGTGTCCATGGGCATCAGTTGTCACTTACCATCAGGCTAACCGTCGGTTTCATCTGTCCAACTATATAGAAAAAAAAAAAGAGATTCGGCTAATCGTTCAACTCCAAGAGATTAGAAGAAAAAACCAAAAACGAGCAATTCTTGTATACATACATATATGTGTATACGTATAATCTGAATCTCGCAAACGGCTCCAAAGATTTTCATGAAATTTAGTATGCAGGGGGTTTCAGGGGCGATAAATCGATCTAGCTGAGTTTCATTTTTAGGAAAACGTAGTTTTATTCGTGTTTTCAGACAGTGAAAAACTGCTACAATCTCATTAGAATACCAAATTAAATTTCGCCACTGCATGATTATAATAGCTTTGATTTGAAATCGGGTGGTCCCGAAACCAGAAGACCCCAGTTCGAGTTCAGTTTACCCGACTTCCCATTTTATTATTATTATGTCAGATAGGATTAATTAGCGTTACTGCTATTTTCTATTGATATTTCTAACTGTGAAGTAATGACTGTTTCAACGATAACAGCTCCTGTCTTTATAAACACCTTATTTGAAAATAGTCTAATAATAAATGGGACTAAAGCACAAAAGTGGTAAAATGAGGGCGTTAATTATATACCTTTGCCTACAACTGCGGGAATACAGGCATGAGTATATGTAATTTTTCGTAGCTAATGTCATCATGTGGTTTACAGCTCACTTTGCATAAAGCCTTGATTTGGAATTTGACATAATTTTTTGGTTAAACACATGAGGATGCCATCATGCCTCACTTTATTTCTTAAATGCCGACATAACCACAATATTATTTACATAATAACACGATTTGTAATCATCAGGTGATAATATAAATGTTTCGGATGCTATAGTACACTTAAAAAATAAGGCCTTGTACATGCTAAACAGACGCCTAAGCCCACACATGTCGAATTCGCACTACATATGATTGGACTGATTTAGATTTGGATAAGTTTGATAAATTTTAAAATTTTTGAAACCACTATTTATTGCCTATACTCCCCAATCCATCCGTAAAAGCAGTATTGTTCCCTGTCCCGCTTTGTCCTCCCTTTACCCTTCAATATACCTCCTAATTCCTATCTAATTCCCAAAGTGCCTGCACAGATGTGTGTAAAAAGCGGATATGCACAGTGGACGGCCTTATCGCTAAGAGCGAAGAACAATAATGAAGACAAACAAAAACATTGACTATATAAACAGTTTACATTTTAAGAGCTGTATTGAATAAGATATAGGAGCTGTATTAATATTTGAATAAGGAACGGTTATGTTATGAAAGAGGTTCTCTTGACACATAAGATTCTAATAAGTCGATAAAATGAGTATGGATATAGGGCGATACTCGGAAAAGGTAGCGGGATTTACCTTTTCAGGTATAGGGATTTCCCAAGATACTGGAAATATGCTGCAAGAAAGAGATTGTTTCTATATATACATATATGAAATAGACAGAATTTCGTCTAGAATTGGTTGAATCGTGTTACAGCTGATGCAATCACTACTAATATAGAGTTGGAACTTTCAAAATTACGCACTCTTTAACATCACAAGCAGATAATTGATTACAATTTAACGGTGGGTAACAGGTTATTGGCATTGGTGAAAGATACAGCAGAGTTATAGTTTTAGTAGTCTGATCATACGACGATGAGAAGTGTTTATTTATTTTATTTTTATTTAAGGCACCTCCCACACTAGGATTAATTCCTGTGTCGCGGGGGACTTTACAAACATTCAATCAACGGACACAAAGAACACCCAGACTCAGAACAGCAATTTGAGGATTACACAAAGTATTGTCCCGTGCGGGGATCGAACCCACAACACTGGGCGCGGCAGCGTAATGGTGAGGTGACCACTTAAACCGCTACACCATCCGTGCAGTCAGTTGAAGGCTTGCCACGTAATACGTTAGTGGGACCAACTTGTTATTAGCAAATTGTGGGTTTTTATATACCTCTACCTGCCCCTTATCGGATACAGACGGGAGCATATGTAAGTATGTACGTATTGGAATTGGTGATTTAGTAAATTAATGTCAATTTTAAAAGTATTATGTGACTGTGGCTTGCCAACCCCCAATATTCTGTGCTATTTCAAGATTATTTCAGGGTGTCTGTTCCCGATTAAGTATGCCTTATTCGTTTCTCAAAATGATTAAAAAGAACTCTCTTCATACACACACATACACACACATATATATATATATATATATATATATGTAAAGATATACATCTATAAAAGGTGCAAAACGATAGTAAGCGGTAACAGAAATATATTAAAGTTAAAAAACCTGTGTCTGTATTCTCACCACACCATACCACCACCACCACCATAACCTCACTCTCCCGTAGGTTTTCCAGGCGGAAGTGCTCGCCGGGGTGCCGGAGCGGACCGGGTGGCGGCGACACCTACCAGCGCCTCATGCCGCCCTGAATGTGGCTGCGGGTGTTCGGGACGGGTTTTCCCCTCCACCCTCCATCTGCTATACGGGCTGCCTCGAGGAGGCGATGAACATCTAATTAAGAGTTCATGCCCTCATTATTAGGGGCAGGCGCTAGGAGGGATCCGGATGTCTTATCAAACCTGTTCTAGGATTCCTTATATTTCAGGTGCAGTATGGCACACCGTGTGGTTTTAGTCGGTCCGATGCCGACACACCGTTAAACCGAAAAATTAGCCATTTGTTGTTTTACATCAATAGCTATCATTCATAAGCGATCCCAAAAGTCTGTCTCTGTAGATGTTCCATCTGAACAAGCGACACTATCCATTGGCATAAAAAAATTGTCTCTTCTATCATAAAGTAAGAAGATAAATATTAGTAATTACCTGAAACTGCCTTTCAATAGGCTTACATCCTATAACTGATGTTATAACAAAAAATGAAATCAACAGTTTAATGTTACAATGTAAATTTGAAATAATATATTAGCATATTCGGTAAATGGAATCGAGCGGGTTGAAATGAAAACATTAATTAATATCCACTGACAATGATATAATATATTTTCTTTTATACTTGTTGCTTGTCAATTGATATGTATTATTTATTTATTTGAAAACAATTTCAGAAGAATTTGTGTAAAGAATATGATATTCTATAATTATGAAAATTAGCTAGTTTTCATTTAAATCCAATCGGTTTGAATGAAGACTAAGCTTTCATACAAAACATTTACATTTACATGAAAGTAACGAAAAAGAGAAAAATTTAGTATAAATAAATAAATAAAAAATCAAATATCGAATCATAAACGGCAATGACAGGTAACAAAAACATTTTAATTAGTGTTTGTCACAAATTATACTAATTGAGTTATTTTAACATAAATAGTTATATAGAAAATAAGTGGAGTGTAATGAAACAAAAAAACTATACGTATTTAAAGATAAAGGCAAAGATAAACATATAACATTATTTAATATATTTTTGTTAAATATTATTGAAATTTTAATTATTAAAAAGTAAGTAGTTCAAAGGTAATATAATGCAAGAAAGTAATTAATTAGTTCAAAATCACTTAGGTAACTCCATTTTTATTTACTTGTACAATTTTAAAGTTTGTCAGTCGATTACATAATAATACTTCTAAAATACTATATACAGTCTTAATCCACTACTTAATTTTACCACTACCTTAGAATTAGATTCCTTTTTACACCTACATTAATCAATTAAGTTGGATAAGAAGAGTAACGATGAAATGATGTGATAAAAAATAACAAATGAAAAACCCAAAACAAAATATACTTGCAGTCTTTGGGACTGCCGATAGAAGTGAAAGCTAAGTAACTTGTGAATTGTGCGGTGACGATGACGTGAGTTTTACGCTTTTTGTTCACCCAAAAAGTACACACATATACACAGTATACATATAGGTCATGGGAAGCGTGCGGTGACGATGACGCGAGTTCCATGATTTTTGTTCAACCAAAAAGTGCTCAACGTTCCTAAAGAAATTTTCACTTCAAAAATTGAACTGCTACTTATCCTAGACTTGAACGATATTATTTTTGTAGCAGATTATCATATTCTTAGAAAAGGTTTTTTTTTTTTTTTATTTTGACAGATATCTTAAATTTATTAGCATTGAACAATCTTATTCGAATGTGCAGAATCACAAATGGCTTATAACCGCACCTCTACTTTATAATCTTCTCTAAAAAGTACTAATCACGGAAACAGTTCTTTATAAGTAAACTTTGACGTTATTTTATTGGCCATTTCTGTAAAGAGTTCCCCAAGGCTCTTTTCTAGGACCGGCCGGATTTCTTCTAGAAAAACGTTAGAATTTTCATTGATTACTCTGTTGGTCGCAGGGCCTAGTACTGGATCGCCGTCAAACAAGTTGGTCAAGTATATAGAAGACTGACCAACACGAAGTTTTACTTTGAAGGGATCAAACTGAAGGTACTCGTCTTCACCTCGAATTTCTTTGTGTCCTCTCATGGTTACATTGCACGCGTAGTCCTCTGTGAAAATGAATTAATAATAGTTAACACTAAGTTTGTCTCTAGAACTTCTGTAAATAGGGCCAACATATTTAAAACATTTATCTATTTAAGTATGGTACTCTATAAAATAACAAGGTTTAAAGTCGGTTTGTTCACTGTTTACTAAATAACAAAACATTTTTTATCAAAAATGTATCTCCTTGAAGTTGGTTGATAATATTAGTTTCTGTATAAAACTAACCCAACAAATTATATATATAAATATATATTAGTAAAACCACGGAGTTTTGCATTTATATGAACCACGGATCAATTTCATTTTGACCATAATCCCGTGTTTTAATACTTTAATGCTGCACATTACAGTATTAACAGTATAACTTGAACTGCCATGTGAGACTCTCCCATATCTACTGACAGGTACGACATACACGCTGGACGCGTGTCATTTAATGTACCCTGTTTTATTTTTTTTTATTTAATACATAAAGTTTATGCCTTCTCTACATATATAAACCATAAATTTGCTCACATTACCCTGTTATTAAGATTTATGCTTTTACTATTGAAGATTGACTAAGCTTGCTTGGGCTATAATTTATGGATAAAGTTCAAGAATATGCCATAGCATTTGCCAAAATACTTTACACGTTATGACTTCCATGATATTTTACATACATACTACACCCGTATCCCCGAAGGGATAAGCCAATTCGTAATTAACACCCACATTTTATCTACGAGTATTATAATAAATTCCCATTTTCGTAACTCACGGGCACTTTTGGGAATTGGATGAAAAATTTGGAGTGTATTGACCGGAAAGGGAGGAATGAAAGGAAAGGGATATTGCTAATATCCTAGATGGATTGGTGAGTGAGCTATAGCTCAAGCATCAGAGTCGTAGGTATACGACTCTAACTTTAAAGACGAGCACCGCATTTACGACTCTTGAGCTGCAGGAGTCCATGGACGGTGGTTGTCACTTACCATCAGCTGACCCGTCTGTTCATCTGTCCCCCTACAGAAAAAAAAAACTCTAACTGGCTGGTGCTTGGAAGGCTATTTTGTCGATGTTTAAGTCCATTACACCCAGTACTAATGCACGTGTTAGTCACGTAATGTGTTTAGCATTGCACAGGCTGTTTGTAAACTTTGGTGTGCAGTAAAATGTATAAAAGAGAGCGTATCTATAGAGTAACTTCAAAACGAATTTGTTAATAATCGCCCTAGTAAAATTAAAGTTTAGTTTTTTTTTTTTTACTCTTACACGTTGTTTATTCCAAACAAGGCAGAGCAATGCTATTCTATGGAACTAGATTGCTGATAAACATGTTTATCTATTTCTTATTACACACTTTGTTTAAAGGGCATCTCACGCTTTAGGAGAAATCCCTGTGCAGCCTGCGACTTTACAGACATACAAACAATGAACGCTAAGAATACCTACAGTCGAAACAACTATTTGTGGGTCACACAATTTTTTGTCCCGTGTGGGACTTGTACCTACAACACTTGCGGAGCGTAGTGGTGAGGCAACCATTTAAACTATTGCACTATCCCTGTATACAATCAATTATATATATTGTAGATGAAATATTAAAAGCTATATTAAATCTAGTCACAACAAATGGTCGGGCTCCTCAACATAACTAATACAATTATTTGACCTAGGTGCGAATCGAATACATAACCTCTGTTGCTCAGTAGTTGCAGGTTTCAGCTGTTGCCTAGACTAACTTGCAAGTTAGTCAAATATATGTATGTAAGAAATTGATAACAACGTACATTAATTAGGTATTTAGTTTTTTTTTTTTCGTTTTGAAATCCCCACGGGTCATCACATCAGCGGAGCTCACACACATTACATCCGTATTTTTTTTAAGGGATACGTGGCAAACGAACAGCTGGATTTCCTGATAGTAAGTATATATGCATCTATAACTAGGTATATCCTTACACACACATATATATATATATATATATATATATATATATATAAGAGATTTCCAAAGATATATTGACTCATCACGATATATCTGGAACCATAAGGCGTAGAGACTTGAAATTTGATAGGAATATTCCTTTCGCCGAGTAGAGGTCAGCTAAGAACGGATTTTACGAAATTCCGCCCACAAGGGGTGTTGCGGGGGTGTCAAAAGGTGTGCTTGTATGAAATAAACGCAATTTACATTAAATATTTGCATATATAATGATTATGTGTAGGTGTGTTTAAATTAAAGTTGACAAGTCATTATTGGCCTATAACAAATATTCCTAAATGTTTGACTTGTTGCGCAGTTCATAAAACATTTGACATTTAAATTATTTACAAAGCAATAACACATAATTATAAGGATTTTGTGGAATTGACAATATTTTTTAAATTATAGATTATTTAGTCGTGATAAAATATTAAAATTGTAGAGAGTGCTATGTTTGATCACTAAGTCAACATTGTAAGTGTACGAATAAACAATGGCAAGGCATGAATGATATCTTCACTCAATATTTACTTATTTTTATAAACTTTAACTTTTCTAACGTTACCTACCGTTTTGACGTTGGGTAAAGACACTGATTTGACTTGAGTCATCTGTACAAGTTTCCACGAGTTTCAAATGATGGGATGCAAATATGCACCTACATATATTTTACATTATTAAAAAGTATAAAATCCAAAACTCATGTATATGTAATGTATATGTAAACTCATGTATATATGTAAGCAACAAATATTTGGACTTAACTCAAAAAAATATGTTTGGGATTTAAAATTAATAATAGTTACATATACGAGAACGTATCACTATAAAAAACTTACTCTGTGACCGTGAATGAATGATGTAGCGAAGTTGCATACCGATTTCGAAGAGTATGTTGTGATTTATTGACCATGAGATTTACTTTCTCAATTTCTTTACCTTCAAAATGTAAAGTAGTGAAATAATAGAGGATTTTAATACAAAACATCGCTATCGCTTCACTCTTAAGTTTCGTGACCGCAATTGTGTGACGCCACTGAGACGTGCATGCATCGTACTGGCGCACCTAACGTCATCCTGTGCAAGCAACTGCAGTTTGACCGACTTTTCTCTTTATTAATGCTGAGGTAATAGCTATTTGTTTTGTTTGAAAATTACTTCAAATGTAATAGTGTTTAAAAAAATCTTCAGTTTCATGTTTAAATATACTCACGCCTGTAAACACGAATTGTAAAACAGTGGCGTATTAAGGGTTACATTTTGGAGCATATAAATTTTAGCCATATTTACGTATCAGACAAAGAGGAGATGGGTAGCTGGTCCTCCGGAAACCTTAATAATTTTGGGGAAATGCACAACCGCCGTCCATAGACACGTCGTAGGTGCGTTGCCCGCCTATTAGGGGTGATGAGGGATGGGAAAGAGAGGTGGTTGAGAAGATGAGAAAAGAAGCCAGGGTTAGGGGAGAGGAATAAGGAGAGAGGGAGTTGAGCCTCCGGGATCCTCACTAATTTCGGGGAGTGCTTCACAACCGGTTTACTGTAAGGCCCTAGCATCGCACCTGTCGAGCCGGCCCGTTCGTGCCTAAGCATGACTTTACCAAAAAAGTTTTTAACTGTTTATATATATTTCAACTTTTCGTAAATATTGTATAGTATTAATGTATTGTATATTATTTATTTTGCAAGCTTTATTTGTAGAACAGTCGTACTCACTGTACACTTTATCAATATTATCAAATATATTAATACGTTAGGAGAATTCTTTGTATGCATTTTTAAAAATTCGGCAATGAAGGTATCTGAAATTTAGTATACTTCAGATTCTACGTACAAAAGTGTAGAAAGTTAAGACATTTTTTTTAAATTAGTATGTGTTACAAATTTCAAAACTACGTCAAAACTCGACAGCCAGGTGATCTCTAGTTTGTATAATTTCGTCACAAAATCTACAGCCTCAATACCAAAAAAGTTTTAACTTTATTATTTATATAGACTTTAGATACATCTGTTTTCGATAGTAAAAGAATATTAAAACATTATTGAAAGACAACCGAAAAAAATACAAATAAAAAGTACTTTAAAATAAACAATATTTAACATTAGTAGGACACGTGCTCGAAAACCAATATAGAATCTCTCATTACAAAATATTAAAATAAAATTTAATCGAAATTGTGCACACACGCAAGGACCTGTGGAGACCTATGTATGTCCGAAAGTGGACTGCAATAAACTGATTGATTTATGGTGAGTAGGTGACACACAGTGACTAGGTTAAAAGATTATATAATAACAGACACGCAGACCTCAAAGGTCTCACACATGGCCACACTCACTCATGGTCTGATCTCAAACTAAGCAGAGCTCGTACTATGGTAACCAGTCTGCTGATAAATATACTTATATATTTCTAAAGGGCTGCACGGATTGTTTAGCGGTTTAAGTGGTCACCCCGCCACTAACTGCCGCGCCGAGTGTTGTGGGTTCGATTCCCGCACCGGACAACACTTTGTGTAATCCTCAAATTGTTGTTATGAGTCTGGGTGTTCTTTGTGTCCGTTGTTTGAATGTTTGTAAAGTCCCCCGCGACACATGCATTAATCCTAGTGCGGGAGTTATCTTTTTATAAATAGAAACATATTTCTAAACACAAAAAATATATCTACATACATATTATAGATAAATTACACAGAACAAATTACCACGGTTTGATATTGATAAAACTCATAACATTTTATTTTTAAAGTACTTTTTTCGGTATACAAATAAATGACGACTAATTACTTGGGTATACACAAAATTAATTGTAATTTAATATATCAGTAAAATAAGAGATGAAAAATTGAAGATAAAATTATTATAATTAACTGTATTTAAGAAAACTTACTGAAAGTGCCGGTAATGTTTCCTCGGCCCTGAAGACGTAGTAGCAGTACTTGAATATCCATCTTGTATTTGCCAGCAAATTCCAGTTTCGGGAGGAGCAACTTAAAGTCGAACCTGTTCTTGTCTAGATCGGACCTAGAATTCATAATATCAAACTATTATTGATGTTACATAATTTATTTAACATTGAACGCTTTATTATAAATTGACGTTGGATAAACTTTTAAAACAATGCTTTCATAGAGAAGACAAAACGTAATAATCTGAGTTACAAGTTAAAATATTGTCCTAATAATTACTGTTTATTACTTTCTAACTCTTCTACTTCTACTTAAGTGGGAGCCTGAATAGAAAAAATAAAGGCTGCATAACCCTGTATAGGATAGCAAGTTCTAAATATATATATATATATTTTCTTGTTTCGAAATAAGCAGCTTAGGTCATACGGATTCTCGGATTTTGAAATTTATATCATTACAAGAAACAAGGTGAAAACCAGCACAAGTAAATAAAAGTTGTAATTTTTTTTGATTGATTTGAAAAAATCAATAAAAAAAATGGTATTATATACTGATATTTTGAGGTCGAAAATTACGTCGATGTACGGGAAAAAAACTACAAAGCTAAATTTCAACAATCTTCGATTATCGATTACCGAGTATATACATTTGTAGACATGTATGTATATATTCTTAATACACATAAGTTTGTTTAATTACTCCCTCCCTCTGTGCATCAGTCCGAATTGCATTTCTACGTAAAATAAAGTATATGATACATATAAATACTAGACAAGTGCCAATTACACAAACAATTTTTTTGCATTAAATAATTCATTTTTTTGCATTCTGTACTGACTGATTTGCTTATTTTCAACGTGTTACAACAAACATTGGTCGTCACCTCACGCGAGTAAACGAAAACATGATATGTATATAGGAATCGAATTGTAGGGTACTTGTATAAGGTAATCTCGATAGGACATCTTGTTTCTGCCGCATCATTCGAGGCAACAGCTTACCTCAACGGCAAGGAATAATTAACGTAATAATGACTATATTAGAATAATACTCACGTTTTTCTCTGATTACTTATTCTTCTACAACTATTGGAATAATCTTGTCATAGGAATCTAAAGTTATCTTTTACATTGCATTGTACCGTTAAATGAGATCATAATTAATCAAGTCTATGGTTGTTTATCATACCAATGAATGATGTTGATTTCCTTGTTTTATGCATAAAGGGACGGACCATCAATAGTTGTATTTACATACACTGTCAAGGTTCTATTAGTATACATATGCCAACACTAAAACATTTCCATTAGAGGTCATATTCAGGTTCCTGACAACGGTCTCAAACCATAGTGATAGAGCGAAAAAACTGTACTTAGAATCAATTCAATTCCGAAAAGCAATCGTAGAGTTTGGCAAATTTAGTATTTTCTCAATTATATGACAAAAAAATATATTTTCATGGGCACAGTTACAAAATATAATATCCAGCAGAACCTGAGAATGATCATATAACTTATGTTAAGACCTCAATAAGTTTAAACGACAGGATTACTGTTCATTATTCATTTCAATGTAATCAAATTTTCCAGAGAAAACTAAAAGTGCCGTTGGATTAAAAGGGTAGTATTTCTAATTAGCCGTCTTCTTTCCACTAAACAACTTGAATAATTTAAATTGTAGAGAAAAACTTTAGACAGTATCATGCAAAGTGTAATGTTTACTTTGTCACAGTACATAGGTATCTTTACTTTAAACGACTTTATAAATAGTGTTTTTAATCACAAACCCCTCACGTACAGCATAACAAATAATACTTATTTTAAATTACTTTTATTGCTAATTTAAATCAGCTCAAGTGTTTGCAACCAACAATAGGGCTTGTTCATATAAATAACGTAGAAATAATTTACTTTAATTTTGTAAAAACTGGTAAAAAAAAAATATACATTACTATTTGTGCTTGTTTTACAAGTAATAAACAATAACAGAAAGAGACATACAGGTAACCATAACTCATACGTTCAATGTTATATCAGCTCAATAAAAATACACATGCCTCCGTAGTTAAAGATACATCTATAAATACAGACTTAATAAATCACTATTCAATTCTTTAAACTAATGATGCAATAATGAATACTATTGATTTTCTAGACTAAGTCGTCTTTTAAAGACAAAAGTCGGGATACGCTAGATATACCCGCTACCTTTCGTGTGTAAATAATTATATTGACTTTTCTAATTGAAAAAAAAAAAAATTGTAGCTTCGATATTCTTTCAATCTTACCACCTGTATCAAATTGATCTACTGAATAAAATACTTACTTCAGTTCCTCAATTATAAAATTGCTGGGGCCTCGAACTTTCACGTCATTGACAACGGCAGTCAGCTTCGCACCCTGAGGTCCGCGAGCCAGCGCAATCTGACCCAGGCTCAAAGGTTCGATGCCAGGAACATCTAACTCTGGAATACCCTGAAATATAGCAGGAAACGATTTTGATCTGTGTTCTTAAAGTTTTTATGGAAAAGAAAAGGAAAGGAAAAGTACTGGCATTGTGTTTATAATACATATCTTTTAAAAATATATTTGAGAAAATTATGCATCTTAGTTTTGTTTCTTAGTGTTCGTATAGTGGAGTAGATTATGGCCACTCCAGCTTATGAGGTGGGTGAGAAATACCCGAAGCTTTTATGTTAATAATTTTATAAATTAAGCATTCTTAATTGAGATATATTAATAATAGTATTCGTTCAACAAGGTTAGTAAAAAAAATAACAGTATTAAGCACAAAAATCCTTAAGTTTTATGAAAATAACTAAGTATCAAAATTATAAAAATACAAACTTAGGTCACTTAAGTTCTATTCCCAAAGAAATCTAAAAAAACATCATGTGCTTTCGAAAACCAACATAACAACAGTATTTTCTAATTAATATGACTAAAACAGGAACTTAAAAGTATTACATGTAACGTAGCACCAAAAGTTAAACCTACACATCAGCCCAATCTCCGCACATAAAGATCGCGTGTTTCGTAATACATAATGGCTTCTAACACTTTGAACCGCAATGTATTGTTTACCCAGCTTTTTATATGAACACTTCTCTAATAATTCGTAGATTCATTTTTTTATGAGACATCTTAAGAAATCTAAAAAGAAATCTCAATACTATAAACAACTGTAACTCATAACTAACTGTAATCAAAAAATTGACACCGACTGCGAGATCGGGTGTGCCGTACCCTAGCCTCTTTTATGGACTTAAATCTCTGGTTGCCGCAACAATAAACTCTCATACCTTTAGCTCCAGCTTGTAAAAAACCAGGACTCGCATGGTAACATTAAACAACATGTTTTAAAAGCTTTCCGGGTATGACATACCCAATCACATACACGTCGGATTAATTTAAGAGGAATCAGAATGTCATATGTATAAATATTAGTAAGCTACTTGATGATGTAAATTGTTAAGAACTTAAATTTTTGAATCGTTTGTTACTTCATCTCCATATCGCTTCAACGTTACATAATTTAAAACAAAAAAAAAAACAAATTTATTAGATCATGATCAATGAATGTTGTGATTGTGTTTATATTTGACACTTTTGCCAATATCGTCTTGACACAGTTGCTTCATTATTATGAAACTATTGACAATGACCCACTTTCAAATACACTATAATAGCGGTAAGGACAAACATTATACATATATGTACGTATGTAGGTACCATATAATAATTGTCGTTGGTCCTAGCTAAATATGTCGTGAACTTTTCAATTCGTTATATGTATATATATATTTAACATACATATATACCTAGTCTTGTCATTAATATTGTTACAAGGTTTTTATTCTTTATTGAATAAAACATTTATTACTTTATGGGAGTTAATTTATACATTAATTTAAAATAAAAATACATGAAGCTAATTTTAAAATGATGTGCGATGGTTTTTAATACAGTACTCCAAATTATCATGGCGTTTAGAGAATGCCATACTCTTTAAAACTGACCAAAGCATAAATCAAAAAAGTTTTAATTTATAGAAACTAAGCGGAACTACTGTTTAACGGTAAAACTGCCTAACGTTTAATTTGAGCAACGTACCTTTGCGATTTAGAAAAGCCAATCGTGAGAGTTCCAAGTGCCAAGATATTTTTTAAAGTTAGATTGATAAACTTAGGTATTAAATTAACAATTTATTAGTATGAGATGTTTCGCAAGATAACCAGTCACTTCAGTCTTATTTAATCTCCAAGGATAAGTCTACTGCATTTTGCTTAACTCACGAAGTACTTTTCCCTTTGGTCATTGCAACATCTTTACTATATCTGCTACATATATACGTAACTATTTTTTTTGTTTAAAGCTGTAAAACTTTAATAAATACTTTTAAGAACTCTGTTACAAAAAATAATACAGAACTAAACATTTCAATGTATAATATAATAATGTACAAGTTTAAATATTAAAGTTACTAAAAATGCTATTGTCACGTTAATTAATGTACTGAGTTGAAGGTGTGTCCAGCCGTATATTCATTTATTAATAAATAAGTACACTTACGCCTGTACCGACAGGGTAAGCAGAGGTGAACCCAACGCCCACATTTTGCTACCCACAATATAATTTAACGCAACTTAGGTAATAAGGGGCTAGCCTATTGCCGGCTATAAATATGTAAAGATTACGTTTAACATTTAACTCAGGTAGCACTTGTCCTTTTGATCATTGCAACGTCTTTACTCGTTATTCTAACTCATATATAAATCTGCTATGTATGTATATATATGCATAGCAGATTTATATATGATATATAATAAGAGAATTATGATGATAGTAATATTACTATCATCATATATATATATACCCAGAATATAATTTAACGCAACTTAGGTAATAAGGGGCTAGCCTATTGCCGGCTATAAAATATGTAAAGATTACGTTTAACATTTAACTCAGGTAGCACTTGTCCTTTTGATCATTGCAACGTCTTTACTCGTTATTCTAACTCATATATAAATCTGCTATGTATATATATGCATAGCAGATTTATATATGATATATAATAAGAGAATTATGATGATAGTAATATTACTATCATCATAATTCTCTTATTATAGATTGAAGGATAAGAGACCAATGCTTCGGCACGTATTTGCTACTTTGACCGGACTATTACCACAGCCTCAAAGAAAACCGGCTGTTAAATAATGTTTGCATTGTGTGACCGACTGTGTGAGGTTTACTGGAGGCACAACCCACTTTCCCCTTTCCCTTCACCTCTTTCCCCTCCCCACTTTCCCCTCCTTCCTTTCCCCTACTTTTGTGACTCTTGAGTTGCAAGTGTTCATCAGTGGCGAAAGTCACTTACCATCAGTTGACCTGCTCGCTATTTTGTCCCCCTATACTATAAAAAAAAAAACTTTCGTTAAGAGTTTATTTATATATTCTAATGTAAGAACAGCGAAGTCCTAATAACCGTCTGAAACCACACCTTTATCTGAAACTAAGTTTTAAAACTAAACTAATACTTTCATAATTCATAACAGGGTCCCGTAACATTATGACTATAACGACTTATAACTTGTAAGACTGCAGCACCTGACCGAGTTTATCGGTATATTATAATGAGCTCTACGTGCTTATCTCATGATCCAGAAGCAACAATAGCTACACTGTATGACAAATATAAATCAATTAATCCTATCGGTGAAGACTCTGGGGTATATAAGCTAGGGCCGATATTACAAAACTCTTATAACTAAAACAAAATGTGTATCTATCAAGTTATTGTGCTAGCGATATACTTGGGTGTGTCAGAGGTGAGCTATGATTTGGTACAGAGATTTTGGTTTGCTTTTTTTTTAATATTTTACCGTGTACTAGACCAAGTGCGGCTGCTTCACTTTCGTGTTGCTGAATTGCCTTCTTGCAATTTCAGAGGGACTGCTACTACTTTGGCTATGGAACCAGAATTTATTTTTTTCAGATGTTTCCTTTCTGATCATTTCCTTCCGTTGTCGTTTTAGATATTGAGTTTTAGGACGAAATTAATTTATTTACACATACATACGCGCATGTCTGTATCCCCTAAGGGAATCCCCTTTTGGGAATTTTACTTTGGTCATTGCAACATCTTTACTATATATGCTGTGTATATACATAACTTCGACAAAAAGTCTTGTTTAAAGCGGTGAAAGTAACAATGTTCTTAAATATACCTTTAAGAACTCTGTTACAAAAAATAAACGCAGAACTAAAAATTTCATTGTTACAAGTTTAAATAACATCAATAGCCATATAATAAATTATACACCTAAATTTTGCTAATTAGAATCCCGTCCAACTAACGTAATAGGGTCAAGCCTATTGCCGTCAACCGTGCACTGTATGATTGTATACATAGTGTCTGATAGATAACAGTCAGATCCCTTAACCACCTTTTACGACACCACCCGGAAGAGATGAGGTGCTACTGCCACACTGCTACACTATTTTATTTATACAAATAAAATATAATTAAAACAAACCCTGTTGTTCAAGCTTTAAAATAATATGTTGTTTCTAATTTAGTTAATTACAGTAAACTAATGTCTAACATAAGTACATTTAATAAAAAAGCTGTTGCAGCATATTTAAAATAGGCACATTTTTTGTTTTAGTCTTATGGAGATCAAACTTCAACGGTCAACGCCAAATCGCCTACAACAACGGTGCAATTACGACTACCGTTCAGTTATATGGATGGATATCCTATACTTAACTATGCTATACCATACTCATCAATCAACAGTAAGAAACAAGTCAATAAAGGTAATGTAAGACTTCAGCCATATTCAGTCAAAATATCTATACCAACAGCTACTAAATCTGGAAGAACTAATATTATAATTGATACCAGAAAACGTTCAAATGAAAGTCCTGAGTATAATTGTAAGCCACAAGTAAAAGACAAAACGAACGTTAATGTTATCGTTGAACTACAAAATAACAAAGGAGATAATAATCAAAGTTCAAGCACAGCGACTTCTGCATCTTCTGCTACCCACACTAATGATGGAGAACTCATAAAAAGTAAATCATCCACTAAGTCTGTATCTAAGGACCAAGATAAAGCTGTGGCTGTAACAGTAAATGTTGTGGAATCAGACGAAGATGGTGGTATCAAGAATGTTGCTAGTTCAGACACTAAAGCTGCAGGCTCTGGTGGTGCAAGTACAGGAGCAGGTGGCGCTGTTGCAAAAGGTGCCAGTGCTATCCCTAAAAGTGGTGATAATTCTGGTTCAGGTAATAGCGAAACTGCTGTAGGAAGATCTAGTTCTGTAGCTGCCAATAAAAATAGAGAAGCAGGTGCAGGATCTAGTAGTGTAGCTACGGGTAACAATGATGCCAATGCTTCAGAATCTACCGCTGCAGCTGCTGGCAATGCTGGTGCAGTCGCTGCTGGATCTAGTACTGCTCGAGCAACGGGAAATAAGGATTCCACAGCAGCAACCGCTCCTAATGGAGCAACGAGCGGTGATAGTGGTAAAAACGTGTGATTGCCTTACAAGCATTATAAAAAAGCAATGATGGCCGAATTAGGTAAGATCCAGTTAAAAAATTATAATATACTAGATTATGAGATACTTGTAAAATTAATTGTAACATTAAAAGTAAATACCAAATAAATAAATCAAGCAGTCAATTAGCCTATTCTGTTCACTGTAAAACAAAATATTCCTTATCTCTAAATTGAGTTCATTTACGATGAAGTGTATTTGGTAATAGATCAAAAGCCATTTCATGAAATATACGAACGATATATACGATATATTCGAACAGGCCGAAAAGCTATAAACTATCAATATCCAAGGAAGTCTTAAAGTAAAGCCTCTCTTATCTTGATGTGAACGAAACTAAGTACTAAATACTAATGTGATGAGAACTTACCCCTATCATCTTAGGCCGTAACTCTTCAACCGAATTCATGATGCATTTGTCGACGTTAGGATCATTTCGCTGACACACTTTGATGTATGGAGCTGTGACAAAAGAGTGCAATCATTCATTATCTGATATTAATATTAAGTATCAACCAAATAAATTTGACTAGCCAGTTGCTCTTGTAGCGGTTTTGTGATCCTGACTACTGAGCCGGATTACTCGTGACTGCAACTTTGGTGTAACATGCATTTTGCGGTTACAGCGAGGCCCCAAAATGCGCTTATACGTATTGCCTGTCACACAAAAGAAATAAGCAAAAGTTTACAATCTGTGTTCAATGCTTACGTCTTGTGATGAAGCTGTTTATTACTTTTCTGGGTTAGAGCGTAAGAAGTGATTATACAATTCACAAAACAACGCTGTTTGATATTGATACGAGAATTTGAAAAGATATTTGTACTGTTTATAACCACAAATTTTATGAATAGGTAAGAAACTTTTTTTTATTTAAATTGCTAATAAATAAGAAATATGAATTATTCCTTGAAATGAGGAATAACTTTGCAGGAGTGCGAGCGTCAGTTTTCCTTGTTAAAAATAAAGATATATCAACAAAGGGCAAAAAGAAATACGTGAGTTTTAATATAGGACAAATGAAACATTGACTCAGTATTCTGTAAAAGTACTCAGTACTCAGTAAAAAACATAATTTTATTATTGGTACTAATTTTATGGACATATGAAGGATCACACATCTATCGTACTGTGTGATTCAAATAAGAAGATATTCGTCACCATCAGTTGATGTTTTTCAATTTAAGTACATACCTATATATATTTATATAAACCTAATACACATAACTAACAAATGTTATACCTCAAAATTATTGTTTATGATTCAGATTTAAATTACTAATATAAATGATTGAATTTAATCAATGACTTCTTGTTCAACAGTAGTTAATTTTTGAAGTTGCATGCCCATTCCAAGGCGATATGGCGGCAATACATCGTACTCAGATATTTCGTTGACCTCATGTCTGGACACTTACACAACTCATAATTCTTAACAAAAGCGATTATCAAAATAAGAGTGAAAGTTGATCAATTTGTTTTGTTACATTCCATCATAATAGTGGCAGTGAGTTAGGGTTAACTTACAATTGTTGTCAGTAGTGTTAGAAAAAACAAGAACAATTTAGGAATTTATAATCACATATTTTGGGATCAGTTAGAGGTCAGATAATTGACTTTTAAAAAAGTTGATAACCGCCTTCAATGCTGTTATGATGAATCGTAAAAAAGTCTCAAGACTCATCTGGCGGGTATAAAAAGCCCTTTCAAATGTTACCCTACAACGCCTTGACGCCCTCCTCCTCTTTTCTAGTAATCGGTTACCAACAACACATATAGACTAAGCATTATTAGTTATTTGAGAATTTTGCTTTGATTCGGTAAATAGTTTCGGCCCATATCTGTGAAATTCATACTCATGGGACCAAACGGGAAGTATACCTGTCAAACAGAGCGAAATTATCAGATCAGTTCATAAATGACGGAGTCTGAGGTACCTCCTCGTCTTTAAAGTCGGTTACAAATTGGGTAGAGATTTACAATAATGCTTACAACTTTTAAACCTAAGCAACACAAGATGTGATAATGCATTGACCCTGTATTTCATATTTTCTTACAATTAGTAAATTTCCTTATCTTCATCAAAAGTTTATTTTAAAAAATTGACTGAGCAGGAAGGAGTGTATGTTTTATGTATGTATATAAAAATATATATGTATGTGTGTGTGTGTGTGTGTGTGATGTATCTTTGTCACGTTATCAGTTATAATGCAGTCGGAATTTATATTTTTTTAATAATTTAAGTTGTTGCAGAATTTTGATATATATTAATTTTGTAGTTAGACATACTTCGGTTTGTTTATGTATGAAATGTTTATTTAATAACGGTATAATATAAACGCGAGATCGATAGAGATATGAAACTGGTTTGTTGTTTACATGTTTCGAAACGTTTTACGGCAAAAACGTTCACATTAATGGTTAATTAACGGATAACTCTCTTCTGAGTGTATTAATTATTTTATACTAAATATGTTAATATATATTTTTAAACAGTATTAGTACTATTTTTTTAGAAGCCTGCCAGCGTGCGAAGTTATATTTACGAGGTACACAACCTATTTTCTTATTCTTATTTTACGATTATTAGAACATAACTCCATCATTTATTGACCAATTTCGGAAATAGTTTCTTGTATTTAAATTAAGAAGGCTATGCTTCCAGTTTAGTCCCATGAGAATTTGAAAAAAACTATGCCATATTCTTCATTCATTAGTTTTCCACTAAATAAAGAAAATAAGTTTTTTAATTGAATTTAGTCCAATTCAATATTTTTTTAAAGTAAAAATTTGTGGATGAAGAATAGTACTTATCAGTCGGTTATATACTTAAAAAAGTGGGTTTATGTTGCGATTGTTCTTTTTTCTATTATTATTTTATTACTTGTTTAGTTTGAGTTTAATTTTTGAAATTAGCGACCTTAAGACCGTCAGATTTAGCAAATGATTAATATTATTTATTTTATGAGAGATTTTTTTTAATCTAAACTTATAGACGAAAGTAATGAAATCTTCAGCATACTTTTGTCTAATGTAATTAGTAGATTTATCAAATTAAGGTGATGCCTGACACAGATATTTGAAAACTAGGGTACCTTAGTTTGAAATTATTGAGCACGATATTTACTTCTTAGTTAAATGTGGAATCCATAGGTAATGTTGTTTTTATAAGATCAGTATCTATGTCAGTATTCAGTATCCATAATATACTAAGACGTTTATCGCAATGCACAACTTTCTGCAATAATGTCTCAACACACGACTTGATCTACGCTGGTTATGTTGCGAGATATTTGTAATACGCAGTTTTGTAGTAAAAGTTGTTGCTTTAAATTAATGTTTTTTTCGCTTTCATTCTTTATCAAGAAAGAAAGCTAACGTTTGTACTACATGGCCACAAACAGAACTGGCCTCTGTACTATAAATCAGTACTTAGAAGCTGATTGCAAAACCTTTCACAAGAAAAGAGCGTTTAATTTGTATGTGAAATATAAAGGTATAACTTAAGCCTTATTAGCATCAGTGTCAATAACCCATTAATATTTACCACCGTAATGTGAAAGTATTATTAGAATTATAAAGTTATAATTGAATAAATTAATTTTATATACTTTTTATTACACATCAAAATAATTGTATAAAATTTTGAATGATACGCTTATTTTAGTTAAAACAAAAATAAAATTAAATCTTTCAAATTTTGAATGTGTTGTTTGTTGCCAATAGTTTTTATTTTAGTTTTTTTTTTACTAACGCCTTTTTTTAGTTTTAATTATATTTTGAAATTCAAGCTTTTTAAACTTACGTATATCAGCGGTGACAAAGTGCAGCACAAACAGGAGCACTGTAGTGGTCAACATTTCTATAGATATTGCACAATGGAAGCAGAATCGTTTCGCAAAATGCACAGATGTGGAAACCGTTTGAAGAGCGGAGGTATCGGCCAGCCGGGTCGCGATGTCGGCCGGCACTGCCAATAACCAACTACTCCACCTCCACTGCGTTGGCTAAGGACATGTGAACGTTCATCAGCCCTAAGCTGGACTATATACCATTTGCCTTTACTTATCTGAATTTTCATCAATAATTTCGTGCAATTTATTGACTACAAAAGTAAAGTCCTAAGAACTAATTTTTAATTTTTTGTTAACCTACTGCTATTACTCTTCAAAAAGTATGATCTAAAATGTATGAAACAAAAAATCGCATCTGAGGTTGTTATGTACAATTATTTATAGTCTTAACTTACATATAATATATTTTTCCATACTTTAATATGTTTATCTGTTCCCTACACAGATACCTACAAGTCAAAATCATAGCCCTCCTTTAGGCAGGTTGAAGGCATTTCTAGTATATAAATAAATAAGACGAAATAAAAATTTCTTTATACACGCTTATTAACTCGATTAACTCGACCTATATTCATTTCATATCTAAACGTAAAGGAGTTTTCTAAATATGCAAATGCGCAAAAACACTAATAAAATGTAATGAATAGGTTAAAACATGAGTTTTGTTTTAATTTTTTTTTTTATCGAAACTTTGTAAAAACTTGTGAAACTTGAAAAATGAGCTATGTACCATAATCCCTACAGAGTTTAAGTTAAACTTAAAAAAAAAAAAACAATGCCTTTTAAATAAATGTCATTACGCTTATCATGTTTTCTTCATCTCTAAATTTCTATTTATAGGTGTGTAATATTTCCTTTAAATTACAATAGAAATCAAACCTTGAGTACAACCCTTTCAGTTAAAGAAAATATCGAAGATACTGCGAACAAGACGACAAAAATTTGCGAATGGAATAATATTAAGCTGCATGCTTGTAAAATTGACGTGTCTGTCTATATATCTACAACGCTGTGCTTACTAAGTTAATGGAACGATTTTTATGGGTTCTATAAACGAATGAAGATCTATTCAGGCGTATGAAGATCTTCAATAATTAAATAAGAATTTATGAATACATATATAGGTATACTTTTATTCATATATTGTTAAAGCTATTATACTATCATATTTATCTACGGTAAAGTAAATTGATTTAATTGCCCTTTACTCGTGTGACAAGTATTATTATTATAATAATTTATATACGCGTGTGTCAGTAATTATATGTACCTATTACATAACAAACTCTTTTAAAACTTATATGTATGGCATATTATAACATTATTTAAAAAAAAAAGAATTAACAATTTGAATCATAAGTATCGGAATGACATTATTAAGCTTAAACATATTTATTGAAATAAAAACTAAATAGAAAAACAATAATACTGATTTAAGATAGGAGATTAAATGAATGAATTATGTTTAATAGGTATGACATTATTGAATCATAACTCTTAAAGTATGCACTATAAATCGAATGACGAAAAATTTTTCTTTACCTGTATTTTTTAATTGGAAGAAGATTTAATATGACTTATTTTGAGTTAACCTCTTTTACCCGATTGCCAAAATAGAGTATTGTGTTTTATTTTTATATCATAATCTATAACATTTTCTCAAGGGTATGTATCGTAGGGCACGCCACTATTTTGGCAGTAAGACCCATCATGGTGGATTGGCTGGAGAGGCTGCATGGCAGCCTCTCCTAATGGCTGACCCAGGTGCTCACCGGACATGGCTGCTTCGGTAAGTTCCTGTGTCGCATAGGCCGGAAGCCAATGTCTGCGTCCTACCACTGCGGAGGCTGTCGCGAGGACACTGCACTCCATACTCTAGCGGAGGGCTCAGCATGGACTCCTCGTGATGGCCATTGGCGTGGGAAGCCTCTCGCTAGAGACCATGGTACAAAGTGAGAGTGCGTGGGAATCCGCCGTCTCTTTCTGCGAAGAGGTGATGTTGATCAAGGAGGAGGCGGAACGGGGACGGGAGAGGACTAACACTCTTTCGCCCCGCAAAGGACGCACCAGGCGCCGGAGGGCGCAGAATGAACTCCGACCTCCATGAGCGCTGGCCTGGGGGTAGCGGATCGGGCTGCCCGGTACCCTAGCAGAAGCAGGCCTGAGACGGTAGCGCGTCGTGTTCTGCGCGCGCCTCTCTAAGTTGGAGGGGGGCTAGGCCAAAGTTGGGTCAGGTTGGAGGTTGGCTCCAGTGAGGTGATGACCCGTGGGGGTTTCCACACGCAAAAAAAAGGGGGTATGTATCGTAATGTAAAAACTACCAGATAAATTCAACCTATAAAGTGGCGAAACAATTAAGTAACGTAAACTGAATGAGTGACTTTTCTGAATCTTGTCTCTAGTGTGATTTCTTTTCTCTGTTTCTGTGTTTAAGTGAATTTACTCGGTCTCTTCACGGACCTGCAGATGAGCCTATTTCTATAATGAGACTCTCACCATAGATAAAAAGGAAAAGGATAAGTAACCAACAAGACACTATCATATTCTTAAAACTTTTATCATAATTTAAAAAAAAAATGTAGACTCCTAAAACTTAAGAAACAGTTGAGTGACACTATGAGGCGAATAATGTAGTTTATGAAACTGATAGACCATAGAAAAAGCTGTATTTTTGACCTCAAATAATATTTCTTAAATATTCATACTTTTCAAATTAAACAAAGTAAAGTTCAGGCGAATAATGCCCAGTAACAGTCGTGTCTGTAGAAGGTTTAGTTATGAAATAGCCAAGTGACGACATTTGACTATTTATCTATCTATCTACGAATTACTGATCAATTTAACAGAATAAATCAGTAAAATATGAAAACCTTTTTATAATATATATACGTATTAAGACGATTTGACTGCACGTATGGCAAAGTGGTTAAGTGTTCACCTCACCTCTACGCTGCCGCAACGAGTGTTGTGTTGCTGCGATCTGCTCACGGGACAACAGTTTGTGTAATCCTCAAATTGTTGATCTGAGTCTGGGTATTCGTTATTTGAATGTTTAGTTCCCAGCCCCAGCCAGTTCTAGATATGCGACACCGAGATATATAGACACCCACAATGCTGTCAACCGGGCGAAATGATTGGGAAGTGTAATGCGAACTGTCTGTAGCCGGGAGATCAAAGCCCGCTAATCTATAGTTGTGTTACAATATAATCGAAGTGTGAAACACGCTTGATAGACTTCTTCCGCCATTTTACCCCATCCTGGATGCGGCCGATTTTGTGTTTGCATACGTGGCTAATTTAGTCTACATTCACAAGCAGATCCATCGATTCCGAAAACAATTTTAAGTTCTCTAGTAAATTTAGGTGAACTGTTTATAAGACCACTATTATCTTCTTAATTGCTACAGATACTCGTTTAAACTTTAAAAAAAAATGGATAAAAATATTTAGAAAGCTTGAAATGTTTTGTAACTGTGCGTTGTAAAACTAAATTTTACGAACTTAGTCACAGTTACGTTCTCAAGCAACTGTCAAATGTGATTGGGTCGAGCGGAGGCACGGCTCCCTGTCATATAGGGTAACGCAGGTGCTTACCGGTCATGGATGTTTTGGGAAGTACCTGCGGGACATTCGCAGGGAGCCGGATGCCCGGTGCCACCACTGCGTCAATTGCGAGGTAGACACGGCGTGGCATACGGTACAAGAGTGTAATGCTTGGGAAGAGCCGCGCCGTGCCTTAGTAACAGAGATAGGGACTGACCTCTCGCTCAATGCGCTTGTGCGCGCCATGGTCGAGAGCGAGAGGTCATGGGATGCAGTGGTCACCTTCTGTGAAACTGTTATGACACAGAAGGAGGCTGCGGAAAGGGAGAGGGAAAACACGACTTCTCTCTCCATCCGCAGACGATGCACCGGACGTCGGAGGAGGGCCGACAATGCCCAATTCCGGCCTCCGTAAATGGACCCGAGGGCGGTGTACGTGGGGTACAGTCCACCGCCCAAATCGTTTAACAGGTCCGAGGTTGCGGTCGTGTAGTGTTCCGCGCGCCTCCCTCAGGGAGTGATGGTGGGGGAGAGGCGCATTTCCCCCTCAAAACGAGATGGGGTCCGCTCCGGACGGCCACCTGCTGGCCGCGGAAGAATGTCGTGTTCCCGCGGCCCTCGGCAGCAGGTGCGAGGAAGGAACACACAACACCCCTCCGCTGATGCCCCCGGCGGAGGATAGTCCATGAGGATTTCCCCACGTAAAAAAAAAAAAAAAAAAAAAAAGCAACTGTCAAAAGGAAAATAAATAAATAAAGTATCGTGTATGCAAAAAGGCACCTATAACTTTATTTTTGAGTTCAGCCAACGTACGAAATTTATAATATAGCGTATTGATAGAAATTAAAAAAAAAAGCTTAACTTAGTTTAGATTTTTAGTCCTTAAGTTGTTGTGCTTACTATAACTTAAAATCGCACTATAAAAATCCAAGTAAGAAAGTAATAATAACAACAATAAAAATTCAACCAGATCCGTTATGCTTACCACAATTAAAAAATAGTGTTGTAACGATAAACTAATGATGTTATAGTATGTACAAAGATCGCAAACTTACGTAACAAAGTAATTTGCTTACATCCGTGATATCAGATCACAGTGTTGTTTTTATTGTGAGAGACAGAGAGTAATACACTATTTATTTAGTTAGAGGACTTGGACTTCGCGGCACCAGCCAGTCAAATTATAGGTATGCCACCCTGGCATGCTTGACCTATTGCTTATATTGCCAATCCATCTGTATAAGGAATATTCTTTTTCTTTCGCTTTCTATCCTCCCTTTCCTGTCAATACACTAATTTTTTTCCATCCAATTTCGGCAATAGGCTTCCCGTATTACGTAAATAGGACCAAATGGGCAAAACGTTAATTACGCCTCTGCCTTCCCCTTCTTCCTTCTTATTTTAGTAGACGATTTAGTTGAGTCATTATTTTACCGCGTTTATAGGTAAGGATATAATAATACATTATTAAGGAGTTCAACCAACCGATTGGATTGGTCTTAAAAAAAGTGAAAGAGCGAAGACCGGAGCTATGGCGCACTTTGTGAGGGGTCCGCGTACAACAATGGATTTTAGTGGGCTAACTGATAGACCAGCTTCTTGCACGGTGAGCTCAAAACACCACGCTTCATTACGTGTTTACAGCGTGTTTACCTGGACGTAATCCCAACACATCACACTGCCTTGTATCAATACAATATCTTTCCTGCTCACTCTCTCTCTCAGCCTCACTTACGTCTACCTATGTCTTTGTGATTTACTAGTGTATAAGTGTGTATAATAGAGTCTCCTCGCCATGGTCCGCACAAAGTAGACAACAGAAACAAGCTCGTACTGCTGAAATCGTTATCGAAGTTATAGTCGCCGATTAAAGCATCTGGTAAGTATGTAAATCAGCCGGAAGAGATTGCCATGATGAATCATCAGGCAATCCTCCATCACAAATCTTACCACAACGATTAATGACGCGTCCATACGAAACTGTTTTAAGTTTGCGTTTGTTTGTTTTAAGTGCGACTTTATCGACTTTGCAGTTTTATTACTATTGGGTCTACACAAATTCCTCATATCCGAACTTTAAAATTAAAATGTGAGCAAAATTAGTATGTGTTTTGTGTATATGATGTTTTTCTGCTACATTCTAGAGCTAAGGTGGCTTTATAGATTTCGGGACCTAAGGTGTCATTCAAATCGTCTTAATACATGGTTGGGAATGATATAGAATCAGCAAAATAAAGAAAGGAACTTAATAATGCAATGGGTTTAAATAATAAAACCCAAACAAAAAAAAAGTTTTAAGAATTGAACGAAGTCCATTTTCAGAACGACCATTTTTAATTAATCATTTCCGTTGTATCATAATAATTTGCATGAACACAAACGTAACAATTGCAATTATGTAGTAAAGCGAATAAATTTAAACGTATTGTATCTTTTAGCATACTTTATGAAGCAAATTACTTATGTTTAAAACAAAAAGTATTCACTCGTGTTATTTACACGCATAACATAAATGTTCTAAAAATAACAAATAAAAAAAATGTATTGCGAATACATTTATACACATATTACATTATATATATATGAGATACATAGACTATGTTTGTAGATCTATATCCCTATAACGTCTTCATTACTGTAACAAACGTTACAAAGCTTTGCTTTGAAACGTTGCCAGGGTTAAGGAAAAGGTCACAGGACATACATACTTCATCCAGAAAAAGAGTACTATTCCGGAGGGATAGACAAAATAAATTTTACTGCGAAAATTTTTTTATTTGAAAGGTGGTGTTTCCCGTTTGGTCCCATTTTAATTTGGTCTAGTTCTGACAATGGCATCCCTGAGAAAACCACATAAGTCTTTAATTTGCATTAAGCAAGCGACAAATGGACGAAAAACTCAATATCACGGCAACTGATTTCGATGATTCTTATCTTATTGGAAAGGATGTACTTCTTGATGACAAGAAATTCAGGATGGGTGACAACTGGAACAATCTAAGGATTAGATGCTGTGCTGCTTTAAAAGCGGAGATATTTAAGAAGCGGTTTATCCTAACAAGATGAACATAGCTCCCATCGCTCCAGCAGAAACAGACCCGGTTGTACAACATCAAATCCAAAGATAAAACTGCAACAAGTAAAAACTCTTTTTAAATATGATAAATATGGACTACTATCAGTCATCATCATCATGCATGATTCTAAGAATTCTTTCTAACGTAGACTAAACGTTCTTACTTGAAGTCCAGATTAGGGACCTGTTTTGTGTCCCAAAACTGAGATGAGAACTTTTTCGGAGGATGTGATGAAACTTCAAAAACGTAAAATCATTAAATAAACAAAACTTTCTTCATCACAAGTAAATTTATATATATATAAGGAATGACAAACTAGAGGGCACCAGTGGCGATACGTATGCGGTGTTGATGAAGCAACGTTTTGGTCAAGGCAATCTGGACCTCTTGAGATATCAGATTGGCAACGACAGTATCTAAGAGGAATCCATTTACGAAATGATACATCGCCCTATTATGTTTTTTTTTTTAATATGAAATTATATTACTCCATATATATATGTATAGGTTTGTAATTTATGCGGTATAGCGAAAGCAGTTGGTACACTCAAATTCGTATAAAAATAAAAATGTATAGGGCACTAAAATATAATTACCGGTTAATAAATCGTCAAGTTTCCTGGAATGTTACTTCAGCAGGCCGCTACTCCGGTTATGAGCATCGCCGGGAAGGATGCAAGTATAGGAACTGATTATCCGTGTAACTGCAATAGGTGATTAAATAGGTTTCTACTGTATGTAATTATAGTGTTAATCCGATTAAAATGCAATGGTGTTGTAATAGTAAGTAATACTTGACTTTCGTTAGCGTTGTGTAATATTTATTGTAGAGTTTTTTGAAGTGAAAACTTATTTAGGCGCGTTTAGCACTTTGTGGGTGAACAAAAGTCATGGAACTCGCGTCATCGTCACCGAACGCTTTCCATGAGCTATAGGTATACTGTGTATAATCTAATAGCTCGACATTACAATTCACAAGTTACTTAGTTTTCACTGCTATTGGCAGTCCCCAGACTGCCCGTATATATATTTTTTTTTCTTAAATTAAGACAACTCCCGCACTAGGATTAATTCCTGTATCACGAGAGACTTTACAATCCCAAATCAGTCTTAAGTACCGACTGAATATTCATATATAATATTTAAATACCTTCAATATACGATAAAAGTCAATGAAGAAATAATTTTATATGAAATTGACATAGCTGATATATTGAAAGGTCAAAAGCAATATTTGAAAATTATTATAAATTTTAAATTTGTTATTCGGCAAATGTTTATTGAACTGCTCAAATTTATGCAGTCAGGGTAGTTCAGGGCCACTGGTTTAAGTGTTTTTGTTAAACGAGAACTGATCCACGTTTATTCAATCTTATGCACCAGCGGTATCTGACGGTAACTATACATCTTTCTCCCCAAACTTGTCAAGTACTTATCAGATATGTAAGTTGTTCCTGCTTACGGCTTCACTTTCATGGTTCATTACGTAAAGCTTATATTAACTGTAATTTACGATTATTGTAGATTAAAAGAAACTTTAGTAACTTAGATGAACATAAACTCACGCCCGTATACCCAAAGAGGTAGGCAGAAGCGCTTAGGTGACAAACGCCAATTTTACTTACATTAGATCAGATAAGACAAGATAGAATAATCTTTACATATTGCTTAAAATTAAATATACCAGGTTTATAATCACAATCGGCGGCCCTTATCGCTAAGAGCGATCTCTCTTTGGATAGACTAGTAGTTTAATAATAGGGAGTTTAATGCAAGATAGAAGTAAATAGGAGGAGAAAATGGAATTTAGTTGCAACGTCAACGTATAAAACTTAGTACATCTTACTAATAAACATATATCTACAGATATACACACACATATGTTTAGTACATTACTATATACATACAAATAAAATCCATATCTATACACATATACCCGTAAGGATTTGTTATTATAAAAGAGTAATCAGGAAGATAAATAATACTTTTTGAACACTTTTAAATACTGCCAGCGATTGATTTAATCTTTACTTAGAGCGAATATTTACTAAGGATATTGTATACATACAATAAACGACATATATATATGTACTATAAACGTGGGTCATACATTACTACTATGTTCATTATCCCCTCTTGCTAAGCTAGGAGCGGTCGAACCCGCAATCTCTTGATGCAAGTCCGATGCCTTATATATTTCGCTACCGACCTTATTACGCTTTTGTCAAAATACATTGTTTAAATTACACCCATCTACTTTAAATTTCCAACTCGGTATTTGAATTACATGAATCAGTCATTCGCCTAATCGTTTTTATAAGCTGAACGTTGTCTGTGAAGAAAGTCACAAAACATGAACTAACGCAATTTTGTCAACTAGTAGAGTTAGACGCAATTTCGGAATTATCTAAAACTCCTGGCAAATCAGTGGCCTAGTTACAATAAACACAGGATTTTTTGTAATGTAACAAGCGCTAAGCTATGTCACCACACAAACATTCCAATCCCGAATGTCGGTTCCTATATATTCTTATTATTTGTTTTTTGATTACAACATATAAGGACTGCGTTGATCCCTAACCACACATTTTTACACATTGTTCTTAACAAACAAAGAAAACCTAAGTGATCCTTATTCTTGAAGGTAACATTCATACAATTTTACTATATAATAAATAAATGACATTGTTGAAGACCAATATTGCCGCAATTTTCTAACCATTAATATATATGCATGCAATGGTGCTTACGCAATTGAAACACTCTTATTACGTGCTAATGCGCAACACGAAAATAAAAAAACTAATATTGCGAATGTACATTGTGCGAGAACATTCGTAAACTTGTAGTGGTTACCATTCGTGTCACGGACATGGCTCTTCGAACTTTGTGTAATAATTCTCTAAATAAAGAACAAGTAAATAAAATACTGTAGATATAAGAACAGAAAGTAGTGGCCGTATAAAGAAGGGAAGATGCAGCAACTGGTAGAGCTATTAGTATAGTTAGTTGTGTTAAGGGATCACAACAGGCAGGGACAGGCATAGGGAGGTAGGTACAAAAGAGTCCTGTGAATTCCTGTCAAAATTTGTATTAGTCTAGCTTAGTACGTAATACGTAAGGTATTAGACCCTAATAGGAAAGGGGGATGGACCTTGCATGGTTTGAAATCTGCTTGCAAACAGTTGTATAGCATAATTAAGAAGTCAATCGATACTGTTAAAAGGGCAGCCTGATTGTTCAGAAAAGAAGAAAGAAAATCATTTAATTTACCAGAACAGGCATACCACAAATATTTTACAACGAAATATAAACAAAAATAAACAAATCATATAAAATTTATATAATAAAACAAAATATTTACAAAACCCAGTTATGTCATTTTCATAAAAGTGACAAATGATGACTGAGCACATGATCACTGTCAATGCTACGTATCTAACCACTTTTTTATATTCAACTTTATTAATTTTATGATTTACTGAATATAGAAATTCAGGTTTTCAAAAGTCTACACATACAACAATTACATAATTATTTCTGTTACTGAGGGTTGTACGCCGCGTTCTAGAAATAGGTACCATGGTGGAAACTGAGCTTTAGGTGTCAACCTTTGAAGACGACTCTACCGGGTAAACTTAGAATGGGCTGGTATTACTTTATTATAGTGATGGTAATCGATATCGAAAAGTCTAATGAAGCTTATCAACTACTAAATGCGTACTAATACTTAATAGTTAAGATAATTCTTATTTTACATAACAATTATTACCACATAGGGTAAAAAAGAAAGGATTGTAAGGAACCGATATTATCATGCTCAGTTAAATAAAGGCTCACAAATTAGAAGAAGTAGTAACTTCACATTGAACAAATCCAATGTGCCGGAATGAAGCTATGACAGTGTAATTTTTTTTTTATGATTTAGTTTTTTCGAGGTATATTTGTAAAGATTAAAGCATTAGTTTTTCTTAGTCTTAAGCCCCTGTTAAATTGCTCGATATTACAAATCTACAACATTTTGCGGGAACACCTTTTATCTAGGCGTCATTCATGAATAGTCATGATTTAATAAAAGACCTAAACTTTATTGTTTTAAATCTGCTGTGTATACAAAACTTACGAGACATAATATCTTTTATAGAGTGAAACGTGACTATTCTAGATTTAAATCCTTTTATTTATAATATACAATGTTTTGCCTTAAACATTCATTATGTATAAAGAGCCCTATTCGTATTTATTTTCCTATTACGTTTCATTATCTATTATTGAACAAATCTGATCATTGACGTAAAAATTTAAACGCATTATTGAGAGCTTCTATAAAAGTAATAGATCTTCTAGAAATAATTTCATCTACAGACCAATTAAAGTACTCAAACGACGGAAACGTTTCTAATTCCTAGCATCGCCCGCCGGTTGCTTATGTATGAAAATTATCATCTTGTTGAGTCTTGCAAAACGTTCTGATGATAGAATTATCATTTATTGTGTATTTGACACAAACTTGTCCTTTAATCTTTTAATGCGTACTTCAAAAATAATTTATTCAAACACGCACGTTTTAAAAGATTCAACCTATCGGAATTCACACAACTAAAACAGCAACCTTAAATTTGATGACGTAAACGGATGATAACTTGGAACTCGTGAGACTTCAACACCTGACCGAGTTTATCGGTGCAATATAATAAGCCCTACGTGCTCATCTTCAGATACAGGAGCAACAATAGCTGCAGTTTGTATGACAAATACGTCAAATAATCCTATCAGAGAACACTCGTGGGTATATAAGGTACAGTAGATAGTTCAAAACTGTTAGAATTGAAACAATATGAGTTCCTGTCAAGTCATTGTAGTAGTGTTATACTTAGGAGTGGCACAGGTGAGCTATTTTTATACAGATACATATATTATTAAAGTAATAATTTGTTAGAATATTGAATTCTATTAAAATTAAAATAAATATTTAATTATTAATTTTTTAAATAAAAAAAAGAAGGAATAGGTAATCTAAGAATTCCTAATAAAAGTAGAAGCTTCTCATATCTCTTTATTATGCACAAAGATTTATTTTGCACTGCCAAGGCTAGTACGAGGAGAGTTTTTAAATAAGAAAAAGTTAATAAGTCTTAACAAATGCATTAAGGTCATTCCCTACGGTCTTTCTTTGACCTTTCATCAGATCCTTCACATACTCTTACCCACTTTTGATATTAAACTGTATTTGAAATCTCAAGTCTAAGTCTAAGTTTAAAACTTACCTTAGGTTGTTATATACTATAAAAAACTGAATGAAATAATCAAGATAATAGTGAAGTATAAGTTATGGTTACAATTTTTTTTTTTGTTTTAGTGGGATGTTTACCAAACGGCACCAGTGAGCCATGTGCAGTTAAGACAGCCAGTCACTTACGTAAATAAATATCCCATGTATTCCTATCCAATGTCATATTGCTTATGCAAATACAACAGAGGAAGTAAATTACCCAATAGAAGACTTCAACCAAATGAAGTCAGAATATCTATACCAACAGCTAGCCAACCGGGAAGCACTAACGTCATAATTGATACTAGAAAGCATCCCAATGAATCTCCCGATTACAATTACAAACCACATGTAAATGTCACAACAAATATAAATGTGATCTTGGAACGCAAACGTTATCAAGAATGTGATGCTGATAATTCGAAATGCAGCGCAGCAGGTTTAGACTCCAATGGTGCCGCTACAGGCTCAAATGCTGCTGCTGCTGCAGGATCAGATGCCACCACTACAAGTAATGACGACACTGGTTCAAGTAATGCCGGTACTGCTGAAGCAGGGTCCAGTTCAGGAGTGATTAGTGAGAATGGCGCAGCAGGCGCGGACTCCAGTGGTTCTACTAAAGGTTCTAATGGAGCAGCCGCTGCAGGATCAGATGCCGGCACTACAAGTAATGACGACCCTGGTTCAAGTAAGGACGGTGCTGCTGAAGCAGGGTCCAGTTCAGGAGTGATTAGTGATAATGACGCAGCAAGTGCAGACTCCATTGGTGCCGCTACAGGCTCTGGTGCTGCTGCCGCTGCAGGATCAGGTGCTGCTACTACTAATAGTGACGCCCCTAGTTCTAGTAATGACGGTGCTGCCACTGCAGGGACTACTTCAGGAGTGACTAGTGACAATAAGCCAGCCAGTGCAGACTCCAGTGATGCAACTAAAGGCTCTGATAGCGCTGCCGCTGCAGGATCAGGTGCCGCCACTACAAGTAATGACGACCCTGGTTCTAGTAATGACGGTACTGCTGAAACAGGGTCCAGTTCAGGAGTGATTAGTGACAATGGCGCAGCAGGTGCGGACTCCAGTGGTGCATCTAAAAGCTCTGATGGAGCTGCCGCTGCAGGATCAGGTGCCAGCACTACAAATAATGATGACTCTGGTTCAAGTAATGACGGTGCTGCTGAAGCAAGGTCTACTTCAGGAGTAGCTAGTGATAATAAGGCAGCCAGTGCAGACTCCAGTGGTGCAACTAAAGGCTCTGATAGCGCTGCCGCTGCAGGATCAGGTGCCGCCACTACAAGTAATGACGACCCTGGTTCTAGTAATGACGGTACTGCTGAAACAGGGTCCAGTTCAGGAGTGATTAGTGACAATGGCGCAGCAGGTGCGGACTCTAGTGGTGCATCTAAAAGCTCTGATGGAGCTGCCGCTGCAGGATCAGGTGCCAGCACTACAAATAATGATGACTCTGGTTCAAGTAATGACGGTGCTGCTGAAGCAGGGTCCAGATCAGGAGTGATTAGTGACAATGGCGCAGCAAGTGCAGACTCCATTGGTGCCGCTACAGGCTCTGATGCTGCTGCCGCTGCAGGATCAGGTGCTGCTACTACTAATAGTGACGCCCCTAGTTCTAGTAATGACGGTGCTGCCACTGCAGGGTCTACTTCAGGAGTGACTAGTGACAATAAGCCAGCCAGTGCAGACTCCAGTGATGCAACTAAAGGCTCTGATAGCGCTGCCGCTGCAGGATCAGGTGCCGCCACTACAAGTAATGACGACCCTGGTTCTAGTAATGACGGTACTGCTGAAACAGGGTCCAGTTCAGGAGTGATTAGTGACAATGGCGCAGCAGGTGCGGACTCCAGTGGTGCATCTAAAAGCTCTGATGGAGCTGCCGCTGCAGGATCAGGTGCCGCCACTACAAGTAATGACGACCCTGGATCTAGTAATGACGGTACTGCTGAAGCAGGGTCCAGTTCAGGAGTGATTAGTGACAATGGAGCAACAGGTGCAGAATCCAATGGTGCAGCTACTGGTTCTGATGGCACTGCACCTGCAGGATCAGGTGCTGCTACTACTAATAGTGACGCCCCTAGTTCTAGTAATGACGGTGCTGCCACTGCAGGGTCTACTTCAGGAGTGACTAGTGACAATAAGCCAGCCAGTGCAGACTCCAGTGATGCAACTAAAGGCTCTGATAGCGCTGCCGCTGCAGGATCAGGTGCCGCCACTACAAGTAATGACGACCCTGGTTCTAGTAATGACGGTACTGCTGAAACAGGGTCCAGTTCAGGAGTGATTAGTGACAATGGCGCAGCAGGTGCGGACTCCAGTGGTGCATCTAAAAGCTCTGATGGAGCTGCCGCTGCAGGATCAGGTGCCGCCACTACAAGTAATGACGACCCTGGATCTAGTAATGACGGTACTGCTGAAGCAGGGTCCAGTTCAGGAGTGATTAGTGACAATGGAGCAACAGGTGCAGAATCCAATGGTGCAGCTACTGGTTCTGATGGCACTGCACCTGCAGGATCTAGTGCTGCTACTACTGCATAAGCAAATGGTGACAGTAAAACTAAATTAAATAATGACTTTATGCATATAACAAAAAAGTACTATGCGATTAATGTGTGAATAATTGTATAAGTGCTTGAATATATCTTTGTTTCCACTATGTTTCTCTAACTTACGGAGTAATCAATAAAGGTTATGTAATGCTAAAGTGTGTTTGTGTGTTTTTTACCGTTTGGAGTGACTTACTTGAGTGTTTAAAGGGGCAGGAAGCAGCAGCGTTGTAGGCTGGGCACGTGTGGCTTCGATCCACCTTTTTTGTCGCCGGTTCACCCGTGTTAGCAACGAGACGTTTTTTAGGTAGAAATAGGAATATAGGGGACACTCGCGTGTTATTTATTGTACGTTTCGCGGTTTCACTTGTACTTTTTGATACTTTTTATGTCAATGATAAGGATAAATGATTTCTCGTTGTTGATTACATATATATCCAAATATTACAATATAAATACGTGAGTTAAAAAATTGATTCAACTATGGAATAAATAGCGTTTACACCGTTCACGTATAAACTACTGAACCGATTATCACGTAGGTCATTGACTTAAGCCGGCAGGGTGGTTTGCTTTAATTATAACAAACAGTTTTAGCATTTAGTTATTCAGCTGTTATTTTACAAATTAGCGAATTAGCTGTTTATTAATTAATAATAATATGAGCATATGAGGATGGACCACACCACGTACAATGTTGCCAGCCTTATCCGAAATATAAATGTTGACCGCAACATGCCTTTGGATGTTGATATACTAGATAACTGGAAACAAGTAGTATGTGTGTTTCGTTTTAATTTAGATCATTATTTAAATGATATTCTGACACATACCTTCATATATATTTGGAATATACTAATTATATTAATGGTTCTGTATAGGTTCAGATACTACATTACATAGTAAAATTGCTTTTGCAATAATAAAATGCTCGTATATTGGCCGAAGTCCCAAAACAAAGCAGTCTTATCTTTAAGGGAACCAGAGGTACCTTACATCTAAAAAAAATACCTTTAAGGGTACCAGAGGTACCTTAAACCCAATAAAAATATTATTTAATATCAAGAAAAAATAACTTTTTCACTAAGGAGTCGAGTCTATATCAAATGAAAATCGAGTTTTAATATTGTAATCACACATACTTAGCATTTACTTTCGGCATTGGCATTCGATATTACTCCACCAAATCTTCTGTCAAATGTTCTTTGTTTTAAAGAAACCTTCATAGAATGATCCTGTGAATAGGTAAAACATATTAAACAGAACAGAAGTCAAAGTAAAGTATACTTAAAAATAAATGGAAAGGCGACGATTTAAGTACGATATTTTAATTATACATAATTTATACATATATGATTTCATTGTTTTTTTTTGTAATCAATGAGCTACAATATTCTCACAAATAATGTCTATTCTAATGAGTAAAAATCACAGTGAGCTTTATACATAAATCTAGTTTTGTAGTACGATTATATATCTAGGGTTTGGGGAGTAGCTGGTCTAGCGTTAGTCCATCTACAATTTTGTTAGCGCTATCTAGAAGTATCTTTGATACGGTTTTCTCCAAATAAGGCTTCGTTGCTTTTAAAAAGTCGCCTCTGTTCTGGTTTATTGCTGCATTGGTTGCGTCACCTGTAAATAGAATATGAAGACAAATTTACCCTCTAATATCAACATTCACACTGCTGGCAGTTAAATCTGCGCCACTCCTCTCGTACTTAATACAATAACGAACTCTACTCATTAACAGAATCGGAGCAACGAATCTACAACTTGAAAAAATTGTCTTATAATTAGCCTATGGAAAAAGTATATAACTCAATTCAATGCGCCTATTATAATAAATCGTAAGAAGCTGTATTCTTCATCGCTTAATTAACCATCTTACCCGTGGATTTTTTGTTTAAATTAAAATAGGCCAACCATAAAAAAAAAACAACCAACCGCGAGTAAAACAGTTTAAAACGAAGATAGAAAATCGTAAAAAGGAGACGAATTGAGAATCTTCTCTTTTTTTCAAATACGTTAAAAATGGTACATAAGATGTTTGAATAGCTGAATTATTAAATTAGATTGTTCTTACTTTTACAAAAATAATAGATAAAATACAAAAAAAAAGACTATCATAGAATATTTTAAATAAAAAGTCACAAACCAAGGGATTTGTCGCCGTTAAAGAGCCCGTTAAGCCTAACACGGTAGTCCTTAACCTGGATATCGACATCCATCTTGTTAAACTTTATGTATTCCACACCATCCTGCTTGAAGATCTGTGAGCTGATCAGAAGCTCTGCCTCGCACTTCACTGTAATGAATATGCCTCTTGAATTAAGTACTATACAAAAATCATTATTGGCATCAATTCTATTTTTTCTTTTTCTTTTTAAATGACAACTCCCGCACTAGGATTAATTCCTGTGTCGCGGGGGACTTTACAAACATTCAAACAACGGACACAAAGAACACCTAGACTCAGAACAACAATTTGAAGATTACACAAAGTGTTGTCCCGTGCGGGGATCGAACCTGCAACACTCGGCGCGGCAGCGTAGTGGTGAGGTGACCACTTAAACCGCTACGCCATCCGTGCATCTTATCATTGTTTAGGAAGATAAGCAACGCATTCATAGTTTGAAACTTAGATGTGAACAAGTTATGAATGTGTACTAGCATTATATGAATAAAGAAACTTCTGATAACAATTCCAAGAAAGAAAGTGGATGTTCTTTAAACGCCGTTGTTTAGACACAAGAACAAACTATCAGTTGAGGAGTTTTCGCAATCCTATTTTTAGTGAATCACTTTTAAATTTAAGTAGATAAGTAAATATATGTAAAATAATGAAAAGAGATATAATTGTAACAGAAACCGCAAAAGTAAATCATGCATCTTATGATCGTTATGTATTTTTCTCACCAGCATCAGCAGTGAATGTCCCTTCTCCTTTTAGTTGTACAATAAGTATTTGTCCGTCTAGTTTGTAATCACCATCGAAGTGTAGTTTTGGAAAGCGAACACGAGCCTTGATAGTCAGCGAGTCAAAGTCAACTCTGTAAACCAAAACAAGGAAGTATTCTTAGCTTCGTATTTATAGCTATCTACACACTCGTCTTGAAGAATGCTATGTGCGCAAAAATAATTTTGGTTGATATAAGAGGTCCAGTACTAGAAGTGATAAAGTTAAATGAAAAAGGGTAATATATGGGTAATATAGGTAATAATGATAGATACTAGTATGTTGATATACTTACACTAAACTTTTTATCTTGAAATCTGCAGCACCAGTTACCGTCACGTTGTGTCCCGACGCACGCACGTTACTATTGTCTGACGTCAGTGCTTTGATCTGAAATAACAAGAGAAATGTACTAGATTTCCTGGCCTGCATCGCTAGATTTTATAATTGTGCTAGCATTTTTCGAAGGTGGTTATTTTTTAAACTCCGGGAACAGTAAGTAGGTAGTAGAGCCACGCTGATTTCAGGGCAGGGCTACCCTAAGTACTACCTTCTCACAAAAAACCAGCCTACAGCGACAACATTCGTGCTGCTGTCTTTCGCTGGTGAGTGCGAGACCGGAGGCCCAATGATGCAGGGGTAACAGTTATCGTGGTATGTGTGTGAACAGTAGAGTGCTCGTAGAATCATTGTGAGGGTGGCGTGGATCGAACCGAAGAAACGGTGATGCCGCTGGCCACCCGCGGCATAGAGAGGGGCCAACCACTTCTAACCACCCTGGGAGGCTGCCCCGTCAGGTCGCGCATAATCGACGGAGTCTCTCGTCGTACCGGTTGGTGGGACCGGGTGACCATTTCCGGGAGGAACGGGGCCCTTCCGTCCTACGGTTTGGTCACCACCATGCCTCACCGTTACATAAGGACACAGCATTTTGAGCCTCAGTTTACACTGTCACGATGACTGTCATGCCTTTTACGCCCCCTTTCCCCACTCTATCATAGCAGTACAAACAATGAAAACTGGTCCAACAGCGGCATCTTCCTCTCTCACCATCCCGCTTTTTGAGGTAGAGTACACTAACATACGTGGACTACATGCAAAGTTCAGCGCCGTACACCAGCACGTCGAGACGGCTCGGCCAGCCATGCTTTTTCTTACGGAGACACGAATACGCCGCCCTGCCAACGCGGCATATCTCTACTATCCCGGCTACGTGCTTGAGGAGTGCTTCCTTGCGATGGCTGGGGTATGTCTTTTCCTCAGGGTGGATGTTTGTTGTCGCCGTCTGCACTACCTAGAAAACACATCCTTCTCCATCCTTTGGCACCACGTCGATTTTAGCCGGATCTACGTTTGCCCTTATCGGTCCCGTACCGGAGACTCCGAGATAACTCGACTCTTTGACTACCTGAGTCACGAAATAGATAAAGCGCAGGAGTAGTTCCCCACCCCCGAACTGGGGTTTTTTGGAGACTTTAACTGCTACCATGAGTCCTGGCTGAGATCTTCCAGAACGGACGGAAAACTGTGCACCTGAGTTGGCTCCCGTACTGACGCGCTTGTATCGCCTATCCTATTCCTCAGGAATTGTTCCGGAGGCGAACGTTCAACCCATTCCCAAAAAAGGCGGCTGCCAATTATCGACCTATAGCCGTCACTTCCATATTCTGTAAGGTGCTCGAGCGGATAATCAACACACAATTAAACCACTACCTAAAGGGTCACTCCTTGTTAAATGATCGGCAATATGGTTTTAGGCCGAACTGATCCACGGGTGATCTCTAGCGTACGTCACACACGGGGTGAGGCTATGGATAGTCATGGGGAGTCTGAACCGCATTAGGGTTCTCTGCGACGACGCGGCCTCTAATTTCTAGCAGGTAAGCGCTGGTGTACCTCACGGCTCCGTCCTATCGCCTACGCTATTCCTTTTGCATACAGACATGTTGGCTCTTGGCAACATACATTGTTATGCAGAACAGCACAGTACACGGGCGATATTTTGGATGGAACGACAGGAGCTTGTCGCTGTGCTCGACCCGAGCTTGAGCCGCATTTCTCAATGGGGTTGAGAAAAACTGGTCGAGTTCTGCGCTAAGAAAACACAAGCAAACAAAAAGTCTCTATTCCTTCCCCTTCCTACTTCAGAACTCTCAACTACCACTACAGATTGTACACCGTATTCCAGAAACTAGGTGGATCACTATAAACTGTCATAGACATACGAGTACATATGTAAAGCCACCTTAATACTGATTTGTAGGAATCATCGGTTCAGTAATTAAAATGTGCTTTCACTTTAATTGCTGAACCGATGATTCCTACAGAAAACCTACCTACTAGAAAAAACTCACATTAGTATTTATAAACGACTATATAATGTTTTTAGATTTCGTGTATGAATTTGAGATTTATATTCCTCGACGACGTCTAAGTGACTGAACAGATTTATTTAGAAGAATCTTTTCAAAATCCCGAATAAACTGATGAAATGTGTATGGCTGCGAAGGATATAAAAACTGACCTCTGGTATGAAGAAAGGATCTATTTTCGGAACATCAATCTCCGGTATTCCTGATATAAGTTGGGGCTTGAGGGCTTCGATTGACTTCAGTATGCAATTGTCTAGAGTGCTTCGTTCCCGCTTGCACACTTTGATATAGTCCGCTGAAAGAATATTATGAAAATATTATCTATACACATTTAATAAAACTGAATAGTATATTTTTTTCTTTTCGGTCTAAACTTTAGCAACCGCGGCCATTGCTACTTCGGCAGATGTGGCCAGCTCATTATCAGTATTCGTCGAGCTATGTCTGTAACTTTAGTTCTTTGTTGGATTATCTCATTCCGAATGTTATCCTTCAAATATGTGTATACGTCTAGTGTCTGACAATAAAAATCTAACTGGTATTATAAAAACGAAAGTGTCTTAGTTTCTATGTTACGCTAGCACGTAGGTACTCAATCCTGTATCTGTGTACTCAATCCTGATCTTCCCACATGAGCCAATTCGAGGTCGCGGTTATGAGTTATAAAATCCGGGTTCGTATCCTGGTTGCAAGATCTTAGATATGCAGAAATATCTATGCACAATAGTTATTAAAGTATACAAAAGGTACAACTTATACCTCCATTAAAAGACCCTGGTCCAATTTCCAACAGACTTTTTTTTTTTTTTTTAACGTGTGGAAACCCCCTCGGGCCGTCATCCCACCGGGGTTTTCGGTGGAACGGTGTGTCGGAATCGGACCGACTAAAACCACACGGTGTGCCATCCTGCGCCTAAAATAGGAGGAATCCGGGAACAGTTTTGGTAAGACATCCGGACCCCTCCTAGCGCCTGTTGCCCGCAACAGTGCGGGCACCACCTTCTGGTAACTCTCAATTAGGCAACGTCCAGACACACCAGGACGTCGCCTCCTCGCGGCTGTCCATATGGCGGATGGAGGGGAAAACCCGTCCCGACCACCCGCGGCCACACTCAGGGCGGCATGAGGCGCTGGTAAGCCTACGCCGCCCGGTTCGCCGGAATTTCCAACAGACTGCTTCAAGCGTGAAAATTACAATGTACAATACTTATGGACAATAGCTGTTCGATTGCAAGGAGTAAACCATATATTACTTAACAAGACATCTCATTATTTTATGATGTCCCATTCTTCTTGTAAACCATCTTATATTAGATTCGTTACCACATAATCAGGGATTTGAATAACTTACAACATACTTATAGTATAAATGACTTATTTTTTTATATATTTATATGACAATTTCGAATATTGTTGAGAAATATTATGAAATGAGAAAATTTCATTTGTATTTATTATACTTGTACATACGATGGACACCCCGGACCGCATAAAAAAGTGTAGATAGCTTATCCAGAGCGATGTTAACAAAAGATACCACTCAATTTAAAAGATGTCAAGGAAACATTTACCGAATTAAGTGATTGCTCATTACGACAACTTATAGCATACGCGTCCTATTATTAGTATTCTCTCTATTTAACTTTAAAAACATATAAATTACAAAAATATTAAAAATGGTGTCCTACTGGCATCGGGTACAGGGACTAAGCTAGGGTGGGTAGGACTCCAGAGACAGGAACCTCCTCACAATACGTGCCATATCAAGGAGGACTGTCATTTGTATCAGGCCCTTCAACCAGCTACCTAACGTGAGCCTCTAAAGGTGTTGGTCGAGGCTCTTAGCAATTAACAAATTTTGCTAATATGACTATCAGACAGACGTCAGCAGACGTCGACGTCGGAGTCGCATACCTGTAACTCGAACTGGCTCTTGTAGGAAGATCCGAGGCTCTTACCAAAAACATCTAATATGACTACGACTACATTATTTTTTTAAGTTTTTTACTTCGTTATTAAACCATTATGATTAATTTACAAGAATCTCAGATTCACGCATTATTTGTAGGGTAGTTTGATATAAGTTTATAATATATTTATTCATAACTCGTAATAGCATATTTTTTGCGATTTATCTAAAAAATAGTTTCCTAGAAAACAACGGAAATAATTTCCTAGAACTCATCGCATACATCATCAAACATCTTTTAAATGTAAAATATATACTTTTACATAAATTTAAAAACATATATTCAGGTAGCAAGGTCAATGACCTTCACAATTTGCATAACCGTGTCTTGTAAAAATATCTAGTCTATCGATAGTTGCACAACCTCAATAGAATTCAAAGACGAAAGGTAGTGCTTTTGTTTAAATTGTGCATTATACCTCCAACATTATGAAGTTTATTTATTTATTTACAAGTAAGCTTCAGTACTTAACCAAAACGCTTACCTGTTAAATATATACTATCTTAATACTAAACTTTATACAACTAATATGACATAATTCAATATAACTTAATAAAATGAAAATTTTATAAAACAATAATTAGAACAACAATTCAACGCATAAATCACAAAAACGACTACAAGTACCGTTTGAGTAGAAGAATTAAAGTGCAACATTGCACTTACAAGCATTAGATTTGGCCTGTCAAAAAATATATTGATATGCTGATCTGCACGCAATAGATTATTAAACAGCTCGATAGCTTTCGAATGGGAGTAGCGGTATGTGCCGAGCGCCACTAATTTCCTCCTAAGTTCTAAGGTATCGAGATCAACCATTCCTGATACAAACATGGAGGAATATATATGTATATGGATAATACCCATATATGCGCTTGTAGAGACTGTGAGCAAATTTACGCTGTATTCTTTCAATCATTAGGGTTTACAGTTGCTGCTTAGCATAACAAACAATAACATTAAATTCTAATTTACTACGCTCGACGTAGCCATTATACAGCAGCTTTACTTACAAAACATTATTGAACTGGTAAGATTTTCGAATCATAAACCCCAAAGATTTATTTGCAGCCCTGAATATGTATTTAATGTGAATGTGAAAGCTGAGTTTAGGGTCAAGAGTCAGCCCAAGATCACATATCGTAGTGACACGCTCAATCATCCCTCCTGCTAACTCTTACAATGCGATGATAGGAAAACGAGATAGAGTGAAAGTGATCGTTTTACGTTTCACAACATAAAAAAATAGCTGATTAGTTATGCTCCACTCAACCACCGCATTGATATCGTGCTATAGTGCTTACACAGTTTTCCGCATTCCTAACAAGAAAATAGTTCAAGGTCATCAGCAAACATGAAACATTCTGCTCTGAAGAGAGCCCTTGTTAGATCATTTATCATTGCGAGAAACAGGGTTGGCCCCAAAGTACTGCCATGGCTTACCCCGGACCGCGTATAGAAGGCTTGTAATTTATAGATTCCTAACTTTACTTTTACTGTTTACGATCCCCCAGATAAAGAATCTATGAATCTCAAAAGTTGCGTATTGAATCCCGACGATGAAAGTTTGGTAATAAGAAAATCGTTATGAACACGGTCAAACGCTTTTGTAAAATCAAAATAATGGTTCACTGTCGTTCGCTGTTGCAATAGTAACTTAAAACGTGAAAGTTTTATGAAAATGATTTAGTTCTAAGGCTCACTATTCTTTTAAATGCGTATGAGAAAATTAATATTAATACTATCCGAAAGCCAGAATCTATATCACAGACCGCGAAAGTGTTTTTTAAAAGCCGATCCAAAAGTATAACAACAATAGGTGTCCTTTCAACTTGAAGCGGTAGCGGCATTATGGTTTATGCGTCAGACTTGTGCTCAAGTGATTTCGGGTTTAAAAACCTTGTACCTTTCCGATGAAGTAATGTTTATTTCATGACCTTTTTAATTTAATTGTATTTTGGTAAATAACTGCTACCCTAAAAATTTCAAAATATTCTTGATATCGGTTTGTTTCATGATGACTGATGACACTTCATCCATCTCAAGTATATATTAATACGGAATAAGTATAGCATAAGTACAAACCAAGTTTATTGACAAAAACCAAATGCCTAATGCAATACATACATATGCTCACACATGTATCCCCGAAGAGCAGAAGTATAATTTACAATCACATTTGGACCATTAGAATTTGGTTACACTAACGTAATATAGAGTAACGGTATTGCCTTCAACTGGGTGCTTTAGTAATTAAAGGTTGAATGTTGAAAGTTTAATTAAAAATTGAAAGAGAGAAAGAACAAGGGCAGATGTAAGATGAAAGACGCCTTCCCAAAAGAGAGAAAAAAAAAGAGATTTCAAAAAATGGATTATTCGCATGTACGTACGTATGTATATTTTTTATGTAGGTATGTTAAGCGATTTCTCGGCCAACTGTTGACCGATATTCAGATGTTTTTGTATTTGAAAGGTATTACTGCGATATTCCCGTTCCAACCCAATCCGAATTTTATTATAACATTCCAATTAAATTACGAACAACTTTTTAAGTTGCACGTTTTTACGATTGAAAGTATTGCGGAAACTAATTGAAAAGGCGCATTGAAAGATGCTTAGTACTTTTATTAAATCAATAACTTATACTCATATTATTTAGTGTCACTCTTAATTAATTTTAGTCTTATAGACTACTGCCTACTGATCATCACGGTCGTATTAATAGGTTCATGTAGTTTCAATGACGAGGTCGGTCGAAATAAATATTTTATTTGAATCTAGCAAATATTAGGAAAATGTCACGGACTCGAATTAGTAGCCACTCTAAAACATAAGTCTATATTGGCATAAGACGAATACAATAAGACAAGTACAGTGAATTAGATCGAAATCCTTCCTGATTCAATCCAACCTAAACAGTTTCTTTCTTTTTTTCTATGAGTCGTTTTTTATTTTTTACTACAGAATCTTTTGCCCGCTACTTCGTGCCTGTGAAATTAAGAATTAAGTACTTTTTTATGAATAGATTCAGTGACATGGAGCCTATATATTAAGTTAGACCTCTAGCATATCGCATCATCATCATCACATCTTTGAAATCTGAATTTAATTCCATTCAGTAGTTTTTTCAACATACAGACTAACAAATAGACTAACAAAAACTCTATTCTCTTGTATTGGCTTCTGTAAGCTCTACTAAAGATCCACCATAATAGTTTTTTCTTCAATATCTATAATGTAAAGGTATCGGCCTGTTACAATTTTATGATATGAATAGATTTGTGTAAAATATCCTGAACAGTCCTAAGCAGTTGTCCCACACAATTTAACCGCGTTTATGGTCAGTGCTCTGATTCTTATTGTCCTAGCGTGATCCAAATAGTTATATTAAAGTAGATACTTTAAGATTAAGATACCTTAATTGTTTGTTAAAAGAAGACAACTCGTGAACTAGAAATTATTCCTGTATCACGGGGGACTTCACAAACGTTTAAAAAACGGACATAAAGAGCACGCAGACTAACATTCTATATATTTATCTATGGATCTCACAAATTTCTCGACGGTGTGTCAGAAATTTGTTTGATGTTGGTTATAGGATAGTCTGTCAATAAATGGTTATTGTTATATTATTATACACATTTCCAAGACTAGTTTTTTTATAAAACGCTGGGAGTTCCTGGGGGTATTCTAAAATCGAGGTCTTAGATTAATTGTTTTAGTATAGACATATTGTGTATAATAGTTTATTAATATCAACAAACATCACTTCTGTCGCATTTACAAAGTCATAATTCATTTGTGTTATAAAATATTATAGATATATAGACACTATATTGCATACCAAAAAAGTAATATGCAATTTAGGAATAACACATAACTGACACTTATCGTATCGTAATCTGCGGTCTCTTACAGATAACCGTTGAAGGATTATAATTAAGTAGTAGGTAACTACTATGTGCATAACTAAAACTAGTACTAACACACATATGTATGTACAAAATACATACGAATTTATATTAGTATCTAACCTAGAGATATATATACATATAGCATACACACGTACATAAAATATAAAATAAATGTATACCCATACAATGTACATCGTGATTAACCAGATAATGTGATTAGAGAGATCAAAGCTTTCATCGCTTCTTCGGATCTCTTAAGCTCGTAATGGAATATATTCTGTATAGTTTGATAAATGATAAATGATAAATGATAAATGATCTTTATTTTGTAAATAGGTTACAACAACACTTTTACACGTCAATATATTATTTTTTTCTGTTAGTTTATGCTAGATGAGGCCGGTGTTTCCTAGCTGACTACCCTGAGAAGAAACACCGAAACAAACTCAGAGGTCAAAGTCTGTTTTAAAGTCCATACAGATGTAAAAACATATGAGAACCATGCACGCTAACGTCTGAGATGAGCTTTTGAAGAAAGCACCACGCTCATTTGAGTGGACCCGTCCAAACAGTGCAAGCATTTGTCAGTTATCGTGTAGCTCAACTTAGAACTTTAAGGAGCTCAACGGACCGACGAACAGTACCAAAGCAAGGACATTTGGGTAGGCCGCAAAAGTACTCAAACTGTCAGACATCGTTATAAAACAAACTACAGGAGAAAAGAGAAAAAAATAAATAAATAAATAACCTACATAGTCCTCATATTTACAATAATTAAATTTATAAATTAAAAAAAATAAACAAATATATAATATATTATACTTAACAAAGTATTCATGTCAAAAGGTACAAAGATTAAACAATAAAAAAAAACAATATAATACTTAACAAAGTAAGTATTCATGTCAAAAAGTAAAATATAAAATGTCAATGTGTATAAAAAAAAAAAATTATAAACGAAAAACAAAGGCTCATGTACATTAATGAAGCAGCTCATTCCCAAGCCTTTTTATCTTCAATATAATCTTTAATTGTGTAAAAAGCTTTTTGACTTAGTTTTTTTTTTATAAATGATTTAAATTTATTATTGCTTAGTTCTTGTATTTGGCTAGGAAGCTTATTATAGAAATGTATACTTTGGCATCTAAACGAACCACCTATTTTCTTGAGCCTGGTTTTAGGAACAACAAATTTGTTTTTGTTCCTAGTATTTACACTATGGATATCACTGTATTTTTTAAACAGATTAATATTTTTATGTGCGTACATGAGATTTTCATAAATATACTGAGAGGGCACAGTCATAATATTAATCTCTTTAAATTTATCTCTGAGGGAGTGTCTGGGACTTAATTTATAAATTGCACGTATAGCTCTTTTTTGTAAAACGAAAATAGATTGAATATCGGCGGCATTTCCCCACAACAGAATACCGTACGACATTACACTATGAAAATAGCTAAAGTATACTAAACGGGCTGTCTCTAAATCTGTTAAACCACGAATTTTCCTAACGGCGTACGCTGCAGAACTAAGCTTTTTGGACAGTTTATCTATATGGGGGCTCCACTGAAGCTTTGCATCTAAAGTTAAGCCTAAGAACACTGTGGAATCTTCGGGTTTTAACACTTCGCCCTTTATTGACACACTAGTGTTCACCTGTGTTACATTAGGCAATGTAAACTTTATACATTTAGTTTTTTTCTCGTTAAGGAGAAGATTATTGATATTAAACCAGTTAACTACTGTTGAAAGGGCACTATTTACGTCATCAATAACCACCTGCTGACGTTTGAGTTTAAATACAAGTGAAGTGTCATCTGCAAACAACACTATATCATGTTTATCCTTTATGAGGTACGGCAGGTCATTAATATAAATTATAAATAGAAAGGGACCTAGAATAGAGCCTTGGGGAACCCCCATTCTGACTACAGATCCGGGAGATCTTTTACCGTTCACATCAACTCTCTGAATCCTATTACTTAAATATGAAGTAAGAAGATCCAGAGAGGTGCCCCGGATTCCATAGTAGCGCAGCTTCCTGATCAATGTATCATGGAGAACGCAATCAAAAGCCTTAGACAAATCGCAAAAAATGCCTAACGCATCGCATTTATCTTCCCATGCATTATAAATGTGCCCTAAAAGTTCAACACCAGCATCAGTTGTCGAACGACCCTTTGTGAAACCAAACTGTTTGCTATGTAATAATTTATGTTTAGTAAAATATCTGTGCATTTGATCTAAAATAAGTTTCTCAAAAATTTTACTAAAAGTAGGTAGCACTGATATAGGTCTATAATTAGAAGGGTCTGATGTACTACCCGATTTAAACAATGGTATTATTTTACTATATTTCATTAGATCAGGAAACTCACCACAATCTATACAATTATTAAAGATTACTGTTAAAGTTGGTGCTACAATGTTTATAATAGACTTAGCAACGTCAACAGAATTACCCCATAGATCTGCAGTCTTTTTAATATTTAAAGTTTTAAAAGTTTTTATTATATCATTACAAGTTACATATTGGAAATAAAACTGGAATTCACAAACTGGAACGTTTTCTTTAAGTATTGTTTCTGCAACAGTTGGTGATGAATTTAGACATTTTGTAGTCGATACGGGAATCTCTGCAAAGAAAGTTTCAAATGCTGCAGCTACTTTCGAATCTGATTTAATGATACTGCTATCAACAGCAAGGCTGTAATCACAAGTTCGGTTGCAAGACCTTCCCGTTTCGCTATTAATAATATTCCAAGTCATTTTAATTATATTACTACTATTTTTAATTTTTGAACTTAAGTAGCGAGATTTCGCCAAATAACAAACTTTTTTAAATAACTTAGAATAATTCTTTACATATAAATTATATTCCACAGTGTTAATATAAGGCCGTTCTTCATACAGTTCATAAAGCCGTTTTCTACTTTTATAAATACCAATGGTGGCCCAGTCACTGAAGGAAGTGTTGCTATTTACCGAAATTGACTTAGGAATGAATGTAGTATCAAATTGCAAGCAATACATTTTGAAAAAATCATTATAATGTTGATTAGGGTCATCATTAGTTGACAAAAGTTGGATTTTATTTGCAAGTTTAGTTTTAAATGTTTCCAAGCGATATTCAGACTTCGGGTTAACAATGATATCTTTTTTCAATTTATTTTTCTTTATATTTGGTACAGTGATCAATTGTCCACAGTGATCAGAGTCTATTAAATTAATAATTTTTTTGTGGGTAGGTAAAATATCAGTATAAATATTATCAAGACATGATGCACTAGTGGGGGTTATTCTAGTAGGCTCCATAAATAAATTTGCAAGATTGTAGGACTGAAACAAACTAATAATTTTAGTGCTTAAGCTAGAAGTTTCTAACAAATTAACATTAAAGTCACCACAAACAATGATGGACTTGCTTGAGTTACAAATTTTGTGTAATACCTCATCCATTACTTTTTCAAAACAATCATACAATCCTGAAGGTGGTCTATACACACTTAATATAACAAGCTGCTCCAACTCAATACAGGCCATTTCAATTGTCTGTTCAACAGAGAGGTTCACAATATCCTTGCGGTCCTTATACTTAAGTTGATTATTTATTAAAATTAGTGAGCCACCATGTATAGCATTTACTCTGCTGAATGAACTACCAACCTGGTGATTACTATAGTTAAACATAAACTGATGGCTTTTAAGCCAATGTTCAGTTATACAAAGAATATCAATATTATTAAATTTAAGGAATAATTGTATCTCTAAATCCTTATTCATAAAACCTTGAATGTTTTGGTGCACCAGGTTGATACTATTTTTTGGTTTTAAAACATTTATTTCTCCATTCTTTATATAATTGCTAGAGATTGTCTCTGTTGTCTTGATTTCTAATTTAAATGATTAATAATGTCACAATTAGATGCCAAGTCATTGGCAGAATTATCATAAGGATTGTCATGGCATTGCTCAATAGGAGCAATTTGTTTAGCTATGTTTATATATATAGTTAGTTAAACACAATTTAATGTGACTAGTCGAATGAAGTGGTGCCATTTAATGAAAATGCAAAAGAAAACTGATTTGCAAATTACCCAAAATAAAGCAATAAAAATGATTTTTAACCATCCATATTTAACGTCAACAAATATAATCTACAAAGGAACTGAATGAACCCTAAAAAATTACAAAACCTGTTTTTATTATTAGAAATAAAATCAAACAAGTATTTCTTTTAACAGACGAAAACAAGTTATCCAAAGCAGTAGTCACCGAGCTAGTTACTTAGTCTTACCAAAAATTACAACCAATTATGGCAAGAAAATGCTAACATTGGAAGAAGCTCAAATTTATGACAAAACATATAAAAAAACACTCATTTATTGCATTTAAAACCCATTTTTTTATAACCGAATGCAATGTTTGATCAAGTTGCAATATTGTTCTCAAGTAACTGTCATGTTATTGTTCTATTAAGAATAAATAACTTAAAACCTAAACTTATACTTAACTGTACAAATAGTAATAATTGATATATACATAAAATACTAATTTACTACTATGGTTTGAATTGCAGAGCTACTGCTTTTGAACCGTACACCCCATGTGCTATTCCAGACTGTATTTCTGTTCTTAATCTGATCCAGATCCGTTGAGCCGTTCTGGCAATAGAACTTTCACATAGGGAAATCAAATCTTCCTACTATTTATATACATAGATAAATAGGAAGATAGGAAGGTTTGATGGCACTTCTACAGCCCGTAACTAAAGAGGCGAATCGCCCTTAAGTGATGGAATCGCAAATAATCTGTCACATTTAAGTTTAAGTTTTAATATTTCAAAATATATTCGTAAAGCATATGACAATAGTTAGTAAGCCGTGAAGTGATTATATTTTTACAGAATACATACGAAATGACACAGAGAACACATACAATACGATTGCCTCAATTGATCATATGGCATAAGTCTAAAATAATAATTAAAATCCATCTTTATAATTAATTATTTGATTACAACATCTTTTAATCAATATCTTTTACACAATATTTTTCATAGCCTTCAGGTTAGAATAAGATACCTCTAGTGTATGACAGAAAATTAGTGAAAGATCAACGAGTTATAAAAATTAAAAAAAACGAGAGACCGATATTAACCAAACATATTAACCTAAGAACCTGGTTTCAAATGAAAAAAACAGCATAGAAATCGGTCCATTCGTTTGAGAGCTGCGATGCCACAGACAGACACACACACACACACACACACACATGCAGACAGACATCGACGTCAAATTTATAGCACCTCTCTTTTTGCGTCGGTTGTTAAAAATGTTAGTACAACCTCGGACACATACCTATATGCATTTAAATCCAAATTATGTTCATAGTGTCATAAAAACTTTAGCCGCGTCATGTATATTATTTTCATATTTAGTATCTTCTTTTAATACACCATGTAATAAAAAACAAACAGATTAATAGAATAAATACTCACGCAATTCTTTCAACAAGACACTGCTGACAACGCAAAAGACAACCAAAGCTGACGATACATATTTCATTTTGTTATTTAAGTAAATAATAAATTAATCACGAAATTATTGAAAGTGCGTCCGTCAGATGTTGCCGTGATACTACGTGGTAGACATAGATTACCAGTGATTTTATATATGTTAGACTAAGAAGCGCTAAAGCCAGCGAAAATCAAGGTAACGGCTATACATAACTTAAATGTTTATGCCGTATGTATAATCCGTACCAGGCTTGAATAAGTTAACAAGTCGAAAAGGCATACTTTTCACGGCAGCCATTTTTAGGCTTACGTTTTAGCTGTATATTTTATCTATTCTATTTTTAAATTAGTTTGAAAAAAGACCCATCAACGAACTCATTTATTATCCCTATAAATTAAGTAATCCTAATACCTATTGTGATGCTAAAAAAAGACATGCAAGCTGACTTAACAACCTATGCACGCCTGGTACGGTTATAACATATAATATATATGTAGAACTGCACATCTGCCGTGTGATTCTCTTTGGAGTATAATAGGACTACTCCGCCTTGGATGGCACTGTTGTTTATCACACAGTATTTTGTTCAGTCATTGAGTGCTAGATAGAAGCCCCCTACTACGTAAATGGGAGTTAATTATGGCTGGCAAAAAGTTTGAAACACCTCTGCCTACCCCGGGGATATAGACGTGAATCTGTATGTGTGGAACAATAATCCAGGTATAAATACTTTTTAATTAATTATATATATATATTTGTCAACTGCCAATGTAACTTAATTCGTAATTTGTTTAGAATTGATTTTTAAATTTAAAATTAAAACATATTGTTGTAAAATTCTTACTGCGGCTACAATACCTACTACCTTCGTGAATCACAAATAATCAGTATGTATCAATACGTGTGCTGAGCCGTGTCCTCGCTGCAATGTCAGGTGGGACTCAATACCCTCTAAGCGACCGAGTCCGACTCCTAAAACAGCCATGCCCGGAGAGAACCTGCCTCAGTTGGATAGAAACGCTGTCTAGGTTAATAATAGTCGGAAAATTCCACATTTACAAAAAAAAAGAAAAAAGATGGTCAATAATGGCGTAGAGTCAGTCACACTTTTTACAATCGTTTTTATTAAATCTCTAAGCCATATTTATGAATCAAGATTATAATGATAAAACGAATAACATTACTATGTATAATTAAGATACTATATGACTGAGGAAATAAACATATTTGCATGTTTTTTCTACTGAAAAAATGTACAAAATGGATATGGTGGGGATTTTTGTAATTAGCATAGAGCTTATATTTTTAACTAGCCGTTCTCCGCAGTTTCAAGAGCCCTTATGGTCTCACCATGACGGTTTATAGCCTACAAAACTCCTCAGTAAATACTCTTTCCAAAACAAAAATAATCGTTCAAATCTGGCCTATAGTTCCAGAGAGCAGCGCTATTAAACAAAGAAACAAATAACTCTACAGGTTAATTAAACTAGTATAGATCAGTACCTATACTAATCTCTAGCTAATATTTATATTTGATTGTTTGACCTCTCTTGGTCAGAATCTCGGCAATGTGACCGAATAAAAACATAAGTATTTTTTATTTTCTACTTTTAGCAATTGACATCGGCTTCTCTGAATGTAGAGTTGTCAGTTAATCCCTGTATGCCTTGGTAATAATACATGTATTTTCGATATAAATGAAAGATACCTTATGTCTTTTTATATACCCCTTAGAACGAGTTCGTATGCAAGATGATGATGCAGATTTGCATTTATATTATTCTAATAATTGTTTTAGACAAGTGACCAGCATAACTTTTAAAACTTAAAGGACCCTTCGTATATAGTTCAAAATTCATGTGTATAATATTATGCAATACTACAGAATCCATCACAGTAATATAGGGTATCTGCTGACGTCCCTATAACATTTCGTTGATAGTTAAAGCGTAAAAACGCTACAAACAAACACAGATTCACATTACATACACAATACTAGTCATAATTATCTCCTTAGTTCTTCATATGTTCGTTTTACTTCGTTATTGATTAGTCGATACAATCAACCTTATACTGGAAGAAAAAATTACAATACACATACATATTTACGTATTTTATAAAATTCACGTTGTAAAATGCCATACAAAATTAAACTTTATTTAACCAAACTCTTCTTATCATCTATCAGACTAGACCGATGTACGGTTTGCCATCTTTCTCCAGAGGCTAAAAAGCCATTGAAAAGTAGGTGTTACACATACCAACCAATCTCAAATGTTATCGACCTTATTACGTACTGAACTTTACACTAAACGGGGACTAAGCCCGAACACGATAGCTTTAGTGGTATTGAGATGTGACATGTATAAAACTCAGATAAACTTCTTCAAAAGTACATATTACAACAAAGCTGCCATTTGAATATTTTACATTTCATTTCAATTTTAAAAAGTATTTCAAGAAACACTTAAATTTATAACTTTCATTTCTAACGTTTTCTTTGCTTGTAACTCGCGCGTGATGAAACGTTAGTCCCTGTCTAATAAATATTAGATATAAGTAAAACAACAGAAACAGTTTGACAGTGGTAGAGCCATGTTTAGGCACGAATGGGCCGACTCGATCGGTGCGATACCACGGCCTTACAGAAAACCGGTTGTTAAGCAACGCTTGCGTTGCATTTCCCCGAAATTAGAAAAGTTTCCGGAGGCCCAACTCCTCCTCTCCTCTCCCCTCTTCTTCCTCTCCCCACATCCCCCATCACCCTCATAAGCGGGCAGCGCACTTACGACTCTTGAGTTGCAGGTGTCCATGGACGGCGTTTGACATTTACCATCAGGTGACGAGTCTGTTCGCCTGTCCCCCTATAGTATAAAAAAGAAAAAGAAAATAGTACAATTTGAATTTTATGGAAACATGTATGTTCTAAAGCACTATGTAACATATACATATTTAGTTCTACTTAGGTAATAGGGCAAGCATATAACCATCAACCTTTGGGTATTTCATTAGAAAAATAGGAGTTTATTAAAAAGGAAAGGTAGGTAAGCAGGAAATGTAATGGTAGGAATGGGATATTGCTTATTTGGATGGATTGGGATATGTAATGAATAACTCAAGCAACAGGTCAGGGTCACATTTATAGTAACTTAACAGGCTCATGTCGAGAAGACCGAGCCTATACTAATCTAATAAAAGTAAAAGACTTATATGTTAAAAAAACATGTGTAATAATGTATTAAAAACTGATAGTATTCATTCAACATAAAAAATCAAGTATCACGGGTGAATATAAAAAACCCATATCGACAAAAACAATGAGAATAATCATTGCACGACAAAAAGAGGTACAATCCCAGATAGTCACACTTTTTGTGACCATAAACGTCATAAATGACACTTCACTTTGCGGATAGTCAAATTGACAATAAGTATGTTATTAGAATTGTTGACAAACTCACTTACCGCATTGCTGTTCTTTTAATGAAGGTTAAATTAAACATTTACAAGATGTGGTTCTCGGGGGAATAAAACAATGGGCCACCCTTTGTTTTCCCATGGGTAGCTTAAAAGGTAACTACGAGACCGGTCTGTTATCTATCAGAAAGTGTATAAACAGTCTAGGCTAGGCTTACCCGAGCTTGTAAGTGGGACTGTATTTGCAAGATTCACCACGATCACTATAGGAAAAGATTGTTCCCTACGAGTTGCAAGCCTACTTATAATACTAGCTCGAGAAGATGTTATTACTTAATCGTATAAAACAAACATCTCAAACATCCAATCAATAGCCTAGTTGACACTTTTTAAAGAAAGGCTTATATTATTATATAATATACATGTATATTATATTGCTGTTCTGAGAAATCAAATATATATATATATATCTTTGAAACTGTTTAACGCAAAACTTTAATAAAATAAATCTAGTTTTGACAAGCATGCTAAATGCCATGTTGATTTATAGATACCTGTCATTTGCTGTCAAACGATTTGAACGAAAATACTGACAGCCCTACGAGTAAGGAACTAGGTAAGTAGGTATGTGCATAAAACGCCATGAGTACTTTACTCTCAGTGTTTTGCTGTTTAAAAACAATTTGTTTGCTGTTTTTTGTGACAATTCTTATTTAAATTATTGAATATTACATAATATACTTGTATAACAAAAAAGTCTGTGTCAACAACTTCAGAACGATTATATGTTTGGTATTGGTATAAAAAGTTTAACAGGCCGAGATCAGCTATACCTATGTGTGGGTACTTAAAGTAAAGCAATATCAGTAATAAACTCTCGGTCTCGGCAAAGGTCACACGTTGTTTTTGAAGCACCCATTCCATGACAACGGAGCTTAACTAACCTCTTTCTTTTAGTTCACTTCAAGAAAACAAGAGGGTATTATTACACTATCAGCTATAATTGTATCTTTAACACTGCCATTGAACAATTACTAAATTGAAAACAAAGTTAACCAGGGAGCTTTATATGACCGAAGTCATGTAAATTGTGAAGTAAACACAATTTTATTTACCTATTTGCATTTCTTTACATACATTCACGCCTGTATCCTGAAAGGGGATGGCAGACATTGGTAAATTGAGAAATAGCATTTCTTTAATTCTGACACCATTCTAAAGCAAATATCTGAAACAATTTACTATTAAATTGTAATAAAAGTCAAAATACAATAAAAATAAAGTCTACCTACTTACATATATATATATATATATATATCGCATTTAATTGACATAATCACCCAGCTAACGTAGTCATGATTCTGCTAGTTACTACAAATCAAGAACGGTTTTATTACCCGACAAAAAAAGAACATTATTCTCTTTTAATGTTTACTAAGTATAGACACAGATTCAATTCATACTTATCTAATTAATTGTGCTCGTAAAGAAAAGGATGTAGATACCAGTAGATATTTTTTTGTGATTAGACAAAACACAACTCGTTACTTCGCTTACATATACTATAATTTTGTTTTTAAATTAAAAAAAAATGTTCTTAACAGCTTATCAATCCCACAAAGGTATATACATTCGATTCTTCCTAATTATACACGGTCATAGCTTTGGGTTTTAGGGTGCTTAAGCTCTGTCAAACTCACTCATTTCTACTACCTTAAAATTTAAACATATCTATGTAATAGTTTCGAACAGACTACAATATTTAGATTCAAACTACACATATAAACATGAGTACTAAGATACCTTTTAAAGAAAGAAATACTCTTCCCGAGCGATGTCTGAATGATTGACAAAATCAACATTAATGCAAGCAAATTAATAAGCAAGAGCCAATTAATAATTAATAAATATGATTTTGTTGGATAGAATGCAACTTGAATTGTAATTGTAGAAGAGTAGATTAGGGTAGTCAGCCATGTCTGCCCCGTGTCATAACAGGCGACTAAGGGATCGGACTATTTTATATCAGACCGTATAGATACAGTCTCTAGCCCCTTGTTACGTATGTGGGGCTAACTTATGGTTGACAAAAAGTGGGAGCAAGGGTTCTGGGAGAAGATCGTCACCGCTTAAAATTCCTTTCGAACGAATTAGGTCTATCAATTATTTAAAATGATTAAGTTATAGTAATTATGTGTCAGGTACTTAAATTTTTTCACAGCAGAAAGTTCTAGTTACGACTCTTGAATTGCAAGTGTCCGTGGACGGTGGTTGTCAGTTAGCATCAGGTTACCCGTGGTAACCTGATGGTAACCACGGGCCAAGTAAAGCCATATTTAGGGCTAGCCTACTAGGATTATTTTCAACGAAATATTTCAAATTTAGAAGCGGAGAAACAGGGTTTTTCTTATACGGACAGAATGGAGTGTAAAGTAAAGCAGGTCTGGGTCACATATTTTTTATGGCATAGGGGGACAAACGAGCAGACGAGTCACCTGATAGTAAGTGACTCCCGCCGCCCAGGAAGACGTCCAACTCAAGTCACAAGAGCGCTGTCCTTCCTTTAGGGTAGGGGATTAATTCGACGATTAGAAATGTTTATTAGTTCTGTATTTATTTACATGATTTAACTATTTTCATATAATACGTTACAGAAATTGAGTTTTTACTCGTCTCAACAAGAAGGAGGGTTATGTTTTTGGAGTATAGTTATGTATATATCTGTATGAGATTTCGTCATGTGAGGTTATTTGAATTGTCTTAATATTGAGAGTGACATAAGGAAGAGAGGAAGTTGCAGTTGAGATTTATATTTTTAACAATTTAATTTATTTAAATTACCATTGAAATATAAGCTGTTAATATTGATAGTTAAAGCCTTGGTTATAAATAAATATTTCGCTCTTTCTGGAAACGGAAATCGAGCTGCAATTAAAATTGTTAACTTGTTTGTTTTTTTGGCAATATATGTAATTGTTATGTGAGCATCTGAGAATAACAAAGATAAGTTTTTCTGTAAGTGTTCATTCTTAGGTAACTCAATTGTTATAAGTTATTAAAAACCAATAGTTTTGAATGTTCTCGAATCAATTAATTATGACCTTCATTTTTATACGCGAGTCAAAATCTTCTATTTATAAATTAGTAAAACAGGTAAAAACTATTTTTGTAATTATCATTCCTTGGCGACTTATACACAGACATAGAACTTAGCTTGGTTAAGTAAGTTTACAAGTTATTAGTGGTATTGAGTATTATTTTTTATTCTAATTCTGCTTATATGCTAATGGGACTTATTTATAATCGGAAAATAGTGGGCGTAATGAACGCCTGCCTACAATTACCTACCCACTAGCAATAGGCGTGAGTGTACGTATCTAACTAATGTTGATCGAAACTCGACTAAAAGGCGATCTTTAGTCTCATCAGTCAGTATATGATGAGCCCCCCGCCCCTAAAGAAAGAAAAATCTTTGTTTCCTTCTGAAAAGGTGAAGGTTCTTATGAAAGCGAATGCCATAGCTACATTAATTTTACCATTTGTTAGGCGAATTTTGTATAATAACAGCAATTATCATCAATTATATGGCAACCACTCAATATAAATATACGGTAAGTATTAGCTCAATGTAGAATTTTAGCTCAAAATTATGCAATGTTCTTCACTCCAGTGGAAGGTTTTTCTTTTTTTTTTATATCATAGGGGGACTGACGAATACACGGGTCACCTGATGGTAAATGACAACCGCCGTCCATGGACACCTGCAACTCGAGAGTCAGACGTGTGCTGCCCGCCTTTGAGAGTGATGAGGAATGAGGGGAGGAGAAAGAAGAGAGGGGGATGAGGAGATGTGACAAGGGTGGGGAAATAGGACAGGGAGAAGTGGGTCTCTAGAAAATTCAATAATTTCGGGTAAATGGTTCACAATCGGTTTTCTGTGAGGCCGTGGTATCGCAACGGTCAAGCCGGCCCATTAGTGCCCAAGCATGGCTCTACCACTGTTCTATCCTCAGGACTGACGTTTAGTTTTTTCTTTTATGGTATTAGGGGGCAAACAAGCAGACCGGTCACCAGATGGTAAGTAACTGCCGCCGCCCATAGACACCTGCAACTCATGAGTCGCAAGTGAATTACCGGTCTTAACTTGACCCACATAAAAACATCGATGGTAATCTCCAAAGTACTCTACATAAATTATTATTTTATCAGTTTGAATAGAAATCCTTCAAATGACATCTGTGACAGACATGTTTATAATTCTAAGTTATAAATATAATAAACGTATAGGTAAATAACTGTACCTTCGCATATTAACATAGATTATTATCTAAAATATTAATCTGCCATTAAGAATAATCAAACAGATAGAGTTAGGTAGACTTGCTACTCGTCTATGATACGTTGCACTACGTAACTTCTTTAGGGGTTTTAATGATAATCTTCATTGGGCATACCCTAACTCCCGACTGCAACCTAACGTAAACCTCATTACTTACGTCACATTAGTTACTGTGTTGGTTTCAACACGTAAAAAATTATAATTAAACAGTGTTCGAAAACTACTAAACTCCTTTTTGATACTAAAATTTTGCTTGAAAGGGTGAAATAGCCGCTAAAAGGTGCCGCTAAAGGTTTTTGATTTAGAACACCTGAAGCCAACACTGAAGCTGAAATGTGTGAGTGAGTGAGACACATTGAATGTGCATATGGAATATAGTACAACACAACTTATATGCCTAGTCATAATTATCTTTTATATTTGTGACGGAAAACAAGAATTCTGTCTTATTAAATGAACAATGTATTCATAGTTAGAGCAACTTCCGCCACATGCATGACACACATCACAATATCAATACAATGTGGCGTAAATGAAATGAAATGAAAATAGTAAATCCGACTAGAACTAAGCTACATACTGTACTAGTAGCTACATTGTAACACAACAAAAAAAAATAGTAACAGATTGCCAATGAGTACAATTATGTTTCGCTAAAGTGATGTCTTAATAAATAGAGTAGTACCTACAAGTGATCAGGTCTGAATTATAGTAAGATCGATTGTCCGTTAGCATTTTTAGACAAAGGTTGACTGACAGATTGTTATCCATGAGACAGTATACATATATAGCCTTACAGTGCCCGGATGACGGCACTAGGCTTGCCCCCTTTTTTTTTTTAATTTTATGAAAAACAACTCCCGCATTAGGAATAGTTCATGTGTCGCTGGGGGCTTTACAAACATTCAATCAACGGACACAAAGAGCACCCAGACTCGTGACAACTATTTGTGGATCACACAAATTTCTGTACCGTGTGGGAATCGAACCCACGAACTCTGGTTCAGCAGTCAGAGTCACTTACTGCTAGACCAACAGGCCCGTCAATAAAAATGTTACTATAATTAATTTGACAAAAGTAGGTGTAAGAGACTTTTGAAAATACAGTATCTAATCATTTTATTATAGTTTTTTTTTCAATAGAAACTAAATCTGTCTCAAACTGTCAACATTTTATTAAAGTGACATCTAGTTTAAAACCAATACACCACGTACTTCATTAGGCTAATAATGTTTAGTATCAAACAAGCTCGAATCAAAAGATTATCATCAATTAGTTTGAAGTGGAGGCTACAGATGGCATTAATATTAAAACACAAGCACGAATTCAATAATAATGATTTCAACAGCGTTGTACTACATCCACGGGAACAGCTGTAGTGGTCCTATTTTACCCGAGGTTCCTGAGAACCACATGGTTACATACACTTTATTATTATTATTTTAAATTATTCGAGTAGTCTTCCGCCAGACTATCACACACCAAAAATATCAAAGCTTCAATTAAATTATGCATATCTAATTAGTCGTCCTTACAGCTGCTGGCCCTGTTAATGTTCATTCCAATCTCATACTAATCTTACGTAGGTAATCTAAGAACTAATTACAGTTTGTACTTGAAAATTATCAACGCTATTATTTTTGACACCCTCAGCCACCACTCTAGTACAGTCTCTCTAGCTATACACAAGCCGGCAGCTCTGCATACCTAAACATTATTACAATAATTTTAGTTAATGAAATGTTATGAAGACCCTTCCAACTTCTTTGCTAAGGAAGACATCACAAACTTTGAATGCCTTTTATAATATTGTATGTAACATATATACGTACTGCAAAGCAATGTACCGTTATATAACGAGTCGATAATTAATACATAAACACAAATAGTTGTTTAAATAAGATCAATACCGAAATCACTCGCTAAATGTTACAATAATATCTTACTGACTACAAATTAAATTTTGTTTACACTTATTTGGCTAAGTTAGTTAGCTAGTTTAAATGCAATGTAATCTTTGTACTGTATAGCTACAGATCCTGTACTCGTCGTTATCATGTAATAAATGGGTCTTCGATATATAAGTCATACTAAAATACACTAATTGACATATTTATTCTTAATTAGTGAGTAAATAATAACGACTTAAAGAGCGGATATAAACAGAAACAATCCTAGCATTAGGAAATTAGAGACAAAATTAAAAAAAAATACTTAGAATTCAATAGCAACAGTATGATGCGTATAAAAGAAAGATAACGAAGTGACGATAAATATGACCCCTGACACGGGAGCGGGGCTACCACTCATTCATTACTCGATCCTGAACGAGAGTAGATCTGTATTTTATAGTTTATATCGAACGGGATGTGGTTGAAAATAGTGGTTTTGTACTGTGCTATTGTAACAGTGTCTTGTCAAGGTGCGTTCTTATTTTGAAAGTTTGACCAGACAGTGAATTTGCTTATCAAAGTGTTTTATGTCAAATCTTAAGGGAGTGGCGTCTATTTTTCGATTATCATATGTTTAATGTATCAATATTAGATTGAACACGGATATAGCTAGGTGCATTTAATACACGTTGGTTTGAAAAAACAACACGTGCAAATGTAACTTGAGTGGCAGGATACAATTACTCTGTTCTTATTATGCTAAATGATGTGCATACGTTTATTAAATGGATTATACGTCTTATATATTATCGTTGAGATTATCTCAAGTGATAGCTTTTGAAAAGCTATGTCCCACATATTAATTTACGCATATCGTATTGTTAACAAAAATATATTTCATTTTTGTACCATTCTTTTCATAGCTGTGATTCCGGAAATAATTTCTTTCACATTCGGGTATATTTATTTTAGTGTCATTCAAAATGTAAGCAAATCTAATCAAAATATATCCAATAATAATAAACAATTCCTAAAAGGACGATGCCATATTTTTATTATTATTAGTTGTTTATGAACTCTCTCTCGCGTGTAAATTCAACAACCGCCAATGTCAAGATTTATTGTTAAAGAAAAACACAGTCTATAAAAATATGATCGCCATGTTGGTCAACCTTCAAAAGAAGAAAAAAACGATGTCATATGATCATACGATGTTTTTATTGATATCTTATGATATTTGCGTAAATATTATACTACTATTCTTATGACGTCACTTTCTAAAAAGTAGAGTCAGCCCAAAAAATTTATAACTTCTTAATCTTTACTTTTCTGAATTAAAACTACACGTAAGCATGGACATACTTACTGGAGTAGCAACTTAAGATTTCAATATATTTTATCATCAATAACTTTAAAATGAAATATAAATACACTATAACAATATAATTTCGTAAATCAATATCATTCGTTAAAAAACTTGCCTTATTTCTAGACGTGACTGACTTTTTGTGGTATAAAATTGACCAATAAACGTAAAATAATGTTAATTTCATTATTATCCCATGTTATTGGTACAATAATAATATAATTAAAGGAGTCTAATCCAATTTAACGTTATATTTGCAGATGTATCAGATGAAGAATCTGCCGAAACTACAAAAATCCTGGAAGGAGAAAAAAAGATCAGTGATAATTTACTGGCCGTTTTAGAGCATTTCAAACAGCCTGATCCAGTCGGTCTTCCAGGGGCTGAGATACCAGACCCATACCCAGTCCCAGATATGAAGCAGCCCCTGAGCTTGGGCACCATGTACTTTAAGAACACTGCAGTTTACGGTATCAGCAAGTTTCGTATTTTGTACGTGAATGCTGAAATTGGAGCTATGGAGGTAATTAAATGAAAATATAGCATACAAATACAAAAAAATGGATCACACTTCTAAATTTAGGGTAAGGTACGTGATGCGAGCCTGTATACCTTTGTTTAAATACTCTTTTATGGATTCAATCGAACCCACTATTAAACTGACACAAGTGCAATAGTGGTTTCGATTCGAACCAGGACGAAAAACATTGACCCATTAAAATGTAGAGTATGTAATGTACATTTGTAACTTACTCCCAGCACCAACCAGTTCGAGTTATAGTTTTATGACCCTGATTTGCTTGATCTATTGCTCATACGCCCCATTCCATCTGTATTATAGAATACTAGTAATGTGACCTACCTTGCTAGTATTCTTTCCACCCCTTTCTATCCTCCCAAAAGTGCCCGGATAACGGCAATATACTTGCCCTCCATTACGCGAATGGAACTAAATTATAATCGGCAAAATGTAGGTCTTACTTAGGCCTCTACCCCTTTGGGGATATAGGCGAGAGTGTATTTACATATGTAATTATGTATGTATGTAAATTACGAATTTGGAGGACACTAAGCTGCCTTTAAAGTGAGTAAATGTATCTTTAAAGATATAAAGTAAATTTGTCAGAGGTGTGGTGGAAGACAGAGGGCTGTTCGTCCATCTAAGAAATTTAAGTTATATTTATATACGTTTTGCAGTGGTAGAGCCATGCTTGAGCACGAATGGGCCGGCTTTACCTATGCGATACCACAGCCTCAGAGAAAACCGGTTATGTAGTAACTCTTGCATTGCATTTCCCCAGTGAGATTTCTTTCTCAACTCTCCCCTCATCCCCTCTCCTCTTTCCCATCCCAGCATCCCCTCATCCCTCATCACCCTCGAAGGCGGGCAGCGCACTTACGGCTCTTAATTTGTAGATGTCCATGGACGGCGGTGGTTACTTACCATCAGATGACCCGTCTGTTCATTTGTCCGTTATAGTATAAAAAAAAATGTGTTTAGTATTCATATTATTTTTAATGTTTAATTCTAGATTGTATTATTATAAGGTTTAATATGTTTTAGGTCCAAGCTGCGATGAGTATTGATACGTTACAAGCTCGAGGCAATTACACCTTATCTACTTGGCTGAACAGAGCTCAAGGACCCTTCACTGTTGATATCTCCGGCTTGAAGATCACGGCCAGAGCAAACCTCGGTGTAGAACGAGATGGAAAACTGCGAGCACAAGATATAGTTATTGATCTTGGATTTAACACTATCGCTGTCAACTTTGAAAACTTAGGTTTCTTTGGTGGAATGTTCCAGGGCATAATCAATACCGTAGGAAACGTAATCTTTGATTCTATCAAACCGTACGTTCTTAAAGAGGCATATACGAAAGCCAGAGCTGAAATTAATGCAAAGCTTGAAGAAGTAGCCGGTGATATGCAGTTTCCAAATTCAATTTCTCCTCTGGACATGGTTATCGTTGATGTAAGGAAAAAAGTGATCGATATGCAATTGGATCCTTATCAGATCAAAGATTATAATACAACAATGAGCATATTCACAGTTACTCTTGCTAATACGTGGGTCACAGGTATATCTTCATTCCAAAGGGTCGGCAATATTACATTAAAAATGGAGAACCACACTGCAATAGCTGATTTTGAAATTGGAACCCAAAAACTTGAAGGTAGAACACAATGGGATATATCAGCAATAGGAGGACTTATGTCTAGAGCTGGTACCGCTTCGTTTTCGGTAGAATACATTAGTGCTAGAATAATAATAGGTCAGCCGCTGGATACTAGACAAAAACCAATTTTTAAAGGGATTGATTTAGAGATAGGGAATATTCAGGTTCGTTGTAATGGAGCTGGTACTTTAGACTACGTTATTGAATTTGCTGTGAATATTCTACCCAATCTACTGAGGTACCAGATAATGGATGCTATAGAGGGTCCCATCAAAGAAAGAATGCAACAAGAGTTGGATAAAATTAATGTAGAGCAAATGTTAAAAAAAGATCTCCTACCCAAATTGGACCAAATGGAAGGCAAAAACTTTAAATTATCTTCACTCAAAGATCCAGACACTGAGCATAAAGTTTATGATGAAGATGAGTTTTTTAATTTCTAAATTTATTTATTGTAAGCAATTTGAATTTAGTTTAGAGTAAATAGTTAAATTTAGCCTAATTTAAACCAGTGGTATGTAGTTCTCTTCCTTAAGTATTTCTAAAAAATAAAATTAACCCTATAGTTTTCATATTATTTGCCAACGTATAAACATTAATTTATCCCTTCTTGTTTGTTTACTTAATCCTATTAGGAGCAGCGGCATAAAAATTCATTATTGTTACTAATATGAAATATCGAGTACCTACTCGTAGCATCTCACAAATGTCCCTTACATACATCCCGGATGAAGTAGGCAGAAGTGTTTTAAACGCCCACATTTGGTCAATTAGAATTGGGATTACAACTTACCCTGTAGGAATATAGGGCAGCGTATTTCCGTCAACCGGGAACTGTATGACTGTAAATATATTGTCAAATATGTAGATAACAGCCCTTGATCGCCTTTCACGACACACAACGGATGAGATGGGATGGCCACTATTCTACTCCACCGAGATCAACACAGATAATATAAACCATAGCAATAAACAATTCATTTATAAATTTTATCCTGGGCATGATTTCTAATTTCTTCCCTTTATATAAACTAGAATAATTATGCCAAAAAGAACTAGTATACTACAGTTCACCTATACGTCTTATATTTCATAATAATGAAGAATCTTGGGAAGTTTAGAATTTGATTAGTGGGTTACATTATATCCCTATTCCCCTTCCCTTTCTGTCTTCTCTTTCCTGTTAATATACTCCATATTTCCCATCTAAAAAATCCAAAAGTGCCCAGACGACGGCAATAGTTTTGCCCCTTATTAAGTCGACGAAATAAAAACTAAATTTACACAAAATTTTGCAATCGGCAAAATGTAGCCGTTGAAATTACACTTCTGTCTTCACCTTCGGAAATAAAAGCGGGAGTGTATGTATGTATGTATTTATCAAATGTATAAATAGCAGCGAACATGTAAAGCATCTGTCAGTATTAAACGATTGATGTTTATTTAATATTTTGAGTTCGGTGTATTCGTCTTATTTAACTTTAGCAAACGCCAGAATTTGTTCAAACCTACTTGACTTTGTGCAAGGTTACGTTTCCAGGAACTCCATGACTCACTTACAATAATCATTGCAAGCATTCGATAAAAACGGATGTATTGTATATATAGTATGTATTGTATTTTTTTTAATTGAATTATCATATATATTCTAAATCCTAATGAAACTCTACGTTCTACACTTCTTGTATGTGGTATATACAAGAAGTGTGGTCATATTTTAGGGCCCTATAATGAACCCTAAAATTAACATAAAGCACTCAAAATGATGAAAACTATTGGTGGTTTACTACATCTACATAAGTAGATATCTACTATTCTGGCATACTTATTTTGTCTTCTAAATATTTAAAAAAAAGAAGAAAATTTAATGTAACGATTTCTTAGAAACCTACATGTATAGTGCCTACGTCCAATCACATAGCAATTTGGAAACATGTGAAGTAAGTAAATATACTAGGAGTCAAACATCGTCAAATGTCAAATGTCCGCTTGCCAGTGCGTCCGAGGGCAACAGGTATCCCGTAGAACTGTCAAATGCTGACCTGCAGTCCCAGTCGCTTCACCAACGGACCAAAGCTAATTGCGCATCCCATCCGAAAGACTTACGAAAATACTAGCTTTTACCAAAAAAGAAACTGTTTGGCCATCTTTATATATCTTAATATAAGTGCTGCTGCACCAGACGTACGTCCTTTTTTGTTTAAAGTGTAGAAACCCCCTCGGGAGTTGGAATTGAACCAGCTAACTACTACTACACGACTAACGACTAACTACACGGTGTGCCACACTGCTCCTGAAGTAAGAGGGAAAGAATCCGGACCTCTCCAAGTACCACCTTTGGGTTACTTTCAGTAAGACGGCATCCAGACGTCACCTCCTTGCAACTGGCCACTACAGCGGGTGGAGGAGAAAACCCGTGCCTCCTGCAGACGATCACCGGCTCCTCCTAAGAGATGATATCCTCGCAGAAAGATGCAACCACTATAAAACTTCTCTAACGATGACTACAGTGAGGGCCCGTCGCTGGTCCGTCCAAGCGGGGCAAGCAGCTAGACTGTGATGGGCCGAGACTTCGCTGCAGTCGCAGTGGCCACAGGCTGTGACCACTGCGACTGCAGCACTCATTTCCCACCTAGCGACCGAGTGCAGGTACTTACCGAATACCGAATACCGAAAGCCGTGTACGGAAAGAAGCTACGGAAGGAAAGACCGACCACCGCTAATCACCTGGAACTCCGCGTTTCGGGGAGGGGCGAAGGGGGTTGAAGAGATGGGGCAGAAGAAAGTGGTAGTTGAGCCTCCGGAAACCTAATTTTCCACAAAATGCAACGCCACAATAAAATAAAGTTATGGAATGCCTAATAAATACACTCGATGCCAGCCGAGTATTGTTTAAATACTGAATCATCAAAAACTTATTTTGTAAAACAAAGAAATTATATACTCATAAAGTAAAGACAACAGTAGGACATGAAGTGATTAAACTTGGTACTAGGAAGTGGATATTGATCACACAAATAACGGGTAGGTATTCTCTTAAGTTATTGAATGTAAATATTAGAACAAAAAATGCATAAACTTGGCTTATTTATAAATAAATAATACTAATACAAAAAAGAAGTATGTGAGAAGAGTGTAACCTTTTAACCAGACTTAAAAAAGAAGAGGGTTCTATGTTCGGCTGTATGTATTTTTTTTTATGTATGTGTGTTAAGCGATTTCTCCGCCAATTGTCAACTGATTTTATATTTTACTCGAAAGAGTATAATACTCCTACAGTGGTCCCATTGTAACCAAATCTTGATTTGATTGGGATATCAAGGAAATTATGGGTAAGTTTTTAAATTGCACGTGTTCCCGATTGAACGTATTGCCCACTCTGTACACGTCGTTTATTTTGCGAGAAGTTTGTGCTGCATCATTTTGCTACCGCAACTTTAATCGTATTTTACAATTAATCGTATTTTTTATCGTGTCCATACTAATAAAAAGTTTGAAAATAGAATTCCACATTTTTAGAATTAAATTCATTTGAATTTAGAAAATTAAATCATTACTAGGCATCCATACGTTACATTTTAAATGGCGAGTATTGCAGAACGACAACTTCATAAGTAGAAACCTATTATTTTCTCAAAGTAACTGACTGTCATCAGATTCTTTAACAAACGCAAGAAGTTAGTTATAAGCGTCATAATTTAAATATATAAATGTTAGCTTTGTTTATTAATTCCACCGTTAGTAAGTGAATCTTTTGCGGTACTTATTAAATAAAATATTATCATAGTTTCCTACAATATTATATAGTGTTCCTACTATTGCTCATGTTTAGTATTACGTAATGTTATAGAGACGCGTGTGTAGAGTTTTGTTTTTTAATTTAATACACTATTTTTTGCTCACGTAATCTTAATACTCCTAAGTAATTAAGTAATCTGTAAATAGTTATATAGTATGGTTTATACTGCGTTGTCTCCACTAAAAACTAAATAACAAAATAAATAATGTCCTTCACACATGCAGACGACATAGTACAGAGACGTACACAGACAAATCAACACTTACACGCGCACACACATGTACATGTCTTATTTTTACAAACAATTAATTTAATTAATAGATACTGCCATTCACTTGCCTTTGTGACTTGATGGTATACTACTTAGTATGTCTAATGTGGTGGCTGGTAATCTGCGTGTGTTAAAAACTGGAGCTCCTAGTTTAGACACCAGTCTCCGACAAGGGTCTATATTAATTAACTCTGTGGCAGATAAATAATTAATACTATATTAAATAGTTACAATTTAAAAAAAAAGGAAAATAAGTATCACGTAAGTCTTAAAACAAGCTTAGGTAAGTACAGTATAATAATACATTCCCGGAGAATACAAAAGTGATTCCAAGAAGTACAAAAAAAAAATGTGCAAAAGGCACAACTTAACAAATAGATAAAATAAACGATAGCTAATTAAGCGAAAAAGAATAGAAAAATTAAACTCTATTATGTTAAGCATATATTTTTGGACTAGCTGTGTGACTGTGTGACTTTGTTCACATTTATGTCGAAAACCCAACGAATACTATTTACGTTTATAAAACAATAGGTTCAATCACGCTTTTTTATTCTGTGCTTATTAAACACTCAGAATGTATCCACGAAAATTGTGACGTCAAGTAACTAAACGGCTTACCTAAAATTGTCTGTTGTGAGTGAATGTTCCTCACTGAAAAATTATACCTCTAAAGGTTGACCCAGCGACCCAGCAGACTTCAAGCGGGCTGCGTATTAACTGGTCTATGTCCAGACAAGCGTTTACACGCCTGTGGAGGGGTCCTTTCTCGGAATCCTAAAAATACTCTCGATATTTTCACATTCTACTCTCAAAAGCACCGTTATTTCTTCCGTCAATCATATATTGCTCTGTTTCCATCGCACACTGAGTTTTGGACTCGTGTGTGGGGCAAGAGTACTCTCAGTCAGTTAACCTCGTTTAGCTAAGTATAATACTGAAATATAATCACACTGCTGAAATGAAATCCTAATTATAATACTTTATATTTCATACTTAGGTCTTAATTTTAGTAAGAACCTCTCATGTTACTGTGAAGTATGCTCGTGGTCATCAGTTAAATACGCTTTGCGCATATTACGTATGAAAATCTGCCAGAACAGAAGTGATTTAGTACTTAGCAACACTATTGGCACCAATAAGATTGCAACCAAATAGACAACACAGAATAAAATACATAATAGAGAAATTCATTTAAAAAAAATACATACGCAAAGAATCTAAACCCTATTGAGATGTTTCATTGGAGGAAACTTAATACCTACTTTACTGCATTTAAGAATGATCATTTGTACTTCATCATCGTCTAATAGCCTCTCTTAGTCCAGTTATATCCCAGGAACCTTTCTCAGGCCGTCAGTCAATCTGGCTGGCGAGCGCCTTACCATCCTGCTGCCTATTACATTTTAACGTAATATAGCAAAAATTACTTTCACAAATTATAAAAGGAGTTGTCCACAATTTGTATGTAAGTAAATAAAGTTCTCTCTTACTCCAACTGAATTTTACTGTAATCAATTTTTTACTTTCCCAATTCAATTGATAGAGTGAACTAAGTAAGTACTCCACTACTTGAGATAGAGTTTATGTATAAATTGTATTATTATAAAAGCAGGAATCTTACAATATAAATGAAAGCGGCGGCTAATGGCAGATTCTTTAGACGAGCGTACCGTCATGTACGAGGATCGAGAGGGAAACGTGAGACGTCGGACCATGTCGTGCGGTGTTCCGCAGGGGTCTGTCCTTGGAACACTCCTGTGGAACATGGGATATGACTGGGCCCTTCGAAGTGACTTCCCCCCCGGGCTGGGCGTAATTTGTTACGCTGATGACACTTTGGTCACGGCCCGGGGGGGGTGAACTTTCAAGAGGCGGTGCGCCTGGCCACCAGAGGCGCCTCACTGGTGGTCGGGCGCATAGAGGCGCTGGACTTGCGGGTGGCCCTGGACAAGACGGAGGCCCTTTTATTTCATGAGCCCCGTCGTGATCCGCCCCCCGACGCCTCCATCATGGTCAACTCGGTTTTTGTACCGATTAGGGCCCAAATTAAATTTCTGGGCCTGATCCTTGACAGGACGTGGCTCTTCGACGAGCACTTCCGTCAGCTTGCTCCAAAGCTGGTTGGCGCTGCGTCCACTCTTAGGCGCCTTTTAGGCGACTTGGGTGGACCCAGCGTCGCTACAAGACGGCTGTACACGGGGGTTGTCCGGTCAATGGCACTGTACAGTGCACCGGTGTGGGTGGAGGCTCTGACCGCCCAGAATAGGGCACGCCCTCAGAGGGTTATGCCTGTCAAAGCCGAAGTTTATCGGTGGATGGCTGAGTTCCGGGCGGATAGCGGCATACCGGCCCCCGCCCAAAGTGGTACTCGTGTGGCGTGAGGCCGCTCGTCAAGCCACGATGGTTCGTATGTCATCCCGGCTGGAGGCTCCACGTGTTGGCTTTGCCGCCCTGGAGGTGCTCCAGCCGGTTGTCATCAAATGGGCAGAGCGGCAGCACGGGACTCTTTCTTTCCGACTGACGCAGGTTTTTTCTGGGCACGGCTGCTTCAGAAAGTACCTGCACTAGGTACCGCCGACTAGGTTGCTAGGAGGGAATTGAGTCCGGCCTGCCACCACTGCGACTCCACGACAATCCATCCATCCACCATATGGCCTGCTGCGAGAAGGCGACGTCCTAGTGTGCCTAATTGAGAATTACCCGTAGGTGGTGCCCGCGCTGTTAAGGGCAAGAGGCGCTAGGAAGGCCCTGATGTCTTAACAAAGCTGTTCCCGGATTCCTCCTATTTTAAGCAGTATGGCACACCGTTGTGGTTAGTCGATCCGATTCCGACACACGGTTTCCACACGTAAAAATGCTATTTATTCTTTTATGCTTAGGAAGTAAAGCGATTGAAATGTAAATTGATTAAATGTAACTCTGGATTGTCCTTAATATTAGTACATAAAAAGCTCCTATAAAAATTTCGTATTTGTTAGGTGATGCGCGTACAAACAATTCGTGTCTACAGATTTCTTATACATGTATACAGGTACAGAATACTGACCACCGAAAATATTAAAACATCTTGTCAATGGACCGATATGTTCTGTAATGAGTGCACTCCAAGAAACCGGTAATAACGGTTTCGAGATTCAGTTTAACAGTCTGCTTTGAGTATCATAATATAAAGTCGCCACATTCGATTTTTACAGCTAAAGAATACAGCTTTAACGACTCAACACAACTTGTTATTGGTGTTATACATAAATATGCGTTATAATATAACTACTGTATTAAGAGCTGACTTCTTTAATTGTTTAATATGTTTCGTATCTCTCTATACATCTCTACATATATATTTGGTTATTGTTGATTATGATAATGATTTTCAGAAAGAGACTTCACCACCAACACGAAATTATAGTAAGTAGTATTTTCCATTATACTTAAAAAAATGAATATGCGAAACGTACATAGTGTGTAATAAAGAAAACAAAAAACAATAATATTTTTTCTTCTTCCTTCAGACTATGGTATAAATAAGTGAGATTTACTTGTTAGTGTAATATTCCAAGACTTTATGGTTTCCTATAAAGGATATACTTTAAACGATTACGTTTACATACAAGAAGAAATACGTCACCAATATTTTTTTCGAATTGGGGTCACAACAATCCAACAGTCCAACAACACAATAGCACATAGGAAGTGGATCAGTTGTGGTCCACTCCGTACACAATTGTGTTGTTGGACTCAAGTGTTAAGGAACTTTCATTATCGCATCCTTACTACTTCCTCATTTTAACAGATATTTTCAATTCATTACCTTAAAGACGAATAAATTATATAGCAAACAGCGAGCTACAAATAAACATAGCAAAAATAACGATTAAAACATGTTATTTTTTAAGTAACAAACATAATATTATAATAACAGTATTGTTGTTTACTTACGCTGAAAGTAGTACAGAATTAATATATTTCAATATTTACGTTAATTAGCTAGTAATTAAAAACTATGTAACATTTTTCAAAAATAAAAGAAAGTGAAATATACCAAGCCCTAGTTGAGTTCTAAACTTCAATGTTTTATTAAGACAACAACCGCATCTGCAAAAATACATAGAAAACCATGTCGCGATCAACGCATCTTGCAGTGGAGAGGGTCTCGCCGACGAGACACCATTATCCCCGCTGAGGCAGAACTCGGCGGACGCTCATTGCCTGATTAAAAAAAAAAGTTGTATACGAGTTGATTTCAAAATAAGAACGCTAGTCTCAATTTTGTTTAATTTTCGTGTTAATCCATTTGCATTTCAAAAATGTATAGAGTGTTAATATTATTATTTGCCGCTGTGACAGCATCGAGCGCTTCCAGTTCACGTAAGTACATAGAAGAAAGTAGACAGACGAGTGTTGTTACTATTTGTGCCATTTAATTTACTGTCCCTAAACAATGCAAATGATATCAGCGATTGGTACTGTTTGAGAGCGACGACATCTCGATCTCATCACTGATTAGATCAGTGATATATAAAAGTTAAATAATGGTTTTTAAGGTAGAGGAATGTCCTATGTTACTTGTATAAACAAAAAAAAACATTTAGCTCTAAATAAGGTTATCTTATTTAAATTATTATTTTCAATATTAAATGTTTCCTTATAATAGAAACATCATTTGTGAAATAATTACATTATAAGTCAAATATTGTGTTTTTTTTTTTAGTAAACATGGACAACAAGAAAATTGCATTGCTTTCTCTGGCTTTTCTTGAGAATGCTTTTATTGACAAAACCTTCAAATACCGATACATATTTTGTTTTTTTTTTGCAATTTTTTAGTAATCTACTATTCGCCTATAAAATCGCCAAAACAACGAAATCCCCAGACGAAGTTTCTGATAATAATCGAAATATTATTTCACTTGGCATAGCGAAATTACAGTAATTAAGTATGTTTATGTATTAAATACTTTTTTCCAGAATAAAAAAAGAAATATTTATATGTATGTATACATATTACCTAAACTATAACGCGTAATTTGTTACAACTATCGTTGCCCACTGTCTATCTCCTTTCTAAATTTTATTCATATTCGTTCAGCCGTTCTGACGGTATTGAGTAACAATAAATCCATTCATAATTTTATAAATAGTAAGTAAGATACGATTTTGTAAATGTGTCTGAAATTTAAAGGTTCATAATGTTACTTGCTTATTAAAGTTACAACTTTTCATTGTACCGAATGAGTCTGAATGATAAGTGTACTGAAAACGGTCACCTTGTTGTTAAAATATATCATTTAGCTATTTCTTTGTTAATATTTTTACAGATCTATAGATTTTCGTTGTACATTCGATATCACGCTCAGATATTTTGTGAAAACATTTACACTGTGCTGAATAAGATGCGACAATGTTTATTTAGAGCTATTTATATTTTAAATTTATAATGTGAGAAATATATGTTTTTATAAACGACAATTCTCGGACTAGAAATCATTTCTGTGTCGTGGGGACTTTACAACCATACAACTAACTGACACAATGACCTAGACACGCAAAACCTATTTAGGCATTACAAATATTTGACCCATGGGAGTCGAACCAACAGGCCAGTCGTAATTATTTCATAAATTTGTTTATTTATTTACCATTTTACAAAACCATTTACAAAATTGTTTATTGTAGTGCATTTTAAAACCACTGAGGTTTGTAAAAAATGCAACAGATGCAACATCAAGCGAATTCGGTCAAAACCAAGTTCTATACAGTGAACACTTATAATTTAAAATGCATTAATTATTATTATCGGCGTACAGGCGCAGAACAGTGAAGTGAACTCCATGTCAGACAAGGAAAGGAGCCATATTTTCCATTCCATTCCATTCTATTTGTCTATTATTAAAATATAAAATAATAGTACCTATTGGTAAAAAGTAACAAAAGTAGTTCTAATCACAAGGAATAAATGGCAATTTGGATCACCATCTAACGCATCTAACAAAATAAAACATATATGAATACAGACACTATATCCCTATATCGACTATACCCCCAAGGGGAAAGCAGAGGCGTCAAAAATGCCATCTTCCTGCCTAAATTAATTTAATTACAAAAAAATATATTTGAAAAAATGAGGGTATGCGGGAGGGGAAATAGACGGTGGGAAAAGGGGCGGGAGATCAGGGGAGAGGAATAAGGAGAGGGGAGTTGGACCTCCGGAAACCTCAGTAATTTCGGGGAAATGCAACGCAAGTGTCACAACCGGTTTTCTGTGAGGCCGTGGTATCGCACCGGTCGAGCCGGCCCTTTCGTGCCTAAGCATGGCTCTACCACTCAATTCCATAATATCTAATATCAAATTTTATTATTTTATGCTTATTAACCAGTACATTTTAACACCAAACCGTTCGTGTTGATACATAAATTTACTAGCTTGTATGACAATGAATGTTGTTTGAAAACTATGTCGTACAGTCTTATAATAGCGTTTACGTAATACCTGATAGAAGTGCAGTTAAACCAGATTTAATTTTACATCTTTTCCCATTTGGTAAGTCAATAGAATAAAAAGACGAATCAGTATTAATGACATTAGTAGTTCATTGTTATAAATAAAACCCAGTCCTTTCGTGTGGCTCTGTGATAAATCGAGTAAGATCTTCAAGTATGTATATCGACGACTTAGCTCTTAAGCCCTCAATAGTCCCTGCTAATAACATAATCATCAATAAAATAACAGATATTATACGCATGACTTACTGAAAACTCCAAAAAAAAAATTCTTAATTCGTCGCCATTTTATGCAATTTAAGTTTACCCGTTGGTGCGTAATTTACAATTCCTTTTTTACTTGAAATTATTGATATCTACTTGAATCCCTAATAAATAGACGAAAACAGACGCTGATCGCAGATTGTATTGTAAAACATAACTCTTACATAAAACGTTACGTAGCACATGGTGTACCGCAGGGCAATTTACCAGGCCCGCTAATTATTATTTTTTTTCTAGATAAACATAATACAGATACAAAAACAGAGGTATATCCGTATGTTTTCTGATAATTAAAATAACTTTGAATAAGACATCTTATACATCAGCAAATTAATGTATTTTTTATTCATAATACACCTATATATTAAAAAAAAAAACAGACGGATACAGACAAACAGACGGATCACCTGATGGTAATAGTAAACTGCAGTCCGTGGAACTGCAACATGAGTCGTAAGTGCGCTGCCCGCCTTTGCGGTGGATGCGGAGAGGTTGAATGAGAAGATGGGAAAAAGGAGCGGGAAAATAAGGTGATGGACTCCCCCTAAGTTAGGTCTCCGGAAACCTAACAAATTTCGGTGAAATGCAACGAAGCGTTGCTTCACAACTGATTGGAATCTATTTTTTATGTTTTATTCGTTGTTATTTATGTTAAAATACCATTAATAATATATAGGATCAGATACATACATATTTATCAATGCCTCTTAAAATTTTATTTGATTAATCATCACTCTTATAAAACCATTATTAATACCATTACCTGAAGTTAATCTTATTTATAATATAACTCATACTTGATTTTTACAAATAAATGATTGAAGATTCAATAATAACGGTGTTTGCCCATTTAATCATACTTTATTTTAGAATTAGGATTCTCCGCTGTCTTAACATGTTTGCATATACTTAACTCTTAAATTGAAAATCATAATAATTGAATGATTTACATAATTGCTTTTACTGTCTAGTCATAAACTATTTTATTTAATTCAGTCATAATATTATATTGTGACTCTTTTCAAAATATTTTATAGCACCTCCTGAAAAAAGAAAAACCTAGGTGTTTTATGTATATACATTATTATGTTTATCATAAAATGGTCATGAGTTGGATGGTTGGAATGGTAGCTGTTTACATCGTTAAACGCTGATTATCCAATGATGTGTTCTGACCATATCATGATGTGACTGATTCTTTCGTGAAATTTCGACATATACATAAAACGACTAGGAGGTTTCGAGGAGGTCTTTTATAATCTTATCATCACAAAATAGGAAATTATAAAAAAACCCTGTTTTAAAACCAGTTTAATGTACATAAATGTATGATCACCTGTTTAAGGCAAAGTTGATATTATTCTTCATTGTGCTTTATATAGAAAGAACTGGATTGTTACATTGTTAGTTAACCTCCAATAACCTCTTTGCTGTTCTATGTGAGCAATATATGTATTTACATTATCTGTATTAGCCCGGTACCAATGCCAATCACGATGTTGACATATATACATCGAATGCTTACGCCTGCATCCCCAAGGGGTGGGCAGAGGTGGATAAAATGCCCACATTTTGAAAATAAGAATTAGGTCCCACTAACGTAATAGACTGACTGTATACATACTGTCTAACAGATAACAGTCCGATCCCTTAGTCGCCTTTTACGACACGAACGGGAAAAAATGTGGTGGCTTTATTCTAGTATAGCATTATCTATTTAGACTTTTACAACTGGACAGACTTGAACACATGTTCCAAATAATGGGATTAGGAAAGGCGGCATTAGATGGCTGGGCGTCGGACTTTCGATCAAGTGGTTGTGGGTTTAAACCACGCCCAGTATACTACCGTCGTAAACCCACCCCTAACACAAGCGTTTAGCGTAGCGGGGGGGCTAACAAAATAATACTAGTAATTTGTGATCCACGTTGCTAGTATTTCTTTATCAATGAAAAAAGATGAAAAAAAAAAGAATTGTCCGGCTCAAACTTCAATAAATGCGGCCGAATCTCGCCAGACTTGGTGATTAATCTGATTTTTTTTTAAATAGGACCACCTTTTTCAGCAGAACAGAAGATATCCCGATACTAGGAACCAAAGGTTGCCTGTAAGATATTGCTTATTGTGATAAGGCCGCCCATTGTACATTTTATGTGAAATTATCAGATATATTTTATATGTATATTTGGTGTACAATAAAGAGTACTTACAAATGTTTATGCTGACTTTGGCTTTTAATACTCGTAGGTGTATGACGAAAAATATTTATTCGCAGGCGCAATAACTGCACGTTCCATCATTGCAAGGTGCAAAAACATTAAACACAAAAATTTAATTTCATTTTAAAAATATAAATAAACGCATTTATGCCTGAGAATAACGGTGTCAAAAAGACACTACGCAATTTTCTTTCTGCTATTACATATAAAAATATGGCTTACTATCTTCTGCCCGCGTATCTATTCATCTAGTCGGTTATAGCGAACCTGAACAAGCGCCAATATGCGTCTTGTAATCGTCTTGTGATTGCATCTGAAAATAAATAATTGATATTTGAATATATTTATATACCAAAAAGATACTATGAACACTACTATAATAAAAAATACAATATTACTTATTTAAAAAATTCCCCCATTACAGATTACACGGCCTATACGTAACTTTCATTACTTCACATTAGTTCCTCCGGTCAAACAAACAAATTAGAAACATTACGTCCACTTGGACTTTTATACAATCAAAAGTAATAATGGACATAACGTTATTTATGTCCATATATAGACGAGTATTCCAGATAAATTGTTTATTGCGTATCTAAGAATCCTAACTAAACTAGGAAAGACGAGAAATATGACTAACGTGTACGCATGAAGCTGGTTAAGTAATATTTTGGGTTTGGGTTTTCAACATCAATCCAAAATTCTTTGTTTCCAGAACACCATACATACCACGGAGATTTTTATAACAAACTAGCGGACCCGACAGACGTCCTGAAGTTGCAGTATAGAAAAATAACATAGAAACCGACTGCAGCGCCATCTGCCGGGCTTATTTGTGAATCTAAACATCCAGGGCGGCACAAAACGCATGCAAAAAAAAACATTCAAATCGGTCCAGCCGTTTAGGAGGAGTTCATGACATACACACGTAGAGTAGAATTATATATATAAAGATAAACTGCCACAACAAGTCTTTATACAAATTGATAAATTTCAATTCTTTTTTCTTTTAATTGACTTTTTCATTAATTTAAATAAGTAAGCTTAGTGTAAATTTTAATAGGTTTTCCAGGATGTTATATTTTACAAAGTTTTTGTTAGAAACCAGTTCAGTTAACCAAATATATTTTATATTGAAATTAACATACAAAGCTTAACTATTTTATATGTATCTGATTATATTCCATTATCATGTCATGCATAATATACAAATGAAATATCTTTATCGAGGCTTTCAACACGTTACTCATATATCTTTAAACTCAAGTGGTACTCATATATATATTTAATACTCAGCCAGGCAGCGAAATTATATATTTGTGAGAAAATTACTTAACGGCGATAATAAATGAATCACAAGAAAAAAGTAAAATGAGCTGCGAGTGAGGTAAGAAATATATATGCCAACCATAATGACTCCATTCTGCCTGATGGAAAGCAATAAGTGGAGTCCAAGAGTAGTGGTCACTATCCTCATTGCAAGTGTAGTCAATGCAGCATGGTGACCCATACTATGTATATAAATAGGCGAATGTAATAATTTATCTTTCATCATTAAAAAAAAATCTTAAATGACACGAAGAAAGCTATTGACCTTTATTATAATTATATAAACGTACATTGGTATTTACCGAGTTACATAAGCCAGACCACGCTACATATGAACCATCGAACGGATCTGACTGCGTTTGCGTGAATCAGATGAAAACAAGTTGCATTTTGGTAATAAGATAATAATAATAATACGGTTAGATTGTATTGTGTGAAGTATATATTCTTTATTTCTAATATCCGCAGTTTTTGTCTGAGATAGGACTGACAAGCAATAAAGAAACTTGTTTTTAGGTACCGTTTACTTATATTATATACTTACTTTATCATCAACCGTTGGGCGGCGGTCGCCGGTTCGCCTCGCCTGGTTGGAGGAGCCTCCATCGACTAGACTTACATAAATTAATAGCTCCAGATTTTATGAGTAGTGATTGCTTGTACGCTTGTCAGCACATCAGCACGCCATAGCTGAAAACCACACGATGTTCCGTTACAGACGAGTCTATTGTTAATTGCAATAGTTGTAATATATGAGTGGATGAAAATTTTTCACCGTAAAGAAAGTTGTAAATCATTAAACATTATTCTTATTATATAGTTGAGAAAGACTGGCGTAGTGGCCCACGCTTTTTGTACTGTTTGTTTGCTTAACAGTTTTATTATTATGAGAAGGTATTGACACATTGATCATTACTATTATCATTATTCCTTAATAAATTGAATCTTGATATATCATAGTTACTAACATTATAATGTAAGACGATTAAGTTAAAGCATTGCTACACATTTATACTTGTAGTGCTCGTAAGACAACGATGATGGTAGGTGTATGTTGTATACGGGAATCTTTCTATGGAGATTATGCAGCAATTACCTAATAGAAATCTTTAAAATACACACACATGTATAGACGTAGATAAGACGATAAAGAATTTATACATTATATTTTTAATATATATTTATATATTTGTATCCATTTATAGCTCTCAATGTTAGAGCTAAAATGAAAACACATGTTAACAACTTTGTACTCTGTCCTTTAATTTTTACATATTTGCAAATGTTATTTTACTTTAATTACAATGAGCTAATTAGCTTTACATTCTCATTCATTGATGATTCTGACTGAACTGTTTATTGTTATTCTGTCTCTCATACAGCAAAGGTTACATCATGATATTTTATCTACTCAGTGTCTGATGTGCACAAAGGTTTTATTAATTACGCCTCTCCTATTTTCGGCATAATAATTTCTTTATAAACTGTTTATTACCCTTCGCATTTCGTTTCCGGTCGAACGCAAATATTTTGCCAATTTAATACGTAATGAACACATTGCAATTTTACTATTGCAATGCTAACGAAAATAATTTATATTTGAATAATTCAGTTCATAACAATAATAATGCACTGCAAGAAAAATAATTAATTCATACAGCTTCTTCGAATTTAACCAAATAACCAAAGATTTATATAGTATGTGTTCACTATTAGCTAACTTGTTATCAAAGCTCCGTGGAGAAGGTAAGGTGAATAACTAAAGTGAACGGGGTTTGTGGGAAATTTACTTAGAAACGCTTAGTATGACATTATATTATATAACTTTCCTTTATTTATACATATTTTAAACTAACCTAAATCATGTGTTTATTTAGAGGAATTATATAAGTCAGTAATAAAAATCTGTACTAAATGCTCGCCCCCACTTCGACCGTATTTAACAATTAAAATGTATATATTTCATGTATGCATACATATATGAAATATTGTTTGCAATAATTGCAATGGAGTTACTGACAAAAACCAAAAAGCATTCAATATACATATGCATATTAAATAAACAGATACCTTAACCTTCCTCTAATAGCAAATTATTTTAAAAGGGATTCTATCAGTTTAAACATGCAATACCTACTAATACTGCCATAAAAACAATGATTTTATTATTTAAATACTTTACTTGTAAGTTACTCCATGTAGACAACTATTTTTTCTGCAATCCAAGAGTGGCCAGTGCGCTGTCCGCATTTGAGGGTTGTTAAGGCAGAAAGGAGGGGGTGAAGAACAGGAGACAGGAGATGAGTAATGGGAAAGTGGAGAGGAAAAAAGAGAGGTTGAGTTGGGTCTCCGGTACCCGGCGGAAGGCTGAGACGCAGGTTTTTTCCGAGCACGGTTGCTTCGGAAAGTACCTATACTCGGTCGCTAGGAGGGACTGCAGTGAGGACTCGGCTCAGCATATGCTCGCAGATTGCCCCGCTTGGGCAACGCAGCGTCGTGTCCTCGCTGCATTCATCGGAAAGGATCTCTCGCTACCGGCCATCATATGTTCCATAGCCGGTAGCGGCAGGAGTTTTACCGTGGTCACAACCTACTGCGAGGAGGTCATCTCGTAGAAGGAAGTGGCGGAGCGGGCCCGGGAGGACGATCTTCACTGGGACTCGATTCACCGGCGAACCGGGCTGCGTAGGTCCGCTTACCAGCGCCTCATGTCGCCCTGTGTGTGGCCGCGGGTAGTCGGGATTTTCCCCTCCATCCGCCATAAAGCCAGCCGCAAGGAGGTGACATCCTGGTGTGCCTGGATGTTGTCTAATTGAGAGTTACCCGAAGGTGGTGCCCGCGCTACTGCGGGCAACAAGCGCTAGGAGGAGTCGGGATGTCTTACCAAAGCTGTTCCCGGATTCCTCCTAAGTCAGGTGCAGTATGGCACACCGTGTGGTTTTAGTCGGTCCGATTCCGACACACCGTCCCACCGACAACCTCGGTGGGATGAGGGCCCGAGGGGGTTTTTCCATAGGTAAAAAAAGGGACTCCGGTACCCCACTCACTCGGTAATTCAATGCAAGTATTGATTGTCTACCGGTTTTCTGATTTGTGCCCAAGTATGGCTCTCCAACAGGCCCAATTAAATTACCAAAATATAGGCACTTAATACACCTCTCGTTTTTCTTTCAGGGATACAGGCGTGAGAGAATGCGTAAACATTAAAAACAACGTGAAATCTCAAACTATATATCGGATATAAAGACACAATGAAAACCAACACTATTATAAGGCTTTTGAGCTCGTACCGCAAAATAACACTTACTTATTTGTCCTATTTCACTAAGTACTGAGAGTTGTCCTTCTAATATAACATAATTGTACATCAACATTATGTAATCATATCCAATATACGGAGTTAGCAAGCTTAGATGGTTGACAGTGCGTAACGATATAATACCAGGTAACTCCTAGTTTATTGGGGTCAAATGTTTATAGTACCTTTTGTAATTACGTCTTCATGTAACATTTGTTATTGTAAAGTTTAGATTGAGAGGTAGAGAAGTTGGTTTCACTGACTAGATTTATTGAAAAATTATTTTTAACTTAATGTACGGTATTAAGTAATAAGTGACCAAATAGGATAAATTCTTTAATGAAATTCTAGTACTCTCTTGCAGCAATTGAATATACGCTGTAGAGTGCAAGTATCTAGTATCTACAGATTGGTCCATGCTCTGTTAAATGTGCAGAAACTGTGTAACTAACGTAACCAAATTGTCTCGTGTTTTATATTCGCAATAACTGCTTTTTAAGATTCTTATTTTGAATGCATTTAAAATTAAAATCTTACTAAAACGCTTTTAAAAATTATTTTATTCTTTAAATAAAAAAATAGAAAGTGTAGTGGAGATGGCGTAACCATGTAATTATTATGTTATAATTGAACAGTGTAATATTTTTTTGTAAACCATTATGTGTGGTATTACTAGAATCTAATAACAAGCTTTACAATGTGAAATATTATAACCCAAAACGTACAAACGTATTTTTTATTAGAGAGACAGCAAAGGACATTTAAGAATGGCCTTCAATCCTTAATGAGGAAAAAAAATAACGAAATATTCTAAGAAAAATGACAAAAGTACACAATTAAACGATTCAAATACAAACATCTCGTACCGGCTTCAAGGTTTAAAAAAATAAATAAATCTTTTAGAGGTCAAGGTATACAAGAATGCTTTTTAAATGGTTGCCTGGAAGAAATATAAGTACTTACATTTATTGGGTATAATTAAAACAAAGGTGTATTAATATTGTAAAGCCTACATGAACACTTTCTCACTCTAAAGTGGTCCTCTGATAACTAAAGATCCTAGTCATCATTGAGTAGTATCGGTCTGTGACAGGTTTTGAAAAGACATGCATGAAAATGTAGACGTATATATGTACATCTGTCTAATCCTAAAGAACTTCTAACAGTCAATTCTGCATAATTTTCGATAAACAATATCGCACATAATTCCGTGTTCTTGAACTCAACCGTGAGCCTAACTTCGGGAATTTCTTTGTGCCGTTCAACTGAGAGGGGTTGGCTTAACATTAGGTAGAACCTTTTACGGTGGGAGAGACATGCTTAGGCATGAACGGGCAGACTCGACCGTAGTAATACCACGAATTCACAAAAAACTGGTAAACAAACAATGATGCATTGTATTGACGAGTAAGTGAACCCTCACTGCCGCCGACCGAGAAATAACTCCTGGTATCCTCTTTCTACCCCTCATCACCCTAAAATATGGCAGCGCGCTCACGATTATTGAGTAGCAGGTGTATTGGCGGAGGTTGTCACTTACCATCAGGTTATATCTGTCCGTCTGTCCCCCTATATTATATAAAAAAACTTCTATTTATTGAATTGATAACATAAACATTACTTGCAAAGTTTCAAAGCGGTGCAAAAATTAAAAATTATACAGTATCCGAAATTTGATTGCACTATCCATCTGAAGTAAATAACAGAATAAAAGCGCGTTAGTTAAACGGTTTTTGAAAGCCGATCCAAAAGCTATTTGTAGTAAATTGGTACCCTGGTATTCTGGCATTCGAATAGTATTCATATTAATTTCCTTAATAAATTCATTCATATACCCTCGGAATCAATTTTAGATTTCGTAATAAGAATCAAAAATGGGTCTCAGGATGTACTTTTCTGTACCCTAACACCATGTATACATGCAAAGTGACCTATTCGAAATCTTTGAGAATTTGAATAAGGCAAGTAAATAGAAAAATAGTTTTACTCTTGCTATTAAACAGTTTAATTTTGGATATCCATAATTACACTTTTTGCTGTTCGTAATGTCTTCTGGTTAGAGGGCTCGAGGAATGATGCGACCCTGACGTACTCGCACTATTGCTCCCTATTCCATCCATATCAGCAATATCCTTTTCTTCCACTGAGTAAGAAAGCTTACTGTATACACAAAAATATTTAACTTTAATTTTGCCTATTACGTAAGTAAGACCAATATAACTGGCAAAATTAGGGCCTTCAATACTTTAATATGTATTCTTACATTATTACCATATCATGTCCTTTCGATTCCTGATTTTTTTAACCTTAGTAAACATGCCAGCCAGTACCTAACCAACCTTCATACTCACAACACAGTTTAAAAACATAACACAATATACGTATGAATATATCACATGCTATGAAAGTATACCAGTCAACCCGCTAACAGTAAATTGGTTTTTGCGAGATCGAGTTTCGCGGACAAGGTCTCGTGCAGGGTCTTTGACCTCACGGGATGCAATATATCGCGCCGTTATTTTACAAGCTTATCGTTAAAAGGTTTTTATAGATTGCCGCTTGTCATGGACCACTCATATAACTGACGTAAATAGAAAAATGTTTTGAACGTATCACTGCCTTAAACGTCTTCAAAATTTTCTTCCATCTCAGAACAAAGTTCTTCTCCTTCCTGTTCTTGACTACGCTGATGTCACTTTTCTAGACGCTGCAGAAGAACTGTGGAACAAACTGGAAAGTTCGCTCTATTCAATTCTACACAACCCTAGTTCCCTTTATATGGCAGTGAGCGCTTTGAGCACTTTGTTCCCAGGAGCGAACCCTGTCGCACCTCTTCATCTCTTGTCCACCGAACTCCCTCCCATACATCCACTCGTTACGACATTTCTTTCAGTGTTAATGCTGATAGACTTTGGAATGCCCTACCGCACTCAATATGTAACAGGTCTTCTCTAGACGCGTTTAGGAGGAGAATAAAGGACCATTTTCTCTCACAACAATAATAATGAGACAGATTATATGTATGTTAATTGTATATATGTGTGTATTTATATGTTTAATTATTTCTATTTATATTGTATGCATATGTGCGGTATAGGTATTTATATTTTATGATTAATGATTAGTCTACAAGTAGGTATACAGAATATATAGGTTACTTAGTTTTCTCTCTCTTCACTTACGATGACAAAAAGAAATAGCTTAAGGCAGTCGTGTGTACTGCCTGAAGTTATTTTTTTTTAACCATTATCTTCTATTCACTAGGTTTGCTGGAAGACAACTCAGTTTTGGGTAAAGCACGCCTTTGTACATTTCCTTATCTCTATAAAAGTTTTCATTTATGTACATTAAAGAATAAATAAAAAAATATTAAAAAATCAATATAAAAACAAATCTCATAATTTTAGGTATAATGGTTTTAGGTTTAATAGTGGTAGAGCCATGCTTAGGCACGAATGGGCCGTCTCGACCGGTGCGATACCACGGCCTCACAGAAAACCGGTTGTGAAGTAACGCCTACGTTGCATTTCCCCGAAATGAGTGAGGTTTCCGGAGGCCCAACTCACCTCGTTCCTCTCCCCTCATCCCCTCTCCTCTTTCCCACTTCCTCTTTCCCATCTCCACATCCAGCTCCCTTCTTTCCCCTCCCCGCAACCCCCTATTCAACATCACCCTCAAAGGCGGGCAGCGCACTTACGACTACGAAAAAAATGGACGATTCTTAACTGGCGATTCTGACTCTTACTTTGAAAAGTATAACTTAAAACTAAGAGTCTGAACTCTAACTCAAGACTTAACTGACAGTTATATTATAACAATTTTGATTACACACCCTCGCAATCGATTGCTAACTGGATATATACTAGACAGTAGTATTCAGATGAATACTAACACAAAAGTACATAGTAATAACTTTTTTTTTTTTAATCGAGTATTACAAACTTAGACTAATAAAAGAAGAGTAAAAAGAAAGTATTTAAACGTATCCTTAGATCAATATATATTGATAGTTAAATAACTGTGGTAGGCAAAGTGAAAGGAGTAACAATATTAAACTTTCATTCGTTTGTATGAGTCATTACTCATGAGTAGTCATGAGCTATAGCAAATATCGCCAGCAAGAAACTCTTCATGCAATTTCCAATAATTTAAAAACATATTTTTTAACAAAAACCCTTCAACTACCTTTTAGGGTTCAAAGGTGAAGATTTGATAATTCAATTGAATTTATTTCATATATTCTCAGTAGGTAGCTACGGATTCTCAAAACCTACCATTGGGACACTAGGTATCTATTTTGTCGCTTCTAGTATGCACTTGACTGTATATATATACATATATAGATAAATACGACTTTCTTACTGCCAGCCTCATAAGAAACGCAAATCCCAAGTTATACGAACCTAACGAAATTTTCAAAGTAGCATTTAGGCGTTTATTGACGACTTTGTATAAGCCAGTGAATGAATGTACCCCGGATGGAGTCAATCCGAGATCGTACTACTTAGAGTAATAAAGTCTGACCAGACCATATCACCACCATTTTTTTCTCAAATCAAATAAAATAGGAACTAAAAATAAAACTAGGTACCCAGATACTTTTTTATCGATTGTTACTGGCACAATAGAAAGATCTCTTTAAAATAAAAAATATGTATCACCACGTTTTCATTCATTGGCTTTTTGTATGGATGCCCTAGTTTTTATTCGTTTTAGGCTTTACTGTTATCATTCGTTTTTATTCGGTCGTTTTAATGGTTTGTATTCGTTTCATTTTAATAGAAGGTAACATTCTTGTTCGTAATCTGACCTTTATTTGGACAAACTTCTTAAAACTGTTAAATAATTTGTATACTGCCAGTTCTTAATTAAAAGCAAAATACCTAGACGTATATTCAGAGAGGATTTTATTTAACAACAAGTTAAAGATAATAACAATATCTCAACAACAACTGCGCGTGCGTAAACAATACGAAATGAACATGTCGGAATCGGAATGAAGACAAATAAGCTATATAATTATGTTTAATATACCCAAGTTTCTTTTTAGGCTGATCGCACAAATTAATCTCTGAAATTACTAAAGGGATCGTAAAAAATATTTTTGCATGTGATATTCAAATAATTGAGGTACTCTATGAGCAATTTAACGCTGGCTTAGAAGTAGAATAGTGACCTACGTAAAGTGTTGAATAAACGTTTATTTTATGCATGTTATTTCCAAAGAAAAAACCTTATCTAAGAAAACATTTATATCGTTATCACATTGATTGATTGATCCCAAGGCTTGTCTAAGGTTCCTATTGTACGTATCTATAGACACCTATTGTCTTCACAATCCTGGCCTGGCTACCGTTATAAGGATGCAAGTCGAATACTAATAGGTACACCAGCCGATGACCGACGAAAGCCGACATTAACATAACACTTCATAATGCCTGACTAATAAATATTTTAGAAATTTTAATAAAGATTATTTCTCTCTCCAAAGTTTTAGATTAGATTGTAAACTTGATTTTATCTACAGTTATAACATTCAATGTGTATAAAGCTTTAAGAGGACAGAATTTGTATTCAAAGATTTGTTAGTAACGCTTTAGTACTTTGTCATTTTAATTATTTACTTTCGTTAATCGTTGAGACAGAGTGATATTGCATTAGGTAATCCTACAATGGCTTATATTTTCAATTCATGAAATGATTATTTTACTTCGAGATCGGTGACTACGAGGTATAAACTGTAAATGATAGCTAAAAAAGTTATAAGTGTGATTTTTTTGTTCAATAGGTGTGTTCGGCGGACGATGTTCCAAGCGAGACCCCAACGTAGATGCATGTCTTTTGAGAAACTTTAACTCCCTGATTGAGTACTTGAAAGGCGGAGCTCCGGAGCTGGGAATTGAAGAGGTACGTTCTCTACATTAATAGGATTGAATATAACTACTAACTAGATAATAGAAGCAAAGAGGTAGAAGAGGGTCGTGGGCTTTGATCTAGATTCTTTCTTTGTTTGCTTGCCAACGTAAAGAAAAAACACCTCTGTCATTAGCTTAATTTAAAATAATGTCAAAAGAGACATAAATATACATTAATATAACTTTTACCATTCATTTTCGTCTACACAATGTAATGTATTTTTAAAACAAATTTAAAGATCAGGAAGAAAGCAGTTATAGAGATGGGTACATGTTTGGTCATCAATAATAATGTCAGGGTTACTACACTGTCCCATCATCTAGAACTCGACTTACTTATCTAGAATTAGTGTCAGCACCCTTGCCGAAAACGATCTTTAAGTTAAACTGTGAAAACTCATACTAATGCACGAGTAGCAATCCAATTATCAAATCCAACCCGCAAAAAAAAGCCTACAGACGACATTGTCTTATTTCGGCACTTACTATTAGACAGCACTGTAACTCTTCATTCTTCAACAGATGTCATCATTCCGTTTACATCTACCTACTGAATTATGACAGACACCGCTATCAGCAAACCCTAATTTTAAAACAAAACATAACCAGTTGCGCAGACGGGTAAATTGAAAAATGTTATTATAGCATAGTTGAAAATTAAAAAAAAACTTACTTATAGCTTTGATGAGAATGAGTAAAAAATTAGTATGAGTAAAAGTGAGATAAAAATGAGTAAAAATTTTTTTTTAAACATTGTGTTGTAATGAGGTCCTAAAGAATCACACTTAAGACTGCATGGTCTTAAGGAGATTGTCTGTCTATATACCTTTTTAGATTCATTTAACACTCGTCTGCACTACTTACACACCGTCAGGTTTATTTGTGTCCCATTGATCAAACTTAGTTTCATCATCATCATCCTCATTCAACCTATCGCACGGCACTGCTAGGCCACTATTACACTACTTTCGGTATACAAGGTCTATCGGGGTTAGATATGTATTGGTAGATAATTAGGTTTTAAGCAGCTCAGTCTTTTATAAATGATTCCAAGACATTTAAAAATATAATTCAGGAAATTAATAACAAACACATTTACATAATTGCATATGTACTCATTTAGCAGCGACCTTGGCACCAACTAATGATAATACTGTATAGACAGACTCAGTTATAAACATCACCTTTAATGTTACGTGTCCGAAAGAAATTTCAAACCTTCCAAATTTAACCTGTCTAAAACATCCCTCTGTCCCTCTATCGTGGGAGAGCCATGCTTAGGAAGTAATGGGATTGCTCGATCGGTGCGATGCTACGGCCTCACAGAAAACCGGTTTTGAAGCATTTCCCAAAGAGGCCAAACTCCCCACCCTTCATCCTTTCTCTCCTCTTTCCAGTCCCCGAATCGCCCCACCCCACTGCATTTACGACGCTTGGGGGCTTGTTTATTAAATAATTTTCGGACCTTAACTCGTTTTGAAAAAGAATTAAATTTAATGACTGTTTTTTTTAAATTGTATCATTCCAGTCTGAACCTATACAAATAGATGAGTTGACCATCGCTTTGGGCGGAGGACCAGATGGATACCGAGCAAGTTTCAACGACATTCGTGCAACTGGAGCGTCCAATATGACAATCACTAACGTCAGGTAAGATGATTGTTGCCTAGATTCCGTCTTGATAATAGCGTTTGTTTATTAATTAAGTAAATAAAGGTTAATTAAATTTGAATTCATTAAATCAGGAGTTACACTTTTAAGTTACTCATATATCAAAATACAGATCAACGAATTGTCAAAGAGAGGGAATGCAAACCTGGAGACCCTCAACAGTGAGACATGTTAACCCATCGTATCTCGAAAGATTTTTTTTTCTTTCAGGTATATGAAATAATATTTCGACACGTCTTTCGTCTCCACACGAGATTCATTTTCTAATTGTTCTTGAGAATCTTCATTAAGTTTTATCCTCACAGTACTATATTATTTATGAATGTAAGGTTGGAAAAATAAGAAAATTATATATAGTAACATATTGGGCATGTACAAATTATTAATTAAGGAGAGATGGCTGATCATAATTCACACGAAAACAATGATGTTGCATCAATTCTAATAGCTGCTGTAATTTGACACACTGTTATGTATCTATGTGAGAACTAAGTGCTTATGAAATAATAACATGACAATAGCGATTTCCACTTGCGATTTTAATTTTGCAAACTTTATTATCTGTATCGTTAATTGTCGTAGCAATTGTTGTATAATATTTACATAAAATTTGAAATGGTGTTATAATATTTTTTGATTTAGGTGATTATTATGTTTTTCTATGATTTTTCTCTTTGAAAGACAAAATAAAAAAATAAATTCTCTACGCATAAGTCTACGACGTACTACCAACGTCTCTCCGAATCATTTTGTTCCATCCTAAGGTTGCCTAGAAGAGATTGCATTTAGCAATAAGGCCGCCCTTTGTACAATATGTGCGTTAAACTTAAAATGTGTATAATTCTAATTCTACCAATGTTGTACAAATAAAGTTATAGATAACAACTTTATTTGTACAAGGTATATCTATTATACAAGGTAGTCCGACTATTTCATTTTGCCGTGTGTTTCTCGGTGGAGTAGAATAGGGCAACCCCATTCCCGTGGGTGTCGTCAAAGGCAACGTAGGGGTCGGAGGAGTCATAAATAATGTTAATGGGACCAACTTGTTATTGGTAAAATGTGGGTGGTTTATACACCTCTGCATACTCCTTAGTAGATGCAGGCTGTTTATATGTATATATGTATTTTTATAATAATAAAAATACCTTTAATATGTCATTTCTTTTTTTAGAGTAATTCGTCATCCCTATCCAAATGGCTGGATTTGAAATTGCAATATTGCTGTTTAAATTAAATACTTATGAAAACGGATTTTTTGCCAGAGTAGATAGATATATTGATTGATATTGATTGATTCCATTAAATCATTTTTATGTGAATATTCACTTTGTAAGATGAAAGTTCTCCCTACATTATAGCGAAATTCACATTAAGAAAACTTCGATGAACCGATTGTGAAATAACTTGAACTTTAATATTTTTTTATTTTATACAATTTATTGAGACAAAAACGATATACCCCACGGAATTATAAGCAGAATCCTTCTGTTCTTCAATCACATACATTCACAAAAGTTTTGTGGGAGAAATCACTGAGCGCGATATTTTTATATTTAGATTTTCACCGCGTACGCACTTGATTTAATACTTTGTATTACCATCAGTAATAGCTAAAGAGGAGCTGACACACATATTAAATATACGATTAAATAGATTATATAATAGAAAAAAAAAACATATCAGTTGAATTGTTACATCTAGTGCGGTCAACATAAAGTCTAAGATAAAGTCAGAGAACCGCATTTGTACTTGTGTGTTTTCTTTAAAGAAATAAAACTAAATTGTCGTTAGTCGATTTAATAGCTCTTGATAACAGTCCGCACTCAAGTTTGCGATAAAATGCTGTAGTCGACTTTTTATAACAATTCTTATTTTTTCCTATTCTTAACATTCATCTTTCAAGAAAAAAATAATGTCTGTAAAATGTTGCTTTAGACAATAATACATGCAAAATAAATATGACTGTCATGTCAATATTGGAAATGAAAATATTAGTCAGTAATTTATATATTCTGTTCACGTTCACCGTTCGCTGACATCGACACGTGTTTTACGAGGGTCAGAAAGACAAAGACTTCTCACATTGACTGTACTTGGACTTACCTACTTACTTAATAAACAGCTAGCACGGGCTTAGCGTTTTGAAAAGAATTTACCGTGTGCCTAAAATGACAATGGACATGTGCATAAATTGACTACAGCGTAATGGAACGTAACAAAGTCGACAATTTCAATTACTTAGTATGAAAGATTTTTATTTTATAGGTACAAACTATCATAATTTTATTTGTTCGTTCTACTTAAAATACATTCTCAGAAGTTAGTTAGAATTATTGTGTGTTTTATATGGCAGTGGTAGTGCAATATATCATGGTACGAATATATTCCATACTATCAGTACAGTTGCAACTGATGTGATTCGACTAGAATATTTTGATTGGCCTTTTGATCTAGTGGTTAGTGATCTTGACTGCTGAGCCAAAATTGAGACAGAGTCGTTGATTCGATTCCCACACGGGACTTGAGTTTGAGTGTTCTTTGCGTCCTGTTCTTTTAAAGTCTGTCGAGTCCCCCGCAACACGGGAATAATTCCTAAAGTAAAAAAAAATCTCAACTTTTCTCAATCGCTTATCGCTTAACACGGTAATTGATTTTCGATTAACGAATTTATTTTCAACGTGTTTACTTTTTTTCTTAGCCTTTATTGATATCGAATACGTTTGGTAGGTCGGACTTAGAGACACACCAGTTCCAACTCACATTGTTCGGGCCCCACATCAGCGCTCGCGCTCGCTACCGTTCTTCGGGAGTGCTGCTGCTAGTCCGAGCAAGCGGTGGAGGCGACTACTGGGGTGAATATGGTATGTATTTATTATTAATGTTATATCGTCCCAACGGGTACAAAATAATGTAATGACAACCGAAACTAATGTAGAGTACGTATATGTACCTATAAAACGTAATTGATTATGGGTGCCTGTTGCTGTTTGGGTTTCAGGGGCGATAAATAGATCTAGAAAAAAATGCTCATTAGAATACGAAGATAAATTTCGCCTCCAGGTTATATTAGCTCAAGTGGGAAATAGGCCAGTCCCGAAACCAAAAGACCCCGGTACTTGTCAAGATGATTATTATTTTCCATTTTTCTTCAAGTTTTCTTCTCATAAGTGACGTCATTATAGCAGAAACAAGTTTTTGTTTGCAAGCAACAGCGAACAGTTTAAATATCTTTTTATTGCGAATTTGTGGCGTTAAATTATATTTTCATTTCATTTCTAGTTTTAGACAAACCAATAAAGGTCAGTCACTAGGCACTGGACTTTTGAAGTTTCTTTGTTTCTGCTATTATGACGACACGATAATGGCGGTTACCTTTTTGGCATGACTATTCGAAATTTAAATTTTAAACAGATTTTTTTACATGTATGGTATATGTCGCAAAAGTATGGGTTATTTATTTATTAATGTTGAGTTTTCATAAAGTGTTAGATTCTTCGGTTGAAGCCCGCCCCACTGTATAGCAATCGGGCAATTAAACATTTAAATGATTTTGTAAAGTACGCTATAGAAAATAATAACTTTTTTACGTGGCAGAGCCATGCTTAGGTACGAATGGGCCGGCTCGACCGATGCGAGACCACGGCCTCACAGAAAACGGTTGTGAAGCAACACTTGCGTTGCATTTCCCCGATATTAGTGAAGTTTCCGGAGGCCTAGCTCCCCTCTCCTCATTCCTCTTCCCTAACCTCCCGCCCCTTTTCCCATCTCGTCATCCCCGCCTCTTTCCCCCCCCCCCGCATACCTTCATCCCTCTTCACAGGAGACCCGTCTATTAGTCTGCCCCCTATAATATAAAAAAAAAAACTTATCAAGTCAAACATGATGAGGAAAACTTACCGAGTTATACTTAACTTTTGTAATGATTTATGTCATATACATTAGGCATGTCTGACTTGGTCAAGGGTCTCTGAGGCACTACGACTAATACGAAGTAAATATTTTTTCTCGAGGTTATAGAGAACTTGAAAAGATTGCTTATCGTCTATATCAGGGGTGCTCAAACTTGAACTGCTGGCGATCTACCTCAATATTTTTAGACTACTTACGATCGACTTGAGAGGCTGCAAGTATGTGTGATGTAGGGTTGTCGTACATACACGATACACCCTACCTACCTAGGTAGGGTGTACCGTAGCATATATAGATATTAGCTTTCCGCACAATTTACATTATCTTAGTCAAGGTTTGGGTTAGGTTTACTTAAGTTCTTCTCTACAATATCAATGAAAAAACTCCTAGTTATTCAAAATTGCGAGTTTATTCGTTGTTACAAAACAAAAGAGTTACATATGGTGTTAAACTCAACTAAGGAGTGACTTTGGATCTTGAAGCGTGGCACTGCATGTCCTCAGCATACTTTTCATAAGATGGTGCGTAACCACTGAGTGCCAATCGCAAGCATGATGACATATGATCGTCAGTTAGTCGATTGCGATATTTTGACTTAATTATCTTCATTTCAGAAAATGCAGACTCGCACAAGTAAGTTGACCCAAACATTGCCGTCAGTTGAAGGGCGATTTGCCTTAGATTCGGATATTTATCTTCAGATATAAAACACCAGAAATTTGTATCAGATGCTGTAGCTTTGAGATGTATATCTGATATAATCTGCACCAACTCATTTTCAACAGAACATGAGTTCATATTAAACTGACTTGCTACTTCAGTGGTTAATTCCTCAATGTTTTTACATGAAAAAGGATAACTCATAAATGATGCTATATTTGCCAATTTACTGCAATCATAAAAACGCATTTCGAATTGTCCCAAAATATTTGATAATTCAGCCTCATACGTATCATAATTCAACTGAGGAATCCTTGCTTTCAAAGACGGAAAATGTTTCAGATCCTTTCTTTTCAGTTGATCTATCTTAAGTTGCAATTTACTTTTGAATGCGTTTACTGCGCTAATCATCTCAATAATAGTTTTTCCTTTACCTTGAAGCTCCAAGTTAATGGTGTTTAAGTGCAATGTGATGTCAGTCAAAAATGCCAAATCAGTCAGCCATTTTTCGTTTTTCAACATCTCAGTGTCATCACCTCTTTCGTCTAGAAAAGCTGTTATTTCGGGCAATAATTCTTGAAACCTTTCTAGGAATTTTCCGCGACTCAACCACCTGACGTCCGTGTGAAGAACTAAATCAGTGTGTTCAGCTGACTCCCTATCTTCCAACTGCAACTTAAAGAGCCGCCGTTGCAAGCTACGTGCACGGATGGAATTCACAATTTTTGTTGCAATGCCCATAATTTCCTCCGTGTTTAAAACTTTTGAACACAAAACATGTTGATGTACAATGCAATGGAATGAAAAAAATGAAGGGAATTCTTCATTAGCTCGACACAATGCCACAAAACCGTTCTTGTTTCCAGTCATTGCTAGTGCTCCATCGGTTGTAATGCACACTAATTTATATATTGGTAGCTTGTAGTTTTTTACAAAATTGATGAAAACGTCATATATATCTTCGCCACGGGTCTTCCCCTTCAGAGGAATGATTGGCAAAAATTCTTCCTTAGCCAACATGTCATTGAATACCATCCGAATAAAAATACACAGCTGGGCAGTGTCTGTCATATCGGTGGATTCGTCGAACTGTAAAGAAAAGTATGTACATTCCATGATATCATGTTTTAGTTTATCTGCGATGTCCTGACTCATGACTTCAATACGCCTTGTGACAGTCGGACGAGATAACTGAAGTTCTCTAATAGCAGACATGATTTCTGTTTTATTTTTAAAATCTCCAAATAAAGTCTCACCCGCTTCAATAAATGCTTCCTTCACAACCGATCCATCTTCGAATGGTTTCTTGTGTTTCGCCAATATATGAGATATTTTAAATGACGCGATCGTAGCAGCTTTTGATTGTTTGGCTGGTCTTGTGAACATGGTTTGATCTTTTTTCAAACAAGATATCAAATTACTTACTTTTCGTTTTCTTAATTCACTCTGTGGCGGAAAATCCTTTTCATAGTTTTTATGAACCGTTTTATGATGCCTCTCTAAGTTACCACGCTTAGGTATTGCAACTGACGCACGACAAATAACACAAATGCACTTATCCTTCACCATACAAAAGAAAAATTCTTCCTCCCAATCGTTATTAAAATAATACGTTTTAGATTTCTTCACTGCACTCATTTCGCACTATTTAATAATAAACTTTGTATCGACGTAGTATCGCCTTCAAGTTACAATTCAGAATGACTCCAATTCCTGCAGGCGCAACATTTATATCGGCGTGAACGAAAGTCTCGAATGTTCCCGTCAAACGCGCCGCCCGAAATGGTCTAGTACAGTCTAGTCTAGAAACAACGCGGCTTTTCTTTGACAAGTACCGCGCGTTCCTTTGATAAAGCCGCCTTTTGCCGCAAGCAGTGTTATTACGTAATAATTTTTTGTAGTTTAGTTACCTACTTATTAAAAAATTTTTTCTTCTCAAGATCTACTCAAAAAGCACTCTCGATCGACCGTTTGAGCACCCCTGCTCTATATTATAGAAATAAACTCTTCGAATTATTTTTCGCAGACGGTGTTAAAGCCAAGGTATATTTCCGTGGTGAGCCGTACTCCCGCGACGGTCGCACCTACTTGAAGCTTGTGCAACTGAAGCTCGACTTCACCGTCAAGGACATACAGATGGGAGTAGAGAATTTACACAATGCAAACTCTGTGTTACGTTAGTATAATATTTAATATGGCATATATATTTTATTACAGGAAACACATAACGCAATACCAATATTTTAATTATTATCATCATCAGCCTGTATCGGTATATTTCTAGACAAAGACCTCCCCCAAGAAGCGGCAACTAATACCAATATACCTCGTGTACCCCCAATATACACCTAATACATATTACATTTATTTAATTCTAGTTTTTACCCAAGACTTCGTACGCTTCGTAATTTAGAATCATCTTTAAAAACTGCATTCAATTCCATGCATTAATGCTTGATGCGTGTACAAACTTACAGACAGACAGACAAAACGTCTAAAAACTGTTGTTTTGGCTTCTGTTATTCTAAAAAAGACAATAATAGTTTAATATTAATATCTAGAATGCACAGACATCGGCCTGTTACAATTTTATTATTGTATTTATTACATATAGACGTCTCATAAATTTATCTAATAAATACATCTTATTAACACTTTTAATAAAAAAAATGTATAGATAGCCGTGTGTTTTTATGGTCAGTAAAGTAAAAAATATTGCATTTATTCAAAAATTTTATAATTACTTAAACAACATGTTTTTATTTTAACAGAAGCAGCACTGAATCTGTTCATAAACACAAACGCTCAAGAACTGCTCAAAGAGATGAAGCCCGAGCTGAAGCGAGACTTAGCGGAGAAGATGTCTCGTTTCTTAGACCGCATCTTACAACAGATACCTTACGACGACTGGGTCGTAGACTAACAACATACACCTAAGACCTAAAATATACATGCATTAGAATATAAGAACAAACTTACAAATTAAACCTTTAAGTAACCAACTCAAAATAAGTTATTAATTAAAAAAAATAACAATACACGACAGCCAGAAAAGAGTTTTATACATTTGATAGTCAGCCTCAATATTGTTCTTTTTTAATAGCCAGTGTCAAACAGTTTACCGCTAAGTTCATTCAAATCTGTTCATGCATTTAGTAGTAATGTAGAATAAAGAAACTCACGTCTGTACATACCTGAAACCTGAAAACCAGTATATTCTCTTTTTGAGCAGTCGTGTAAAAATAAGTTGAAACTAACATACAAGGAGTATGTTTGTTTGTTAATAGAATAGACAGATCGCGGGTAAACTTTGATCGTAAATGATGTCTGGTGCTCTAAAGTTGGCATTATTGACTTTAAACTACAGAAGGTAGGGACCACCGTCCTGTATTCAACAACATGTTTAAAGGAGAAAGTTATAGACAGAGTGAAGTGCGCTCAAATTTTTTTAACGACTGCAGTTGGTAAAATGGGCGAATGATGAACAAAACTCGATTTTATCCTTTTAATATTTTTTTATAGTTATTCCCATTGAATTTTTATTTTGAAATTTTGAACTTCAACCTCAATAGAATAGTCAATTTTTTATACCGAGTTTTTTTAGTACCGAGCCGCGCTCAGCACTCAGTAGTGTTAATTTTGCATGAAATATATCAAAGTTCATACCTTGCCTACCTAAAGAGGCAATTAGTTGTATAGGACTAATTATTATAAATAGGTTTAGTTCAAAACAATTTTTATGATAGAAATTGTTAAATTTAGATATAAGCTACCTATTTATTTGGATAACTCTAAATATTAAGATTTTAAATATAACTCGACCTTTTTAGGATTTTAATTGCATTATTATTTGTAGAATCGTTATGTAAAACTGAAATTATACTATTAATTTTATTTTTGGTTTCTATTGCACCTCGTATTCATGAAGTATATACAGTCGTGGTCAACTAATTAAGGACATTCAAGATAGTGGACAGCAATAACCGGCTATGTACATATAAATATAAAACCCTGTTGATTTCTCAGTAACTATTATTTGCATAATTTGATCCGATTAGTAAAATGAAAAATAGAGTTAAACAGAACTAATAATCTGCAGTATTTTAATTTCTTTAACAACTTCATTTTATTACGGGTAAAATCAGTACCCAGTAGCAAAACCTTTGTTAGTAATTACCGCTTGACACCGATGTGGCATAGACATTATCAGTTTCTGACATATTTCAACAGGAATGTTTGCCCATGCCTCACAAAAAGCTTCATTAAGTTCATCTAAAGTTGTGGTACGATAAATGGCAACTTTTTTCTTAATTTCGTGCCAAAGGTGCTCGATTGGGTTGAGGTCGGGGCTATTTGCTGGCCAATCTAGCACTGATACCGACTGTCTGTTAAGAAACGACTTGACTGAACGGGCTGTATGTTTTGGGTCGTTATCATGCTGAAAAGTCCATATAATAGGAAGATGTTCCTCAGCATAGGGAAGCATAGTTTCTTCTAATATTGCCTTGTATTGATGTTGGTCTAAGTTACCCTGAACTTTCCTCACAGGTCCCACTCCACGTCCAGAAAATGATCCCCACATTTTAATGTTTCCTCCGCCATGTTTCACCTGCTTTTTTGTGAATCTTGGATTCATTTCCGCTTTTACAGGACGCCGTACGTATTGCCTTCCATCTGAAGAAATCAAATTAACCTTGGTCTCGTCAGAGAATAATACATGTTGCCATTGGTCGTAGGTCCAATGTCCATATTTACGTGCAAACGCCAAACGTGCATTTCTATGCTCTTTCTTTAACAACGGTACTTTGCGAGCCACTCTTCCGAACAACCCTGCTTCTACCAGACGTCGTCGAACTGTCCTCGCTGATACACTGACTCTTTCGTCGACCCCAAACACTTCATGTTTAATTAAAATAGAGCCTAGAAACGGATCTTTCTTAGCTAACCTGGTTATCATTCTATCTTCTTGCGGAGTTGTTTTTCTCGATCTTTTTTTTCTGGGCACATTTAAAGTTGTGTTATTGCGCCTGAAATGTTGCACTGCATTGCATACCATAGTTTTTGAACAATTTAAATATCCTGCTATCCTTCGGTACGACCAACCACGCTCGACAAACTTCATGATAATTTTTCGTAGTGTTGCATCGCAACTTTTATTTTTGCCCATTGTTCTTCAAAATAACTCTCAAAACTTGAAATTACAAATCTAGATTGCCGCCAAAACTACCACAAAGAATAGGAGAAGAAAGAAAATAATAATTGAGATTCAGATTTTGAAACTAGAACGCAATATCTCAGTGTCCCTAATTAAATGGCCAGCCAGCATTCTTTGAACAAATAGCACTGTGATCATCTATCAGCTATACTGTAAAGAGGTTTAATGTTTAAGAAGTTGTTATTGTTTGTATAATTAGGCACATAAATGACTAATTATACTTACATGTAAAAGATGTGGAATATTGTTTAGACTCGTTGGAAAATAAAAAATAAATTCACAATTTGGATTAACTAGAGTGTCCCTAATTAGTTGACCACGACTGTATATATATATATATATATATATATAGTATAGTAAAATAAAAGTAAGTGTTAAAATATGTTGTGTATTTTAATTATGTTTTCGGAATTAATGTGATTAATGTACCTTGCCATAAATAATGTTACTAGGAAAAACCTTTTCTATTTCTATTGCATAAAACATTTATTACTGTATTTTTTGTTAGTTTATACAGTAATATTAAGCATTAAAAATAAATGAAGCTCATTCAAAAGTTAAACGTTGAGGCCAGTTATCAATAGAAACATACACTCTCTGCCAAACTTATGATTTGTTTTAGGGCCGAATTATCATGGCATTTAGAGCATGCCACTCTCTAATACTGACCATCATAATCCAGTGGATTAAGATTGGGACTAGATGACGGCAAGTCTTCAGCTCTGATGAAGTTAGAACGTTCGTTTACAACCACGCTTGTGTCGATCGAGCTTTTTATGTCGCGTTGCTGTCTTGCTGACGGGACTATTCTCGGTTATTGAACATGGTCTTGTTAAAGGCGTAACCATCTTTTCTAGCATTGTATCTTGATACACTTGTGACGATGTTTTGAAACAAATTTTCACAAAAATATGGCTTGGTCACTCCTTGACAGCTAACACCCCCACAAACCATCACTGAAGTCGGATAATGCCATATTACATTGATAACTAATTAATTTAATATAATTGATTTTACAAATAATTATTTATTGATTTTTCAATGTGACTTTCGATTTCATGTCAATACGTTCATTCAAGGTTAGTAGTAAATAGAGAACGAAAAATATCACGACGAGCTACTAATTTTATGAACAGTACATTCATTATTATGATCATTTGTTAATTCCTTGGAAACAATACTTATTGCAGGACAAAAACAAACCTATGTACATTTTTGTATCCACGTCAACGTATATGCAATACTTTAGGAGTTAGGAATTAATCGTGAACAAACAAACAACTTATGTTTGGAATTTATAATATTAGTAAGGACATTTAGTAAGAGTTACTTATCGTTAATTGCCTTACACACAACAGAATAGAGACACTTTTAGTATTGCAGGTGGCGACAAAAAAAAATTGATAATAACAAAAAATTTCGGGTAGACGAAGAACCTGCTTGAAACGTCAGGCAAAGCAAACGTTATAAGGTATGTAATACATATATAATAAGTTTTTTGCTGAATACATTATATTTTATAGATAATATTCACTTTGTGGCATACATATGCCACGTAACGTACGAAAAATTCAATTCTATCACCTATATTACGATGTTGTTATCTATCTAACAGTATATATACAGTACCCGATAGACATCAATAGGCTTGTCCCTATTACATAAGTCGGATTAAATGATGGTTGGCAAAGTGTACGCTGTTGATTGTCTCTGCAAACCGATTTGGGGATATAATCGTGAGTGTACTAGCATCGACCAATATTAGTTTCCAAGTAAAAAAACATTTTTAAAACAAAAAAATAAAAAATGTCGCCGCCTGATAGGAAACGGTAATCAAATCCTACGAAAGTATGCATGATAAAGGTTCTAACTCGCACTTTGTAATACAAAATAAAAAAAGGAATGATTAAGAAACGTGTTAATATTTTTATTGAATTTTGAAATGGTCTCCGTTCCTTTCTAAGCTCTGTCGCATGCGATGGAAAAACTAAACGAAGCAGTGAAGTCACCTCTCAGCCTCTTCCACGCCTCTTCTCAAACGCACACACGGCATCTTCAGAGTTCATAAAACGAATTCATCTAAGTTAATCCTTTGTATTTTTAAATAAATAAAAGTCACAAGGTGCCGGGTTGGGACTGTAAGGACTGTAAGGACTCAATAACTCCACGCCTGGCGGAGTGAGCTGGAGCGCTGTCGTGTAGGAGGAGGAACCTGCTTCTTGGGCGCTGCGCTATCTAACATCCAAGACAACTGATAAACAATGACTGACATACCAATCTGTAGTAACAGTCCTTTTATCTTCTAGAATAATTGTTGGAAAATGACCCGTCCTTCCAAAGAATGAGGCAACCAACTTTTTCCCTTGATTTCTGTTATTTCTTTACATTTGTCGGCAAATCTTCGAATGAAGACATCCATATCCCAGATTGTTTTTTGGTTTCAGGTTCATAACAATATATCCAACTTCCTTCATATACAGCATTTGAGTCACCTCCGTCACTCTTTTGAAACATTGAACGGCACCAATCAAAACTACGGCGTTTTTGATCTTCCGTCAAGTTATGAGGTATCCATCTAGAAGAAAGCTTTCTGATTCCTAAATGTTCATGTAGGTGAGACTTTTTGTACTTGACTCACACCAATACCTAAAACTGGTCAAATCAGTTGATATGTCACCCTTCTATCAGTCTCTTTCATTAGCCGCACAGCATTCACGTTGTCTTCAGTAGTCGCCGCAGAAGGACGTCCTTCTCGAGAATCGTCAATGAGTTAGCTTCGACCACGTTTAAACTCATTAAACCTGTTGTAAACAGTGGCACGAGACGGGGCTTCGTAATGAAATAGTATCGAAGTCTATCGTAACATTGCTGTTGAGTAAAACCGCAACGAAAGACGTAATAAATCATTCAGCAAAAATTTTCTTTAACACTTCTAACTTTTTTTTAAAGTGTGATATAAATTCATTACACATGCAGAACTCTTTTCAGAACAGAGAGAGATTCCAGAACAATTCCTAATTCAAAAATTAAATAAATTTTCATCTGCTGCTTTTCTTATGAAAGTTTTTAGAATAGGGCATTCTAAAAACTTACAGTGTGACCCGTACACCGTCCGGGCCGTAATCATTATTTTGAACTTTTGAACCCCAATACATGATTATTAGTGTTACAACATAAAAACATGATTATTAATGTTAATAATCTGTATTTTCTTTAAATTACATGTTACATTTATAGAATCGCATATATAATTCAACAGTGGCAGAGCCATGCTTAGGCACGAATGAGATACCACGGTCTCACAGAAAACCGGTTTTGAAGTAACGTTTGTTTTGCATTTCCCCGAAAAGAGTGAGGTTTCCGGAGGCCCAACTCCCCCTCTCCTCTTTCCCACCTCCTAGTCCCCCCTCTCCTCTTTCCCACCTCCTAGTCCCCCCTCTCTTCTTTCCCTTCCCCGCATCTCATTATCCCTCATCACCCTCAAAGGCGGGCAGCGCACTAACGACTCAAAAAAAAATACCGCTCCCATTATCAAAGTTTTGATTGGAACCAGATTTGTAGGTGGTGACTAATAAAGGAATGAATTTGTACGTTGAAGTTGGAATAAACATTGTCTATAATTGAGCAAGTGATTAGAGTGATTGTGTTAATTATAGCTAAAATACCTAATGTAGCGAAATATAATCAAATTCCATTTTGGGGATTGGATTTTAAAATCTATGTGGAAATCTCCTGTAATAATAATCCGAGAAATAGAATCAGTAAGCGCTTTACTAGATATCCTTCCCTACCGAATACACCCCTCAAAGTATCCGTATTGCGTTCATATACTTCGAACAAAGTCCTGCAACCTTTACCTCTGACAAGTAAGGCAGGCCGATTGGCCACCTCACCGTCGGTGTTGGTCTCAACACAAACTTAACTTTACATTTCTCCCCTATACATTTCCGTGGCTTTGACCGTAAAATATAAGTTTCTTTCAATTACCGAAGAAATGTGCCAATTTGTCCAAATTTAATGACCGTATCTTTTGTTACACTATTATTTTAACTCACACACTGACTAATTACTTGTTAATACTCTCTATATCGATGTAAATAGTATGTACTTTTACTATGTTTGTTAATGTGTGAGCATCATATATCTATCATAAAATTAAAGCAAAGCAACGACAGTTAATGTCGTTGCTTTGCTTTAATTCTTTTTACCTATTTCGGTATAGTGATATTATTTGGGGTGCATCGTTTTCACGCATAATTTTAATTATATATAATGATTGTATGTAAACAAAACATTTTAAAAGAGTATCGGTGGAGATTCTTGCCCATTCTTCTCCATACGAAACTATATTTTGGAATAGGCGACTAGAATCAATTCTATTTAAATGTATATGTCGACGTTCAAAAGTGCCTTTGATTGAGGTGCCTTAGGAGTTGATTTTTTTACAGCTTCAAGAGATAGCATACGTATTTTATTGTTGATTTAAACTTGAGTTAGATAACAACCAAGTGATCCTATAAATCGTCCTATCCTTCTTCGAATTTTAGGCATTTTCTACCAGTCAACCATTGGATGATACAGACGCGCGTGGCAGGTGTACATATAACTTCAAAAGTAAAAAGACAAAATAGTGGTTAACAGTGTAAAAATGTTTTACATTATAACAACAAAATTATTGGTTATACCATAAACATACCCACACATATTTTGATATACACACAGAAAGAAAGGGCAGAATAGAAAAGTGGTGAGGAAGAGAGGTATTAGGAACTTTGGGTAAACTTTAGGAACGAAAGAGGATCAAGGGAAAAGTTAATGATGTGAAGTTAGTGATGGCGGGTAAAATTTGGTCTAGGATAGTTATTGCCATTGCCCGAGTCTTGGCGCTAGCCCTTGACCATTTGGTAGACCGCCTCAGGGATGTGTTCGACGCTAGCTTGGTGTCCGGACGCTTTCCTGCTTGCTGGAAAAGCGGGAAGCTGGTACTTTTAAGGAAGCCGGGACAGCCTGCGAATTCGGTAGCGGCCTACAGACCCATTGTGCTGCTGGACGAGGCGGATAAACTGTTTGAGAGGGTACTCTCTGCCCGCATCGTCCGGCACCTGATTGGCCCCGATTTGTCGGACTTCGATTTGTTTCAGAACGGGTCGTTCAACAGTTGGGGCTGTGTTGCGTCTGCGGGCCGTGACTGAAAAGGCGGTGAGCTGTGGCGGCGTGCTGTTGGCGGTGTCGTTGGACATCGCCAACGCATTCAATAGCCTGCCATTCAGCTGCATCAGGGAAGCGCTCCGCTATCACGGGTTGCCACAGTACCTGGGGCGGCTAGTGGATAGACTATATATAGAGGAGCATACAGTCATGTACGAGGACCGTGAGGGAAATCTGAGACGTCGGCCCATGTCGTGCGGTGTTCCGCAGGGGTCTGTTCTTGGACCCCTCCTGTGGAACATGGGATATGAAGGGGCCCTCAGAGCTGGCTTTCCCCCCGGGCTGGGTGTAATTTGTTACGCTGATGACACTTTGGTCACGGCCCGGGGGTGAACTTTCAAGAGGGGTGTGATTTGGAGGTGGAAGTGCTCGCCGAAGTTTATCGGCGGACGGCTGAGTTCCGGGCGGGTAGCGGCAGACGGCCCCCGCCCGAAGAGGTACGCGAGTGGCGTGAAGCCGCTCGTCGAGCCACGATGGCTCATTGGTCGTCCCGGCTGGAGGCTCCACGTGCTGGTTTTGCCGCTGTGGAGGCGCTCCAGCCGGCCATCGTCTAATGGGCAGAGCGGCAGCACGGGACTCTTTCTTTCCGACTGACACAGGTTCTTTCCGGGCACGGCTGCTTCGGAAAGTACCTGCACTCGGTCGCTAGGAGAGAATTGAATCCCGCCTGCCACCACTGCGACTGCAGTGAGGACTCGGCTCAACATACGCTCGCAGACTGCAACGCTTGGGCGGCACAGCGTCGGGTCCTCACTGCACTCACTGAGGATCTCTCGCTACCGGCCGTCATTCGCTCCATGGCCGGTAGCGACAGGAATTTCACCGCGATCGCAACCTTCTGCGAGGAGGTTATCTCGCAGAAGGAGGCGGCGGCGGCGAACCGGGCGGCGTAGGTGCGCTTACCAGCGCCTCATGCTACCCTGAGTGTGGCCGCAGGTGGTCGGGACGGGTTGTCCCCTCCATCCGCCATATGGCCAGCCGCGAGGAGGCGACGTCCTGGTGTGCCTGGACGTTGCCTAGTTGAGAGTTACCCGAAGGTGGTTCCCGCGCTGTTGCGGGCAACAGGCGCTAGGAGGGGTCCGGATGTCTTACCAAAGCTGTTCCCGGTTTCCTCCTATTTTAGGCGCAGGATGGCACACCGTGTGGTTTTAGTCGGACCGATTCCGACACACCGTTCCACCGAAAACCCCGGTGGGATGACGGCCCGAGGGGGATTCACACGTTAAAAAAAAAATAAAAAAAAGGATAGTTATTACCATGTGGCGGCTGATATCATCGCACCCTATGGCATTGGATTTGATGGACAAAAGAAATTGCTTGACCTTCTCTGATGCAACTTCAGAAAAGTGAAAAGAGTCAACGTAAGACCTAGACAAATTAGTTATATGTATAATCGCTTGTCATAACTTTGCATTGGTGATCCAATGTAGTAGTTGTGGAGAAATGACAATTGATCTCACCCAGTACAATGTTCGGTAGAAAATCTGAGTGGCGCTCCTTTCCGATACCGAGGGTAGCAAGGAACTGCCAGATAGAGGACGTATAAGAAATATTGCGTTGCGTTGCGTATCACCTGATTGCATTTATTTCTATCGTTTTGTAGGCAATCTACTTGTCCTCCGAACGTTCTGTCTTGTAATGGCAAAAAGTCCAATCTTTGGGTCGCATTGCCCTAGGGGATTACATCCGTAAGCCAAGGTGCAGGTGGATGTGTTAATTTATATTTTTTGGCTGGGGCATGGACGTCATACATGCGTAAAACAATATTATTAAATATTTGAACTTTATCGTCCACGGAGACAGCTGCCCCAAGTGGTTCCCAGTTAATACTACCAGCTTCTTCTTGTAGTTTCTCCAGGTTACGCGAAACAACTTCTGTACATCACTTTTGGTTTGGGTTTTAGATGTTTAATATTATAAAAAATGTAAATGAGTCAAACCAGGCGCCGGATATTACCCATGGCGTTGGGAAGAGCCGATGTGACTGATAATAAGAACCAGCAGAGTGTCTTCGCCGCAAGAATTGTGATGTGTGGCCTGAACGGGTTAGAGATACAAACTATTGGATTCCAATAAATTTAAGAGTTTACGTGAGCGAGGTGAATTTTGAGACAATACATCAGTGTTGAAGTCGCCCATGATGATGTTATGCTCATACCCAGACCCCAAACATTCTAAAACCGGTTCGAATTCAGTAAAGAAATCAACAGTTGGCGGGCAGTACAGGACACCTAGAATGATTTTCACTCCCTTGACAATCACCTCAGAAAAAGATACTTTGCACACGTATGCCGCAGAGATTTAGAAAAAGTGTTGTACGAAAAATCTGAACTATTGCGTAGGTAGGCGCAACCAAACCGACTCTTTTGCCAACCCGATCATTCCGGATTAGAACGAAACCGGGTAAAGGGTAAATGAAAGAAGTTGTGGTTTTAGCCATGTTTCTGAAATTAGGATGGCATGTACGTTTGACCCATTGAATGTCTCCCATAAGTCGCTATATTAGGTACGCTTTGGGCATTTATGTGACAAACATTGAAGTTACGTTTGCAGTTTTGGTTAAACGCATTACGTAACATATCTCCAAGAGACACTGAAGTAAATCTATAATTTGATGAATTAAGAGAATCATTGACGGCTTGATAAGAATTAACATCGTACTATCATGCAATGATTCAATTTATAGTAAGTCTATAATATAAAATAATAAATATCACACAAAAAATGGTAAAGGTACATTTACCATTTTTTAATTGTCTCCCCATTTTTATATATATATATTATTAATATACCCCTTTTTTAGTTTTATATTTGTTTATCATTATAAATAGATATAAAACTAAAAAAAGGGTTGTATATAATAATGCAAATACTCACGTTTGTGCTAGCACATGTTACAAAACTTCGCCTTTCAAACAGCAGATTTGATGTCTAAATTCGAAAATCTCACTAATATGGGCCGCTTAACACCCTCATTGTGACTGCCAAGTCTATAACATGTTTTAAAAGAGGAAGCAGTACACGTTAACTCCAGATTACTACTGCGGAGACCCAGGATGATATCAATGCAGTTTTCATTTCGAATCTCTGGGACTCCAATAAAGATGAGTGCTTTGCGTCGGTGGACTGGATTCCAAATATATAATCAAAATTAATTCCAAATAATTCCTGTCCGCATACTAAGTTAATGTATTGTAGGAAATTATTAATAACTGATGTAATATTTATACATTATTCCGTTTTTAATACGGTATCGACTCATAGCATTGGAGCGGATCTGGCACTTTTGATCTGGAAAATGGAGGTCTAGTGGTTCCACCACCCAGATTGTAAACCAAGAAACTGTATTCAAAGTTCCTTTCGACCTAATTTGTTATTACCTTTTTTTATTTTTTTTTTATATTATAGGGAGACAGACAAACAGACGGGGGAAAGACAAAGGAGAGGTGGGATGAGTGGAGAGGAAAGAGGAGAGGGGGAGCTGGGCCTCCGAAAACCTCGCTTATTTCGGGGAAATGCTTCACAACCAGTTTCTGTGAGGCCGTAGTATCGCACCGGTCGAGCCGGCCCATTCGTGCCTAAGCATGGCTCTACCACTCTACAATCTAATTTGAAATCTTCATAATATCTAATTTACGGACGGTTGAGACGCAAGTGTATTATAAGCTTTAAGATCGTTGAAATTATGAATCAATTTAAACAAATAACATTAACAATAAATAATAATATCCTGTTCAGGGACACATAATTAAACCTCAAGTTACCTTCATACGTCTTACAGATTGCATGTAATGTACCTAGCACACTTATTTCCTACTCTTCTGTTCTATGTTTAAAATGAAAAACTTGACATTTAGGATAAGTATTACACTAATGATATCTCATTTATATCAATTTTGTGCTCATCCATTTTTTATATATTTCAGTACGTGACTTTGAAACCTATAAAAACAATTGAAGTTTTCGAATTTTAAACTAATTGTTAGTAATAACCTCAGAGCTTTATTACTTCATTAGGTAAGTACGAGTAGTAGATAGATGAGTGGTCTCTTAATTTTTAACAACTTAGTTGGGATTTCTATATCATCATTGTGAGGCAATTGCTGTAAGAATCAACAGCACTGTGCCACTGTGCACAAGCTGCTTTGTGCGTCTCTGATTAATTTTTTTCTCAATCATGTGATTTAAAGTAACTGCCTGATTTATGTGAGAGATGCAGACGAAATCGCGAATCTACGCGCCCGAGTACTCGTTGAACAAAATAAGTAATGCAATGCTCGGAAACGCTCTAAATCTAGCTTCCGTTCTGGTGACGATCTCTCAAACGAAATAACATGTTTCTCTACTGAAATAGGTCAATTTTGAAAGGCCCTACGAATATTACACACTATCAGAGTTTTTAATATAAAATGAAAGTTGTAGGCTTAAGAAATCAGATGTTTGATTATGTACCACTTGTATTGTATGACATGTAGTAACTATGTCAATTATATTTACTTACGTCCAAACTGGTTTTGGTTTTATATTTTGTTAGGCACTTAAGCATGTCTTTATATCAGCTGTGTCTCCAAGAATCCGTGCTTGCCTTGCTAGCCGTGTTTTACACAAGAAACTTCTGGACAAATAAAAATATTTATAAAATATATACTGACCGCATTACATTGAAACCTTGTATACAGTGTCACTTCCATTACAATCTGTTTTTTTTTTTTTAGTTTAAACCACCACGGGTTACCCGGGTGGTATGTCGCAATCGAACCGACTAAAACCTCGTCCCGTTGTGTGGTGTTCCGTCACAAATGGTTCGCCAGTCTCTTTATAAACAAACGGCCACACCGCACTGGTATTATAGAAAACCTAACATTAAACTTTCATGACAGAAATCTAGTAAGTTTAAATTCAACTATCTTTCAGATTACTCATCAGCTCGTGACTTTTTTTTGAGATGTTTGAAAACAATCCTCCGTCTCTCAAAAGGCACAGTTGTTGTAAAGCTTGTTCTATCCAGGAACAATAAAGCTTTATCATTTCCTCTCATCTTGACATCGATTGCACAACACAAGATATTCTCCTACATGCATACCACGCATGTTTTCTTATGTAACATCTCCGATAGATCTATCACCATATCAATAAAAACTTTGTTGATCTGTAGTTTAAGTTTTTAGAGTAGTTTCTAGATGTTGTTTTAAAATCAAATTGATAATCACACAGTTCCTAGGGATAGTCCTTTGTTACTGATGTGTATAAGCGTAACAGCGGTTTTATTTTGTCAAACCTATTCCTGTCCGTATTTCAGTTTGGTGAGTCTCCTAACTCTACAAACCAATAAATGGTGACTATGGGATTGGACTGTTACCTACCAGACAGGATTATACTTATAAAGAGCCCAGTTGACAGCAATAATAGACTTTCCACTTATTACATAAGTGGGACTATTGTTAGTAAAATGTAGGAGTTGGAGACGCCTCTGCTTACCTCTTCGGGGATACAGGCGTGAAAGAGAAGAAGTTGAGAATACTTTCTGAGTCGGATAGATGATTCCTACAACTTCGTTCTTAAAACTTCGATTCAATTTAATATCGATTCGACCAAGGCAAAGTATACAGTTCCAAGCTGCTCCAAGTGTTCAACACGTCTTAGACTTCACATATACACTTCTCATCAAAAATATCGAAACACTTCTCGTGTTTTTTTTATGTATGAGTTTTATGTATTTTTTACATTACACAAATCAATAATACCACAAAAAATCATAATGCCACTTAAGTAATTGCGGATATTATAAGACAAGGTATCGTTCAACGAATATTAATGTTTCAAATTGAAGTTAAATTTATTTAGCTATAGTGTTTTGTTTAAAGGGTCTGTTTTACAATTTAAGACGCATTTGTAAAATGTTAGAAACAAGGACGTAAAATAAAAATATGTTAAAATAAATTTTATTTAGTATGTCGTATTTCTTCCCCGGGCCCTAATGACTGCTTCCATGCAGTTCCTAATGGAACGGATAAAAGGCACAATCTTGTGTAGTGGGATGTAATCCCACTCTTCTTGTATAGCTGTTTTTAGCTGCCAAGCGTCTCCGGAGCAGGATCACACACTCTGACTCGTCTGTTCGACTCATCCCATAGGTGTTCTATGGGATTCATATCCGGGCTTCGTGCTAGCCAGCTCATAACCGTAATACTGACTTCGCTCAGGTATTCATTTACAATGCATGCGGTATGAGCCCAGGCATTGTCCTGCATAGAAGATGAACTCTTCGCGTCTCTTTGTGGCATATGTGGCTCCACACACTCTTCAATATAACATGACCTATTTAATGACGGTAAGCGAGGTCCAGATACAAAAGCAGTTCGGTTTTTCCATCGCCACTTATGCCTCCCCAAACTGTCCATTAACATTATCCATGATGATTATTACATGAACCTTAACTGACTCTTTCTTTAATGCAGCATCTTTCAAAACGCTCTCCCTCTCTTCGATTCACCTTCTTTCTTCCTTCGTTACCATTCAGCATAATCTTACTCTCATCAGAAAAGCGAACTTTGCTCTGTTGAAAGTATGACCAATTTGAGTGCTCATGTCAAGATCTGATCTACCATCAATTTTAGACCATTAGCTGGTTTATGAGGTTTCAGACCACGCTCCGCTAATCTTCTTCTAATGGTAGAATCGCTCACAGTCAATCCTCGAACCCCACGGAACGGCCTTTGTAGTTGAATAGAGGTAAAATGAGGATTTCTTAGAGAAACTGATGTAATATACCAGTCATCTTACTCAGACGTGACTCGATATCTACTAGATCCTGGACGGCGAGTAAACAGTCTAGTTTGTCGATAACGCTGATACACTCTGTTGACAAACTTGCAGTACTGTTTTGTTTTTTTTTTATGAGAAGTAAATTATTTTTATTTATTATATATTATACGTAACATGTAGGGTGGATAAATTGTTTCACCTCAGCCCACTAATTTATTGAATTATCTTGACTTCTGTCACCAAACACTGACTTCTGGTAATTATTTATTAATAATAATCATCAGTTGTATTTTTTACCTTTAAAATTATTATAACCAGTAGATATCTAGACGGTATTTTATGTTGAAATCAGCAGCTAAAAAAAATGAATCCTGTTTATAAAAGTATAATACACTAATGTATAAATGTGTATAATACATTAATGTATAAATGTGTATAACACACTAATGTATATTTTTATAAGCGCCTTTGCAATACTAAGATAGCCACAACAGGCTAGTGTCGCAATATTATACCTTGGGAAGGGGCTTGCACTTTCGCGGACTCGACTCAGACTGCGTTTGACCGTAGCACTGTGCAACATAGTACAAAACAAACAAAAGAAATATTGCATTTAAGACAAACTTGATACAAATTAAATAGAATATTTATAAATTTTACCATTAAACGAAATCTCAAATCTATTTTCATTGTAGTTAAAAACGAATCAGTCACAAAACGCTGAAACGTATCTCATTTCTACTTGATTTTTTTATTTAGTTCATTAATTAAATCATTATTACAGTTGTAAAAATGCGTTCACTCAATTTACTAATTAGTGTAAGTGCTATTGTGTTGTTTTGTTCACAAGTGACCAGGACCGAGCGGGAGATGTATGAGATAGGTATGTACCTGTAAATAATTAAAAAATATATGTATATCTAAGGATGTAAAAATTCAAAACGGTACTGTTATAAACTGTGTTATAAACTCACGACTCTATACAAGCAGGCACAGACTAAGCCAGGTAAATTTTCGCAACGAACTATACCTTTGACCTAGAACCGATCAAATTTATATTAATAATGAGAACTTCCTAACAGAAACCGTATTTAAACCATTTGCCCTACCCTGCATCAAATCCAGATCCCATGACATTACACACCAAAGGAAACTTTTTCCACCCAACAAACCAAGTCCAAGTCATTAATTCATTCATACATTCATTTTTGTTAAAACTTTATTTTAAATTTCCTTCATAATACTTACCTTAGTGCTCAAGAAGAAATTATATAAGTATTATTTTATATGATATTAAAGCTCTGAATAACTAATAACACCAAGATAAGGTTTTTATCTGAGCTTAAAAGGCAAATTAAGAAGTAAGGTAATAAAATAAAAATATTATTTGTGTCTATTGCTTTTATGCTCTTTTAGTCCCCAGCGACACAGAAGTAATTCCCAGTGCGGAATATGCTTCAAAAAAGAAAAAAAATGTTAGCAATAAAAAAAAATATTACACCTAACAAGACACATCCACCGCACATCAAAAAGTATCATATGACTATTTCTTACTTACCTATTATATACTATTCCCTAATATTAAATGTAAACAATAATAATTATTATCACCTAGCACTTATTTTTAAAATAAACTATTAGTTTTGTTCCTCAGAAATTTCCTATAAGAGACCGCTCTTATCGATTGATGATTGTACAACAAAAACATTTTAATTAAAATTGAATACAAAAACATTTTAATTAAAATTGAATACAATTTTAATTAAAATGTTTTTGTTGTACAATAAAGATTATTCATATCTTAGGAGCCGTCCAATAATCACGTGAGGCTCAATAGGGGGGGAGGGGGTTTGGCAAAAATCACAGAATATCACAAGGGGGGTGTAGGAAGATATCACGTGTATTTATTTTTTCATCAAACGCGCGATTTCTAAACCGAATAGCGGCGTGTAGTGTGACCTTGACTCGCCGTTGGCAGGCAACGAACGAAGTCCCCGAGCGACGCGCACCGCGACGACTAAGTATCGCCAGTGCCAACTACTGACTTGCTGGGGGTCTGAGGACAATATATATTAAATATGTTCATGTACAAGTAGAATATATGTTTTTCGCACGATTACACCATTCCTTTAATATTATTTTAATGTCAGTCAAAAACAAACTGAAACCTTTCTATCTAGATATTTTTTTCCTGGTCCTTTATTTCAGAATAAAATTAGATTATATATGATAATATAATAATATAGGATAATATTCAAAAAATTTTAAGATCCTTTTAGGTATTAAAAAATACATGTGATTTGGGGGCAGTCTTAAACCTCACCACATATCACCAAGAGGAAGGGGGGTGTTAAAAAAAAGTTAAAAAAACATTACGTGATTAATGGACGGCCCCTTATGTTACTCTTAGAGGGATCGGATTTTCCGCTATCAGACACTTTGAGTTACATGATCTGCTTGACCTTACACACGCACACCACAATACATCCCTATAAATAGTATTCTTTAGCTTCCCCTCTCTCTCCCTTTCCCTTTGAATATATTCCCAATTTTCTATTGCTTAGGCTTGGCTAATATTATGTAAGTGAGACTACATTATAGTCGGTAAAATATGGGCGCTTGATAGGCCTGTCCTTTGAAGGTATCTCCGAAGGACAGGCCTATCAACGTTACATTATTTATAACTCTGACGCCTCTATCCCTCCCTGTAACTGTAACTCAAAACGGCTGTAGCCAGGCGGTCCAAGCCCTCTGCCCACATATTAACATATTATTTAAAGTACTAAATGGTAAATAATACATTTCATATTAAAGTTGATTGCTTATTCAATATCCAACAGTACTTCTGCCAAGGTAAACCAGAAAGTGACAACATTATTGTATTTCAAGTGATGCAGCTACCTGCTTTGATTCTGTTCTGTCGAAACTGCAGAAGTCTGTACATACGTATATGTTTTGTTATTGCAACCCATTATATTATCGGCCAAGGCTAAATAAAAACAATTAGAGTTTATATAACCGCTACATACATACATATATGGATTCTTTATGATGAAAGTCAAAAGGCAATCTAAACCGTTACAGTTACCAAATATTCAAACTGAAAAATACTTTGATTTCTTTCAGATCTTCAAATTTATTCTTTGAACTTTTTTTTAAGTTTCGGAGATGTACATCGTTAAAGCATTCAAGATTGCACAATATACCTTCGTCCAACATAAATAAAAGTGATATTGGTTTTTTGTTTATTTGCGTAGTTAGTTTTTTAAAATTCTTAATAGTCTGAATACACTGTTTAAGTTTTTTTATATGGATAAATAAGATTCAATTAGGTATAACTAAATAATCTTCCTTTCGAATTCAAAATATTTATTACTTAATCATATCATCGTCATAATAATTGGAACAACTTTTAATAAAGTTGAACAATTATTTGAATCGTTTCAGTAGTGGGAGTGACATAGAGTATAAGAATTAAAGATAACGTCAGCAAGAAAACGTGAGGCTTCATATTTTTTTAACAATTTTACTTAGTGACGTTGGTGAATATAAATATAAAGATGTTGAGAATTCTGAAAAAATAATTCCTTATTAGGAGGCTACATTACCGCCAAGCTTTCAGCATCATAATTTCAGGCATTGGACGTATTCCCTCGGTTAAAGTTCCAAAATGAAGGGTTAACTGACCCGGCATCTATAAGGTCATCTAATAATCCTATCCTTGGTCTATACCAGAGAACTTTTCGGACCCCATCGTAGGGCTACCTACCACCCTACCCTGGCCTCTGTCATTTAAATGGATGGATCTGAGACGATAGGCTTCGTTGGTAGAAAAAGTGCTTAAAACAATTTCTGTTCCGATAAAATGGTTTCACTGTGAGAAATCATAAAGCAACTTTAGAGCCACTTCTTTCACTTCAAGCACAGATTTTATTTTAAATTATGCGAGAAGTACATTTGTAATTGAGTTTCTGTATTGCGTACACTTCCTAAGTCCTTGTTAAAACTGTCAAATGTACAGTAAAAATATCAACAATAACATTAATAATAATAACATTTGTAACTTGCAAGACCCCAACGACCTGTAAGGAGTAGGGCTTCATACCACATATGATTAAAATAAATAGTGACACTACATTCTCGTGTACAAGAATTATATTCAAGATGCTAATAAAAGATTCTTGCTACATCTCAATCGATGAAACTATTAACTTTGTAACCTAAGCAACATATAGAGATATGTATATACGCTTTGAACATAGTTTTCGTAACGGACGCGTTAAGCAAGATGGAAGCACGGTTTGCTCACTTAAGCATCAACAAATAATGACGCAAATTGTAGCCAAGGTTGACAGTATAGGAATGTTTTGGTAATAAAACGGCATCCATGTATGCCAAGGGTTTTCTTCGGATTATTGAATTAATAAATTAACGCTTAGCAAATCACTATTCGTCTTCAGCGTTCTATTCAAAACAATACGATATGTATGAAAGTTTTATTTCACTAAGCTTCTTTTACTAAATATTTTAACGATTCTGGGAAGAACAGTAACACGTACGCACATATGTACGGTCGTAAAATTATTGAACATATTCTTGTATTTGTGTTTTAAATAAAAAACAAATAGTCTATTATAACATTTATTTAAAAAAATATGTAAATTTAAATATGATGCATTTTGTACGATTATAAATATTCAGTATTTTATGATATTCTTGACCTTGCGATTCTGCAGGACAGTGTCCATTAAAACTATATATTAATAGTTTTGTTACCACATAGAATGCCAAACACACGTGTGCATTTCATAATATCCTTTAAAACTTAATGTTATTCTGTTTCATAATCAATTAAAAATTTCAAAAAATAGGTAATTTGTTGCTACTGATACGTTTTCGTATATCGTATATTTAGCTATTTATATCACGAAAGCAGAGCTTCTTAACTTTAATACTGATGATAATTTTATTCCTGGAATAGTACATTTAAAATATTTCTTTTAGATTTCCATGCACATATTCTACAGTTAACCTGTGTAGAAATATTATTAATGACATCGAAACAGTAAATATCATGCATATACTATCTAGTACTACACAGATTACAATTAGGTACTACGAGGCATGCCTTTCGAATGTGTTTAAATTTTGAATCTCAAAACAGTTAAAAGTATTAGGATTAATGCTATTGTTTAGTCACAGCGTCGACTGGAATCTGTCAGGTTACGTACGAAAATGAATCTTTCTAAGGAAAATGTTCGTGCAATAATTTTCTAAAACTTTAGAAGAGGCCTGACACGGCTTCTGTGTTTTGAAGAGCTAACATCTGTGTTCAGTGATGAAGCCCCATGTCTGCGGACTGTCGAACGCTGGTATTTAGAATTCCAGCGTGGACATACTAGTGTTAGTGACAAATCTCGCGAAGGACGCCCAAAATCCGCCTTCACTGAAGATAACATCATTGCTGTGAGACAACTAATTCTCGAAGATCATCAAGTGACGTATCGAGAGATAGAGGCTCTATTAGGCATTTCATGGACAACCATTCAGAAGATCTTGCATGAAGCGCTTGGTGTGAAAAAGCTAGTTTGCCGTTGGATACCGCATCTGCTTTAAGACGATCACAAGGCGGCCCGCATCAGATGGTGTAAGAAAACTCTGCAAAGGTGCAACCGAGGAGAGTCAAATCACGTCTACGACATCATCAGTGGAGACGAATCTTGGATCTATGCCTGCGATCCTGATTCCAAACAACAATCTACAATCTGGGTCTTTCAAGACGAGCCAAAACCGACAAAAGTTGTTCGTTCTCGAAGCACTTCAAACAAGATGGTGGCCACGTTCGTTGGAAAAACCGGCCATGTTGCGACTATTGCACTTGAAGATTGTAAAATGCTTACCGCAGAGGGGTATACCACAGTTTGTTTACCATTGTCATTGCCGAACTTCGAAAATTTAACTCAAAGCGATGCATCATCCTGCATCACGATAACGCAAGCTCACACAGCGCTCGTCAAACGATTGAGTATTTGAAGCAGGAAAAAGTAGGAATTCTTGACCATCCTCCATACAGTCCTGACCTAAGCCCTAACGATTTCTTTACATTTCCTAAAATTAAGAAAAGTCTTCGCGGTCAAAGGTTCCAGTCCGGTGAAGAAGCAATCGACGCTTTCAAGTCAGCCATTTTGAACACCCCCACTTTAGAGTAGAATAAATGTTATAATAATTGGTTTGAGCGAATGGAAAAGTATATTAAGCTACGTGGTGAATACTTCGAAAAACAATAAAAAGAACTATAATGTTCTAGTTGTATTTTTTTCTTCAAACGACAAAACTTAAAAGGCATGCCTCGTATTCCTCAATTTATTAATCCGAGAAATTTTGTAAAACTCGTGGCTGTAACTTGTTTGAAACTTTTTGAAAATAAACAAGTAATTAACATTGTTATATATTTTTCCAGAATGGATTTTTAATTTCAACTATTACTGTTGTGTCATCGGCATATAAAATGCATTTATGTCTTGTTGTCTCGGATAAGTCAATAATGAACCCTGAAGGAAATAAAATGCGTCCTTGTAAACCAAGGCCAAACCCAATACATAAGTAGAAAACTTTATAAACAAAATTGGAATTTCCACTCTTAGTCTATATTTCTTTATACATTAAGGGATTTCAAAGAAAATTAAAAAAATATGTATTTAAGGAAATGCAATAAAAAAGGTTGTTTCACCCTCTAACCCCTAAGGATTTACGGCTCCCCGTCATATAGGGTGACGCAGGTGCTTACTGTTCACGGATGTATCGGGAAGTACCTGCGGAACATCGCAGGGAGCCGGACGCCCGGTGTACCACTGCGTCAATTGCGAGAAGTCAATTGCTTAAGAAGAGCCGCGCCGTGCCTTAGTGACAGAGATAGGGGCGTACCTTTCGCTCACAGCGCTTGTATACGCCGACTTAAGGGTTTCCGCACTAAAAGAAAAAGTGGTAAATTTTTGTTTCGCGGGAACATTACTAATGCGTACGAAGTCGCGGGCAACAGCTAGTAATCAATAAAATCAATATATATATATATATATATATATATATATATACATATATATATATTGATTTTATTGATTACACACACATCAACATCAATATTTTGAACACCCCCGTGTTCAAAATGGCTGACTTGAAAGCGTCGATTGCTTCTTCACCGATTTTTATGAAATTTTGTGTGCATATCGGGTAAGTCTGAGAATCGGCCAACATCTATTTTTTATATCCAATATCTTTTTTTTTTTTTTGGACAAAATTTTTGTTTCGCGGGAACATTACTAATGCGTACGAAGTCGCGGGCAACAGCTAGTAATCAATAAAATAAATATATATATATTGATTTTCAATTAGTTTTAGATTATAAACATGAAAACTTCAAAAGACACACAGTTAAAAAAGCGCAGTCGGACTTTTGTTAGTCATGCATTTCAAATATTGGTCACTCGTCATCTAGTATTCTCTATGTCATGACAGTTGACGGGCCGAGCGCCGCTTTAAATCAGCTGATATATTCGTCTATTTAGTATGTAATAAATTAATTTACTCTAACTTCATACCAGCGTCTATTATGTAAATCGCTAACCAGTAATGTCCTTGACCGACAAACCTTTCTAAATACCGTACTAGTTAGTAAACACAATACTAGTTTACGGTCAATGAACGGAACGAATTATCTACAAAATCAAAAACTGTCCCTACTATACCTATAATTACTACCTATAATTACACCGCTCTGGGGAAATATTTTTCAACGATTTAATTCGTTAAAATCGTCGAATGGGCAGAGAGGCTGGGTAGCCTTCACTTTAACAAGTTTATGTATGTAGTCTTTAATCGTGAGTTTTGGCATACTTTTTTATCAGTTTGGCGATGAAGGTTGTTGTTGTCGTGGTACGTAACTATTACCCTCAGTATTTTATTCTGAATTATCATCCTAAAAAGGCCTTCTCATAAAAAGCAGTTTTCATCACCTTTAAATCATTACACAAATATGTCTAACATTTCCTAGTTATTTTCTATTCTATCCTTCTAGTCTAGACAACATGTTTATTATAGAATCCGAAGAAGTGCAAGTCTGACTCACTCATCCCTGGATTCAGTAAGCCTCAAACTACTTTATATCTAATGAGTTCGTCTTGCCAAATATTATGTTTCTAGATCAATGGGAAATACCCTATATGTTGTAATGTATCTACACAATACTGAAAATTTAAAAATTAAATAGCTGTAGCTTTTGATTGCGTTGACTAGAAAGTTTTTTTAATAGATTTAAGGACAGCAGACATAAATATTTAAGGTTAATTTAAACTTGATATCTTCACAAATTTCAGGAAAGAACGTCTTAACAGCAGACAACAAAGTGATCCTGTAGGGGTTCATTTTTCCTTTTGAAGAACGGAACCCTAAAAATTAAAAAGTAACAATAAATGGTTGTTTTTCCTACAATTATTTGTTTTATTATGTAGGTAGTGGGTAGTTGGATTGCTAACCCCGAGGTTTAGATTCCATAGTGGGATAAATAAATTGTGTTTGTCTGTGTATGCTACGAGTCTGGGTACTCTTTTGTCCGTTGTTTGTCAACTCCCCCGCGATAGGAATCATGAGTAATGAGGGAGTTATCTTTTTAAAATAAAGTTACAGAAAGTGGTATACAATGTCATACCTAGACATACATATGTTGGCGTTGAAAACCGCAAAGTACACTTTATTCTTAGACCAAACATTCATACCTCACATTGTATTTTGTACGTCCGACCTGCAAAGTTGCAACACCCAATTTGTTCGTAATTCTTATTACAATTCTGAGGTCACGCTCACGGCTCCTTTATTGTAAGCGAGGAGGGCTTGTTCAATCTGATCCTTGATTAACTAATTATATTTTTAATACTATTACAAGTATTAAAATTAAAAAGCCAAGGCCAGACAAGGAAACAGTAGGTGGTCATCGAAGGCCATAAATGTTTGCCACAAAAATACGTAGTCATAATTTAACCTAACAGTAGCGACAACTCAAGAATAATACTTATGACCGATGTATATTCAGGGTGGTTGAAATAACAGTACACTTTTAAAATAACAGTGGTTTATCATCGGTACACAATCCAGTAGTTTCACTTTACAATCGTGACGGTTACAAAACAACTAACTCAAATTATTTGACACGCCGTCTTTTATACATTTTACTGCCAGATCAAACTATTATCAATAGTGAATAATTAATAACAGCTGTACTCAATAACATTTTGGATAATTATTTAATATGTAAATTTCTAGCAAATACAATTAATTTATAAGTATTATTTAAATGAATATGATAATAGCCGGAAGCTGACAATCGGAAACCGTTAGGTGCAAATATTTAATCAAGAATTATTTAAAAACCCAATGAAAATAAAATAGAAATGCAAGAAATAATTTGTTAATGATTTAGGTAATCTGGTTATTTGGTTGAGTAGGAGAAGTTATTGTTCGTATTGAGGCTGGTTTATGCTGGGCCGGAAGTTTATAACATACTGCAAATAAACTTTTTATAATTAAACATTACTGATAATGAATATTTTAATGCTGGTATCAGAATTAAATATATTTTTCAGAAAGAATTTTCTCAACATGCAAGAAGTCTTCGCCTGATTTTGATGGGTGCATTAAGAGGGCGTTTAACAAACTTCGGAGCTATTTTAAAGTGGGTGAGTAGAGTTAAACCTGGCCATAAATTATATACCTTATTTTATACCTCACGCATACATACTCAAAAAACTGCAAACAACTTCAGTACACCTAAATCCGGCTGCTAAAACTTTTTATGTCAGACTGAAGAATTTGACATGATTTCTATTCAGATCTTGAGTATATTTATATGGGAACAACCCTGAAGTTCTTTTGTAACAAATAAAGAAAGATAAAAATATGGCAATAATGGTTTTTTAAGTGAACGTGTAATTTTTACATGCCTGCCGAAAAGAAGCAATGCTATTAATTCCAGGTTTAATCTATCTATATATGTTAGTTTTTTTAATTCGACCTTAACTTCAAAATGCTTTTTATTTTTTTGTTAATTTAAAAAGCAGTGTAAATATCTATTGACCCAGGTATACCAGAGATGGGGGTAGCGCCTTTTGACCCACATTACGCAAAGGAGGTTCGACAATCGCGTGCCATTAACGGTGTCGGTTACACACTGACTCTGAACGATGTGTTTGAACGAGGCTGGTCGCAGTCTACCGTCACAAAATACAAGTAAGGTGTCTACCCTAGGCCCATAATATTTAGTTAAAAGAAGGAAATGATTGGTTCTATAGCATGTTGAATTATGTATATTAGTAACTGAATTCGAAAGTTGAAGTTTCAACTGGAAAATGTCGACTGATTGCTGAACAGCATTTAACACTACTAATATGTTGACTAAAGGATGTTTGTGTCAGGAATGGTGGGTTATATTGATTCAACTCAGACGGGAATCCACACATATAATAAATTAGGTATCCCTTTTGTATGGCAATCAATACATTTCTATGTTCGCGACCAACATATGCGTGGCGTTGGAAGACGTCAACATAGACTCCTGTGCTATCCGCCTATGTGGCGCTCTCCCAAGCTGACAAGTGACTCAGTCCTAGAGCAATTAGACTTATCAATAAGTTAATTCAATGTAGTCTAAATACAGACATATTTTTTGACTAATACAGTCCTACATTACAATCTTAAAACACATTTGTATTTATCTAAATATTATAAAGTAATTATTCAGTTCCTAAGTTGACACAAGTTTGTTTTTGTTTACAAATTTTATCTTATTTCTTCTGTTAATCTAAGCTTTTGTTAACATTGTAATAGTATTTTATTTGTTTTAGTATAGTTACCATAGATATAAGCGATTTGGTGTACACTGTAACTGTTATATTTTATTAATAAATAAAGAATTATAGGAGTCAGTTGGAGCACAAAGACAAGGGGGTAAAATTGCTCAAACAACTTGTGTCCATTATGCATAACTAATGTGTAAGTACTTACCTCAGTGACAGTATCTAAATACGATATATAGACTCATTAGAGTTCATGTTAGGACAGCCATGCTTCGACAGGAATGGGCCGGCTCAACCAGTGTGATACCACGGCCTCACAGACAACCCGTTAAGAAGCAACGCCTGTGTTACATTTCCCCGACATAAGTTAGGTTTCCGGAGGCCCAACTCCCCCTATCCTCTACCCTCATCCCCCTCTCCGCTCATGCCCCATCCCTCATCGCCATCTAAGGTAGTCCCCTTACGACTCTTGAGTTGCAAGTGTCCATGGACGGGGTTGTCACTTGCCATCAGGTGACCCGACTGTTCATCTGCCCCCTATATTACATAAAAAAAATTGAACCACATAAATATACAATTTTCTATTTACAGAACGGATTGGGAAAACCAACGCATTATTTACTCGCAGTACTTTCCAGAAAAATGGCTAAACGGTGACTATGAGTTCAAAGTAAGTTAAGGTTTGTTGTCCTAACTACCTTCTTTTTTTTTTTTTTTTTTGTTGACGGGGTGAAAAATCCTTCGGATCTCCAGCTCCTCGGGGACACAGGAGCCAGGAGTATGTGGTGTTTCCACTAAAAAACACCCCGACGGCCGGCCTCTGGCGCCCTACTCGGTGAGGACCCGGACCATGTTATTTCAGGTCCTCCCCGAATTGACGCCGTGCCTTATTATGCCCTGTCCCGGGGGAAAATTATTGTACCCCCTCGTTCCCAGCGATGTAGGCTGATTGCATATCTATGCAATCATGCCGCCATTCCGACCGCAGTAATCAATCTGCCTCCAGAGGTCCCCATCCTCTGGCGACCCGCGGTCCCGTCGACGGTTTTTATCGCCGACGTCTCCTTCGCTCGGGATCGGCTCTCTCCCGATCCCGTTCAGCGGTCTCTTTCTGGAGCATAACAGCTTCGCAGAAAGAGACCACTGCGTCCCAGCCCTCCTCATCCTCCAGCATGGCAGCAATAATTGCTGGCGGAGACAGGTCTCGTCCAATTTGGTCAACCAGGGCTTCGCGGTTAGATGCCCATGCAGGGCAGTCCTCCAGCGTGTGCTGGGCGGAGTCCCGGTCAGCTGCGCAGTGGTGGCATTGTGCCGTCTCTTCCCGTCCGATCTTATTCAGATACTCACCGAAGCAACCATGTCCGGTGAGTATCTGCGTCAGTCGGTAGGTAATGTGACCTCCCTCCCTTCCTACCCAAGCTTCGAGGTTAGGCAGAACGGCACCAACAGCGCGTTGGCGTGCATTCTGCGGCTGTTCCAGGCGCGCGCGCCACTGTGCCAATGCCTGTTGGTGAGCGTTCCGCCGCATTTCGAGCTCGTCCTGGTCTTCCCCGCTTTCACCCCGGCGGACAGCACGAATCTGGTCATAGACCTTCGCGTCCATATCCGCCAGGATATCAAAAGGCGGGAAACGAGCCAGGACTGTCGCCACCTCTGACGAGATGGTGCGGTATCCTCGTACGATCCGAATGGCCGCTACCCGCTGCGCTTGATTGAGCTTAGCTCGGCAGCGGGAAGAGGCCGATAGGCGCTTGGCCCATATCGGCGCTCCATAGAGGGCCATGGATCGTATCACCGCACCGTAGAGGCGGCGAACTTCTTCCTGCGGACCCCCTAAATTAGGCAATAGCCTCTGCAGGGACCCCCCACCCCCCGAACTCGGGGGATCATCCGCTCGAAATGCTCCTCGAAGCTCCAGCGGCTGTCTAGGGTGAGGCCGAGGTACTTCATATGTCGCCCAACCTTGACCTCCGTTCCTCCCACTCTAATAAGTGAACGAGTAGGAACGGCACCTCCGCGTTTCCTGTGAAACCACAGGGCTTCCATCTTATGAGGTGCTACCCGTAGACCTAGACCGCTGATCTCCTGGACGACACAGGCCACCCCTGATTCGGCGAGCTCCAGAACTTGCTGGAAGCCATCTCCCCTGGCCAGTACTAGAGTGTCATCCGCGTAGCAGACGACACTCACTCCAGGGGGAAACTGGTCCTCAGGACCGCATCATACGCGAGGTTTCACAGAAGGGGTCCTAAGACCGACCCCTGGGGAACCCCGCACGTGACCTCCCTGTGATGTTCTTCGCCGTCCCGACCCATATGTATATGATATGGACCTATCGCGAAGATAAGCCCCGATGATGTCCTGTAGGTAGAGGGGCAACTGGTGGTACACCAGTGCCTCTCTAATCACCCACCGCGGGAGGGAGTTAAAAGCGTTGACTATGTCGAGACTGACGGCCAGCGCTACTCCCCCCCGACAGACGACCTCTTCCGACAGGGAGCGGACACGTTCGATCGCGTCCAACGTTGAACGTCCCCGTCGGAACCCGAATTGGCTGTCTGATAGATCAGGGCCCACTCGCGACAGGTGCTGGTTGATACGGGTGGCGATGACTCTTTCAAAAAGTTTCGCCACCTCGTCCAGCAGACATATCGGTCGGAACGCCGAGGGAGAGTCTGCAGCCCTTCCAGGTTTCTGGATGAGGACCAGCCTGGCTTCCTTCCAGCCGGAAGGGAATACGCTATTACGGAGGCAGCTAGAAAATAGCCGCCTCAGCCTATCCCCTAGGATCACCAAAGCTGTCCTAACTACCTAATATTTATCAATCTCAACCAACTAGTTCAATTGCCTTGCTCATAACCTGGTTCAAAAGTCTAATAAATTAATCTCTGGAAGTTCTTTTTCGCTCTATAACGATTCCGTATCTCTCGAAAGGTTTATTCATAAAACAATGGGAGAGCACTGCTTAGGCGCGAATGGGCCGGCTCGACCGGAGTAATATCACGATAATAATTTATTCCCATTAACGTAATAGGGGACAAACCTATAGCCGTCATCTGGGCACTTTTGGGAATAATATGGGAAAATTTGGGATATATCGAGAGGAAAGGGAGGATAGAAAGTTAAGGAATGGAAAATTGTTTATACAGATGGATTGGGCAGTATAAGCAATAACTCAAACAAGTCAAGGTCACATACCTATAACTCGAATTGGCTGGTGACTGGAAATTCGAATTCGATACTTATGTTTAGACATATTTTACTGTACTTAAAAATAGTATATGAATCATATATTTTTTTATACTTATGAGCGATAGTAATTATAAGGTATACACATTTTCTTTTTAAATTGTCGGATCTAGATCTAATAGGCAATTTGATAACTTTTTAAAGAGTCTTATGAGGTATATTATTGATCTAAAACCAAAAATATATACATATTTATATTTTTTTTAAGACTGAACAACGCAAAATTTTAGTTCAAAGATCAACTTACAAACAAACATACTAAAACGCTCTCCGCCATGTTGATATATAAATAATCTGTCATTAGCTGTCAAGCGATTTATAAACAAGTATTTGCATTAATTCTAACTACTAAGTTTTCAAAGTTTATGTTCATAACCAGTATATCCGTGTCTGGAAGAATTCTAAAGTGATAATCGTACCTAATCCGGAAAAATCAGCAGATAACCCAAAAATGTTCGCCTATCTATCTCTTGTTCCATACATATAAATTATTTGAGCAAATTATACTGCTGACCAGGCTCTTGTAATCCAATTTTGATAACATTTTTCAAGCGGATTTCAGACAAGTGAAGTCATGTTCAAACCAGACACTAAAACTTCTGAAGGACAAAGAGGACGGGTTTGAGTTGGGGAGAATAACTGGCGCTGTATTTGTGGACCTTTTTGCGGCCTACGATACAGTGAACCTCAGGCGACTGTTATGGGAAGTGAAAAGCATGACCAGCGATCTAAAATTTGTCATGATACGGTGATAACTCCTCCATAACCGTCACTTTCAGGTTAATTTTCTGTCGTACCGTAGTCGTTGGAAATAGCAAAAAAACAGTCTGCCACAAAACAGCGTTCTGGCACCGCTTCTTTTTAACATAAGAGTATATACGAACAAACAACCAGCGAGCCCAAAAACATTCAGCTTTGTATAAGCTGATGACCCAGTCTAACCTGGGACGAAATTCTTAGGCTACCAACTTTGAGGATGTGGAGGCTAACCTTACTACGGCTCTTAACACCGTGAACCGGTATTACGAGAACTCTTTAAGGCCTGACCCATCCAGTTTTGCGGACGTCTGGAATGCAGGCCACTAGCCGCCATATAGAGCCACCTAATGCCCGTTGAGACGTTGCGAGGTGAAAATGCCATAACGATCGACACACGGCATTAATGGCCATAACATAGTTCCACTAAAAAGTCGCTTCATTGAATGTGAGGGTACCGATTTGAGTTGCTTGGCGATATAAACCAGACGACAAACGACGACTGCACGCAGTCGCCAACAATTTATGTCGCCGCCCAGAAATTGGCGACTTTGATTTCATTTTAGTTTGTCAACGAACCGCTAGGAATTTCCTAATCTTGAAAGGCAAAGGCAGTGATTTTATAATAGTCAAATAATCGTAGTCAACATATATATTAAGCATTTTGTAAATTAAACGAAATTAACACTTTGTATGATATTATACAAATTGACTTGCATTTTCTAAACATTAGGGATTACTTACCTTACCTACCTGTAGGGATAGATGGAAACATATTCTAAGTAAAGAAAACCCTGTTACTATAATGAAAAGAAAACGAAAAGAAGTAAGTTTTATATTATCTACTTTTACTTCGCCACAGACTATTTGAAATTAAAACAATATTCAAGATATTAAAATCCAAAATCTGTTATTTTTTGCTTTTACAAATTCGGAAAGTTGGGGCTAGAAATTTTTTCTAATATACAAATATTTATCAGCTCCATTTTTAACGAATACCGTTAAGTAAAGACTAAACAACCCGCCCTTAGGCTGTATTTTTTTTTTTTTTTTTTTTTTATTCGTAAGCCTACCATAATGACTCCACTTTGCCTGATGGTAAGCAATAAATGGAGTCCAAGAGTGGTGGTCACCATCCTCATTGCATGTCTAGTCAATGCAGCATGGTGACCCACACTATGGCGGCCTGAACTGTATTTTAAAATGTTACAATACCTAATTCAATAGTTATAAGTTAATTGAAAAATACGACTACTTAATACACACCTATTTATAACGATAGTGAACCACTGAACCACTTTACCAATCATAATTGTTATACTTTTAGGGAGACGCTTTTGGTCTAGGCGTGCTCCGGTCTGGACGTTGGAACCTGACGCTACGAGACTACTCACAGACGACACGCATCAAACGCAACGGAACCGGTGTAGATGTTCACGTTGAAGTCGACCACATCGGAGACATGGAAATACATGTCGGGAACCTACTTAGAGGGAATGGGATACTTGGTACTTATTTCAGTAAGCTTACCTCCTACAAAATATAAAAGCGCCGTAAAAATGTCTGCTTCTCCAGTCCCCAGTACCAGTCAAAGGTTGACTGAGGAATGTTAATTGACTTTTAAAAAGTAGATACCCGACTTCAATTTACTTATCATTATTATAAATCGTAGATTATGATAAATCGTAAAAAGCAGTAATTCTTCATCCGTTAATTTTCCACTTTAGAATAAATTAATGAATAGTTTCTTCAAGTTTCGAGAACAAGAAATTCAATTTTACTCTCCTAAATAAAAAACAAATGGCGATGGTTCACAAATGACCGATATTTTCTTCATTTTTCATTTTTTTTTTTTTTCTTCTTTAAAAAAAACAACTCCCGCATTAGGATTAATTCCTGTGTCGCGGGGAATTTTACAACATTCTTACAAAGGACACAAAGAACACCAAAACTCAGAACAATAATTTGAGGAGCTCAACACTCGACGCGGCAGCATGTTGGCGAGGTGACCACTAAAACCGCTACGCCATCTGTGCAGTCATATGTCATATACCGCTAAACTTATATTCTTCATCCCTTAACTTTCACCCTTAAGTTTGTGGTCTTTGTGACCGTCACTTGAATGTTTGTAAAGTTAACCGCGATACAGGAGTTTATCCCTGTGCAGTTCTTTAAAAAAAAAAAAAAATCAAAATCGGCCAGTAGTAGTAGATGATAGTCAGGCGATCTCTTTTAAGTCCTTTTATGTCCTCAATTTCCCAGTTGGGACATTTATTCGTATTGTAAAAAAATCTCAGTTCGTACGAATAAGAATTCATAGTGGTGTTAACATAGTCACTCTGAGCCTGGGCGACGTTTCTTTTAATTGCAATTAAAATCCGAGAGCGACACTATAATATACCTGTCATTTTGCTACTCGAGTGATGTCTTAAAAGACGGATAATACATTAGTCAGACAATTTGCAATGTCCTGTATAAAATTCGAACCTACAGGACTCGACTCGTAAAAGAAAGATGGCAATTGAAATAACTTTTTGAATCTATTTCCAGAACGCATGCTGGATCGTTTGATAAACGTGTCGTGGAAGCCAGGATTTGCAGTCATCCGACCGCTGATCAACGACCTCGTCAGCACCGCATTCACAAATATATGGAGTAAATCCTTCCAGAACTTCCCCTTAGATAACTTCATACAAGACTAACAACCTATTCTAATTTGTTCATATCTCTAGTGCCAGTTTGTAAATAAGTATTTTTAAGAATGAATCACTGCCTTTTATACATGTGTATAAAACAATTACAGATTCGAATTGTTCGAAATGAAGTTACCATAATGATATATTAATGCATGTTTGCACTTGTCATTTCAAGTAGATGTTATTAATTTGAACTAGTCAATCATCTTTAAGCTTGATTTTCATGTATAGCAATGGGATAGTTAACGGTGTTCTGCCAAGGTATCAATACAGCTTCAAAAATAAACACAAAGATTATATTACATATCTCAATATTATATTTATTAAAAAATATAACCTAACTATATATATGACTATATTTAAATTCAATCAACAAATAACTCGCACGGTCGTCGAAACTGGAATAATCAACCTCAGTCTTTCAACACAAATGAATGAATACAAATCAAACAGGCTTCACACCAACATCAAATGGCGCTAACAAGCGTATCGTTACATCTCAAGAGTGTTTGGTCCCTTGAGTTCGCTCGATTGCTCGCAAGCAACCTCGAACTCCCCAAACCACTTCAGAGTTCCCCAAACTTACTCGACTACACCGCCACACTCCTGCGCAAGCGGTATATTCACACTTAAATATATATTTATAACATTGCACCTTCAATTTGTTATATTAAAAAACAGTTAAAATTATTACAAGATGTCGCTAAACTCGATATACGATTCGGTACTATACAATCTGCATTCACAAACAAACTTAAGCTTGTCTGGTAACAACCTGTTCATTGACAATGTTTACACTAGGCTACTCTGAACTACACAACAAAAATAAGTACATTGACTACATACAAAAACTAACTCCTTGAGAATAAATACTGCAGTGATATCTGTGTCAATCCCGCCTCAGACATTGTCAAATGATAAGAAACTGCTATATACATTATCATCACGCTAAATTTGAAGCTTCAACTAACTATAATATTGTCTGTATTGAAATACTACATTAGGACCCTGTGGACCGTCAACTGACATTATGTACGGATTCAAATCGTTGTAACAGTTATAAAAATGACGAGAGTTCGGCGCTTACGTGGACTGAATTAGAAACAAAAACCAGTGCTTCCTGGCTAAACAACAATAATATTGATAATTAAAGTGATACCGAAATAGCAATATAATTATTATTTATTTGTTTAAAAGGTGTGTCGTTTGCCGATAGTCGACGGCAAATAAAATCAACTGTCAAACTATACATATAGTTCAAAAAACACTATTTTCAAAAGCACTCTTAAGTGAAACTATCTATAATTTTAATATACCAAAAGCTATAGGCAAGCGTACAAATGAGGATTGCTTTAAATTTTTCCAGAGATTTCAATAGCACTGAACACTACGTAGAGAGCGTCTTTTTAGATCACGATAGCAGCAGGAGCCAAATACATCATCCATACGAACACGAAATAACTTAAAAATACATACACTCGAACATAGAACCTTCTCCTTTTCTGATGTCTATTGAAATCAGTCTTTGCAATCAACGCTCTATACCTAGTAATCAGAACAGAACATTCATCTGCAAATAATACATATATAACTTACTAAAATAATTTTCAAGGGCAATAACAAAAGTGATTCCATACCTTTGTAGGATATTCAATAGATTATATGTTATTGAAATCTGATTCGACTTAGTATAAGATACGCATACTATCATCGTCAATAACTTTGTGTCCGTACAAAGGTATTCAATCGCTTAAGAAAAACATCGATCGTTATCAACAATGGAAGTAGCGTAAAAACCCTAACTAAATTACGAGAAATATTTTGTTTATAATTTGTACTTCTTTTTCTCGTACATTTGGCCCCAGAATTTGTGTTGTAAAACAATTTATTATAAAAATTAAAATATTTTAGCTCTCGCTGGAAGCGATGTGCCGAATCAAAAATTGTTTAGGCGACTACCAACCTATATAATTTGTTGTTGAGGAACACTCCTCAACAAACGGTTTTCAGGTCTCTGATAGCAACATAGGCTCAGTAATATGATGATATTCTAGTATACCTATCTGTAACTAGTTACTCTCGCAGTATGATTTACAATGATTTTTAAAACGGAAAACATGAGGTAACTTCTCTATTCACAAAAATTCACATTTTTCTAATTAGGTACTTGACAAGCGCCGGTAAAAGCAAATTCTGTCGTGTGTATGTAAAGAAATTAGGTAAACAGACTTTGCTTTGTACGGACCCAAAAATAAGAAAGAACAAAATATAATTCTATCAAACCCCAATAAAATTGTATCAAACTCAAATAAAACTTAATCGCAACGAAGATGAAACGAAAAATTATAAAAATTCATTAGTAGCAAGATTTCATTTCATTTAAAAGGTTTTAGCTTAACAGAGCTAACATATTGTACATCGTTAATGTGTGCACAAATCAAATGATCTCTCAAATCTTATATGATCTTACACATGACGCAAATAAATTTTATAAATAAACATATCAGTGATGTAATACTATTAGCGGGATGTCTGGCGGGACATAGTCGCAAGTAGTAGTTATATAGGAAATTATAGGAATTACCGTGCCCAATCCTATTACAACGTGAGCCACTTGCTTTGATTTCTCATGGACATATTTTAAATAATTTATCAATAATTACTTGTGTAAATTACAAAGGTTTTATTATTCAATTTCGTGTGACGATTAGTCTATATTTACAATAGTATAATGGAGCGTTTAAAAAAAATTGAGCTTTTATAATAAAATGATACTTCAGTAGGTAGAACAGAAGGGAACCGAATCCGTTAAGTATTGAGTCATTCCCTCTCCTTCGGCCGCGACCGAGTTCCGCCCACACGCCGACACGCCGCGCCTCTCACACACATTTCAAAATTAATTCTAATATTAAAATTATTTTGATATGCCCTTATCAATAAGTTTTTACAATGAAATTTGTGCTATACACTATTCAAAAAGAGCAGGGCGGAGGCGGGCCAACGCTTCCGGGTAATGTACTTGCATTATGTTCGAGACGGTCGTCGCGTTATCGCACTTTGTACTTAAATATTCAAAGTTATGTTTATCGAAATCATAACGTGGACGTTCGCCGAGCGCCCGCCCTGCCGGCCGCTATTTACAACAACTAAACAAACTCATAATGAAACTTAAACGACAGACTCGGGTAATAACTAAATATTTGGCAAATCATCTTATCGACAACGGAACAATGTGCAATAGGCTAACGATACCCTCACGGTGTGAATGTATGACACTATGGTTACTATGCTAGCTTTACAAGTAAAATCGAAGGCCGCTATGATATCACCGTTCATTACTGAGTAATATGTACAAGCGCGCGTCCACCACTATGTACACGCCGCCGCGGACACGCTCCCACCTCTACACACTTCACAGTCTAACTCAATCTTTTATAGGTATTTTTTTATTATTTTTTCCCTTGGCCCCCTTCCCTTTGCTAATCTTTATTCCCTGATACGAAACTGCTTTGTTTGTAGTTACAATGTATAAAGAAATCAAAACTATTCTTCTAGCAACATCAGTTATGAACCCAGTTATTGTGTGTTGCAGCAGTCGTGCATTCAAGTTAAAAACACAAAGCATAAGCATGTACAATTATATGTTTGTGTAATAAAGATAAAATTACAAAAACAATGGTGGTCAGTGCCCTGTTACCTTCCAAATAAGATCATCTTAAAGGAACATTTTCATTATAAGCGTTCAGTTTATTAAATAGAAATGTACCACTGTAATTGGTTACTAAATGAAGAAATGAAATTAGCACCAAGTTTTCAGATTGGAGTTGTAGTCTTGTTATTCAACAATAATTAATAATCTATGAACTGTATTAAAAAATATTGTACCATAACAAAATCGAGTCTCGCATATTGTGTTCATTTGTAGTGGCCTACCTTGCTAGACTCTGAAAAATAATTATCTCAATTTTGACGAGTACCTCACCTCAGCTAATTGCTATCAACTATCATATAAATAACAGCGCTACACCAATTACAGTAGCACATAACATAGACATAATTAGTTAAATACTCGATATTTCTTGTTACAAATTTAACTAAATATAATTTACTTTTAATCAATTTTAAAATGTATGTAGTGCGCAATCACAGTCACACTCCTATTAGGAAAAACTCTCACACTGTTATGACAATTGCAGAAAATACAAATATTGCAATAAATAAATTATCTGCAAAGCTATTACAGGCTGAAGTCTCAATAACGAATCCTAGTCAACGAGTGAAACTCATTAATAAAGCCTAAGAGCAAATGTAATTTGCGGTAAAACAATAACAAAAATATAATTGGTTTTAATTTAAATTAATCAATTACTTAGATATTACGTTTCGATTTTATTTAAAACCTGGAAACGTAATATTATATTATATAAACAGTTGAATAATTTAATTGCTAGTAATAGTGTCAGTTTTAAACTCAAAATTTGAAATACAGTTTGTTTAGGCTTATAATTTAAAACAGTCTTTATTTTATGTTTAGGAATGACCAAGTAAATTGTCCTAGGTCCTACCGAAAAAATAACGAATAGCGCAATCTTAAATCATGGTTGACATTGCATGCAGCAAAAACGATACCCCTTTCTAATTGCAGTCGAAAGGATACCGTCTATACGGCAGTGTTTTGCTGTCTTTATAAGCCTATTATATGTGTAAACATAAAGATTTAATAAATGGATCTATATGTGAGAGTTTCCTACTCGGGAGAATATAGCACAAGGTGTAGACGTATCCGAACATGTCAACTAATGCTCGTGGTATGGATAACAGCACAATAACGAGTCACAAACTTAGCACAACACTAGAACTCGAAGTCGAACAGTTCCGAGAGTCCTTCGTCGTGGTCGAGGCAGAAACCATAGTCAGTGGCAGACATCGGTGGCTCCAGTGCCAGGAATGGCTCCAACTCCAATGGTTCTGGAAAACGACATCACATACCATCAGCTCTTTAATCTAAATAATCCTAACTATATATTAGCTTATGCCAGCTATTTCGTACTCGTAGAATTTAGAATCGACTATCCATATTTTAATGTAGGCAGTAAAATGGAGATTTTTAAATAAGACCTAGTTGCAATACATCAATGAAAACTGCAATCAATTCCATACAGTAGTTTTTTCATGATGCATCACAAACATACAGACTGACAAAAATTCTAACCAGTGTTGTTTTGGCTTCTGTTGCTCCAATAAAGTCTACCCATATTAGTTTTTCTCCAATGTCTACTGTACAGAGATCGGCCTGTTCCAATAGTCATTATATGTATTTATATTTTTGTATGTATATTAGCTTTCATATGTTACAGAAAGGCAATATTTATCCTTTCATCGATAATCATATTTCGCATATAGTGTCAAGGCTAAAAAAGGTCAGAATAGTCTTAATACCAGAAAATGTATTGTTCCTGAGGCATACCTAAATAGATTGACAAAATCTATAAAAATAGTGTATTTAAGTATGAGATGGAATGCAAAGAAAAGACTTCAACTTGAACAATTTTTTAATATAGGGACTTCCATATTTAAGGTAATCAGGGCCTTTCTTGAGTTCAGATTGGACTAGATGGCTACAGACCTCAAAACTTAAAATTATATAAAATCCAAAAAAGCTTAGTAATTTTTGTCTTTACAAATAATATAATTCATATAAAAGAAAAAACTAGCAAATTAGTTAATGCAATTACAATGACAATGATGTGAATTTTTACCTAAACACCAAAAAAGTGCATAATGCTATTGCAATAAAAATTAAAACCTTTCATAATCATCACCATAACGCTAAGGCTAAAACCTGTAATAATCTTCGTCAGCATACTGTACCTATTAAACTGATGTATAGGAAATCAGTTCGTTGTAACATGAACGCGAATTGAAGGCATAAACTCGCTGTTTTGCTTAGCTACAGAATACAACATGTTTATTGTTCTATTCTATGTACAAAAATGTTACAAAAGAAGATAAGAGAGCTCGGATCTCTCTATCTTTCCCTTTCAACATACTCCTATTTTTTCATCTTAAATTCCTAAACTACCAGATTGACGGCAATACGGCCCCTAATACATTAGTGGGAATAAGTTCTACAAATGTAGGTGTTTGATAACCCCTTTCCCTTCCCTTTCTGTGTATATGTACACAGAATACAAGGCTAAAACATGGGGCTCGGCAGCATTGCCAGTGTATTAGAATTATTTTCAAGGAGTACCAACACCATTATAATAATTTAAAAATAAACATATTTTATATTCTCCCACCTGCAAGTTATGCACACATACTGACGGTCATTAGGGAAGCATATTTGATCTTAATATAGGCAAGCAAATATGAAGGTTCAAAATACATACTACAACTTTTTCTTACGTGTAATTAAGATTGAGACTTGGGTAATGGTAAATTATGTAGTCAATTTTGCTTCACAAAATAAAAAAGTTAAAATAGTAAACTAAAGGACTAATAGTAAAACACAACGTCAAGTACGCTGACGTCAATAAACTAAAATATTGACCGATTAATTTTAAGGCTCTTTCTAGCTATTCCTTTGACAGTTTGTCCTACGGATACATGTAACTACCATTCTTCTTATACCTTTTATTTAATTAAACATGAATAGGATCCAATGGACACTCAAAACACTCAGTCATTAGAAATTTGCGAAAAAATCACATATTTAATATATTTAACTCTAGACATTTAGTAAGGTATAAAATACGATTGCATGTGTATGTTAAAGGTACATCATATGACGGAATACAAACAAACAATATAGCAATTATTTGTAAGTGTTCATCTGTTATTTTAATTATTTTATCACCCAATTTGAGTAACGTGACTGGACAATTTTTTGGATTTAAATAGCATTCAAATTAAGTGATACTACATCGAAAAATACATAATTAATTTCGTACACCAATAAATATTTTTGAAAGGTCCTGGGTAAACCTTTGTATATAAACGAAATAGAAATGTGTATTTCTCGTGTATTAAATAGTAGTAGTGCAAAACATAGTTAGACATGAGAGCGATTGTTACGATTGCGATGCGTGGTATTAGTAGATATGAGTTGGCTGTTAATGGCGGCGCGAAGTGAGCTGAATCCCATGGTGCTACACGCCTGCACTGGAGCCGCACGGGATACAGCCCGCCACGCGCCCCCTCCCTCCACACCCACACACCGTGCGAGCTCTCCTTCACTATATGTACACATCCATAACATTCATTCACTATGTACTTTACTGTCTACATTTTAGTGTCACACTCATCAAGTACCGAAAAGATATCCTGACTAGTTTGGAGAAATTCTTTGCTCTTTGAATTACATGATGTGAACATAGAGTTAAGTACATATATTTACAAACAAACACATTATTTCATATTATTAGATATACAAAAACATTGTGCTTTAATTAAGCATACATTTGAAGTTATATATATTAATAGATGGCATAAAAACAACACGGTATTAACACCGTTATGGAAAACAGAAAGGCAATATTTACACAAGTGCAATGAAATAGACAACCTATAGTCAAGACCTACACGGCCAGAACCAAAAGGCTACTGATGTCATGGATTAATAATTGTGAATGACTTTTAATTATGAACAATCAACAATGAAATATACTGCTTTCGAAACAGCATAAGTACAAACCTTTTAGCCCAAAATATAAACTCGTTTCCAATAAACGAAAACACGTAGAAGTTAGTAAAGCTGGTGTTGATGATGTGAGCACAGAGGACATGACACGAAAGCATGCAAATGACTACAGTTTATTAGAGATAAATAATAATACAGTATTCATAAATGGCTTAGACAAGACACATTTTAAGACTATTCATTAATATTTATTTTTTATAAATGTATGTACTTCTCTTTTTACTTTTTTTACAGGAGCGGATTTGATGCCTAAGGCATTATTATTAGGCTCTGCATTCTTGTATTTTTTCCGCTAAAAAAGAGTAACTTTGATTTTCTAAGTAAATATGTAGGATTTTATCTCATCCTGGTTTGGTGTTCAAATTATCATACCAAAGTGAATGAAAAATTCATAAAACAAATATTTCTCATTTGATCACTGAACCGCCGTAAAATGTAAAAAGAAAATATTTTTACAATTGTTGTACTTTAGACCTAGGAGGACGTCAGATGACATATTGTTACGTCAAGTTTAAAGTTTAACCTCGATTCGACTATAAAACTGATTGTGATGACCTCATATATTTTTAAGATAATGTAGATTCATAATTCATATACTTAAATGCGTGAGCAGGTTGTGAGATGCCTTTTAAGTTCATATGTAAACCAACCGTGTTAAATATCCTGCAGTCCCATATGACGTTAGGCGATGGCGTTGAGCGGTGCGGAGGTGGGAGCGGGAGCGGGCGCGGACCGGGCGGCGGGGCGCGGCGCACAGCTAGAACTCTGACTGTGATGTGACGGTAGCAGTAACACAACTCACAGCCCGAGTACTAGCTGCGAAGCGCGCTCGTCTCCACCCAACTCCACCCTGCTTTCCTTCACCCTCGGAACGTGTACCCGTGACTTGTAAGCTTATGTGACTTATAGCTACAGATACCTCAAATTGCAATGATTCTAGGTGAACACATTCACTTCGAAGATTCACAGAAACAGACATCAATATTGCAATTTATGGTAAATACATTCCTAGTAAAATAACATATAATAATAAATCTAACTGTGAGTACGATATCTATAAACAATATTGTAATATTGCATATTTTTATCATGAGTGTATGAAGACTTGATGATGAAGATTTTACTGTAACCCCGAAACAGCACCGAAAAAATATTCACTGTGTGCAAACCAAATTTTATGATATGGTAATGATGAAAGCAATATATACCGTAAGCATTAAGAGCCCGTAACTCGATTACGAAATCTAGAGAAAGAATGGTTTTGAAGATATATTGTTTCGCGTAGCATATATGTAGACGTATTGTTGTACCTGACTCCTGGTCTTCGGTCTGTAGTTGGAATCGTCCAATGGGCGCGAAGTCATCGCTGTCCGCAATGAGCGCATTCCGCAGACGACCGCGAGCACCTCCACCTGCACGCAACACAAGCTTTTGAATGGAAGAGTACATGTTATCTTTTTCTTCTTCATCATAACTTAACTTGTCTATTAACTGTATCGTAATGAAAAGAAGACATAAGCTAACATAGGGCTCCCCCCATATTATGGTTTAAAGTTTGTAGATTTTATAACTTTTTTCGTCTTCATCATATTTCCCATCTTCTTCTACTTCTCAGGTGAGTTAGAAAAGACACGCCTATTCAAAATAAACAATAAAAAAACAGTAAAAGAAAAAGATTAGTAATTAGTTTCGGAGGATCATCTTGTGTCGCTAAATAATCGACGTTTCATTCATAATCATACATACATAAGCTCAAGCCCTTTTTAGTTTTGGGTAGGCAGAGACCACAAAACGGCCTGCTATTAAAAAACGAATAAGAGAACTTGCTTATTAAACTATATGCATAATGTAACATGGGACATAGTGGCTCATCATCATGTCTTATGGTTATCTAACAAGTCGATAATACCTACCTAAGTCGAACGTGAGAACAAATGTATTTAATTTAAAGTACTGACTGTCGGGTGTGTTGAGCGTGTCGTGGTGTTGGATCTTGTGCTGAGGCGTGAGGTGTGCGGTCGCGGCGGGCGAGTCATCGGCGGTGGTGGGCGACACGTGCGGCCCGGCCAGCGGCAGCGTCGGGTCCGTGACGCACGGCGTGCACACCACCATCGACGGGCACTCGCTGTTCGGTTCTCGCTTGATTGGCGTACTGCAAAACAACATCATGACTCCAAAACTGGGCACTCCCATTGCCCGACTGTTTGCGTGCTGTGCCCGATATACTGCCAGCGATTGGGTTATTAAGGCAACCAAAAATCGTGCGGATATTTCCTCAAACAAAACGCCAGACAATTACGAGTCACCTTTATAGCTCGTAAAGCTACTCTGAACTTGCTTATAAAGGACATAGTGAGAGAACGTATGACTCTGCAACTATTTATAAAACATCAAACTATTTGAAACTCATAGTCATCAAATAGAAATAAACAAAAATATAACTAAAGTCGTTCTAAAAATAATATAATTGTTCAACCTGGCTGGGCGATAAAAATAATAAGTAAGCATTTATTTATCAGGATATTTCAGAGTAATAAAGACAGTTTTATTACCTTTTTAAAGCCCTTAGCTGATGAACGACAATCAATATCAACAGTAAATTACTCTACTAGAATACTCTTATACCAACTACTTGATAATATTTATTATTTGACCAACAACCAACTTTAAAATGTTCAGTAATACAAACTTTTCAAAAATAAGAAACTCACGTGAAATCTGCTGTAATAGAACTAGAAGATTTGGAGTTGAGGAAAGCTATAAGTGGCGCTAGTAGCGCCTTATTGTCTTCTAGTAGGGGGTCCGCCGGCAACGTACCTGACGCTGAGGGAAAACATTAACATTCTATTAACACCTTATAGCCAATTTATTACAAAGGTTCGTGTTGATACGTTGTAACACTTCGATGGTAGAATCCTCTTCGTATGTTCGGTTTATTAAAGACTCTGTTACCAACAGGGATATATTGGAACAGTTCATATTAGATATCAGTTATCGAATTAATTTCCAGGCTCTCTCTTATGGATATCGCCCTTACATTTATCTCTTATCAAAGAGTTTAATTAGGTAGGACTTATCTATTTAAATCTTTGTTAGCAGACAGCTTGACAAGTTGGAACATTTTAATCAGTGTTTTAATAAAGCAAACTATTTACTTAAAGTTCTTCAGGATATCATGTCATATCATATCATGTACATGTAGTAATGTAAGGTACAACTGAGCTACCTTACTTACAAAACTGATTTTATCATACTAATGTTACAAAAACAGAGAGACACAAAAATAATTGTTCACTTGAATCATTGATTTACATAGTATTTTTGTTAGGTGTATTATAACCGAAAACCTTACTAGCAATAATAAAGCGAGTCACGCGATTACCCTAAGTAGATCAAACGTGTACAGAGTCAGAGCACTTTGTGTGACCACGACATTCGGGTGCATTCATTTCAACATTATAATATTTTTTGGAACTGAACAATATATTATTAGTGTGTAACATTAAAAATATTTAAATTGAAAATAATAACTAACTCAAAAACTTACATGACGCGGGTGACGCTGGACGTTCCTTTGGACAGAGGTAGACTTCGATTTCCCCTGACGAGGACTTTAAATGTATCATATAGCCCTTCTCGTCGGGGTGCGGGACCTGTAATATTTTTAATAAACAAACGTTAAGTATAGGCGGCTACTTTATTATCTTCACAGTCTGACAGGTAATGGTATAAAATAGAGTAATAACTACCGAATCTAAATATTATTTCTTATGATTTAAATCGCCACCGGGACATCCTCAGAGCCTCGGTCGAACGCTACGCTTAGGAACGTTGGGAGTCTAGAAAAGAGAGCAGAAAGAGCTGGAACTGACCGAGAGGCGCGTGTCAGGCGGCGCCTTGATGGGGATGACGGTTTGGTTGCGGAAGTCGCGGATGGAGCGCAGGTCGGCGTACGTGATGTAGGCACGCGCGCCGTGCGCCGTCGACAGCTCCGACAGCGCGCGCTCGGCCACCTTCACCGCGCGGCCCACGCGTGCTCCCCGCGCCGTCAGCGCGCGCACCTCACGCCGCAGCCGCCGCGCCCGCGTCGCGCCTGCCGCTCCCACCGCGCCCGCCGCGCCCGCCGCGCCGCCCGCACCGCCCGCATCTGAGTCACCTTTCTTATATCATCATCACTCTCAAATACTACTTATGCTCATTTCTTTTAATAGCATCCGCATCTAACTACCTCTTGTCCTCCATCGCCACTCACGTGACTAGAGGTATGGTTAGACCTTAAATTACGAATCCATTTCTTAAGTGATAATAAGTCTGTTATACGATATGATATGGAATTCAGCAATTTGAGTTATTAGTATAGTATTAAAAGCATTGAAATTATTAACTGAATTTAATCAATTGACATATTAAACCCCATTTTATAAAATTGATGAATTCATTAAAAATAATAATAATAAATACTATAACAATTTCAATTTGATTAAATGGAACAGAAACTGATAAATTTTTTAGCAATAAAATGAGGAAATCAGTTATATTTTCCGACTTTTCTAAATATGTTAAAGAAAACTCTACCCTGACACACTTGCCCTTAGTAAGTAGGGATAAGCAATATACCTACTTACTAACTTCATTTTGCAAGAGTCAATCTGATGAAGTACCAACATTCAACCATTACTCTGATATAAGTATATAATCTATCAACCCCCAGAAAATCCCAGACCTCAATTATAGCGACAATACCTGGAACAGTGCAAATTTTGGAGTTGGCCTCTAATGATGGCCTGGACGAAGAACTAATTCAGATCATGTCTATATGTGCAAACATACATATAGACGTATGTATGTTTACACATAATATTTTTCGTCGAATATATTAAAAGGGCCTTTGATTTGTAAGTGTAAGTTAACTTCACATAATCATTAAAAACTATTGTAATAAGTAGTTGATAGCTTACCATACTTCCATTGTATATTATTTTTTGATCTTTTTTCTAAAATTCCTATACCCTCTAGAACATTTGTAATGTCGTATATACGACGTTTTTGGACCGATAAGTGTTCTGCCGCAATGTTCAAGTCTAATACGCCGTTAGGCGAAGACTTCAGCAACTCGACGAACTTTTTTGTAAGTAAACCTAATGATGTGTCAAACCTGAAACAATTAATACAATTACTAGATATAATACTGTAAATAGATCTAGATAGCATTTAGCTACTTATTTTATAATAATTCGCTTTTAGTATTGCACTTGTAAATTGTAATGATTGATTTAAAATTCAGAATTTTCCCAGAAATATGCATTGACATCTGGTCATTGCAGCATTTCTAAAATATTTCAAACCATAGTTGTACAATTTTCAAATACATATTTAATACTAACTGAATAATATTGTAGAGATCATAGCATACCAGGTCTCTCAACATGTACTTAAGTTTGTTTATTATTATTAAAACTATGCTTATTACATTAAATCTACTAATAAATACAGGGGGATCCATCAAAATGGCAAAAGAGTTAAAGTTGCAAATACTTTAACTGTGTACATATGTACATAACAATTTGTCCTACACTTTTAAGACATTTCAACAGTCATAGCTATGTGACCTCTAGCTCAAACAGTGTAGGTGATGTAACAACAAAAGTATGTAAAGGTTGTTTAGATAAATAATTAGTTTCGTTGCAGCCATTCTTTGAGGCTTTTACAGAAAATGTGATTAATTTATATTAAAAATCATAGAATCCAGAACAGACATGGTATTAACAAAGTTTTGCTTGAAACCATCATGTTTAGATCATAAGTATTGTAAAAGAGTTGAACTTCAAGATTTCTTCAACTCTCTTTCACCATACAACCAAAACCTTCAGATTTGTAATTATTAACTAATTTTTTTAGAAATTGCTCAGACTGCAAAGAATCACTAACCTACATCTATAAGTTAGAAACTTTTCAGTTTATCTGATCACTGCTCTTTGTAGTATGTGTCTAGTGGTAACAAATAAGCCCCAAACATTAACAGGAAAAAAAGAAGCTTTGAAGCCTTTTCTCTTCTAATTACAAATTTACTACTCACTAAAATGGAAATTTACCTCTAATAGAGACATGTACCTGGAACGTTCGGTGTATTTTTTCATAGAACTGGACGGTCGACTGTAAGGTGTGAGAACTTTAACGCGTTTCTGTTTAGGCGTCTTAAAGTCAGCCTTCATAGGCACCACGTGCCCCTGCTGGCTACCAGAACTGCTCTCACTCAGATTCAGTCTTCTTTTCACTGCCTGCAGACAAGCAATCAACAATATTAGTAACATTTTAATCCAACAAAAACATTAATGTAATTGAGTAAGTCACTACCTATTTGGATCATCTGTTACCCACCTAAAAACATAAAGATGTTTAGGCACTAAAAGGTACAGAGGTTAAGCAAGGGCAAGCAAGTTAACAGGTGTCAATGCTTAAAATAAGTTAGTTCAATTTTTTTTTTTCTATTAACTATAGATAAAACTCATTCAACTAACTTAAATTCCTCCATTTACATTTCATTTGTAATGCATTACCAATTGGTGATCCGTTAAAGTAGGCTTTCAGTACAAAGTACCTACCTAGTGAATGATTTCTATTACAACAATATTACTAGATGATGCATATCATGTTATTTCGGATCGAGATATTGGAATGTGCCTCATTCCGTACACGACATGGTTTTGGTTGAATACATGTTCATGCTCAGTAGTTCCGATATACACTTTTACGATATGTACCAAGTTATATGTACTAAAACTAAAAAAAATATTATGTTGACTATACACATATTATTCATCAACTGACATACAATTAATATCATGACCGATATTAAAATTCAATTCCTAGTGACATATGTATCACAAGTGCAAAGAATAAAATATAATTTCGTTAAAAAAAATAATGAACTCACCCCCATGACTTTCACCTTGCACTTATTTACCAAAAGTATACCTCAAATGAAAGTCAGCACTGTGAAAACGTGGTATTTAAAAGAAGCACATTCGAATACTTCTACATAAGATACATAATAAATAAAGCTACTCACTCTTAACACAAGGCAAGTCATTTTTAATCTTCTCAATTAGACTTCACACAACAGTTCAACTAACAACTTCTTATCAAAATACTACTACTATTTGTAACGCTCCTAATATTAAGCTGTACGTTGACCCCATTTTAATTAGTTAATAAAAAGTATAATAATTATTGGCAACTGTATTAACAGATAAAGACCATCAAACTAAAATACAGCACGCGCGTAGGAAGATGCAAGAGACATTTTCAATAAGCTCGTTCTACAAATTCAATTTCGACATCCAGCGGCCCGGCATCCAAAGCCCCTAAAAGGAAGTGTGTGGGGAGGGTACGGGGTAACAATACATGACATAAATTAGAATCAACACAAAAGCCGCCGAGCTCTCGGAAGGGACCTCTAGCGAAAGAATGGCAATTTCTTATCTCGAAATATTTGTGTTATTATTAATAGTGAACTAGGCGCTATTGTTAATTTTCAAGATTTGTGGACCCCGCGGTCCTTTGTGCATCATAAGCAAGTCGGTAAATCGGAGCAGATGTGACACTGCCTTTTGATATATCAGTAGAAAAATATTCCTTATGTCAGCAGCTCACAATATTAAGATTAGCAGTTCAGTCATGGGTATTTAAGGTAAAATAATAATAGTAAATGCAACCCGTAGGCATAAAATAAAAACGATTAACTCGACATAAAAAAAAAACTATTGTAGTGTAAGATAAATTAAATCAACGTACATAAAAGGGTAATAGGACAATAATGTGAATCTGATATTAACGTGAGATGTTCAGGAGCAAAGGAAAGGTTAGATGTGTCACGTATGTGGTATCCTGGCCACGTGACCTCCTAGTATTAGAGGACCCACATGGAGCCCGCCGGGTGAACGCCACTCGAGATCGAGACATGACAAACTGCTAACACGTGTGACTTCTGCAAACACTTACGCAAGTTAATGCTTATGTTAAGTACACATGCATCGACAAGTTTAAGGTTATCCTTCTAGCTGATATTTATAAAAACATGCAGGCATCATTATATGAGTTAGGCATAAACTTTAAATGTAAATTGTATCTTGTACACCATAAGGAATGACCAATGATCTTAAAGCCAGATCAATCGAACGATGAATCTACTTTTCATACCTTGTTCCTATATTTGAGGAACTTTTAATCTTTGTAACCTTTATAACGTATGTTAGCCACTATTAAAAATGAAATGACAATTTTATCGTAACTACGTTATCTAAAAATGTGTGGCACTTGTGTACTTTTCTCTCAATGAAATGTGTGAAACGAATGTTTTGATGACAAAAATATTTTCTGAAAACCCAACCTAAATGAGAACTGAACTATAATAGACTATTCACACGGTTCCTTGACAATCCTTAAATTGTAGAATATTGTCGCAGGTGTTAATGGAATCTGTGATCCTCCATTATAAGGATGTTGAATCACGACTCAAGTTCAAATGAACTCATTCCTAGTCCGAAGTCATTTACAATTAACCGCAATTTATTACATAATATTGAAGTTTAGTATTTTTTTTTAACTTCAATATTTTTATATTTATTATTAATTAATATCAGTATTATTTTTTTATTATGTGCATTAATTAATTATTACAACATTTTTATAATTCAATTACAATGAAAATATAGTTAGAAAAAACGTTACACAAAAAGTATAGGGCACCGTCTCTCCCGTGATTAGTCGTCGGTAGGCGCCCCGCTTAGGGTCCCTCCGACCAAACGGTTTTTCAGAGTACTTGTTACCGTTAACCATTCAAAATGTGTTCCCTATGATCCGCCATTTTGATTTCTTTTTCGACGAATGTAAGTCGATGTATTCATGGGGATTTGATTCAAAGTCCTGACATAACAAACATGAATAACATTATGCTTGATAACAAATACGTCTATACTTTATTTTTAAATAAAAGTTGAAATTGATAATATTTAATTTATATAAAATTTTACATATATGTACAAAGATAATTGAATAAAAACATGTGACACAGATTTAATTCAGTTAACAATTAACTAAGTAGTACTAATTATTTAAAAAATATATATTCTTATATGCATGATAAGATCACAAAAATAATAAGGTCACAAAAAACACTGATTTGAACACAAAGTGTTGCCTGTAAAAAAATTTAAACTGGCTTTAACATCTCAGCTTCCAGAATATCATTTTGCACAGTTCAATGATATTCCAGAGGTCAATGACCTCATAATGTTTTATGCTGCATTGCATTTTAAACCTTATTGTTCATACTATTTAACTAGCATTTGGTAGATCCCATTTTCTCACATATTTCCTGGTTTATAAAAATGAAGACAAGTACAGATCCCAATTTAAGTACCTCTACTTGAAATTCATGTTGCACTCCTCATTAGGTTAAAAAAAAATTAATTACTTTACTTTGCTATGCTAATGGCATTTTAGCTAATGGTAATTTGAAGTTTAATATGTACTGTCATGGGCACCTGATAGAAATAAAAGGACTATTAACTTGAAAGTCAAATATTGTCTATCTAGTAACTTGCATAGAGCTAATTTATAAAAACCAAGTGTGGACCAACTAAATGTAGATAATAAAAAACTATAAAATGAAGGAATAATTTTGCATTATATCAGAATCACATTTAAAAAAAAGTTCCATAATTTTGAATCCTATCAATATTGAAAGGCGAGGCAAAAATGCAGTTCTTTTAGATAATGATTAGTTAATGTAAATATAACATTAAGAAAACAGATTAATGTTACATAGTTAAAGGAATGCCAATATAGTTATACAGACATACATCTATATAGGTAGGTAGATATGTTAATTAGTACTTGTATTTGATATTGTATTGACATGTAATACATATTGTAAAGTATATGACATAACAAATATTTACTTAAATATAGATATAAATCCAAGACCTAAAAATAAATCTACCACAGACAAATACTTCAATTCTGTCCAATGATTATTTAAGTAAAAATGTCAATGATAAATATTTGATAATTATTAAATGTTTTTTTATTACGTATAAGTATAAGCCTGATGGTTAAATTATAGAATTCCATTAATAATCATCCATTAATCTGAGAATGTATTTGACAAATTATGTGTACATGTAAATATTTTAATGAGCATAAAAAACATGTTGATTAAAATTGTTGTCAATTAGACATGAAAGCTGTTTACTGATGTGATTACATTATAAGGTGTTAGATCTGCCACATAAGCAAAAAAAAAATTAGACCACATCTTCTATGTGCACTGTCTAATCTACTAACCATCATAATAATGTAGCACTTTATATCCGCAATCAGTATGTAATAAATGGACATAAATTAACTAAAGATAAGACTCAGATAAAAATATAGAATTTAGCTGGTCAATAACTTGCACTAGTGAACTTATGGACTCATTCTGTTGTAACAGCGTTACCACTGGAGTGTGTGATAGTAACATTTATCAATGAAAATTTGACTGACATGCAAAGGTTAAAAGAGTATTTGGACTGGGTATGATATTTAGTACTCTCAAGTCAATAATTTTAACCAGAACAGTATCGTGGTTACTAGAAGATGTATAACAATAATATAGGGATATTAACTTACTTCAGACGTCTTCGGCGGTGCGGTAGGCGCCTCGCGCCTGATTTGATGCTGTGGCGTAGCGCCATAACCGTGGTCAAGCAAGTGGTAACTTATGGGCTGGCTGGGGCTGTCGTCAAGAAGTGTGGTATGTGAAGGAGACGCCGAAGCACGTACTACCACCTCGGCCTCACCCTCCGCCGGCCCTCGCTTCACCCCTCTCGGCATCGCTGTTAATTAACACGAATGGCATATTACAAATCAATTAGCCTCATATTTATATGTAGTAACACACCGTAATGATCACAATTAAATTAGTAAAGAGGTTAGGGGAGCCGCGCGCGCGGAAATCATGAGTGAGAAGCCTCCAAAGCAGAGTGGGTCGATAGTAATTTAACAAACTGTGTGAAATACCAAAGGTCTAGGGCTATAGTTCCAGCTGTCCAGATTTGCTTACGTCACTTTTACAACGACATTTTCCCCAAAATATCGACAACCTAGCGGTGATACCCAGACATAACCGCTTTTAAACCCAAGTGTACACTTTTCAGGATTACACACAAAATACCCACTGTAAAATAAATATACTTACAAAAGGTGTAAGCGAACGATATCCGAATTTATAACCATAAAACGACATTAATGTTTTCGACGCAAACGCTACATTATCGAGTACTCAAAATAAAATGTCCGCCGCTTTGTTGGTCCCGAGTGAACTCGTGGACATCGAGACGCTCGATAATTTTTAGATAATACACACAGTTCATCCAATACACATGATATTTAATCACTGATTACTTCACTTATAACAAAAAATAATAAAACGGTCCTAGTGCACATTTTATAATAAATTAAAGGCAAAAATGCAGAGCATTGGAACGACGACAGGAAGCTTTTCAGAACATCTGGCTTGCAAGCGACGTAGCAGTGGCGCGAACTACGTGCGCAGGCGCGAAGCGGCCGAGCAAGCAACCCCTAGCGGACGCCGCTTTGCGATCCAAATTCCTCCCCTCGTCAAAAGAAGCCATAAAAAAATATAACGAATTTTTGAATTTCCATTGTTTGACCGGTTTTGAGAAGCGCTGGGTTTTGAAGTCTGTTTGTTAACGTATTTAATCATTCATTGTTGATATATATGGATGTAGTTACCGTGCTTAGTATATATATATAAAATGATTACAATTATAGTATAATTTCTGTTCCTGAATAAACACTTCCCAGTAATGAAACAAATACCTGCAAATGTATTTTATTAAGCTATACTAGTACAAATTAAGCGACATAGGTACGATAAGTTTTAAAATAAATAGTATCTATTGTAATAGTTTTTTAAAGATACGTTAAAACATTGACCGTTTTGAGCGGATTTTTTATAATTATTGAATGAAATAAAAATATTATAGTACCTGTATATTTTTGGAGTAAGAATACTAACCATCGTTTATTAATATATAAATTTTGACCCAATATTAATGAACAGCAAGTGTACTAAAAATCAATGTCCAATCAATATTTAACATCATGACTAGTTACGGAAAATGGGTACAAATATTGTATGGTAATATACCTTATTTTTCTTAACTCTAATCAAGACATCTGAAGACATAATAAGAATAATGAGGCTAGGAAAAGAAGACATCTCTCCGAGTAAGATGGTATAAAGAAGCAAACAGACACAATAATAATCAGTTAAACGAATCTCACCAATTGGCACCAAAAATCTTCTTCTTCTATCATTAATTTGGTATCCTAAAATCAAACAACTACGTAGCGTCAATTCACAAATAAAATATACAAAGTGTATTAGAAAAGCTGCTTATGTTCTAAAACATTTTGTACCCCGTATTTGTATTTTTGAAAACACAATTTAAACCGAAGGCAAACAATTCCATTATAAAATAGTAACATAAAAGATTCCTTAAAGAAGCACATACTTATTAGGAATAGGTAATATTTTATAGGAAATGTATTTTCAAACAGATTTTGCTTTTTGAATAACCATAAATTATTTTTTCAAAAATAAAAAGATAGTGTTAGAACCTGCATCAAGGATACGGATATTTGTGAAACCGCGAATATAGCGGAAATGATTGTACATATTATATAGAAGAATATCTCTATCATAGACAAGTTCCGTTCAGAAATGTACTTTATTTATTTTGAGATAGCAGTTTATTAATGTTTGTTCTAAATTATCTCAAAATAAAGGTATATTTATTTAGTACTGATACATACTGAATGACTTCACACGACAGACGAATTGACTAGATTAGTATCTATAAGAAAGGCCCACACATTAAGTGTTTGCGAGAGTAAAAAAAATGAATCCGTTAGACGTGTCCATTCTGCTAACCATTCGGGGACTATCTATTATTAATCCCTAGTACTTTGAAGGATTAACACTCATGCCAAAATGCTCAGACCAGTTCTTGATGGCGTCCAAACCAATATTCACTTTGTTAATTGCTTCTGGCTAACTGTCTAGTTTAGCTTGTTAATAAATTTGAAGGTGATCCATACAAATGATACGCACACTGAAGGTCGAGGGTAATGAAATTGTTAAAAACAAAAAATAAAGGAGAAAGAATGCTCCCATGTGGAACGCCTGTGTTCAGGCCACACTAAGTTGATGATGATTCATCAATTCCACAAAGATAAGATGAAAATCATTCCAGAACTTCAGAGAAGAATATATAGTGAGTGGGGATAGAGACTAGAAGTAATTGATGGGAACGTGTTTGAGAAATTGATTACGACTAAAACGGTTAGTTTTGCGTCTTTTAAGCCACTTCTCATATCACTAGTCATTGTAAAAATAGCAGAAATAGTGCTTTGCCCAGGTCTTAATCCCGATTGATAAGGACTGAGGACATTATTTTGATGGATAAGCTTGGGAAGCTGATTGTGAGGGCAGACCTCAAGTACTTTGAGGAAAGGGAGGATTGATATGGGATGATGATGGGATGATTTGGAAGAGAAGGATTAGGTATCTTTGGGAGAGGGTGACCTGACTTGAGGCCATGCGCCATTCGGATGCAAGGAGTCTAGGGGAGGTCTAGGAGTTATTAACTATGTGGGAAACCTCGGTTAAAAGCTGGTATAAAATTGTAACTATCACAAACCCACTTATGTTATTACACCCCATAGCTTTTGTTTTTATAGATATAATAGTCTTTTCTTATCTTATCTTATCTGCGTCATCATACAGATTCATCATTCATATAAAATCAGTAAAGTTCATTTCTTTAACGATAGTTTTCATGGAATTCCCACTTTTCACATGTGTAACATAATCATCAAAATCATAGACTTTGATGTTACGCAAGTTTTGCTTAACTGTTCTTGATGATGGAATTGGTCCGTAGACATAAAAGTGTGACCAGGCTAAAAATATTTGATCTCGATTATGTTGGTGGAACAGAGGAAATTTAAAAATTGCATAAAACGCACACTTTGTAAACAGGTAAATTACAAAGTAAAAAAATGCTTGGCAACTTGCTGGTCCTACAACACGGCCACACGTGGTTTCATTATTTGACATGTAATTATTTATTGATGTTTTCATTTATTATTACTCTCATAGATACTTTTTACACAATAAGGACATAAGTAATTTAAACTATATTGTGGCATTTTATGAATAATATAAATTTTTGAGTTGTACATGTGAGAACTGTGAAGTAAATTATTTTGATTTATGTTTTCTGTCTCCTGGCAGTCATGTTCGCCTAGAAGTCCTGCCAATGGTGGCGTATGTGTCGGGTCGTTCAGCTCCCTTTGATATGGTTGAGATGGGTGATGTCTGGCGCGTGCGTCATGCTCGTGAACAAGTGCCTTTGATCGGGGCTGGTCATCTTCTGACTATTATTACTTAGCTTAGAATAGTTATTACCATAAACGCTATTACAGAATTATATATTGCATTGTCCTCACATATTATCTTATTTTATTTTATGTTCACCTATGTAGCAAGTAGAAAATGTAAAATATTTTAAAAGGGACACCCTTTTTATCCGCCAACTATTTTTTTTTATCTCGATTTTTCAAAAAGAATTTTCTATATATACCTATAATCTACTCTCTTTTCTGATCTGAAGAAAGAAGAAGAAAAGAAGGGTCAGAGTGAATGAGATACAAGACAGGAAATGTGGCATTAAGTAATAGACAACATTCACAGTAATGAAAGGACGAAAACAATCTTTTCATGACCAAAGTGTGTTTGTAAATTGCATTGTCTACGTGGTCAAACAATTTCAACACGAGAAGAGTTCTTTCAGAAAATATTTACATAGAAGAGAGATGAGATTCTCAGTTAGTCTCATTATGTTTATTAAGTTATATATATATTTAGGATTGCCTGAAGACATTTGTTAACAACAATGTCGATTTTCTTTTAATACACAAGCAAAAAGGTATCTCAGGAGTGGTTTGAAACAATAAAAGGTAACACTGAAGACAAAATTATGTATTTACACTAAAACTACCTAAGTCCTTATAAGATTAATTTAAATTCCTTGTTTTTATATTTTATGATACTATCTTCTAATATATAGATAATTGCATGAAAATATGCTTTACCACAAGCACAAACATTTTTACTCAATACAAATGGTATATACGGAGGAGCATTTTCAGAACTCGACTTAAAGTCAGTGATGGATTTAAGTTTGGTGGCGCCCTAGGCCTAAGTTAATTTGGTGCCCTTATATACATATTATATTATATTATTATATTTATTTAAATTATACTATTAGGCCCGGCCACACGTTGCTGTGCATCATTTACAACTGAACTTAACTTATTTTTAACCAAAAACCTTTTCTACCTATATCCTAAGTTGGTAATAAATTTATAGAAATCTGTTGAGTAGTTACGAAGTCCATCGCGGACAAACACTCAGAGAGGATTTTTTAATATATAGATATATGTAGATTTAATTTCGGTATGAATTAAATCTATATTTTGTTTTTGGTACAATAATTGAACATAGAGTTTATAATAAATTGTAGAGAAAAAAATATACCCCTAATTTTATGTACTTTATTGCATAATATATTTGTACAAATCAATTCTACCCTTTTAATTGACATCCTAACATTGTAAAAGCAGGATAAGAAGCATTATAATACGGCCTTGCAATTGATAAAAACAAAATTGATTTAAAATTTGCCTCCCTAGGCCCGGCTTGAGCCTAAATCCGTCACTGCTTAACGTTTGTCATTCTTTAGCGAATCTTCATTACTTTGTTTAACGATTAATTGTAACCGCTTAATTGCAAAAATAATTTCATGTAATCGCTTCTTTGCAAAAACGATTGCTTGTAATCATTCTTCATAGTGTTGCAGTAGCATTAGTAGTAGTAGTAGTAGAGAAAGACTCGCCACTCGCTTTTGTGGCTACACTGACAATCTGTTCTTGAAACGTTAGTTTCGAGTCAATCGTCACTCCGAGGTATTTCAGGGACCCTCGTCTCTCTATGTGTTGATCCACAACAAGAGCACGGAAAGGACCCGGAAACCACCGCTGAGCTGTAAGTACCACAACCTCCGTCTTTGCAGTGGCTAATGACATACAATGTTCATTAAGCCATGCGTTGATTTTGGTCGCGACAAGTCTTGCAAATCCGCTTCGCTATAGCTCCTCACAAGGACTCGCGCCGAAACATGGTCAGCAAATCCCTCCAGCAGTATTTCCATCGGTAGGTCGAGACACAGAAGTGCATTATAAAAAATGACCTAAAGTTCAGGTCCAAGGACTAAACTCTGAGCCGCTCCTCCAGTGAGCTCCTTCATTTCTTCCTCCGTAGTAGTCTCATATGTCAAGAAACGATCACGTAGGTAATCACTAATGATACGGATAAGACACTCTGATAGATTTAATTTCCACGCTCTTATATCCACCCGTCTGGCCGATACTTACTTATACATCTGGCATACTGGTCGGGACCGGGATCACTTCTTTCCTCAGTCGGTTCCTAGTAAGTCCTTCGAAAATCTACATTGACATCCATCATTCGACCAACAATCATCTGCACATCTGCTCTTGACTTTCCGGATACGTCAGGAAGAGTATTGATTTCACCATGTTATGACACCCTCATCCAGCTTTGATACTCTCCATACTACCAGCGTCATTCACGGCTCCAGAATAATCGGGGTTTTTCTCCACAGATTATGAACCGTGTATGAGATGTATTGTTGGTCACTCGCCGTATATTCTTCTGAAACAGCCCAGTCTGAGATTACACCAGCTATGCGTTGAGTAGCGAACGTAATGTCTAAGATAGATTCACGCACCCAGATCTACGGAAAGTAGATGTAATTTCCCCTATTCATAATAACTAAGTCAAGACTTGCCATCATGTCTAGGAGTTCGTTTCCTCGCGTATCGCTGTAGTCCTTGCCCCACTCTATGGACTTTGCATTAAAGTCACCACCTATCACGATTTCTCCCTCAAGATGGTGGACGACCTTCTCGAGATGGTCAATCCTCTTTCGGTAGTCTCTATGGGCTCATTTGGGGTGAAGTAACATGACACGAATGTAACTGCCGGCGTTACAACCCATACAATGCCGTCTCCCGATCCACTGTCTTTTACGGAAAGGTTAAAACATTAAACGTCTGAAATCCAAATTGCCGCTGTCCCTAAAGGGTCACACAGCCAATCCGGACCAGACACCTAATGGTATTGCTCTGAAACCAGAACAATATCCACTCGGTGGTCGATTTCGAGCCAGCAGCAAATCAAGAGCCAGTCTACATCGCTGTAGGTTTGCTTGCAACACCTTAGCCATTTTTCTTTTGGAGTACCTCCCGATAGGACGCACAACGTCCAGAACCCGTAACGTGATCCGAGGATCGCCCGTTCCCTACACAGAGGTGGCATCGTGGAGGTTTGGTACAGGCCTTCGACTGTTGACCTGCTTCACCACACCGCCAGCAGCAACCACTTCGGCAGAGGTGCCGTGCACAAACCTGCAAAGTGACCCAGTCCATGGCATCGGTAGCACCGGTCCAGGCGTTCCTAACGACGGATTAGACAAATCAACTAACCAAGTAGTAGTAGTAGTAGAAGTAGTAGTATTATTACTAGTAGTTTTTTTTATGCGAGGAGGAAAATCTTCTTAAAGACTATTAGTGTGGGATTTTTACGCACACTAAAACCTCCCCTCTCTTGTACCCAGTACCGTGGGACCGCGTTAGCATTACTTCGCGGACTACTAGGCTCCCTCCTTGCCTAGCGGCTATTCCTACGTTTTCTTTTCTTCTTCTTCAGTACCTTCCTTACGAACCCCATCATAGCTGCCAGTTTTCGATAGTCTCCAGCATCCAAGGAATGACATCTTCTGACCTTTGAGGCACTCCCTTCTCGCTTTATTTCCGTATTTCCGACCAACGTCGACTTGTAGTAATAGTAGTAGTAGTAGTAGTAGTAGTAGTAGTAGTAGTAGTAGTAGTAGTAGTAGTAGTAGTAGTAGTAGTAGAAGTAGTAGTAGTATTAGTAGTAGTGGTAATGGTAATAGTAGAAGTAATAGTCTCTTACAGTAGTAAGAGACTATCATATAGCAAATTCTAGTCCAAGTGCATCCTCGAAGAGCCGACGAGATCGGTGACAGCACAGGTTCCCTTCCTCAGGTCTTTCAAGAAACACTGTTCCGTTAGACAACCAGGATTGTGACTGTCCGAAGCAGAATAGATGAACAGGCCGTGTCCACTACCCCTAAAGCCTGTTGATTATACGAGTATGTATTTTGCTTTTCGCTTCGCACAACCAGCCTGTGGAACAAATTATCGCCTGCCGGATTTCTGGACCGATACGACTTTTAAACCTTCAAGAAAAGAGCGTACTCCTAAAAGGCCGGCAACGCACTTGTGACTCTTGGGTTGCTGTTGTTGGAGTCCATAGGCGGCAGTAGTCACTTACCATCAGGAGACCCTCTAAAATATAAAAATAAAAATCTGCTCGTTTATTCCTATCCCATAAAAAAAAGTATTATGTAAGGCTAACTAACAGTAGCAAATATAACCCATAAATCGTAGTTGACATTGCCATATGTAGTAAATTTTTACTACCTGTAAATATTTCAGAGAGCCAAGAGCTCAACTACGGTATTAATGTACTCTTTATATAGTAATTTTTCAAAGTGTCAGATTCTCACCCTTACTTAAGACGTCAACAGTTCCATAGACATTTTACATATAGAGCCATGCAAATAAATGAATCACGCAAAACAAAAAGCATGGCTATGAGGACGAATTTTTGTCAATTATTAAAAAAGAACAAAATTGATTTGTTTATTATTGATGTTTGGTAAGAACATAATTTTAAGCTACTTTTCGCCTAGAAATGTATAGAGATATTTTTGATCAGTTAAAAACATAAGTTTAGTAGAGTTTAAAATCCTGTCGCAATAATAATTTAAAACGTGTCGCATAGACACGTCATATCAGCAGCAGAAGCAGACATATCTCTACTGAAACGTACCTACGCAGTTTTCAAATTGAGGGGTAAAAATTACATGTTTGGCTTAAAATCGTGTATCGTATTGACTAACCATCGTGTGAGTCTCGATGGAGTACAATAGGGACCCATCCATCTCTCACCGTGGGTATGTTTCCCATGGGGACGATAAGGCGACTAAGGGTTCTGCCTGTTATCTATCAAACAGTATGGCGAGGCCATATCAAAGAATTATCCAAAATCCAAAACTTTATGATGTGGCCAATCATTTCATGAAATGATCGTATTTCATTAAATGGTCAGCTATCTGACCACATCGTTAAAACGTCAACGTTTGTATTATATCATTGTACCAATAGAAATGTCAGCCCATGAGTTGATTGCTAGTGGCCTCCACCAACACCTTCAGACGCTCACTTTAGGTAGCCGTATAAAGGGCCTGATGCAGAGGCTGTCCTTCTTGAAAGGGTACGTATTCTGAGAAGTTTCTGTTTCTGGAGACCCAACCACCGGTAGCCGATTGTACGCGATACCGGTGGAACACTATTTTTGTATTTTTAAATATATGTATTATGTTATTTTTTTTGAGTATTTTAGGTTATATTATTATAATCTGAAGCTTTTTTAAGTGTGCATTTATGCATAAAACTTATTTTATTAGTATATTAATTATACAATACTATATATACCTACTTAAATGTTAATCTTTTCTTTATAACTATATTTTTAATTTTAAATCTTTAATAAGATTGTGTCAAATTTGCTTATATTTTTTTATTAAATATGTTGTTTAAGTTAAGTACAGGAAATAAAAAGTTCAATTCAAAGTCATGTAACAAGAACGAGAAAAAATTAATAATAATATAAGAAGTTAGCTGCCGAAAACATGGTGACAAGATCCAGGTTGAAAGCACATCCCCAATAACAGTCTAGGCCAATGCTGAGGCGTCGAACTCGACTTTAAGCGATAACTTTTATTTCCCGATCCAAGCCCCCGAGAGGCCGGCCACCGATCTGCTTCGGACCTCGAGGCCAACCGGCTTCGAATAGGGCCCCCGCTACAAGTGGTAATGTGCATCGCATAAGATAGACTTTATCACTTTAACGCGAGCATATTTTGTGGCTAAAGAGGGAGGAACTAACCTCATCGCGATCGTAATTGTATGCTGCCTTTGTTTCAAGAAATTGAACCAGCTGTTAATGTCTCGGCGCAAAGACCATCGGATCAAGAACGGGCCATTCAGCGATGTCATCTGTTGAATAGCTCCAGGCTTAAGAGGCTACGCTTGGACTTACAGAATAGCCTTGTTCCTCCTTCATCACAAATAGTGACTTTTGTTGACTCCAGAGCACCACCATGTAGTCCTGTTAAGGGAGGGGAGGATAGTACTGCTTTATCTGTAGAGACATATCCTAAAGGACAATTGACACTTGTCCAGCATGTCACCATCTCGGAGAAAACCTCAGGCTATATGCCTGAGGTTTTCTCCGACACGGGGGTAGTCCGGTCAATGGCACTATACGGTGCACCGGTGTGGGCGGGGGCTCTAACCGCCCAGAATAGGGCATGCCTCTGGCGCCCTCAGAGGGTCATGGATAGAACCATACGCGGTTACCGCACCGTGTCGACGGAGGCGGCGTGCGCGTTGGCCGGAACTCCCCCGTTGGACTTGGAGGCGGAAGTGCTCGCTGAAGTCGGCGGATGACTGATTTCCGGGCGGGTTGCGGCAATCGGCCCCCGCCCAAAGAGGTACGCGAGTGGCGTAGGGCCGCTCGCCGAGCCACGATGGCTCGTTGGTCGTCCCGGCTGGAGGCTCCACGTGCTGGCTTTGCCGCCGTGGAGCCAGCCGGTCATCGTCGAATGGGCAGAGCGGCAGCACGGGACTCTTTCTTTCCGACTAATGCAGGTCCTTTCCGGGCACGGCAGCTTCGGAAAGTACCTGCACTCGGTCGCTAGGAGGGAATTAAGTCCTCACTGCAGTCATCGGAGAGGTTCTCTCGCTACCGGCCATCATACGCTTCATGGCTGATAGCGACAGGAATTTTACCGCAGTCGCAGCCTTCTGTGAGGAGGTCATCTCGCAGAAGCAGGCGGCCGAGCGGGCCCGGGAGAACGATCTCCAATCGGACCCGTTCCGCCGCCGGCGAACCGGGCGGCGTAGGCGCGCTTACCAGCGCCTCATGCCGCCCTGAGTGTGGCCGCGGGTGGTAGGGACGGGTTTTCCTCTCCACTCGCTATAGTGGCCGACCGCGAGGAGGCGACGTCCTGGTGTGCCTGGACGCAACCTAATTGAGAGTTGCAAGAAGGTGGTGCCCGCGATTGCAGGCAGACGCTAGGAGGGATCCGGATGTCTTAATAAAGCTGTTCCCGGATTCCTCCTATTTTAGGCGCAATATGGCACATCGTGTGGTTTTAGTCGGTCCGATTCCGACACACCGTTTCACCAAAACCCCGATAGGGGTTTAGACACGTAAAAAAAAAAGAAAGGTGAGTTACCGTACTACATGTATGTGTCTGAATCAGTTCTTGAAAATAGTTGTGCATTATTATACTGGGACCTACAATGTACCTACATACGGATTAAATACGCGCAACGACGCAAAGTAAGCACAAGGGGCGCTCATGTAAAATTTACCTTTTCAAAAAAAAGGTACCTATCCAATACCTGACTTTAAAAACTACTACATTGTTGAAAAATAGAATACAGCAATAGAATACAAAATTATACTCGTGTCGTTATAATAATACTTCTTAGACTACCCTAAATCTGATATAATAATATCCGTATAAAAGTTGTCTGTAAGAAATGAAATACCGCCAATTGTTATACCGAAATATATACAATCATTTCTGTATTTTCAGTAACTTTACGCCAGAATATAAATAAAAAATTAAACTGTATTGCAAATTCTTGTTTTATGAAAATTCATCTAAATAAGTTGGTTTCAAACATTGATACAACACATACATACATTACATACATTCATACACTCACGCATGTATCCCCGTAGGGATAAACAGATGCATATAATTAACGCTCACATTTTGCTAGTCCCATTTGGTAAATTTCTAGTGCGAGGGAGGCTACACAACGCGCTAGTGTCTTTGCGGGTGCGAGGACGCTCCTAGAAGCCTGTGAGCGAGGTTGGCTCAATTAGTCACCTTGTCTGTACGCGTAATTTACCAGTTAAAGAGTTTAAATGCGAAAAAGGAGCCCTATAGCAATACGTCACGTAGGCTAGCTAGCGGTATATTGACGTAATATCGTGTCCGCAAACTATCACTTATGAATCATTCTTAGAATTATTTAGTAGTCAGCAATTAGCAAGTCAAAGGTATGCTATCAAATACCAAATAATCGCTAGGCGGTTATTACGTAGTTATTCACTATTTTATTGATTTATATGTACAAGTAGAGTAGACTATCTAATATTTCTATAATTAAAAATTATTTAATAGCAATCGTATATTATACTATTTTTGTAGGGTAAAGGCTTGCGGTAAAGGCTTGTCATGAAGAATTGGCTGGAGAGACAGGATGGGTGCACGCTCCTACTGGCTGAGGCAGGCGCTCGCACGGCTGTTATGGTTTGGTATTGGGACAACTGCAGCAGGAGTAGGTGTATATCGGATGGAGAGATATAGAACCTCGAACGGCTATAAGATCAATATATTATAAAAGCAGACTACTGTGTGACACTCTATAGTAATAGATAGCTGTGTGATCAAATCTATGTAAATAGGCTGCTGTGTAACTAAGTCCATACTGAGGTGGCTGTTTAATCAAGCCCATAATGAGGCTGCTACGTGAACAAGTTAGTACATAAGGATTGCGATATAATCAAGTCTGTATCAATTAATTAAGTACTACACGGATGGTGTAACGGTTTAAGTTTTCACCTCGCTACTGCAGCGCCGGCTGTTGTGGGTTCGATCCCGCACGGGACAACACTTTGTGAAGTTAACACGGTTGAGAAGTTATGTTAAAAATAGAGACGGTAAAATCGTTATCTAAATAATAACCACCTAGTAATAATAGTTATTTAAACTATAAAAAGGAGGAAAGAAATACCGTGTGGTTTTCTTTGGAAAAGACTACCAACCCATCTCTTCCCATGGGCGTCTTAAAAATGACATACGGACAGGACTGTTACCTATTAGACAGTACCTATATATACAGTCATACAGTGCCCGGATTACGTAAATAGGCTTGCCTCCGTAAGTGAAACTAAACTATGGTCGTCAAGAAGTGGGCGCAGGCGAGACGCCTCTGCCTACCTCTTCGGGCATATAGGCATGAGTGTATGTATGTGAGTGCAGAAAACAAACAAGGCAAAACATACTAATTTAGTCAGATTTTGAGTTTCGTAGACACCGTAGCTTATTGGCGTAGCAGACGTAGCTCAATGGTAGTGTTCATATAACACTGATCAACAAAAAAAATTTTTTTCTGTGTAACAAGAAACATTTTGGCTGATTCTATTAGGAATAAGGTCAAGTAGAGTATAATTAGTAGTCTAGTATTTCAGATACGAATAGTTTTATTGTAAAATGATTTTTTTAACTTTTCTTAAATTACAAGTTATTTTAACAAGAATTAAATTATTATCAATGTTATAATATTAATATGAGTACATTTTTATGATTTTCTCCTGTATTTTGCGTCAGGAACATCCCTCTGTAATCCCCAGCAATAATCTGCCAGCATAGTTGGACTCCATTTTCCCTGGTATCGTTTTTCTATAGTAAAAATGTCTTGGTGGAATCGTTCCCCGTGTTCATCACTAACAGCACCCAAGTTTGGAGGAAAAAAGTCTAAATGTGAATCTAAAAAATGTATTTTTAAGGACATATTGCAGCCTAAGGCTTTGTAATTCTCTAAAAGTTCCTCGACAATAGTTTGATAGTCATTTGATCGGTGATTTCCAAGAAAATTTTCAGTAATTTTTATAAATGATTCCCAAGCTGGTTTTTCCAAGTCATCGAGTTGTTCTTTAAATATATCGTCTTTTATCACTTGCCTGATTTGAGGACTTACAAACACACCCTCTTTAATCTTGGCGTCACTGATTTTAGGAAATTTTTCTTTTAGGTATTGAAATCCAGCGCCATTTTTATCCATTGCTTTTACAAAATTTTTCATCAGGCCAAGTTTTATATGGAGAGGTGGTAAAAATATATCTTTAGGTTGTACTAATGGAGCATGTTTTACATTTTTTATTCCTGGAGTAAGAGATTGTCTTTCGCGCCAATTTTTCTTAACGTAATGATTCTTCCTATCCCTACTGTCCCATTCGCAAAGAAAACAACAAAATTTTGTATACCCAAGTTGCAATCCTAATAAAAGGGCAACAACTTTTAAATCTCCGCAAATTTTCCATTTATGTTCGTCATATTTATTCTTTTCTAAAAGAAATTTCATTGTTTCATAGGATTCTTTCATGTTAGCACCATAACCTACCGGTACGGAGGGAAGATTATTGCCATTGTGTAACAAAACTGCCTTTAAGCTTGTTTTTGAAGCATCGATAAATAAACGCCACTCTTCAATTTTGTACTGTATTCCCAAAATATTCATAACACCACAGACATTGTTACAAAATATTAAATCATTTTCTTGTGAAAAAAAGCTTTTTAACTCTTCATCACGATGCCGAAAAAAAGTTATTTTTGTGTTTGGTTGCAATAAATTCCATCCTTTTAATCGAGATCCTAAAAGTTCTCCTTGTTGTTTAGACAAGTGTAAATCACGAACTAAGTCATTAAGATCTCCTTGAGATAGTAGGTGTGGCGTTTCTTCCTTGAGACAGATAGATGAAGAAGAAATTTGAAAATTAGGATCAGTACTTTTATTATCTGTTTCCTCTGATTCAGTTGAAAGATCAGAGCGTTGAGGTGGTTCTGGTATAGGTAATTCTTCACTGTGAGGAATCGGTTTTTTAGCAGATGAAACATCAGGGTACTTAATTTTTTTTTTAGTTTTAATTGTAATGCCTTTTGTATTAGTTAGACAAAAATAACAATTAGTTGAATGGTCTGTCGGTTCCATCCAAATCATCGGAATTCCAAAAGGCATAGATCGAGATCTTTTTTCCCATCCTGTAAGAAGTCCTACACATGTAACACAACAGATGTGAGGAACCCACACTTTATCTTGCTGGCCAACAGGAAAACCGAAATAACTTTCATACAATTTTTTTATTAAAGGTGTTAAATTTCTTCGTTGAGATGTAAAAGTAATTTCACCACAAATGTAACAGAACTTGTCAGGATCATTTTTACACTTTCTTGACATTCTTTAAGAATCACTTCACTCAGCAAACACAAAACACAGCCACTTTTCTGAAAAATAAAACACTGAATTAAAAAATAATAAGGAAAAAACAATTAATATTAAATTTTACTGATAAGTGCCGGTACACGGAAACTAGTCCTAATCAAATTAATATACATATGATTTTGTGGAGAGGTTAGGTAGAAATTTCGAAATTTCTGCTTACTTTTCTTGTTACAAAATTTTGTTGATCAGTGTAATTCTTTATAAAATAACTCATCTGTTCTCTCTTCTTTCTGAATCAGTAAGTTGTAACACTTGTATAGGCAGTTTGTGTCCTTTATATCAATGTTTGTGAATTGTCGCGCGACAGATCAGATCCTTTAACACGTCGTTTTGTTCTTTATAGCATGATGGTGCTATGACTAGCCTTGAGAAGAGGAGTTCAATGAGGATCGCATAGAACACTAAAATGATAGATAGGTAGTACTTAGCAAGACTACATTTTAAACAAGTCACTTGCTATTGCAACATGGAAGACCATGACACGATAAAAATGCGGCAGTAGGTGCGAAGGCTGTAGAGTAATGTAAATATCGTAGAACTGTATATGCTTCTTTTAAAGATCTAGCTTCTCTATACAAAAAACCTTTAAAATAACTACCACGAATAACTCTTGTATAAAATTTGAGGTTATTCTTAACCCTATTTTTTAGGTTTTATTAAGTGTAACAGTACTTAGGTGTATCAAACCATTTATATTTTATCCGTAACACACAGTCCTTAAAAAAAGTCTTAAAACCTGCACAAAAGAAGTTCTAATATGTCTGACACAGACAAAGCTGTCAAAGTGGCCAAAAGCTGGGCTACAATTAGTATGTCAACGAAACGAAATATAACCTCTTCTTTCATTCTTTTATCACACACTTGGGTACAAACAAATCAAGGTTTTTTATTTATTTTAACATACTCTCTAAGATAAGCTTTCGCCAGTGTAATGACCCGTTGAATATCCCTTCTATCCCACAAAATTATTATAATATAATCAACTAAAATATTAATTATTATAAATTTATAGTTTGCCGTCTCTACTTGTAAATATACATCAATGAATTGGTTACTTGTTATTTGATACAACTGTATGTAGCTTTCGATGCCAAAAGTTTTCAATCTTCGTAAGTATGACCATGTCTCTGCTTTACGTTCCCAATTGAAGGGGCTCCCTATTCGGCAACGTCGCAGTTTGCGAGCACTAAATTTTCTATACACCTTCTTGAACTCCTCGTCTCCTCCTTCTTACTTAAGTCCCTACTTTCAATTTTTGTGCTCCACGCATGACAGGGACCTTCGTTCTTCAAACAATTTGCTCCTCTTATGTCCTCCTCACACCTCTAACTTTGTCAACTCATCTTTCTTCGTGCAAGCAGTTCTTCTATGGAATGCGCTCCCTCTTGAGCTTAGAATGTCTGAAAGCCGTTTGACGTTTAAGAACAAAGTACGTGAACTTCTCCTCGCTGAATTAGCAGAATAACCACAATGCACTTGACTGTATACCTATTTACATGTGTATGTTAGTACAATATATGTATATATTCTACCATATATATTTTTTTTATGTATGTGTATATTTGTTATGTATTTGTAACTATAGTAAATATTTGTAACTACAGTTGTTTTTAAAAACAAGTAAATTCCAGATGTCTGCACCTACCTTATCGCTTTTCTTCACCACCCCAAGGTTGACTGGTAGAGAATGCCCTAGGCATTAAGTCCGCCTATGTACACGTGTGCATGAAGTTTATAAATAAATAAATAAATAAAAGTTTAAGAAAATGTACCATTATATGCGTTTTATGGTAGTTTTTGCATTTTTAACTATTCTATGACTGTGACTTGAAGTACAATACCTTTCTTTCTAAGGATTAAAGTAGAGAACATTTGTAGCTTATTTAATTCCAGTACAACATATCCCTAACTTAGTTATTTTAGAGTTATTTAAAATCTACAGTTTTCAAGCCAAAGTGTACCCTTGTGGGGCATTAGACTAGGTTTCGTTTACTTATTATGTTTTCTTTTATTCAGTCATCTGAAAGTGAAAACTTTTAATTGAATGTTAAATTAGCTGTAAGTTTGATACATGAAATGTATAAAATAAAATAACAAAAATAAAATTAATGCTTTTAAACATGTATAGTATTCAAGTCAGCCTGTATATTTTATCATCTATACAAATAAATAAAATTGGAGTGTCTGTTTGTAATATTAAAATAACCGCTTTCTACTAAGTGCATATGGACGTATACACGGTACATATACCAAAACGATTTTTTTTTATTTTTGTCTGTCTGTCTGTCTGTTCAGTTAATCTCTGAAATGGCTGGACCGATTTTAACCAATTGAACTAACCAATTAAAAACTGAACTGAACAATAACTTTTTTGTTAAATACCACGCGGACGAAGTCGCGGGCAACAGCTAGTTTCATAATATGTATAAAGACAGAGTAATAAAAATACGTAATTGAATGAGTGGCTAAATATATACTAGGTGTTCCACATCCAATAAATAGAAAGATGAACATAAAATATCAAAATATATATTTCTTATATGTCAATTATAACAAATACTTCAAACTTATTATCTTTAGGTTCTTCTACTATTTGCATAGCTGAGTAAGTGATAGCTTTTACCTCCGAACCTTGAGGATGTTTACCTATTTGAAACTCTTCACCGTAACACTTACACACTATTCTGAACTCCTCAGTGTTAAACTCTGTGATAACTAATTTCTTACATATTAGGAAAGGTTCAACAGAAAAAAGGAATAACAGTTCATCAAGAAAGTGGTAAAGGAGACCCATCATGTCGTCCGCGTTTGCTTCAATAGTGTGTACTTCTTTGATCTGTACATAATCCAATTCTGTCATGTAACCGAACATCGCCATGCCACATTGCTCGAACGCTTCTTTTAGTGTGTTTCCCCATGCGTGCAATCTGAAAGTGACAATAATGTTGGTTAATTTAAAAAATATGTGTACTCTTGAATCATACATACAATACATACCTATGTACATATACTCAGGCCTGTATGCCCGAAGGGTTAAGCAGACACGTAATTAAACGCCCACATTTTTACGAGTTTAATTTAGTCCCATTTACGTAATACGCATAATAAAAAAAAATAGGGTGCAATCCAATTACTGTCAAGAAATTTTATGACAGGTGGTAAAATTAAGAGTATATTGAAAGTGAAAATGAGGAAAGAAGGAAAGTTATGTTGCTTATACTAATGGATTGGGGAGTATAAACAATAGCTCAGGCAAGTCAGGGTCGTATACCTGCAACACTCCTGAATTATAATATTAAAATTAACAACAAAAAAAATACTATATTATTAATTTGAAACCAATACCCAGCATCCAGTGCTGTTCTCACAATTACTATCAACCTTGGATATAACAACCTTGTCAGGCATGTGTGATGTGCTACCCTTGATGTCACCGAAAAACACACCAACAATACAATAGCATTAGTTGCAAGACGTAAACCTGTGGTCGGTCTAACAAATCCTCAATATTTAATAAACAGAAACAGAGGCTCTGTTAATAAGGCCACCTAGTAATCTGTAGTATGATGGTGTCGGAAACGGCAGACACCGATTGAGAGAGAAGGGAGGGAATTATAGAAAGTGGCGCCTCGTATCTAGCGAGGCTCTTATGATATAGAACGGGACAGGAAACCTCCGCAAGTCAACTCTTCTTTTAGGGTGGTTAGTAAGGTTTCCATAAATAAAAAGAGAGGGTTAAAAAGTTTGTATTGCAATATATTCCTCTATATCAGCAATATGTTTCTCCATAGTTTGGGCTTTTGTACACCAAGGTATACATTTAACGATTGACAAGAAAAGAATAACTCTCTGCAATGATCCAGGTATTGTTGTGTTAACTCTAGAACCGGTTGGTGTTAAGTTGCAGGGGTTTATGGGGGGCGATAATCACTTAGTATCAGGTGACCCGTCTGCTCGGTTTTTCTCATTAACATAATAAAGGAATGAATTTTTATAAAGAACTTCTCTGTAACATAAGTATTTCTAAAACTGTCGCTACTATTATAAAATATAGCTTTTCGTGTCCAAGGTACATAGGTACATGTGGAGGAGACGGCCGTGCCGGGGGCCAGGATGAATCTACTGTCGAAAGCATCCCTCGTACGATCAATCCAAATATTAAACGAAATTCAGCAGCGTGTTGATATACTCACATGTAATTTGAGTTAACTCTCAAAGGTTCCTTTATAACAGGTCGGGGAAGACTTTCGTATTTTATATGTATAAAGTGAAGAAAAATCTCTTTTGTTTAACTGTTTACATCTAACTGCATTTAATATCAATAAATATAAGACATTACAAAAAAGAAAAAGTAAAAACACTTTCCCGCCATTTTTTTATTGAGAAATTCCAACAAACGAAGAAATTCTATATATTCTAAAGTTTTATTACAAAAAAAAACCGTGTGGTTGCGTGGGACATAAGATAGGAACGAAGTTCCTTATTATACGGAAAGTTTCATGTTTTGTTTTAAAACAAAAATCCCTAAACATCTTCGCAGTTAATAATAGAAACACTAGATGGCAGTATTATCAAAAAATAAATACTTTTTTTAAACGTTACGGACGTTTGTTGCCGGCTAGGGTACCCCTTCGCAACGCCCCATAAGGAACTTCGTTCCAAAAGGGAAAAATGCGACTCAAGCCGGGAAAAAGTAGCCTATGTGTTAAACCAGGGTGTTGTCTACCTATTTATTATATTATAACAGGCAAAACCTTCGATTCGGATCTTTACTGCCATAAACTAATTGGACATGAGCAAAAAAATTTTGAAAAAAAGTGAGCAGAACAGGAGTGGTCTCTCATCATAATGCCAGACCACAGAGATCTTAGGCCACTCAGCGAAAATTGTGAGAGCTTGGTTAGGAAGTGTTATTGCATCCACTATATAGTCCTGACCTTGCAATCTCAGAATTTTAACCTGTTTGGGTTTCTTCAGAATTGTTTGGGAAGTGTTAGATTAACATCAAGACATTATTATATATAAAATTATTGCATAACATTCATATGTATGCAAATATGATAAGATATTGAATATCGTAACTCACTCATGCGGCTCTTGATTCGACTTCGACGGTATCACGTCGAATCGGTAACCTTCTTTATAATAAGAAAATAAGAGTTTTTCATAATGTGTAAATTCAATGTGGGTGATGAAACAATCATGCTTAGTATAAGGCTTGACCCGGAATTTAAATAAAATAATGGTAGTGGAACTACTTCCTTATCTCCTCAATTTGCATTGCCACTAAATTCTAAAATCATGTTGGATGTCTATACTTTTTTGTTACCAAGTGACATATCGAAGACATGACATTGGGAAGTCCAAGATGTGGCAGCTGTTCTGACTGAAAGAAACATGTTTCATTTAAAAGGCTCTTGACAGAAGCCCTTGACCTTGCTTCTCCTTCTAAAACAAGATCAAGAAGAACAAAATCTAGAGTGCATAGCTATTAGGCAAAATTCTTTCCTATATTAGAAACCTTCATTTCAGTTTGGGAACTCATGTAGTTTTATTAATGCCTTTAAAAAAAAAACATTATGGTGTTGAAGTACAGCTAATTTTTACTAGCATTGATAGGATAAAAGCACTTGATTATGTTATACAATGTGACTAAAAAATATTTGATATTAATAATAAGGTTAAGGTCTATATTGCTAAATCTTTGGTTCAATCATTTTCAGACACAATTTCCTTTTCATAGACAGAAAGGGAAGGGAAAGGAATTCACCAAAAACATGGCAAAAAACTTATATCTACCTGAACAATGCTTCATAAAAAATATTATGACTACACAAACCCAAGCAACAATCATTTACACTAAAAAGGACACAAATACAAAATATTTTTTCTTTACTTTAAGACAAAAAAAAAAACAATTTTGTACAAGCTTATTAACACTATCAACTAAAATTATTAAGACATTAGAAGCATTAGTACTATACATATGTATATAAAAACATACAATCCCATCATCATCATCATGATGACCATGATATATAAAAACTGAGATTGTTTAAAAATGGGTCTGCAGGCAAATAGAAACATGAAAACACGCTGCCTTAGTAAATAGTTCAGTGAATGTCAGTAGTGTTGCACCAGTACCTGGAAACCTGACTAGTTATCCTTCCAACAATAACTTTATTTAGAAACATTACATAGTAAACATATTCTATCAATTAATAAAAAGATTTGTTAATGAACCTTCTATTTAGTACATCCTTAACAGCTTAGTCAATAATTTTTAGCGATAACATTTACGTTAAGACCAGTACTTCTTCAAATAATGTTTATTGCATCATCTTGCATACGTAAATTGCTGTTGAACAATTATGTCATAAGAACTTACTGTACATCGGCCGTGTGATCCAAATCTGGAAAACATAAATTAATGTGTAAAAGAAACTATTTTAATGTTTACATCGTGAGATTTTACATTTGACAATATATTGACTTACATTCATATTTGACTGGAGGTAGAATAAAATCGTCTTGGGTTAAGCCTCCTGCTTCCTCATCCATTGTAAAAGTAACAGGCTTTTAGTAATACAAAATAAACGATTTAAAGTGGATTTAAACACTGATTGCTGATCAACGTCTCTCTCGCGGAGCTAAGATAATAACATATTGTTACTGATAAAAATGACAAGTGTCAAAATTAGTACACAGATAACATATATTTCTATGGAAATACTTGAAATTGGCGTAGAGAGTCCACAAACAACTAATAATAATAACTAAAATATTGTAAATTAGTCTGTAGTACTGATTTTGATAAACTTATTTTTTAAAGGTAATTTAATTGAGTGTTCTTAGTTAAAATTTTGAATTTACAGATTTATTGAGTTTCCATATTTTTCTTAGTCACGATTAAACTTTTTAAAACATTAATTCAATACAAGAAATAATTATAGTACATACATATATATACTAGAAAGCGAACGGATTAACTGACTATCAGTTAATGCGTTCGCTTTCTAGTCTTTAGATTTCTTTTGCGTACTTAATTTATGGAGATCCTTACCTCTTCGAACGCAACCATACTGTCCACCGTCGTCCAATCTGTCAAGAAGAAAAATAAATTGTAATGTCAAACAAGTTAAAATCATATTCTAATTCGAATTTCGCGATATTCAATTATTTAAGTTTTTTAGTACTATATCAATAGCGCGAAATTTTTTATATCTATTTATTTAGAAGGAGAACTGGTACAAGTTTTTGATAATGGCAGATCCTATAGCAGTTTTACAGAGTAGAATTGAGCAACTAGAAGCCAAACTTGGCCTCGCGGCTAATTCCCCGTTAGACGGACAACAAGGTGATTCTGCAACAGCAAATCTTTTAAATACGGCTCAAGCAATAAATAATGTAACAGCAGGACATGAAAAACTTGCAGGAGCTATGCAAATGGCTACAGAATTAAATAATTACACTGATCAAAATTACATTGAAAATGTAAGTACCTATCAGCTTTCGGCAATATTCAACATAAATTAGTACCAGTTTCTGATTCCAGTTTTTTTTTGTGGTCGAATTTTAACTAGTGAAAAATTATTTCTTAATAATTTAAACTATATTTTGGAAAAAGTCTTGCCGATCCTGTAACTGGAACTTTATTTTAGTCGGCAAAATGTGTGTATTTAATTCGCCGAAGCCATTGCCATGCAGGCAGGCATATATACGTATATACATATAAACTAGTTGATGAGTCATGAGCCATCAGAGAAAGTGTCATTATCATTATTTTCAATAAGTAATATAAGTTGATTTCGAACTGTTACATTTTCTAAATAGTTATCTAATTTCAATGAATCTATAGCCTTTCAACTCAACAACAAAAATTACTAGTTCTTTTGACTATATCAGTTTCAGAATTTTATAAAATCTAACTGTATTACATTGAACTATCCTATGCCATTCCCACTAAGATTAATTCTGCTGCAGACTTATAACTAGTAATTCCCGTATTAAAATTACTTGGTAATATAAATCTTCATTGCAGCTTCAGAACAATCACATGCGAATGCAAGAGGTGGCTGCTGCTGCACCAACCATACAGCATCACTGTCAGTGTATGCATCGCTGTAAACAGGTATGATTAATGTCACTGTAATATTTTTAAATAAATTGGTTATTTGTAGGTATATTTTTTTTTTGTTTTGATCAGGGCAGCAACATCTTGCTTCAATCTAACGCATTCATAATCTCATTAACAAAATTTAAGAAATGTTTCATAGAATAAACTTCTACAAGTCATCAACACATTTAGCTATAGATATCCAATTCTGAATATATGTTCTGACACAGGTTCTAGTAACAGTGGTATAATATATTTTATGATTTTTAATTTTAATTAATTCTTTTTTGTAAATTTCAGGCAGCAGCTGTGTTAGAATCGGAACCTATTCAGCATGCACCACAAATGCAGGAGGTGGTGAACAATATGCATGCAGCTGCAGCTGAAGTAAAAGTAGAAGCTGAACAGGTAATAATTTTGCATACTTTACCTAAGTGCTATAGGAATACTATAGACCAGGGGTCGGCAACCTTTTGCTATAGCAGGGCCACATATGTTGCCAGAGTATCAGTGCGGGCCGCACTTATTTTTATATTTATAAGTTCGGGCATGTATTTTTAATATTTGAAATAAAACGCATATATATTCATACAATCATGTCTATTTTAATTGAATTACTATACTAACATAAAAGTAAGAACTAGTGAGATTTTTGTGGCTGCATTTGACTTGCAAGTTTTTTAACGTCTGCTTTCATTTTAGTAGTAGACACGCGCAGTATCGCGTCTAAATGTTCATCCGTTAACCGCGAACAATTCTTATTTTTGCGGTAGTTGAGAATTGAACAAGTCTGCTCACACAAATATGTACTACCAAACATAGTTATTATCTGCTGAGCAAACTTTTTCAATTCTTTGAAGTTTTCAGAACTCAAACCTCCGTACAACTGTATCAAGTCAGTGCTTTCCTTAAATGCCGTTTTAAGTGTGCTATTACTTTGCAAATCTACTATGTTCATTTGCAAATTGCTTGGTACCTCACTAATATCAATTGCAAAAGGGTTTTGGAATATTTCCATGTTTAGGGAGCTCTTTTTAAAGTCTGTGAATCGATTTACAAACTCAGTTTGTAATTGTGTTAACACATTTCTCATTGTAATATTTTGCCATACAAAATTATCTCTAGCTTCTTCCATGGCTTTCTTGCAATTAGGAAAATGGTGAAGCTTTTTTTATCAATATGCTTGATAAACAGTTTCAGTTTCATCTCAAATGACTTTACATCTGAATACATTTCGCAAATCAATTTATTTTTTCCCTGCAAGCTTTTGTTGAGCTGATTCACTTCCTTAGTCAAATCAGTCAAAAAACCAAGATCGATAATCCACTGTTTGTTAGTAAGCTCTTCAACTGGTTTTCCTTTCATCTCCATGAAGTTGCCAATTTCTTTCCTCAAATCAAAAAACCGTTCCAAAACGGCACCTCGACTGAGCCACCTCACTTCACAGTAGTAAACCACGTTACCATGATCAGCTTCCAGATCTTCCAAAAACTTTTGGAACTGACGGTGTGTGAGCCCATTTCTTCTTATAAAGTTAACAGTGGATGTTACAGTATCCATTATTTCTTTCCAGGATAACCTTGGAGCACAATGTCTCTTGATGGACAATACAGTGAAAAATCAATGGCACAGTAGATCCAGAATCCTTCACTTTGCTGATGATTCTCCCAACAACACCTATGTTTTGACCGCTCATGTTCTTGCCTCCATCGGTAGTGACACTTATTAACTTTTCCCAGCTTAATTGCCATGAATCCAGAGCTTGTTCCACATAGTGAAATAAATCTTCTCCCGTAGTTGTACCCTTCAAACTTTTTCACAAGCTCTTCGTAAACAGTAAAGTTTTTTTCAATGCCGCGTACAAATATGAGTAGCTGTGCTGTATCCGACACGTCCGTACTTACATCCATCGCTAAAGAGAAGCAGTCAAAAGACTGCGCCTTATCCCTGAGTTGTTCACACAAATTAGCACCCAAGTCTTCAGTACATCGGGTGCAAGTTCTCGCAGAGAGACTAAGACTTTTAAACATTTTTTTCTGCTCTGGGCATATTTCTTCTGCGATAGCTAAGACACTCTTTTACTAACTCAGTATCGGTAAACGGACGTCCACTTTTTGCTAGAATCTCTGCTACCCTGTAACTGGCACGAACATTCGATTCGCTGTTGTCTGCAACAATCTTAAATATGTTTCGTTGATTTTGTAATGACGATTTCAAAGTGGAAATTTTCCTTATTCGTATTTCTCTTTCAAGACAGTCAAATTTAGCTTTGTGCTCAGTGTCGTAATGTATCGCTTCAGGTTATATTCCTTTACTACAGAAATACTCTTTTGACAAATCAAGCATAACGGTTTTCCTTTAAACTCGATAAAAAAGTATAATTCTGTCCATAATTCGTTAAAAACTCTTTTTTCTTCTTCTATCTTCCTTTTTCTTGAAGCCTTCTTTTCTTCGTTGTAAAATGTTCCAGTTAACACCTACAAATTCAACTCCACATTCAAAAAATAATTAAAACATGACATACTCGTAACTAACTTCATGTCATGTAACTACTATCCCCGTCCTTATAACATTTACCTATCAATCTGAAGGTTCACATAAACAAGCAGTAAATAAAATAAAACAAATTGCTCGCGAGTACATACAACGTACTTACCTCATACGTCGTGCGTGAGAAGCTATCAGCGAAGGGAAGAAAGGTGAAACGAAACGCGTAGCTAGCAACTAGATGAGACGTGAGTTTCCGGCGAATTTCCGCAACCGAATGAAGCGAGCGGCTATGATTTAAACTAAAGCCGGTCGCTTTGAATTTTTTCGCCGCCGCACACCTGCGTCTAATCAAAGATTGCCGCCGCCTATTGTCTCAAAGGAGCCGCCCGCCGCCGACGGCCACGTGCGGCGGATAAACGCAAAAGAAATTGCCAAGAATTGAATAAGTACAGCAAATATTTATTTTCGGTAGAAACAATACATAACATCACAGTCTTGATAAACAGTTCTTAAGAAATGAAATAGGTACATTTTCATCACCCCGCGTGGGAGCGAGCTTTCAAGAATACTCATGGCCCAGCAGCATGGCCGTATATATTCTAGTGAATTTATATGGCCTTTTGCTTTGGTATTTTTTCTTACGGACCGCGCGGACGTCTTGCGGGCCGCACCGAGATAGCCCACGGGCCCCATGCGGCCCGCGGGCTGCCGGTTGCCGACCCCTGCTATAGACTCGTAGAATAATGAAAACAAGAAATAATGAAATAAATTGCTTTTTCAGGTTACACATGGAGTGCAGGAGTTAGCTGAGACTTGTGGTGCAGCAGCCAATGAAGCATCTCAGGAATTAGCTGATGTTGCTCAGAAAGTGGAACAAGTTGAACAAAAAATGTTCCCTCGCAGGAGGAATGGACTAGACTAGACCATGTAGTTATCTAATGTGATCCCATTTTTACAAATTCTCGTTTCAAAATATTTGTAATAAATATTGCTTTATCACTAATTTATTTATAATTGCTGATTAAAAGAAAAAGTCCTATTTATATGTTTTAAAGTTGGTATGTACTTATCTAGTAACACATTGTGACAGTATGTATGGGCCTGTATATGAGGATTTGTAGATTCCTTGAGTCTATATCGCCAAATAACATGTAACTTAGCTCACAGGTGTCCAGATGCTTAACCTCCGCTAGCGACATAAGGAAGATAACTAATTATATAAGTATCATATAGATAGTCCCAGAGTCCGAGAGTTATTAAGTTGATAGAATGACCTATAACCACAAGACCAACATATACCAAGTGAGAAAGTTAATTAAAATGAGACTAATTAAAAATTTTAAAGGTTGACTTATGTACCGTAAAATGAGGTGAATAGCAACAATTTGAAACTTTGTTTCAGTTTTTTTAATCTTTTATAGTTTGGACACTCACACACTATACTATCTGGAAGCACAATCTTCAAAATTAAGCTACTTGTTAATGAAATCAAGTGGTTTTCTTTAAATCCTCTAAAATGGATTTTCTATACACCCCATAGTCCGGGTAAATAGAAACGAGACAGGGGTCAATGGAAAAGTTGGCTAGGGTTTTCACTTTCGTAATATTTTATACGGGGTATGCGGGTACTAAATGCATAGCACAGTAAATACAAGGTAGGCCTACGGGTAACCTACTTGTATACTGTTTTAATGTAATAACAGGTTTGTTCTAATATAACCTTATCAGTTTTAAAAAAATAGGTAGGTACCCTATCTTAATAAAACTTAATTGCTATGTATTCATGCTTTAAGAATTATTATTTTATTAATATTTAATTATATTTTCAATGATATACTCTTTTTCTTCTCGTACTAATGCCGTTTGACCACCTTGCAATGTCATGGTCGGTGGACTGTGTTGGTATAGAACGGATTTGTAGATATTATACTTTTTGGATATTTCATTTGGACTTGTATATTTTGTAGCTAATCCAAATACTGCGTGTTCTATTATTTTTGGATCATATTTCTTATATCTCTTTTTAATTGGTTCAGGTTTATATACATGTGGCATTATATTGACTGTATATATAAGAGAAAGAAATTCATAAGTTGCTTGCTAAATAATTAACATATTTAACTAATTTTAATACAATTAGGTTTTTTATTTAAAAGCTAGCCAAAAATGCTAATACCCATTATTTATATTACACAAAATTATGTTTTTATATTACAAGTTTCTAATATATAAAAAACTCGTTATTCAACTTAGTTTGAATATGGATTGGACAACCCTAAACAAACAAATCTATTCACCCCATAAGCGTTTCTATTTACCTTAAGGTCGTTTCTTTTCACCCAATGCCTGTGTCTATTACCCCCTTTCTCCGTTTCTATCAACCTCTTCAACGATTCCATTTACCCCGTATTTTACGAAATTTTGTAGGCAAACAATTTTTGTTAATTTACTTATTTTAAGCTAGAATTACAACTTACCTTTTATATGTACAGGTTTAGAACTAAACTATTTACACGTAACAATAGTTTAAACTGTCAAAAACGCACTAAAAACAAAAACGCGTCGTTTTAAAAGAGATTTGTTTGTTTGGCATTTAGTAAATTATGCCATAAAAGGCACAAATTTGCCATTCCCAAAAAATACAATTTCAACCTAGATGGGACTTGGTACAACCCGATAAAAGAATGGATTGACTGAAATATAATCCAGATAAGGATTAGGTAATAATAATAATAGTAGTTCTTAATAGACTCCAATAATTTTCAAATTCAAACATTTGTATACGTCTCATTCTAAACCCTCATGAGAGTAATTAAATACACTATTTGTAATATGAAAACCCATTCAGTACCATGGAGTACAATTATGTACACTGTGCCAGTAAACATAGTAACAACTTATACAGGGGTACAAGAAGGTGACCTGTCTTAGGTGAGACAGGTTAATGCCTGTGGTTGTGGAAAAATGTAATTTCGATATTCACTTCTTAGATTACAGGCAAGCAGAGGAATGCCAGGGTGGTTGTAGGTCCAACGTACGTCTGTTATTAAAGCTATCCATTAGAAGTAAAATAGGTATATCAGTTATGTTAGAATTATTTCACAAGTATTGTAGGTTTGTTACAAGAGCTTTAAGAGGCATTGGTAGTTGACAGCATTCACCACATTGAAACATATATATTTTCTGGACGAAACCTACGTTAAAAGCAGCCACACCTCTAATATGTATATATATATATACATATTAGAGGTGTGGCTTCATAATTTTCAAATCAGATTTGAAATGCGGGGATTAGCATGGCGATATAAAAGCAAATTTTCATAACTGGGTTTATCACAAATTGAAAAATAAACTATTCAGTGGTCGTAAGGGACAATGCCTCCTACCATTGTTTTCTTGCTTTCTTTCTTAAATGTTAGAGGCTGCAGGTCATATTGTTCTTCGCCTTCCGCCATATGATCCCGATCTCAACCTCATTGAGCTTGTATGGTGATATAAAGAACAATTTAGCTTCAAATCATATAAATTCTTTACTTGACGACAAAATTCCAATCATCACAAGATTGTTTTCTGAATTCACTCCGGAAAGAGGGCAAAAGTGTGACGACCACGTACAAAAAATTGAGAACCAATATTGGGACCACGACATGAGGTTTATCAATGTGATAGACGAATTGATCATAAACCCGGGAAACGGTTCAGATTCTGTAGAGGATATGGAAATTGAAAACATGTCTAGTAATGAAGAAGATTTGGATTAATTTTGTATTATACCATGATAGTGAAATTAATATTTTAATTTTATTTATTGAGAAATGTTAATTTGTTTATAAAACTATTTTGTAGCATATATAATAAAATTTTGTTTACACTTTAAAAAAATTATTTATTTTTGTTTAGACTCGAAATAGAAAAATATAATGTAATAATTTATCCATTATATTAATTAAGTAAGTTTCTAACATGGTTATCAGATTTATCTGTACTCGAATATCTCGTGTGCGTCTTGTCAATCGCACCCTCCCCCGTCTCACCGCTCGCATACTAGCCCTACCGCGCAGACTATAGGTACACCTTTGAATAGAGAGATGGCAAAGTGATGGTGCATTGCAAAACTATGTTATATTTGGTCGTCCACGTCAAACGAGTACAAATCAAGACAGAAATATAGTGCAGCAAACTATTAGCAATCGTTTATAAACTAGAATTTGGCACATCACATACGACGCCTGCGAGAACATGGGTTACGCCATCGTATTTCTGTTAAAAATGCTACCTATAAATAATTAACAGATAACGAGGTTTAAAACGCAGCGTTTACCAATTTAGACCAGGTCCGAACAAAGCCTTAAAAAATGGTAAAAAGTAAAAAAGAAATGCACTCCGTTAGTGCCGACAGAAGTGAAAACTTATTTTGGTGCGTTAGACATTTTTTAGATGGGTACTAGGGTTATTGGGTAATGAATTGTATTTTATTAATTATTAGAAACTTTAAAATACATCGTTAACAATTTCGACAACTCTTGTATCATCATCTTTATTATTAAAATTATTACAATCTAAAATAGAAACTATAGGTTCATGGTAATTAAAATAGGAAATAAACAATTTTGATTCGAAGTTATTTAAATATCTCGGGAATACCGCATCAATTGTACTTTTAAATCCTTTTAATGTGCTAATATTGCGTTGATTGGACATATGCGTCTCGTAACGGTGTCGCGAGTCCATAGATTTTATCTCATCTAAAAATTTGAGTAACGCGCTAAAAGAAGTTCTCACTTCAAAAAATAATAGTAGGATGAAACCCATTGGAAAAGGAAGAGAATATAATAAAAATGAAAGGAAAAATAATTTACTGGCGATCTGAGTTAAATTCGTTACCGCCTCATAGTCCCGACTTAAACCCGATCAAAAATTTGTGGCCCAAAATGGTTTAGGTATGTAGACAGTCCTCGAGCACTAAGAAGTCTAAGAAGTTTGGGAGTCTATGAGAGGAGATTTTTTTATTACAATGCGGTACAATCTATGCGACGTCGTCTTTCTGACGTAATGAAGAAGTTTCTTTTTTTTATTGATAAATTATAAAAAAATAAGTAAAATAAAAAACACTTGAAAAAATCGATAAAATTTCTCAAGAAATGAGAAAGTTATGGGACTTTAAAGTTGCGCTTACAAGAATATTACCCGATGTCAAAATTAAAAAAAAAGCCTACAAATATTGTATTGTTCATATGTATGTGTCAATCTTTGAGATCATTGAGTGTGATGGAATTGAGTTAAATGAAACAGAGGATCCGCTACCAGAGAAAATTACTTTTACGGAATCAGATAATCATCCTAATAAAAGGAGAAACAAAGGGGTTCAAGTAAATATTAAAGCTGCACAGGAAAATCAAGCAGTGCAAACAATCAAAAGATGGAACAGTGCGAAAGATACAGAAAATAAGTGCTCCCAAATGGTTTATGAATCTCCTCAGCACTCTCCATCGAGAATATCGATACCTTCTCCATCAAAAACATCAATACAAACTATATAAATATATCAATATATGTATACTCATAAGTAAAAAAGAAACAAACGACTGTACGTAAATAAACATGACCGAAGCAAGAGCCCTAGCGCGACTCTGAAACTAATACTTGAATGATTCGTGGTGCCACTACTCTTCAGTACACCTGCAACTCAAGAGTAGTGGGTGCGCTGCCCGCCTTTCAGGGTGATGAGGGATGGGGGGATGCGGGGAGGGGAAAGAAGAGTAGGCGTTGAGGAGATGGGAAAGAGTAGAGGGAGGATGAGGGGAGTGGAAAGGGGAGAGTGGGAGTTGGGCCTCTTGAAACCTTACTAATTCGGGGGCAACGCAAGCGTTACTTCACAACCGATTGCACCGGTCGAGCCGGTCCATCGTGCCTAAGCAAGGCTCTACCACTGTTAAACATGACGTCACAGGTGAATCAGAAACTACAGGCGTACGTACCAAAATACGTAAACTTCAATAATCTATTTCTGAGTAATTTATTGATGGATTTCAAAAACTCTTTCAGTGATCAATTAGTTTTGATCTGTATTTTAATACCATTAAAATGTTGAAAATATTGAATCATAGATAAGCACTCTTGGTCTATAAGATATATACTTATAGTCATTATCAATGAGGTTTACATGTATTTTCAGTCAGCTGGTTATTGCTAATATAAGTATCGCAAACTGCTATGCACGAAATTCCTTACAAAACAAAAGACATGTCTATGACTTTAGTTATAGCATATAACTAACACTAACATTAGTTAGTACATTAGTTATACATGCTTAAAGTGAAAGGACAGCAGTAGTTTCTATTTCTTTCATTTTGTTAATAAATGTTTTAAAATTAATCTATGTGAAAAATAATATTTAAAATATATAAAAGTAAAGTTTATTTTTCTAACGTGTTCCATATTCTTGACCACTTGAAATGCTTGGATACCGTTGGCGGAATGACTGTAACAATATTTATATATGACATTTGAAACGCCTCGATTTTTTGAGCGACTAAATTGTTGACAACAATAAGGAAACTTTGTTTTTATCGATATTATTGACTTTTTGGTTGCGTCTATTTATTTGAATACCTTGAGTGTCACTAATTATTTGTCACTGTACCTACCTATTGAAAGTTTCGGGATCAGCTGTTGGAGTTGCTGACCCGATAATTTGTTAAAGTACTTTCTCTACGTCTGTGCCAGCTGGCTGATCGAGATGAGCATATCTACTTAGCCGGCCAGACTGGTTAGTCCTTGAACCGTAGCTACTGAAGTGAAACACCAGGGAATGGTTGGAATCGACTTATATTTCCTTAAAAGTATGCCAATTATATTTACATTTTTGACCATTAAGTAACATAGCACACACACACAACTTTACCGCACAATATATGGAATAACCAATATCATTTCTAATTCTATATTTACAATAATTAATGAGTAGGCAACCAATCAGATTACGTTGCTGTTTTCGTTGTCCGTGTGCGTGAGTATAAATTATTCATCGTATAAAAACGCGGTGTCGACGACCATAGCGGCTGCCCTAACCTCGGACTCCGAGGAAGGGGAAAGCGAGGAGATGGACGTCCAAGTCCTCTCCACCTCGCCCGAACCGACTCCAGTAATACTGGAAGTCGAACGGGCACCTACGCCTACACCCAGGCCAAGGACAGCAGCAGCTGTACTTGCTGCACCACCACCCCAGAAACCCATAACAACAAACAGGCCCATAACAACACAAGGCCCTTCCAAGGCGCCCACTACCCAGAAGCCCTTGAAAATGGCTATCCGGGGCTTACCTGCGGACACTCCCACAGAAGAAATAGTGGAGGACTTGACTAGCAAGGGAGTGCCAGTCAAGTTTGCGAAGCATATCCGTGCTCGCACCAGCAGACCCGGATGCATCTTCTTCGCAGAAGTGGAGAAGAGCCCGACCGCAGCCAAGGCCTACAACATTGATGAGGTCTTGCTCATGCCAGGCGTCGTCATAGACGCCTGGAGGGGCAAGAAAGGACCCTCTCAATGCCACCGCTGCCAAGGCTTCCGCCACAGTTCCCAGCACTGTCACAGGCGCCTAGCCTGTGTGCGATGCGGTGGCGAGCACCAGGCGCACAACTGCCCTCGACCAAAGGAGGAGCCACTCACGTGCGCCAACTGCCAAGTCCCGCATCCAGCCTGCAGTGCGGCGTGCCCAGTCTACAAGCGGGAAGCCCGCAACAAGAAGGCGGGACTCACGCCGAGGACTGGCCCGCCCAAGGTCATCGACCAACCAAACGTGGTCGTCGACTCGGCACCCTCCACGCTGATGGCCGAAGCAAACCCGGGGTCAAGCTCCACTAAGAAAAGAAGAAGGCACAGAAAAAAGAAGTCGGCCCAGGCCCAGGCCCAGAAGACACCCGCACCTGCGGCGGCAACCAAAGTCAGCAGCCCACCCGCCAAGGACCCGGAGAGGGACCAACTCGCCGCCTTACTCATGCTGTTCGCACAGCGTGTTAAGGCAGGCGAGATAAACACAACAGGACTGCTGCAAACACTCTCCACCAATGGATAAGCCGCTCAGGGTGGTTCATTGGAACGCGGAGACGCTGAAATCCAAGATAGGCCTACTACGCCTATTTCTCAAGGAACAGCGGGTCGATATCATGCTGATAACCGAGACCCACCTGAAGGCCAACAGGCCACTCAAGATCCCAGGGTACATTGTGTACCGCCAAGATGAGGTCTCGCCAAGAGGCGAAGCATATCGTGGACTCGCTATCCTAGTGAAGAGGACAGTAGTGCATCAACCCGTCGAACCGAAGAGACTCGATACCATGTATGCGCTTGGTATCGACGTCCAAATCGGCAGGCGGGAGATGCGCCTCTACGCGGCCTATCGAGCTCCGAATCAGAGAGCCCGCCTCGATGAACTCCGGAGCCTTCTCCAACATATGACGCCGACCATAATCGCGGGAGACCTGAACGCAAAGCACCAAGCATGGCACAACACCACCAACAACGCAATGGGAAATCTCCTTATGCAAGACTCCGATATGCATAACTATGAAATCGCTGGCCCCAGAGAACCCACTAGATTGGACCCAGCGGGCTATAGTGATAGCGTACTGGACATCATAGTGTTCAAAGGACTAAGAGCACCTCCAGTACAGGAAGTGCTCGAGGACCTACCATCGGACCACAGGCCGGTGCTACTCGTGTTCAGGGAGCCCGCGGCTACGTTCGGCCCACCGAAGCCCACAGTCCACACAGACTGGAGGGCTTACCAAGAATCCCTAGCGGGTTACAGCCGCCCTACGGTTGTAAAAACGCCAGTGGAAGTCGATGAAGCCGCCGAAGAAATCACCGGAGCTATCCAAGCCGCACTTCGAGTCTCCTCGAGCACTAGACCGAGCAGCGAGCGACAGAACCCTCTGCCCGCTCGACTCCGTAAAATGCTCGAGGAGAAGCGAGAGGCTAAGAAGCTCTGGCAGAGAACTCGGCACCCCCGAGACAAGACCCGATACAACCGCCTTACCAACTCCTTCAAGGCTGCTCTTTGGGAGCACAGAGGTGACGCATGGGAGAACTTCCTTATAGATATCGAGGACGAACAGCCCTCGGTACACCGACTCTGCAGGCAACTGACTGCAGAACCAAACCCCACGCGCCCCCTGTTCGCTGAGGACGGGCAAATACGCTACAAAGCGCAAGACCGTGCCGAGATCATCGCGAGCAGCCTCGAAAAACAGTTCACACCTCACGACAATCAAGACGAGGACCACACTCGGGAGATAGAGGCGGCAACCCATCTCTACCTCTCGAGGCCCCTCGCCCAGTCTGAGGGTGAACTGCTCGTAACACCGAGCGAGGTTGCTACGGTGATCAGGAAAACCAACCCACGGAAAGCACCTGGTGAAGACGGAATACCGAACACTGCACTGCAGCGACTTCCACTGAAATCACTCATAGCGTTGACACAACTGTTCAACGGTATCCTGAGGACCGGCCACTTCCCTAACATCTGGAAGCGGGGTCGGGTTATCGTACTTCCGAAGCCCGGCAAGGACCTCAGAAAACCGGAGAACTACCGGCCCATCACACTCCTCTCGACGACGTCCAAGGTGTTCGAGCGCTTACTGCTAGTAAGGGCTCAACCCCACATCCGGCTGAGGCCCGAGCAATTTGGATTTCGTCAGGAGCACTCCACCACGCTCCAGCTGACTCGTGTCCTAGACGAGATGGCTACGTGGTTGAACAAGGGCGGGAGCACGGTGACCGTGATTCTCGACATGGAGAAGGCGTTCGACAGAGTGTGGCATGAAGGTCTCATCCACAAGCTGTCGACATCGTCTCTACCACGAAAAGTAGTCGCGATCATCGCATCGTTCCTGACCCAGAGAACCTTCCGTGTGGCTATAGAGGATACCACATCGGAAATCAAAACCATCAGTGCCGGAGTCCCGCAAGGGAGCTGTCTGTCACCGGCCTTGTACGCCCACTACACGGATGACATCCCTGTAGTCGGAGACGTCAAGCTGGCACTGTTTGCAGACGATGCCGCGTACTTGTCAAGTTCACGCAACGCCGCACACGCTGCACGGAAATTGCGCCCCACACTCGAAGCCCTTCCGGGCTGGCTGAAGCGATGGAGGCTCAAGTGCAACGTGTCGAAGACCCAGGCGATGATAACCGGTATGGCACACTACCCGCCAAACCTACGTCTGATGGAAGAGGACATCCCATGGTCCCCAAAGGTCAAGTACCTGGGAATCACCATCGACAGATCACTGTGATGAATCACCAAGTCGAGACCATCACAGCGAATGCCAGAGCTGCGCGGACGAAGCTGCGTCCCCTGCTATCCTCCAGACTACCAGTAAGTGCCAAACTAGGCATTTACAAAACATATATCAGGTCGCGCCTCACCTACGGTGGGCCGGTCTGGTACAACTTGATAGCAGGGACATCGCGCCAACGTTTGCAGGCTGTAGAGAACAGCTGCCTTCGCATGGTGGTCGACGCCCCCAGGTACCTCAGGAATGCAACAATCCACCGAGACCTGAAGTGGGAACCAATAAAGGAGTTTGTGAGCAGACTCGCCACGGGGATGTTTGAGCGGGCTGACCGCTCGAAACTTCCCCACCTGGTAGGTATTGCTCCGCTCCCACATCCAGACGATACAACACTCATCCGGAGGCGACTCAAACGCCCCGCTCGGGAGCTCATATCAGTTCCTTCGAGCGGGGCATTGGCTTCGCCATCGGTTGCAGATAGCCAACCACCGACATCTCGCAGGCGGCTCGCTGGACCCCTCTTCAGAGGAGCGATCGGCGAGCAAACCTCGAGGCCGGTGAGCTAACTCCAATGACCGGCTCACAGTGGTGAGCTGCGAGGTAAATCACTATAAGGAGCCCAGTGCTTCAAATAGTCTCCCCACCCCCCCCCAACAGGGGTGAGATGATACCAGATAGATCAAATACAAGTCGATTCCAACCATTCCCTGGTGTTTCACTTCAGCTACGGTTCAAGGACTAACCAGTCTGGCCGGCTAACATAGGCACCTTTCCTTGCTCCTAGAATTATCTACTAAGCTACGGTTCGACGGCTTATACTGACACAGACACAGACTGGCACAGACGTAGGAAAAGTAATACTTTAAAAACTTATCGGGTCAGCTACCCCAACAGCTGATCCCGAAAAGTTCAACACTTACAATGTCGGAAGTAAAAAGGAAGAGACAGACAATACTGTGAGGAATAAGTATATTAAATTTGGATTCATTAAAAATCCCACAAACCCATGGTCACCTTTGTGCCTTCTATGTCTAAAAACATTTTCGAATTAAGCAATGAAGCCTTCATGCAAGATCATTTGAATAAAATGCATCCAGATAAGAAAGACAAGAATGTAGCATATTTTCAAGACCTAGAAAAGGAGCATAATGCTCAGCCAAGTGTAGCAAATTCTTTTCGGCGGCTGCTAAGCAAGATGACGACAGACTTCGAGCTTCGTACAATATCTCTTTGTTAATTGCTCTAAAAGGCAAACCACACAACATCGGAGAAGAGTTAATTTTGTCAGCAATAAAGGAAGTAATAACTACTGTGCTTTATAAACCGGCCGCAGATATTATCCGAAAAATTACTTTGAGTTATAATTCTGTGCAAAGACGAATTGATGATATTGCTCAAAACATTGAAGAATCATTGTGCAATTCAGCTCGATGAGTCCACTTTACCAACTAATGAAGCATTGTGGCTGTCTTACGTGAGGTTTATTAAAGATGAGAAAATATGTGAAGAACTACTGTTTGCTAGAAATTTAAGAGACCGATAAAAAGGCAAAACCATATTTAATACATTGGAAAAGTTTTGTGATGAGAAAGAGATTCCCTTAAAAAATATTATATTGTGGCGTACACATGCCACGTACTGTGAAGCCCTAAACATGCATCAAGGAAGCACCTCAATCCACTCGCACTGCATACCAAGCGATACCGTGTTTTTATACGATGCATAATTTATACTCACGCACACAGACAACGTGAGCTAATTGGTTGCCTACACATTAAATATTGTAAATATAGAATAAGAAATGCTATTGGTTAATCCATATACTGTGCTGTAAACTAACTACGTTACTTAATGGTAAAAAATGTAAATATAACTGGCATACTTTTAATGAAATATAAGTCGATTCCAACCATTCCCTGGTGTTTCACTTCAATAGCTACGGTTCAAGGACTAACCAGTCTGGCCGGCTAACATAGGCCGGCGGCATCAGGTCAGCTACCCCAACAGCTGATCCCGAAAATATCATTGCTACATATACAAGGCTTCATAGCGTACTTAGAAAATAAAAGGACATCTGGAACTGCTGCACTGTGGTTATTGGTCTACGTGGGCTAGTGTCCGCAACTCGACGTCTTCCTCGACTTTGTGTTACTAATGACGAAGATTTCAACCGTTTGTTGTTTTATACTGAAGTTCGTTGGTTATCAAGTGGCAATTTTCTGACTCGATTTTACAAACTGTTTGACTTTGTGATAGAGTTCTAGGAAACTAAATATACAGAACTGCGCAACAAGCTCATTACATCAATAAATGATATAGCTTACATGAAAGACCTGTACAAATAGTTCAACGACATGAATACCAACTGCAAGGCGATGAACTAAATTCAATTAAAACAAAAAATGTCGTTGCTGCTTTCGCAAACAAACTGCTTCTACACTAAAAGAATATGGGCAGACGTGAGTTTCACAATTTATCAGTATCCTGCAGTAACGACAAACCAACATTTGGAAAACCTCAACATTCACTTCACCGCACGATACCATAACACAACAATATCACCTCAGCTGGAAGAAGAACTTATAGAATTGACAACGAACGAGGAAATAAAAATCAAGTTCAAAAACGTCTACCAAGAATTTTGGCTACAAAAACCGATCTCGCAATTGTACCCTGGATTGTGGTCAAACGTTAAACAATTCTTGATATCATTCCCATCTTCACATTCTTGTGAACGTGGATTTAGCTAAAAAGAGAAATCGTGTTATCGAACGCGACTTGAAGCTTTTAGTTAAGTTAATTGGAACCTGATATAACAAACTTATTAAACAGCATCAGATAACTCACCCGTAATAAAATTATAAAAAAAGTAGTTTAAGAATTGTTGCTTGTAACTATACCTGTGTGAGAGTGAATAATTAAAAAGTTGTTATTAAGAATGAATAATTAAAAAGTGGCTAATACTACATGGATTAATGTTTCCAAACAAGTTTGAATCTCAGTTATCTTGTTTAACAAAATCATCAACTAGGTATTGACTTTTTTTTAAGGTATTGGTAAATACCTCTTATGCAACCGAACAGCATTATCGCTATAAGACTTTCGTCTTTTCATATTTTAATTCATGAAAAGAGTTGAGGTTTTTCAACTTTAACGATTTTCATAAGTCGGGAGTGTCAGCTCTCTACTGCCTTAATAGTACGATGTGCATTATCATAATAGCTAACCAATTGCAGCACTTCAAAGTCGCATTAACTGTTTAATGAAATAGGGTAGAATTTCATTCCACTTCGAATAGTTACCTTCATCTGCATCTGCATCATTATGAATGGAATACATTGCTTAAAGGTAAGCAGCACACATTTATAATTTCTGACACCAAAATAATGATCATAATAACTGATGGTTTCTCTCTACAGAACAAAAGAGGACAATTTTGTCATCTTCTCAATTTTTAGTTTTCTTAAATTTTGTAGGTCTTATTTTTACAAATGCCAAGATTTTAAAAACAGTAGCATAAACTTTTAGATATATATTTCTAGCATTGCATAACGCTGATTTTATCGAAGCAGCATCATCGCAAACAGCTTTCTTTAAAGCTATTCCGGTTTCCTTAGATTTAAAGATCAGGATTCCAAGTATGATCAGATGCTCTGGCTGTGGTGTCTTCTCTGATCAATGGTAAGGAACCAGAACACATTCGCCCGGAACATCTCAGAGAAACCTTTGTTTCTTTTTGCAAACGTATGACTAAACCCATTACGCCACAAAGTCCACTGGAAAGGAATAGAATTACATACTGAACTTATTTTCTTAAATGTAATTGAAAATTTTTATTTTTACATTTTGTATATTACAGCTTGCTATGGTGGCACTAACGTCACTTAAGATATCTGCAAAAGTAAGAGGGTTGTCCAGGCTATTAGTGGGCATGTATACACTGAATACAATAATAGTACGTCCATACACACATATGGAACATAATGCTGTAATAGCCGTTAAATGCAGACTGCCACAGGTAACGCACACTCAAAGATGCCTTTCTTCAAGAGTCTTCCTCTCAATAACCCCTCCGAAGTATATGTGGCCGATTTACCCGTGCATTCGAAATCGGTGCATATTGTTTCTGACATTGGAATGTCATGAGGGAGCAACCATGTCTCCTGCAGAGTTACTAAATCTGACCACTTACATATATCCCTAAGAATATCTACAGACTGGTTGGGCCACTCACAATTAAAACTTGTATAAAATGATGATTATGGCTTTACTACAACGATTGTTTAAAAAGAAAGAAAGATTATAGAAACAATACTTAATATAATAAAAAATTAAATTGTATTTTGGGTAATTTTAAATTTAGGCACCCTAATGGCACAAGATGTACAGGTGAAATCATGATTTGAAAAAAAAAAAAAAAAAAAAAAAACTAAACAAATACTTTCCGTCTTCTAAATATGTTGATCTTCTCCACTCCTATAGAATTTCATATGACTTCCATTTTATCCGTACAAATAAATGAAGATTTAAATTTAGTTAACCATTTTATACAATTAAATTAGTTGACAGTAATAACTGCTATAATAAGCGTAAACAATTTTATGCCCGTGGTATTAGTATTCTCTGATTTTGTAGCTCGCTTAACCCATGAATTTGCTCTATGGTCGACCTAAAACGGCAGCACTGAATTATCTATGTCAAACTCTCTTTGTCTATTTCATTCGTGTTATTTTGAAATATATTAAGAATGTCAATAGGTAATTGTCATTTGTAACTTAAAGTAAGCGTCAGCATATCAAGCCAAGGTATCATATAAAATAATAGAATGGCAGATACTGTAGCTGAAAACGCACCTGGGGATGAAAATGATGATTCCTGGTTGTATGGTGAATCAACAGGTGACCAAGTGGCAGAAAAGTCGACAGAAGATGGTGAAAAAGAAGAAGAACAGACTGATACAGCCGAAGGCGGTGCTGTGAGTTAAATAACCTATATTTTTATGAAAATCGTGATATTATTAAACATTATATATAACTTTTAATAATTTAGTTAGGGTTATACAAGTAACATTACTGGCATTAAAGTGACATGGAGTCTTCATTAATTTTTATACATTTTGGTACTCTTACTTTTCCAGGAAGGTGAAGAAAAAGAGGGTGAGGAAAATGAAACGACTAATGACGACTCGCACTTCAGTGATGAGCACTTTGCTGACGTAGGGCGAGATGGCGAGGATCAGAATGGTGATGCAGACAGTCAACACAATGATTCTGACTCTGATGACAGTGATGATATTAAAGTTACTATTGGAGAGATTAAATCGGGGCCTCCTGCTTATGGTAGTCTTAATATTAAAGTAAGTAAAAAGAAATGTTCTTTTGGACATGCATAATAAAATTAACAAATGATTATAATTAAAATTTATATGTATGTACCTTTCTTCATCTTCTCAACTGTCAACTGTGGATTTTCAATAGCACTTAAACCAAATATAAAAACTGTAGTAAGCTCTTTTGGAACAATTAAATTACTACACAAAGTGTGTGTGTACATGTCAATTTGGTGATGTTCTGAAAATAGAGCAGGTCACAAGTACTTAATACTGGTGGGCTTAAATGAAGCTCACGAGGTCTGTATGGATAGAAGCAAGTGCAATTGTAAATGCATGTAATTTTGCAAAAAAATATGCAAGAGATATTGAAAAAGTATATTTATTGAAAATGCAAATTCGTGTGGTGTGATTAATGCAATAGATTTCCACAGTCCTTTTTATTTGTTGACTAGTCTCAGTATGGTAATTCATATTCTCTTTCAGCGTGGGGTAGGTTTAGTTGCAGCAGGTGGTGCAGACAAGCCACGAAGTGGTACTATAACAGGAGGTAAAGTGACACAAGAAGATTTAGAAGGACCTGGAAGTATCAATGGTGTTCCAGCATTAGAATTCAATATTGACACAATTGAAGATAAGCCTTGGAACAAACCCGGTGCTGATATATCAGGTAGTATTCATTACAGTTTCAAGTTCCTATTGTGTTTAAAAATGTTGCCATTGTATACAGAACTTCGAATATAATGAATTTAATGTATAGTAAGTAAATAATGCTTGTCTTACCCACTCATTAACCAATTTGTGCTAAGTGTTCTGTATGGTGGAATATGTGTACTTAATACTTGCACATGCACCTTCACTTAATCACTTACTTTCATGCTTTTTTAAGAGATTGTTTACCACTTTCGAACAAAGATATTTTGTTCTAGATTATTTTAACTATGGCTTCAATGAAGTCACCTGGAGTGCTTACTGTGAGCGTCAGCGTCGTATGCGTGTCAATGAGGCTGGAGTCGGTCTGCACGTCGGTGTAGCGGCGCGACAGCCCCCGCCCGACATGAGGCGGACAGTAGGTATGATATGATTTCTTGTTTGAATTCTTATAACTGAGTTTTTGGAATATACATTGTGTTGTTATTCATATAATTGTAAGTGATCGACATGACTTGTTGTAGTATTACGAAAATATAAATAAATAGAGAAATTTGAGGTCTCACACTTCCCAGCATCAGCCATTTTCCATCTATAGTATATATATCTATATCAGTCCATCCATATAAGCAATACATCTTTCCTTCGCTTCTATCCTCCCTTTGCTATTCAAATTACTCCCAATTTTCTCATTTAATTTAAAGTAAAAGTTACATGCTTGCTCTCTTTTACGTAAGTGGGACTTAATTATAGTCGGCAAAATGTGTTTAATATGCTTCTGCCTACCCTAAATATGTATGTCTCTGAGTGTCAATAATATTTGACCCGTCAATGGACGCTGTACAATATCAAAAACCACTTTCAGGTCCTGGCCGAATGGACGACATGCCACCACCAATGTCAAACACTTATCAAACTAGGGAAAACACCATACAGGTATTTTAATTTATTTTTAGTGAAAAATGTAAACTTGTAATGTTAAAACTGTCTAATGCATTACAAGCTGAACATTTTACATAATATAAAACTGTAGTGCCATTATGGCACTTTACAACTTCATACATATTGTCTGATAGATAACATTCCGATCCCGATCCCGACACAAGGGAACAAATGGGGTAGCTCTATTCTACTCTCGAGAGCCACATGGTAAAAAAAAAGTACTATACAGGGACAGACGAACAGACAGGTCACCTGATGGTAAGTGACAATTTCTTTCCATCGGCCCCTGCAACTCAAGAGTCGTAAGTTTGCTACTACGTTAGATACTGGGAGGGGAAAGAAGAGACCCGGTATGAGGAGAGAGGAAAGGGTATTTGGGGAGTTGGCCCGAAAACCTCAGTCATTTCGGGGAAATGCAACGCTTGACGTTACTTCACAACCGGTTTTCTGTAAGGCCGTGTTATCGCACCGGTCGAGCCGGCCCATCGTGCCTAATAATGGCTCTACCACTGTCATTGATATGTTAGTGGAACCAAATTTTTATAGGCAAAATGTAGGTGTTTTATACACCTCTGCCTACTATGGGTCCTGATATACAGGCGTGAGCCACGTAGGCTGTATGTGTAGTGCTAAATTATCATAACATTAGACCCATTTGCTTGTAGAGTTTATATGTTCCTTTAGTTTATCTACCAGAACTGTAAAGTAAGACTGAGGAATAATTCTAGGCTATAAAACATCTTGCTACCACTCCTACGAGCAGAGCAGTGACCATAAATGCAGGTGTAACTGGACGGAAAACGGCTAATGAACTAATATTACCATTAATACGAACACTTAAAGGGTCTTCTAACAGTTAAAACTTTTGACAATCGCAATTATTGATTATTGTATAATGGTACTAGGTGATGACAGCTGAACGGCGAGAGTACGGCAGAAGTGGTCACCAGCGGGACATGGGAGCGCCGGAGTACTTCGGACCGCCTCCAAACGAGCACTACTATCAACCACCTCCACATGCGCCGTATGAAGAACCTTGGGGTAACACTATATAATATATTTTTTTATATAGTATAGGGGACAAACGAGCAGATGGGTCGCTTAATGTTAAGTCACTTCCGTCGCCCATGAACACTTGCAACTCAAGAGTCACAAAAGTGCTGTCCGCCTTGTAGGGTATAGGAAAAGGAGGAGGGGAAAAGGAGTGGGGCCTCCGGTAACCTCAACTCACTCGGTCACACAATGCAAGCATTGTTTAACAGTCGGTTTTCTGTAACTGTGTTGTAGGGTGGGTTAGGTTAGAGAACTGTTTTATTGTGTTTCTATTCTCATATGTGGCTCCTGGGCTCCTTTATGAATCAGAATTGATTTTATAAGTCATTGCTACAGTAAATTGGCATTACAAAGTAAACTAAAAGGAACGTATCTTTATAACGATAAAAACATACTAGTAACTATTAATTACACACTGCAGTAAGTAAGGACGCATGCCACTAATTCGATCAGTATATGTTCTGCGTGGTCGACCCCTGCCAGCTTTCCCTTCACGTTTGCGTTATACAGCATACCTTTTTCAATTTACGTCACTACGTCTTCTTTCAAGCCCCACTTCTTCCGAAGAAATGAATATGTATGGATCTTGAATCATGTCATTTATATAGTATTATACTATATTCAATAGACTTTGATGTCGCGATTATCTTCTCATTTGAAATACCTGACTTCCATGATTTCCTATTTATCTATCCATCCATTAATAAACGCTGGGACCTGCGCGGTAGTTTCTATGTTCGTTCTCAAGGGTATTACCATAAGTTTATATCTGTTTTAGGTTAAAAATCAGAAATTGTCATACTTCACGAAATTTGCTTTTAATAGCTCCTTAACTTGTTATGTTATTCAGTATCAGTTTAAATGCAAAACTCTTTACTCTTTCTTCTTTCTTTTTGGTCATAAAATTGTTTTCTTCGTCTTATTCTTCAGCTTTTAGTCATCCATTATTGGGTATAAGCCGCTTAAAATTGTTTTATAAAATATTTAAAAAGAAATTAAAATTATAGATTAATACAGACAGTGTGTACCAAATAAATTCACTTTAACACGCTCTAATAACGTAATGGAGCGACGTCTGCAGTCATTAAGATGTTTTGCAATCAAGTGCTGACGAACACAATGTACAACGAGTACATTTGGTACTGCTTGTTTTAAATAATTCACGATACCCTTATGACGACCGCAGCTACCCGTCATAGCTGGATCACCATGCGTAGCAACTGATAAAATATTTCGAATAGTAATTTCTATCTCTTGAAAGAAAAAAAAAGTGCATGGTATTAAATATGGATTCTCCCTTTTCTCCAGGTTTTCAATTATATTGCAAACTAGCTGTGACCCGCGGTTTCACCTGCGTAGTTCCCGTTTCCATGGAAATACCGGGATAAAATATTGCCTATCTATAGCCGTCTTCAATAAATGGACTATCGAACATCGAAAGAGTTTTTCACATCGGACCAGTATTTCCCGAGATTACCGCGTTAAATAAAACAAACAAACAAACTCTTCAGCTTTATAATATTAAAAATATAGATTTAGTCGAATTGACTAAGTCACGGGCAACAGCTATCTATCTGTTGCCCGCGACTTTGTCAATTTCTGTTATTTTAATCGCAAGTAAGAAGTTTCTAAAAGAATATATTTTAAGGTACTTCTGCGCAAATTATATTTTTAGTTTTACTTCTTGTGGCAGAAGAATATACTGATTTTCTCCTCAACCCTATCTTGAAAACGCGACATATAGTTGGCCGTGTGAAAAAAAGGCTAATTAACAGTATGCTTTAGTATACAAAACCTAACCTAATAAGAATAATAATTATGTAGATGACACCAACTTATCAAAACAAAAAAAAACAGAAACAAAATACTATCCTAAAATCAAACAATACTATTTAATAGAGAAAACTACTACAAAATGAAATTATAGGTATTACGAAAGTATTATTACAAGATGATATATCGCAAAAACAAATAAAGAATCAGTTCGCTACATTCGACCGTTCCACCAGCAAGAACCCCATCCCCCCGCCCGCTTTCCAGGCAGCGCAGCGTCTTGTCTTGCGCATCAAGCGCGCGTGTCAATTTTGTTGCAGAGTTATTTTGAAAATGTAAATACTACTCTTGTAAGATCTTAATTTAACTAACTGATTTGATGATTTCAATTACAACTTTGTTCACTATGAAACCTCTTAATCAACAACACATTTATTTTGATAAAGATTAATATTATTATGTTGATAAAACTCTTTGGCAAATAACTCATTATTAGGTACCAATACTTTGCGTTTTTATACTCGTGATAATTTCTCAACGAAATGTCCGATTGGAATAAAACAAAAAGTATTTTACTTCTACATAAATATCCTCGATAACATAATGCTTAATTTGGATAAGGATTAATATTACGATACACATTTAACGTAGATTCTTTCTTCAGACGATTTAATATTTTTTATGAACATAAAAGCGTTTTATGTGACTAAACTATGATAGTTAGATATGTGTCTCAGATCTTAATAAGACCTACACAGACGTAGTACATCATTTTGTTCTATTGTCAATAGTTTTTGCAGCGCACGCATAAATAGGTTTTCGATTTTACACCTTGGGTTACAAAATCGCAATTTTCTTACGGATCCCTAATTTTTTTGAAAATAAAATATAGCCTATAACCTTCCTCGATAAATGGAATATCCAACACTGAAAGAATCGGAACTCGGACCTACTGGTCCGAGTTCCGATTTCTTCTTCTTCCTGAGATTAGCGCGTTCAAACAAACAAACTCTGCAGCTTTATAATATTAGTATAGATAACTCTTGACAATTTTTTTCTTCTTTTATGAATGGGAGTAGTGCTTTGTTATTTGGTAAAGTTGAGTCTTCAAGTTAAAATGAAAATTTGGGTGTTACTAAGTAATCACTAATCACATAATGATAGTTCAACGTCTTTGGCCATTTCATATATTCTTCTTTGCACTGTATTATTACTCAAACTATTTTTTTATGATATCTGATGGTGATGATGAAGATTTCCATTACCTCTTTGACTGTCGGCACTTGTGGTTAGTTCCCGCGTTTGCGATTAATAATGAAATATTATATGAAGCTCGTTGTCCATCATCTTCTTGTTTAGTACACGATGCAAAACGGTTTGATGTAGTCTATCTTTGTCGTTTTTATCAGCATGTATTTTATTCAAATGCACTTGGAGTGTAGAAGTCTTCATGGCTTCTCTTAAAAAACTTTTTGGCAAATTAAGCTTATAGGTAATAATTGATTTGTTGGAGATTCCGTAAATCCATATTTCGAATACTCAATATTGTACAGCCAACATTTTTTCGTAGTTTCCGACATTTTGGAATTCCTAATTTGTTACGATTTCTATACCTTAACTTTTCAACCGATTTATAGAGCAAGTTACGTTATCAGTCAGGGTCGATAATGTACCACTGGAAATAATGTAAAGGAACACACAAACACAATGAAACATTAGAAGAGCTATCCCTGCCTCTTAAAGATTAGATTTCGAGGACACAACAGCTTGTGTGCGGCGCATTTGCTCATCATCATACATCAAGGTTTCAAATTAATATGTAAAAGAGATTAGAGTCTCCACACAAAATCTGTCTCGTGTTCGGTAAATAAAAGAAGAACCTAGTGATATTATAGCAATCCAGTTATCAGGAGATAAAAGTACTGGTAGTTGAGAATTCTCGAATTGAAAACAGTGTATCAATATTTTTCAAGTTCATAAAAGTTTAAAATCTACATATATAATCTCGTCGATCTGCCTAGTTTACGCTATCTAAATAAACTCTCGAACCCCTGATTGTCTTACATTCTGATTAGAAAGCGTCAAACCCAGACAATTTAAAGTTGATAATTTTAATTGCTGTAATAATGTTACACGGTGCTGTGTTTCTACTTAGGTCACCCTGAACAGACCGGTTGGGCACCTAGCGAGATAAAAGAGCTAACACCTGGCCCCATGGGCCCGCCGCCCCTCGGGCCACCAATGATGGGCCAGCCCCTGGGCCCGCCGCACATGAGCGGCCCCCCGCACATGTTGCAAGCTCCGCCTTTCGTGCCGCCCTACCGCCAGCACCCGCCGCCACATTTGCACGAAAGAGAGCGCGATAGGGATCGTGACCGGGACCGGGAGCGCGAAAGAGACAGAGACAGGATGAGGGAGAGAGAAGACAGGGAACGAGGCCACCGTGACAGACGAGAAGACGTGAGTGGTTTTATTTGGAGATGGTCATTAGAATATGAATACTATTATTTTAGCATTAGTATTGACTGCATTACCAATCCTCTCTTATTTCTTTGTAGTATGAAACTTACAGTTACAGTTTAGAATAATTCACTTCCAAGTCTGCAAAATTTAAATAGTTTTGTAACAACGAGAACTCTACCCACGCAGAGTCTACGTAGAGGTCGAACCAGTACATGGTTCACATTTGGAAATTTTACAAAATAATTATCGTGAATTCCAATATTTCTAAATTTGTAAAATAAGCCCATTACTAATTGCTCCTACATGCTAAGCATTTCTTTTTATTTTTTTCAGGAGGACAGAGATAGAGATAGAGAAAGAGATCGGTCGCGATCCATAAAACCAGATCGTATCAGGGAAAAGTAAGTACTTTGTAGATATAGGACAGGATAACTAAAACTCTTTATTGTACAACAAATGAAGACATTATATACAAATAAAGTAAAAAGTAGAGTACAACTGGCCAATCGCAGTTTGCGATCTGCTGACTGATCGGAAACTGCATATACAGTCGTGGTCAAGTAATTAGGGACACTCTCTAGTTAATCCAAATTGTGAATTTATTTTTTATTTTCCAACGAGTCTAAACAATATTCCACATCTTTTACATGTAAGTATAATTAGTCATTTATGTGCCTAATTATACAAACAATAACAACTTCTTAAACATTAAACCTCTTTACAGTATAGCTGATAGATGATCACAGTGCTATTTGTTCAAAGAATGCTGGCTGGCCATTTAATTAGGGACACTGAGATATTGCGTTCTAGTTTCAAAATCTGAATCTCAATTATTATTTTCTTTCTTCTCCTATTCTTTGTGGTAGTTTTGGCGGCAATCTAGATTTGTAATTTCAAGTTTTGAGAGTTATTTTGAAGAACAATGGGCAAAAATAAAAGTTGCGATGCAACACTACGAAAAATTATCATGAAGTTTGTCGAGCGTGGTTGGTCATACCGAAGGATAGCAGGATATTTAAATTGTTCAAAAACTATGGTATGCAATGCAGTGCAACATTTCAGGCGCAATAACACAACTTTAAATGTGCCCAGAAAAAAAAGATCGAGAAAAACAACTCCGCAAGAAGATAGAATGATAACCAGGTTAGCTAAGAAAGATCCGTTTCTAGGCTCTATTTTAATTAAACATGAAGTGTTTGGGGCAGACGAAAGAGTCAGTGTATCAGCGAGGACAGTTCGACGACGTCTGGTAGAAGCAGGGTTGTTCGGAAGAGTGGCTCGCAAAGTACCGTTGTTAAAGAAAGAGCATAGAAATGCACGTTTGGCGTTTGCACGTAAATATGGACATTGGACCTACGACCAATGGCAACATGTATTATTCTCTGACGAGACCAAGGTTAATTTGATTTCTTCAGATGGAAGGCAATACGTACGGCGTCCTGTAAAAGCGGAAATGAATCCAAGATTCACAAAAAAGCAGGTGAAACTTGGCGGAGGAAACATTAAAATGTGGGGATCATTTTCTGGACGTGGAGTGGGACCTGTGAGGAAAGTTCAGGGTAACTTAGACCAACATCAATACAAGGCAATATTAGAAGAAACTATGCTTCCCTATGCTGAGGAACATCTTCCTATTATATGGACTTTTCAGCATGATAACGACCCAAAACATACAGCCCGTTCAGTCAAGTCGTTTCTTAACAGGCAGTCGGTATCAGTGCTAGATTGGCCAGCAAATAGCCCCGACCTCAACCCAATCGAGCACCTTTGGCACGAAATTAAGAAAAAAGTTGCCATTTATCGTACCACAACTTTAGATGAACTTAATGAAGCTTTTTGTGAGGCATGGGCAAACATTCCTGTTGAAATATGTCAGAAACTGATAATGTCTATGCCACATCGGTGTCAAGCGGTAATTACTAACAAAGGTTTTGCTACTGGGTACTGATTTAAGAAATTAAAATACTGCAGATTATTAGTTCTGTTTAACTCTATTTTTCATTTTACTTTACTGTTCTTAATTAAATGTCCAGCTACAGAATTGTACCTTAAATTGAATACATGGTTAACCTTTGATATTAAACACTTTTTTATATTTATTTAATCTTTTATTTACAGCCATTTATAGTATAATAATCGGATCAAATTATGCAAATAATAGTTACTGAGAAATCAACAGGGTTTTATATTTATATGTACATAGCCGGTTATTGCTGTCCACTATCTTGAATGTCCTTAATTAGTTGACCACGACTGTATATAAAATAAAGTATTAAATTCCGCTACGACTAAACTGCCAAGGACAAACTACATACTGGTCGCATATTCTGAGCACTTGTTTTTATCTGTCAGTTGTGTGAGTGGTTTGTTGCAGTGCTTTTGGTTGTGTACGCATGGCCGCTTTGTCTGCAAACTCTGAATAAATTGTAAATATGTGAAGAAAACTGCGATAGTTTTCTAATATAATTTGAAGATTGTTATTTTAATACGCTACAGTTTAATTACGTACTTTATAATTTAGATACTCACTAAAATAATTATAAACTATTTTAGGCTAATTATTGTAACTAATAGTGTGTTTACTTTTAGATCTTACCGGCGGGATAGGTCACGGTCTAGATCGCGCCGCCACAAATCACGGTCTCGTTCGCCCCGTCCACGGGAACGATCCCGAGAGCGAGAACGTTCGAGGGAGAGAGAACGCAGTGTCAAACCCAAGAAAGATAAGGAAAAAGACGAAGACAAATAATCCGTACATCATCTGAATTTAAGATTGTGTTCTATTTTAGTTATTGATATAAAAAGATCCTGAATACATTTTAAGCATAATGATGTTTTATTATTTAAAGCAGAGTGCTCTGTCCTAAGTAATCTTGTATCAAAAACGTATTCAGTATTCATCGATCTCAGGTAGGGATCAAAATATGGAATCATTATTATTTACCTTCTGAAACACTAGTAATCGCAGCTTCTTAACAACAATATGAATCTAAATCTGTAATGAAATAACGATAACGATCATTTCAATCTTCAATTTATCCAAATCTTCGTGTTAACAACACGCCGCTCTCATTTATTGCTTTTGCTATCTAATATTTCTTATATTTGACCTAAATAACGATTTTAGTTTTAGCATCGATATCTTTGACCATTTCTAACCAAAAATTTACAAAAGCGAGTCAGGAGCAGGGCGCGCTCTGAGTGACCGTTGTAAAGACGTAACAGCAGTAGGCGTCGCTCGCCTCAATTCAGTATCCCTTGATTATTTTGTTACGGATCATAAGTGCACATAAAATAAAATTAGATGTAAGGAGAACACAATATATCATTCTGAAATAATGAATAAGGTAATTACTAGTCCATGTTAGGTAGTAGCATTCCAGAGATGACCAGGATCAAAGGCTCTCATTCTCGAGCATGATGCACGCGCAAGCCATCATTCCCGACTCGACACATACACATATACCACCATTGGCAGGACTTCTAGGCGAGCATGACACTCAGAACTGCCAGGAGACATTAATATTATAAATCTAAATAATTGACTTCACAGTTCTCACATATAAAACTTGTGGCGTACACATGCCACGTACTGTGAATCGCTAAACATGCATCAAGAGAGCACGCATCCACTCGCACTGCATACCAAGCGGCGAATGAACGCGATCCGCGCTACACCGCGTTTTTATAAGATGCATAATTTTATACTCACGCACACAGACAACGTAAGCTGATTGGTTGCCTACACATTAAATATTGTAAATATAGAATAAGAAATGTTATTGGTTAATCCATATACTGTGCGGTAAAGCAACTATGTTACTTAATGGTCAAAAATGTAAATATGAGTGGCATACTTTTAATGAAATACAAGTCGATTCCAACCATTCCCTGGTGTTTCACTGCAATAGCTATAGTTCAAGGACTAACCAGTCTGGCCGGCTAACATAGGCGCCTTTCCTTGCTCCTAGTATTATCTGCTTAGCTACGGTTGCCTCTAGCTTATACAGCCTGGCCGGCTAAGTAGATATCCTCACCTCGATCAGCCTGCTGGCACTGACATAGGAAAAATACCATAACAACTTATCTGGTCAGCTACCCCAACAGCTGATCTCGAAAAACTCAAAACTTTATATCATTCATAAAATACCTACAACGTAAACACTACTTACCATCTGTTGGCGATACGACTGGCCTGTTGGTCCAGTGGTTAGTGACCCTCGCTGCTAAGCTAGAGGTCGTGGGTTCGATTCCCACCCAAGTCAAATTTTTGGGTGGTAAGCATGATAATTTGTTGTGCCTGGGTGTAATTTATCTATAGTATGTATGTATTTAGAAGTATATAAGTATGTATCTCAGTTGTCTGGTTACCATAGTACAAGTTCTGCTTAATTTGGGATCAGACAAATGCACAGACATTGTATCAGTCCCCATCAGTTGGAATTATGTTTTTTGGTAATGGCAAATTTACCAAATGCCAAACAAACGTAAACCCTATTTCAAAATGACCGTTGACAGTTGTAATGCGTTGCGTGTAAAATTTTCTATGTACAAATTTCCTTAAATCCGGAATTTTAGTGCGTTTTTGACAGTTTAAACTAATGATGTGTGAATAGTTCATAACCTGAATAGTTTAAAGGTAAGTTGTAGTTGTACCAGTAGCAGTAACACGTATTTTTGGGGTATTAACGAAGGGTATAAATGTCTGTAGTGTTCACATTCATAATAGTTATTTTTTTGCGAGTTCTAAAGTACATACCTATGTTAAATAAATAAAGTACATACCTATGTTAATAATATTTAGGACAAAGAAACGACTAAATATTTTTTTTACTTATTAATTAAGAATCATTTCTCTTTTCAACTTTTCTGAAGTGGCATATAAATTATCACTACCAACAGCTTTGTTTATCTTCATTACGTTTCCTCATCATTGGCGTCCTCATAGATCGCTTGATGCTGTTTATACATAAACTCGCAAATTAGCATTTTATGCCAATATAATTATGAAGGCATAGTGCTAAGGCGGTAATGGATTAAGATTAGATTAAGATTTAAATGGGAGTAATAAAACGACAGATCCTTTGTAATATTATTACAGAAATGCTTTATTATAATTAATGTCTAAATAGATGGATCATCATATAAATGTTATCTAGTACAACCTACAAGCCGCGACGTCCAGAGCCATGATAAGTCTTACCTCACCGCTCTCGACGCTTCGACTTATTCCATCACATACGGGTTTTACAAATCATTTTGTTAACATTTTTGTACAGCCATATACAATAATTTTATTTTCAATTACATCTAAACGTAAAAAATCTTGAGGTGTCGTAGGAAACTACGCTTCCTATAAAAATTAATTACACAGGGGGAATGAGGAGTAGCTACGCTTGTGACGTGCAACCGGCAAGGTAGACCTCGGGACTACAACTATCAGTACAGGACTTTACAATCATCACTATAACCTAACTGCGCCGGGATACCGGCGCCTACACTAAACATAAGCATCGCCCATTCGTAAGCGCTCGCTCCGAATATTTTCGGAGACTCATTAACTAAATAACTTAAATTAATTACATAAAAATATACAAAAATATCATTTTCACAAAATTATAATAGACGAACTATACACTCCGGCACTAAACGAGATAAGCTATGTACGATTTTAAAGCCGGTTTATAACTTAAACGAGAGCTTGACTTGAAGAATAGTACAAAATAATAATAGAATAATCACGACTATAGTGTCGATTGTCCAGAACTGCCTGTGGCATCTCTTTATAGCTCTAGAAGATTCAAGGTCCCCTAGCCCAGCTAATAGTAAATCTACAACGAGCTAAAATTACGGAAACGCCGGGGTTCGTGTGAAACCGCCGCTTTCCTTCGATTCATAAATTACACGAGAATGAGAGACGTTCAAATATTTATACATAGATTCATACGAACAACGAATAATACTAGAACACTTAGAGCTAGAAACGCAATGAACGCTACGCCGCGGTGACGCGACGGCCGAGCACCGGAGTCGGCGTCGACGCTGTACAACTATTGTTACAGTATACCGTATATCGTATCGTTCTGTACATCAGTCTGCCGCTACGTATGTACAGGCGCCAGCCAGCCCGTCCCCCGCCCTCCCCGCCACACTTAACTCTATGACACGCGCAACACTAATAGCTAATCAGATTGTACAGGCGCTGCGAGAGCGGGCCGGCGGGCGGCGGGCGACGAAGCGACGAGCTCTATAGTTACAAATGTACAATCGCAAATATTCACAAAATTTATAATAGGCGGGCGATACCCGCGCCGTCGCATCAGCCTACACCCGCGGACGTTTAATACTTTACACAGACTACAGCACAGGGTTAGGCGGCGGGGGCCCGATAGGGCCCAATTCCGGCGCCTTCATAAAGAATTTTTCCAATTTCGCGATTATGTGCTTTCCGTAAGTGTATTTGCGCAGCGAACCAATGTGCGGCCGAATCTTGTGCATCAGCACCTTGCGCTGGGTAGGCTCCGCAACGTCAATCATCTTCTGTACCACGTAGTTAGCATACTGGTCCTTCATCATGACGTGAAGAGCACTGCAACAGTATAATGCTAATAAAAAACTTCTGCTTAATAAGCTCAATCTTTTAGGCTATCATTAATTTCAGCAGGGGATGAGATATGGATGATATTAACATTAATTCCTGATGACAAACTGCTCAAATGATGGCATATTCATGTAGCAAAAATCTTGCATCAATAAGAATTCAAAAAGCTTCAATAAATTTTATCATAACATAAGACGGTAATAACGTAATAAGGTTGATTATTAGAGAATCAGGCTCACTTGTCGTTGAAGCCGCAGAGTTCGTCGATGAGCAGGGCACGTTCGTTGCGCGTGGCGTGTGAGACGCACTTCTCGACGACGTTGGAGGCGAACTTGTGCTGCGACAGCTGCAGCACCTTGCCGCGCACGCCTGCAACCAGCCGCGAGCGGTCCTCGGCCGCGCCGTGCTCCAACACGTGCTGCACTACGTAGTTACCGTACTGGTCCTGCGCGCACGCAAACTACACTTATCTAACTATATACGTGTCAACATGGAATAATACAGAATTTCTTTAAATTTTACATCAATTACACAAGCTACAAGTGCTTTTTCGCCACTTTATCACGGCTTTGTTCATCATAAATACCTTTATAGCTTGTACCTTGCAACTCCCTCAAATCAGTTGGAGCTTCTGTATCCTAAATATATATTACATACATATTATAAATAAAATTGCTTTGTTTTGTTTGAAGAAAGGTTTGTAGATAACATTTTCTCGAATAAGCGTAGTGAGGAAAGCTTTAGTTTTTTTTTTCTTTAAAATACTACTCCCGCATTACTACGACTTGACAACATACAACCAACCTCTAGCGCAACAATCAGGATCAGTAATCAATAGACCACAAGGGCAATAAGCATGTAGTTGGCGTATCCTCTTGCATACGTCAACTACGTGAACGAGGATATACAAATGAAATAAGGAGTGAACTTGTCAATGATACTCAAAAATAAAAGCAAAAAGGAATTGCGTTGACTAGACAAGTTGTGTTTTTTTTATGCGATAGGGGGCAAACGAGCTGACTGGTCACCTATGTCATGTATTCACAAAATAAACCGTTTTGTTTTGGACGTATTTTTGCAAATTTTTAACTAACCTTGAATGGAAGTACTGATATGAAATCGAAAACTCAATTCTTTAAAACATGTTTACTTATTTGTAAACAGTCACTATAATTTAACATTCATTTAAATCATTTTTTTATTCTTTTCAAAAACTTGGAATAATTCAATAAATTCCTGCTATAAGTAGTAGTACTCACACATTTTCTTAGTGTTGAAACCTGAGCATTCATCATAATTATGATTTGCAATTGTTACAACAACACTGTGATCCAATTGGCAACTGGAATAGGGGATTTTTTTAGAAAACGCATATAATTTATCATTATTATTAAAATATACAAAGCTATAAAAATATTGTTTTTTAGGCAGCTTTTTTAAGCACATGTCACGTAAACGATACGCCTTGTCACTTTCCAACTTGTGAGGTAAGATATATACTTATGTAGTCAAACCAAGTGTGTACCAAAGATTATACAAATACTACGTTAGACTGTGTAAGTCTGTCTAATTGTATTAGATTGCTATTTTGAAATTTTGTACTTGTGATGGAAAGAAAAACTTATTATTTGAATATAGTAACTCAAGTTGGGCCTAATTATTCTAAATGTATTTCTCTATGTACCAAGAAAACACAAATTCAAGTCAAACATTCGACGGAATTACTGTGTCCCGTTTCCGCTTTACGTTTGCGAGGATCATTTCGATATGAGCAATATTTATTTTACTGACAATTAATTATAACAATGAGTATATGAATAGTAATTAATATTCAGGATAAGGATAGGATATGAAAATAACGATAACAGATGTCTAAAAAATAACTATTGTCTTGAACCTTATCAGTCTTAAATAGACAATTGATTATTGAACAATCATAGGATACAGAATCTTGGAAATTCTAACATAGTTTCTTTAGACTCCGCAACACAACGCGTCGGTGTTTCTCGAGTTAAGGAACAGATAACAAATACCTAAATTATTATATTTTATTTCTTGATCTAAAATTATAAAGGGCTATTATTTAACAAAAAAAAAAAAAATAAGCGCCTTTTACTTTAATTTTTTTTCTATCTACATTTTATATTTTTCCTGAGCGATCCTCTACTTCGATATATATATCGGTGACTTTCCAAAAACTAGGTTTGTTGTTATTTGAATGATTAGTTTTTTAGTGCAATATAGTAGATTACTAGTATATTATTACATGATAATAATTTGGTTAGGTTACTAAAAAAATTATAAAGAAATGTACCATATTAGATTGGAAGCAGTACCTGTATGAGCTGGTCGGTATGGGCGTGCAGTTCACTGAGCACGGGCGCGGTCTGCTCGGGCGTGCAATGCTCAAGGATGCGCTGTATGACGCGGCAACCGTATGGATGAGTGGACAGGGCGTACACTTGCCCCGCAAACGCGTTAATTATAAATTGCAATGCCGTCGGTTCTACACATTCAATACATTTTTGTACCTGAAGCAATAATTATTATTATGTATATTGCGTATACTATTGTGTATAATATTCATATACGGCCTACAAAAATATGATCATATTTCTGAATTATGTATATTTTTTAATTTATTAATAATTACAAGGTTTTAATACACCACCAACTCTACCATTATTTCTTATATCGTTTTGATCCAATGCACTCCAGTTGCCTGGAAGAGATGCTGTTAGCAATACGCCCGCCCCTTGTGTTTACTAACATATGCATATATCAAACAGATAATGTTACATGTTTGACATAATGTTCCTATTCTTGCCATAAATATTGTTAAAAGGATTTTTTTTCTATTGCATAAACATGTAGTATTATAATGTATGTTAGTTTATACCTTAGTATAGAAAAATATATGAAGCTCCTTCATAATAATCTCCACTGGCTTCAATACAGTAATTTAAACATTGAGGCCATTTATCAATAGAAACACGCACTCCATAATCCAGCGGATTAAGATCGGGAATAGATGACGGCCAGTCTTCTGCTCTGATGAAGTCAAAAACGTTCGTTTCCGACTTGATAGCTAAAACCCCACCACACCATCACTGAAGTCGGATAATGCCCCCGTTGTACTCTGCTGACTAATTGGGAAGCTTCTATAGAGCTTTGAGCATAAACTCGGTCATTCTGCTATATTCATTTCTCGATATAAAATCTATCGGACAGAACAGTAATTGCAATTGGCTCTATATCTAATTTGTGTAACGCTATCACAACAGTTCGGTAACAAGTTTAGCCATATTCTCGGAGTGGTGATGTATGAGAGGGGTTACAAACGAAAAAAAAGTTGTTATTGTAAAAAATTAAATAAATCCGACTAAAACAATAAAACAGTCACAATGATCATATTTCAGCTTTTATAGAAAATGAACTTACAACGTGGTTGCCGTTTTGATCCTTCACGCACTTAAGCACGTGTCCATCGAGTTCGCGTACGACCTCTTGTTGCTGCTCAGCGGGTATTGACTCAAGTGCTTTTTGGATCACTCGACATCCGTACATTTGTAGAGCCAAGTTAAGCACATGTCCACGGACCTACAAACATATAAAAGCTAACGTGAAATAGTTTAACAATGACTACATGCGGTTTAAGTGGTCACCTCGCAGCAACGCTGCCGCGCCGAGTACGAGTGCGAGTTTGATCCCCGCACGGGACAACACTTTATGTAGTCTTTAAATTGTTGCTCTGAGTCTCTCTCTTACTATACGTAATCCTAGTGCTTTTAAAAAAAAAATACACGTGAAAAGAATTTGGTTTTGAACGTTTACGGGTATCGATAAACTGATTGTTAGCAGATGGATGGGTCTGCCTGTATTAGTTTCGTAACGCGGTAGAAGAAAAATGTGTCATTATTTTTATTGTATTAAAAAGGATTCAAGTATTTTAATTGTATATAAACGTAAATATACCTTCTGTGCCAAAGTAGTTTTCTGTTCCGTCGTTCCAAACTCAAAGAATTTTTGTATTACATAGTTTCCAAAAACGTCTGTCATAAGGCTATATGCAGCGCCGATTATTTCGTTGAATACCATTTGCTTCTCCTGAACTGTAGCTCTTTCTAACTTTTGTTGGATGAATCTAAAACAACACACAAATTTAAGATCAATACTTTGATAATATCAACTTGTTATTAAATTAAAGTTAAATTTACATCTACGGGAAAAAAATATATTTCCAGAACAAAGTAGTAAACTCAAAAGTTTCACACAACAATATAAATATAAAATTGTTTACCAAACTTATGTTGGTGTAAGTTTGGTAAACTGTACAAATGTGATAACAGTTTGCATTGTCATTTATACTTTCTAGAGACAGGACAAGACAATTTGTGAAGAAGTTTACGAAGTTTCTGTAGTAAAATTCTCACATTATATGTATGTTAGATAGATACAAGCGTGACGGCGGTGGACAAAGAATGATTGAAGTTCAAATTATTATTTACAGTAAAGATTCTCGCCTAAATGACACAAGAAGGTAGTGGGTGAAACCCTCGATGAAAAGCCTTACTAGCATAGGTACTTATAAAGAAACACTATAAAATGCCTACTACTTTATAATAATGGCTACTTTGAATTAGGATGATGAATAGTACAAAATCTTTATTGACGTAGTCGTACCGGTCAATAAGGTAATCTGGTAGAATTAGCGGGCACTCCCATAGACCTATACCGCGAAATACACACACATAATCACTTTTCTCTAGCTCCTTCACTCAACATGAGCTACCAAATTAATTCTTTTAGTCAACGAACAGGATGTGGCAAGTTTTATTTTGTAATTATTACATCTGGTTTAAAGCCGAAAGATAAACCAATGAGTGAAACATTTAGTCACTTGAATTTCTGGTAATAGGTGTATTGAATATAATTTTGTGTAGGCATTTTTTCGGACGTGGCCTTCTTAATGGATAATAGACACGATCATTTAAATATAAGATTTATTATCTCCGTCATGTTTAGTATCTGAGAAAAAAATATTGAAAATTCACTTACATTCATCATTAAATTTTATAATAGTATTTATAGTGTTCAAACTGAGCATTACACACACATACAAGTCTAAAATATCGCTAATGTTTCAGCTGCATATTTATGAAAAAAAAAAAAAAAAAAAAAATTAGTAGCTTCATTAGAATTGCATACATGAGAATTTTTTGGTTTTAAGTTTTTCTTATTTTACACAGCTAGGTTTGCTTAGTTGTCACATATACAGACAAATTATCGCATCCGGGATAGATTGCACTTAGCCAAAGTAATTTGACATTATAATATAGGTTAGTATATTTTAGGTTATGTTTTTAATCGACTTCAAAGTCTATGGCCGACTGTATGCATATTAAAAGATTTCTGAGCCAATTTTCAGCAAGTCAGGATTTGAAGATGACGTCCACTAAAAATCGAGGGAAACCCCTTAAATTTTATAGCTAATAACAATGTTTTTTTAAGCTTAATCTTTCTTCTCACTCATGTATTTCAATAACAGTATCTATAAGATAATAAAATAAAAATGTTTTTTTTTTTAAAACACCGTGCGCGAGGGTATTTAAATAGATGAGTGTCGATCGACAATTAGTAGTTTACACCTTCAACTTATACGATTTAGGTACACCACTGAGCTTTAAAATTGACTGCATCTATCTATACTACTGATATTATACCACACTGCATAACATCTTTTAGACCAGGGATGAAGCCTTTGAAAATAGTAAGTGAAAAAAAATAATAGTAGGATGAAACCCATTGGAAATGGAAGATAATATAATAAAAATAAAAAAAATATAAATTAGGGGCGATCTGAGGTCGGGAAGGGGAAGCGGTGAGTTTTTAAGGGTAAAAACGGTTTATCTTGATTTCCGCAACTTTCTTAAAAAATCTTGTAAAACTACAAGTCCTATGTAAAAAAGTTAAATGGCAAAGTTGTAGGTAATAAAAAGATCTACAACTTGTGTATTTACACTTTTTTCACAAAACCTCAAAATTTATGTGAAAAATTCAATTTTTTTATCTATTACAAAAAAAAAAAACTCTTTCACGAAATTAGGTGAAAACTTACCTTTTTATGTTCCAAATATACTGTATTTTTTTTTTATTTAAAATATTAATTTTTTCACCTTATTTTGACTTAATATCGAAAAACCACCCTAATTTTCAATCGAAATTTTTTCAAATTTATTTTTATTTTCTTTTTTATAATTTTAAATTTTCTTCAAAATTACAGCTCTTTTTAAAAAGTCGGTGGAGGGCTTTTTGTTCATTGAAATCTCTATTTTTAGATGGTGTAAAAAATATACATTACTATGGTAAATGTTCTCGGAAAATGCAAAATACAGGTAGCATTTACCTTACTATGTAGATTCTAAAAGTTTATTTTAAAGTAAATCAGAAGAAGAAGTCATACCTTGAGCCGTGTTGGTCCTGTGAAAATTCCACAATGTGGTTGGCTAGTTCTCGTAACTGTAAGTTTGGGAAGCGGTTGTTGCGGAAGTCCTCGAGTAGGCGGCTGCGGCCGGCGGGCGGTTTATCGCCCACCAATGCTCCCACGCTTACGCCGCCAACACCTACTCCGCCCACGGTCACCCCGCCCACGCCCACACCACCACCCACCAGTTCTGCAACCAAACACCCGCAACATTACAGATCGCATTTGGACATTTTAAAGGTCATAGATTCTATAGTGCAGCCAATACACATGTGATCTGATCTGATCTAGATCTATGCGCTAAATGTAAACCAGATGTGCAGTGCTAAAACAGTGTATGAAATAAAGGACGGGGCTTAAGGGAATATAGTTGACTAAAACTATCATTGATTTTTATTAGAGAAGTTTAAATCAGAGGTTAAAGTATAATGACTAGGTTAAGATCAATGGCTTTATTGCAAAATTTGGTGAGAAAGATTACCCCTTAAACCACCACGGCTATTTAGAATCGAGAGGTATCCATAGGTCAAACTAAACTAGGAAGGCATCCTTCATGGAAATAAAAAATACTTAGTACATAGTACAATGTATACATTAGTCACATTAGTGTATATTAGTCACAATGATTACACCACAATTTGCCATAGGAACGTTTGTTACGAGTGGGGTTACAGTATTATACAAGAAATATTGCTAGCTATTTACAAAGTTTGGGAAAATGAACAGAGTACAGTACACACCTGATATAGTTCCCACTCCACTCAATTTGCTCAAGAGTGATGATGACGAACCAAACATTCCGTTCGATGTGAGACCCTGCGCTAAACTGCTCACATTTCTGAAAGATAACAATAGCTATTCATGGAAAATGCCAATTTCACTGATATCGCGTCAAATGAAACTATTAAGGCACATGCTCAAATTAAGGCAATGGCGCATCTGTACAAAATTAACGGCTGCATATTAACAACGTTGGCTAACAAATATTTACAATATACAAAGTCGACCGCTCCGTCGCCGTGCAACCCCTCACATCGCTTCTATTCTACTTTTGCATCTATTATTATTTATTATATTACATAATAGTTCTGTGAAGGTCTTTAAAGTTCTTCCTACGGACTCATAAAAATCGTGTTTCAAGGGGATTCGGATCCAATAACGAATACTAAATAATAACAAATTTCTTACAAAGGGACCATCTGAAACACAAATACTTATGCTTAAAAATTGTTGTTAAGTAGACATGTGAGATAATTGAATGGAGAAGCGATGCAGGGAGTATAGGCTGCAGGAGGTGTGACGGGTGTGTGAGCACCTGTACTTAGCGGTCTCAGCGCCGGGTGCGGCCGACACTGGCCTCAGCCCCACGGGGCCGAGCGCGGCGCCCAGCGGGGGTGAAAGTGGCGAGGGTCCCCATTTCCGAGCTGCGTATTCCTGCAGTGCCGCGGCGGGTCCTCCGCCGAACTCCAAGGAATCGCGCCGTGCTGCGGTGACACCGCCTGTAACAGGTCATACCTCCACGCTCCAGCCCCACCGTAGACATACAGACACGCAAACCGGTCTCGGTACTGCGATTCTGCCACATACTTTGGGCCACGACAATAATATTTACACAAAGTAGAAATGTAAATACATATCTGTTACGTTTCCAAACACGAATCGATTGTTTGTCTGACCTGCACTACACTACACTACATTTAAATAATTTATCTATCTGAATGTTAAATAACAAATCGGGGACAAAATCGTCGTATTTTGTATGTAATAAATTTATATGTTGATGAAAAGCCTATTTGGTTGTATGTGCATTCAATAAATATTTGACATTAAGAAAATGACAAATAAAAAGTAAAAACAGTTTTTCACCATTTTTAACCATTTATCTGTTCGCCAAAATGAGTATCTCTAACGAAGAAATTGACACATTTATTTATTACAAAATAGGGGAAAATGCGACTAGTCGCAAAAAAGAACCGTGACGTTTATGGACCAAATGCAATATCAGTAAGAGTAGCAGAAAGTTAGTTTAAGCGTATTCAGTCCGCGAATTTGAAGCAACGCAAATCGCTCTGGTCGTCCACGGTAAAAAAAATTGAATCAGTATATATAAAATTCAAAGAAACTTTTTTCCCAACCTTATATTACACAATGATTAGATAAAAGACAGGTTAGTTAAGGTTAGATGTAACTGACCCTACTTTACAAAAGTAATGTCAAGTATATATGTATATATAATTTTTACCTACATACTGCCATACCGGAGACATACATCATAACATAATATAATATATGTATTTATATACACTAAATTAAGTATATTAAAGATTCAAAGTATCTACAATAACTATTTTTAAGCTGAAACTAATTAGGTACGTTTTTATCACAGTGACGGAGATTGACTAAATTATTCGTCTTACAAAAGCAAGCGATTCTCGCAGTATTTCCGTTCGGCTTTTTGGTCTCATAATTTGAAGAAATTCATTTTCTTTTTATAAAATGACGAACATAAAGGACTATACTACTATATTTGCATCACTATAGCAGCATTTGAGTGCAATAAAAATGTGAACTATTGTTTAATTTAGTTTAAGTTTATGTCTATTTTAGAATTATTATCAAAAATTCTTCCATATGGGAAACTTGTAGAAATAATCAAGTCTCTAAAATGAAAATTATATTTAATATGCGAGAGCGCGATAATATTCCATATCCGAGAATAGTTCTTTCAGCAAAACTCGGCACCGGGTCGTAAAGATCTCGATCCATACAAGCCTGTTTCGAACGTTTCTGACTCCATCAGAGCTGAAGACAACTTAACGCTATTTTATTTTTTATTTTTTAGGTAATTAAATCTTTAAAATATAAGAAAATAAATATTGAGTTAAATACCTACGAGGAGCGATCAAAGTTTCCGGTAATGTTATAAAAACAACAACAATTATTTTATTTTTCAACATATGTTTCTCTTCTACTTTAATACATTTGGAATATTTTGAAAAATTGGTCTCGGGATCAAGGTATTGTACCATCAAAGTGTGTGTGTGTATGTCTCATCTCATTCATCAAATTTCTGCTGAAATTCTGAAATTTTGCTGTATTTGCTTGAAAAATGAATAAAAATTTTTTGGAAGTTACTCCTTCTGCACCTCCGTCAACATTCGATGGAGGAACCCACAGCGTGGAGACCTTTCTTAAGTTTAAATTGTCAGAATGTATTAACGAACACTATCAAAAGAAATCTTAAGACTTTCAGCAATGTAAAGAATGATTACAAGTCAAGTCGTTAAGTATTGACTCCTCCATATTTTTAACATTTCCTACGGTAACAGATGTGGATGGTATTACAGAACGATCTTTATCTTTGCATCTTGTTCTTACAAGTTTTAATTCGGAACACAAAAATTTAACCATGGCATATGATTGAGCATTTTCTTCTAAAGTACTTGAAATTTCATTAAAAATGTCTTTGGTAGAGATTTTTTCAGTACGAAGTATTTTATCACGGCGCGTATTATTTTTTTTTTATTCATTTTTGGCTTAGAGCTACGATTCAGATTTAAAAAAATATATTGTGAAGCACAGAAAGCAATTGCAATGTTACACTTTACGGTGACAACTGCCAAAGACACTCCAAATGACAAAAAAATAAATGAACGTCAAATAACAATTTCAAATATAGAATAACGGAAACTTTTTAATAGCTCCTCGTGTAATGTATCGGCTTCGGTGAGTTTAAGTTGGTTTCAAGTTGTCTCAATACTATTAAAATATTTTAATGCTACACAACTTAATGACAGGGATCTTAATGCTTTTGGATAACTCTGGTTTTTAAATTACACCGTCTGCCCTGGTTTACAATTAAGTACACGTTAATTTATTAAAGTGTGTAAGGAAGCGTGCAATAAACTTTCTTAGACACATCTTATGTATGTAAATGAAATGCCGTTTATTATACTCACTCAAATTATAACTGCATGACCAATTTCAATAAAAAAATGTCGTACCTGTTTTAATACAGAGTTGTATTATAAGCAGTAAAGGACCGTATGTGTTATGTATAAATTCTACCTAAAGGCTGGTTCCTTAAGCTAAGTTTAAAGTATAAATATTTAACTAATTATACACATAAACCATGGAAATCAGCAGTTACTTGCAATCAACAAACATTGTAAGATATTAAAAATATTAAAGGTACGTAATATATACAGTTCAAGCACATTGAAGTACATATAAACAGTAAAAATAATTATTAAAATGAATATAAATAGAACTATATAGATAATTATTAAAATGAATATAATTTTACGAACAAGTACAGGGCACCCAGCAAACAGTTAATCTACTTTAAATATGGGTGGTACAGATAAATATAAGACGGGCTTTTTATATAAACTAACTACTAAATTAAATATCAGTGTTAAGTACATTACATACATTTTATATGAACAAAAGCAACTACTATAACTCTAACTGTAAATGATTACTATATTAGTTATTTATTAGTTCTTTCTTAGTACGATGATAATTTAATATCTTACGTTTCTAAATAACGTAAATTAACTATTAATCTACTAGGTAGTAACTTTAAGAGCACATATTTCATAATGATTAATAAATATTGTAACATGTTAATTAACTTTATATACATTGATAGAAGTGTTTTATACTTACTCACTGTTACAATTTTTTTTAAGTCATATGGAACAATTAATAAGTATGTCATATACTTTTATGTAACATAACAATGAGTTTTATTTTTCCTTTATTATGCTTGCTCGGGCGGGTTTTAGGAACGTATTTAAATAAGCTTTTACCCGCATTCCAGGTGACAATAATAGGGATCGGAGAAGTGTTGAATCTTGCCGATTCTTCAGAAATCAGTTCATATACTTTAAACTGAAGACGAAGGAATGCACCTTATACGATCACCAATATCAATATTTGATTCTTCTAGGTTCAGTAATTAGGTAAAATATATTTATTAATTAATTTGTTAATATTAAGTATTGAGTAGTAAATATTGCAGGTTAAAAATGAAAGTAAAACATGAAAAAGTACTCATCCCTCCTCTCTTCTTTCCGTTCCCTGCATCCCCCATCCCTAATCACCCTCAAAGGCGGGCAGCACCGTTGCGACTCTTGAGTTGCAAGTGTCCATGGACGGCGGTGTCACTTACCATCAGGTGACCGTCTGTTCGTCTGTCCCCCTATAGAATAAATAAAAAAAAAATACCAAATACTTATTATAAACAATGTAATTTTTTTATTTAACTGAATTTATAATTTATATTGATATATCAATATTTTGTTGTTCATGCTTTGAACAAGAGTCCATACGAAGTGGTCAGTCACCTTCAAAAATAATAAATAAATTTGTAAAATTTTAATTTTATTCTAAATAATACGATAACGACGCGTATTTCGCTACGTAGTATTGTGTCCGCCCCTTTGGGTAACCGATGCTGCAATATGTGAAAATAACTACAACGCTTTAAGTTGTGTATGTGTACGTGTGTTGTGTTTTAGTTTGACGTCAGTTCCCTATTGTGAATAAAGGAAAAGTAATTATACAATTAAATTTGTGTCGGGCCTGTTGGTCTAGTGGTTAGTGACCCTGACCTCTGGGGTCGTGGATTCGATTCCCACACGGGACATAAATTTGTGTAATCCCCGAGTAGTTTTCCCGAGTCTTGATGTTCTTTGTTTGTATGTTTATCAAGTCCCCCGCTACAAAGGAATCATTCCTAACGAGGGAGTTGAGTTGAGTTAATGCCCATTACTTACATGTCCGTTTTGAATAAAAATAACGGTATATAGAATTAAACATAAAGGTCCTTGTAAGGAAGTAAAAGGTTGGAAATAAATGAATATGTGTATTAATTAACACAAATATCCTGGCAGATAAAGATAAGTTACATGTTGCACAACCTAATAACAATTTGTCGAACACGTTTATGACGGAACACGTTTATGACGTTACACGTTACGTTTACACGTTTATATAAGTGCATTATTTATACCAGACACTATTTATGACTAACTAGATGAAGTGATTAGTTCCAAATTACGCAAAGATAAAAAAAAAAACTAAAAAAACTTGCAACAGTGAGCTTGTAGCGTGTGGGGATCGTAGAATGTGGGGAACTTACCAGGCTGCGGCTGCTGAGGCTGAGGCTGCGCGTTCGCTTGAGGCGCTGCATTGGCACCGGGGTGCGTTGGCGCTGGTTGGTACTGGCGTGGCGCTAGCACACCGCCTGGGGACACTAGCCTCAAGGGCGTGCCGTTTCGTCCGCCCATGACCAGTGAGCCAGGGTCATAGTAAGGTATCACATACTGCCCCTGGCCGTTCACCTGTTGCTCGCCTTGTTGCGGCGTGAGGGGACGGCGTGGTTGTTGCGCCTGCTGTTGCGCTGGCTGCGCCACCAGTCCGGGATACACGCCCCATGGTGCTGCTACCCCGTAGTACGGTGGTACACCTGCTATTAGTGCACTCACATAGGGCGCACCCTCTTGTCCGGCGTTAATAACGTACGGTGCTTGTGAGAACGCTTGCTGTGCAGCTAGCTGTTGTTGTAGTTGAAATTGTTGCTGCTGTTGTTGTTGCAGAAGCTGTAACTGCGCTGCCGCCGCTTGTCCCCCTGCTGCTGCAGCTTGTTGCGACCGGAACAATTGCTATAATTAAGGACAAAAACACTTTGTTAAAGTGATAATACATTTTTATTGATTGAAAATAATAATAATTGAAAAACTGAATTTATGTTATCATTTTTACATCTGCATTTAGGTTTTGCAATATTATATAATTTTATTTAATGCAAACTAAGTTAATACACTCGTAAAATATATTTGACAAAGAATAATTATAAAAATTAATGCCTTTCTTTACATTTGGAACTTCGTGGTAGTTCTTCTGTAGTAGAAATAAAGGTTTACGAAGCTTTCGGACTTTATACATAAATATGGATCAGCAATGCAAAATAATACAAATACTACTTGTTCCTTTCCATCAGGCAGAATGGAGTCATTATGGTAGGCAAATATAAAAAATAAATTAAAAAATACAAGGGACACAATTTTTTTTTTTGTATTTCATTGCATTACAATTCCAATGTTAAGCTGTATCTATTTGTCATTCATGCATGTATATATCATGGACTAAGTGATTAAATATGGCTTCTAGAGTAAAATCACTTGTACTGTTCCGCAATATTTATTTAATAAACCTGACCGGCTTCGGTATTTACAACGGTTTCTAATTGTTTTGGAAGTTACTGCAGAACGAATATAATAAATTAGATGTCAGTAATAATATAATTACACAGTGAGGGTACATATAAAATATATATATGTATATATATATAAATGGCATACCAGTTTACAAATTTACTCAAAATGGGGACATTTTAAATTATAAAGTAGTGATTTTACTCAAGATATGTAGCAAGTACCACCTAGGGCCAACAACCAACAGTATAAATCGATAAATATAGTATTCTTATAATGTTAAGACGATTGGGAAAATGCTGAATGTCATACAACACACGATTGAAATAAGCAAATTAACTCAAGTTTTATGAATATGTCACCTACGTACTGGACAGAGTAATCAAATAGTATATGAATATTATATTATATAGTTAATTACTAAGGACCATTCAGTTGCTTTTACATTAAATCTTATGCATAGGAAATAAGTTTACTAAAACTGGCTTAAATGCACATTGTAAGTGCAGTAATCAATAGTAACACAGTAGTGAAATTAAAGTTTTTTTTTAACTATATAGATAATAAAGTAAGTAATGAAATGAAGGCCGCGAATGGAAGTGGGGAGTTGTCAGCAAACACGCACTTCTCCGCATATGGTATTGTAGGTTGGACAAACGTGAATGGTTGAAAATTGCTTTAGATCTGTTCTTGCAAACGTCTGATGCAGCAACCCAGCATTTACGAGTGTTGTCCTGGGTGCGCGACGTGGAACACGCAAGCTAAATGAATTTAAAACTAATGGACAATCGAACTCTTTCCTCAATATTTTGTAAAGAAACACGTCGTGGAGTTGCTGCGAAATGACAGGGCGTCCATTCTAAAAATTTAGTTTATTACTGTACGTCTTAAGTTGTTTGTGCAGTTTACAGGAATATGTTAAGTGGAATCTCTTCTGTATGCGTTCAATTCTATGTTGGTGTATGTTGTATTGTGGTGACCAAACTACCAAACAGTATTCAAGGCAACCACATACGTATGTGTTCTTTATGGCAATTTTCGTGTCTTGATTGTGGAACAGTCTGCCGTAACGTTGCCGTACGTTTTATCCATAACGCAGTCTAAGTGCGGCAAAAAAGTTAATTAACTGTCAAATAGAACTCCTAGGTCTCTTACGTCAGTCTTTTACTGTAATATAATCCCATCAATGTGATATTGGATCACTGTAGCAATTACTTGTATTTAACGACATTTTGTTAATGATGTTTGATATAGCATCAAGGTCCTTCGGAAGTAAGTAGCGATCAAGATGGTTGGTTATAGCTTTGCATATTAGGTCTTCCGGTTAGTTATGAGAAATTTATTAAAATTTATTAAAATTAAAAATAAAATACTCTTGTATTATAAAAAAGATCATTTAAATTTTTATCAAAATATGCTCCATTACTAGCTACAACTTTTTGCCATTTTTCGGGCAACAAATTGATTCCATCATAAAAAAACTGACCATCTTTTGAAGCGATCCATTCATCGATCCATTTTTTGATATATTCGTAAGATTTTAAGTGCTGGTATGCAAGGCTGTGTTGCATAGATCGAAATAGGTGGTAATCCTTCTGATTACATTAGCACAATCTGGTGAATATGCGGGATGCGGTAACACTTCCAACTGAAGATCTGAAAGTGTACCTCTTAAAGCTTTTGCGATGTGTGGGCGAGCATTGTCATGCAGTAAAACGATCATTTATTTTCTATGTGCAATTCTTGGACGTTTTTAGTTCAATGCATGACTCAAATCGATTAATTCGCTCAGCTGTGATAGTTTCATTTGGTTTTAACAATTCATAATAAATAATACCTTCCATGTCCCACCAAATGTTATTTACGTGAATGTTACGCTTCGGAGTCGATGTGGACGGTTGACCAGGATCTAACCATGATTTCCTGCGTCATGGATTATCATAGTAGATCAATTTTTCATCGCCGGTAACGATTTCATACAAAAAAAAAAATTTTTTGTGACGAGACAGTAGTAAAGCACAAATTGTTACTCGATTTTGTATCGCTAATTCTGATAAAACATGTGGAAGCTATTTTCCTTGTTTTTGAATTTTACCCATTGCGTGTAACCGATCAGAAGTTGTGTGCGGGCAGGGTTTTCGTCCAATAACGCCTGCAATTCACCGTCTTCAATAAGTCTGGGAGCTTCTCCTGCTGTTTTTCTTGAATCCAAAAGGTATAGTAGTAAATGACGAAAATGATATTTATCACGTTCCATATTTACACTAAAAACATGCGTGCGTTTACTGTAAGTGAGTTACTTCGAATAATTAAAGTGCAAGCTAAAACACGCTGCATCGAATATCTAAGTAACTTGTACCGACGTGACGCGACAGCTACTTGACTATATCATTTATATTATGTAAATAGTCATTGTCCCAATCATAGCATATTATTAAAAAGATTTGCGGAGCAAGGACTGTTTATGTCAAAATAAAAATGACAAGACAAGACAAGATATCGAATTACCACTTTCCTGAACGCGCTGGTGAAGAAATAATCTCTTATCTTCTTTTTTCACTTTTATGACATTTTGATATTACTTTTTTACTGTAATAAGTACATCTTTAAGACATACACCACCTTTACAACCCACATCAATTACATTTGGGCCATTTTCTCCAATATCTTAACTCATATACCTATTTAACAATATATATATTTTAATAATAGGTACCTACTATTATACACTTTACCGATCTATCGTATTAGTTATAAATTGTAACTCACAATTCGAAATATATAACCAATATAAACCTAATGCTACATGCATACATGTATGTACCGGTGTATGCTAAACTAAGTAGAAAACAACTGTGCCATTTTGCATCGTGTGTTTGTAAATGATCATGTAAATTGGTCCTACTATTCTTAATTTTATTTACGTGAGGAAACCTTATCCCATCGGGGTTTTCGGAATCGGACAGACTAAAACCACAGTGTGCTGTCATACTGCGCTTGAAATGGGACGAATCCGGAGGTACAACTTTGTTAAATGATAAGTAATGAAGCTTACTGATCATAATTAGTTTGCTCAGACATTATAAACAGTGCAGTGTTAAATCACACAACATTTACTTTACTTTTAGTTGACTAAGTATAGGTCAAAGAAACAACAAGTTTCATAAAAAAGGTCATCTTAGACTTAAAGGAGGCTGTGGCGCATATCAAAATAATAACTAGTTCTCATGGATAAGAACACCTCTTGTGCACAAGACAGTCAGTGTTAATAAAACTATGCTCCTTAATTCATACTTTACTGAAAGTTAGTTGTTAACAAATATTTTAATAATATTATACACATATACCATACACTTATTGGAAAAGCAAACGTGCATCGTACAGCGGTTTAATTAGTAGTGGAGTGTAATAGCGTATTGTATTTTTTTATTTGTGTACAGTGCCGTCTCGTGCAGCGCTCGAGGGCGACTCGTCGTGAAGTGCGCTAATTAACACAATCGTTTAAAAAGTTAATAACAGGCCTTGCTATGTACGACGCACGTGCGGCTCTTGGAGCGGTAGCCTCTTAACCTAACGCGTGATTAATAAAACTTAAATCATCGAAAATCAACGTATAATTAATAAACAAATAGAAACAATCAATCAATTAACAATTACTTGCATAATGAATCACCGAAACTATTTTGGTGACCTAGTAGTGAAGAATATTTTGAATGAGATGAATCAGAACCCATGTGAATAGGTACGGTAGTGTGATGTCATTAGAAATGTGCGGACTTCATCTACCTGTTGGAAGATTATTTGGCGTCAGTCCAGGGATTTATTCAAAACGTGGCTTTCAAAACACAGTAGCAGTACCTAGATATGACGGTCAGAGTACGAGAACGTCGTCGTGTCGCTATGTCCATCTATTGTAATATAATGAGAAGAAGTTAAGAACTCTCTGTGTGTGACCTTCTGAAATAGCTGAACCGATTTATATTATATTTGGTTATGTGGATACTTCAAACATGGGCTTTTTTTAAAGGAGTATAACGAGTGCAAAGGCACGGGCGGAAGCTAGTATACACCTATACATATGTATAACGAAAATAAAAATACATAAAAAGTTTGACTTGTAAAATATTATAGTATTCTACAAAACAATATCAGTGATTGTCGGCATTTTAATTTAATGTATATTAATAACTTAAAACAGACGCCATCCAGTTATCATCGTAATTTCAATTACGGTAGTACATTACTGGCAGCCTATTTTATTTTTCATTAGCTAATTGACACAAAATGATTATCTGACATCGTAAACTTTGGTGCACCAAACGCTGGTGAAATTTAAAGTCTCATTCGTAGGACGGGGGGACTAGCGTTTGATGTTTTACCGCGGCGGAAGCTCGATGCTACGGCAATTAAATTAATCGAGACGATGTAATTGAGCAATGTATTGTATGGTGGGCATGCCTGAACACGTGCGGAAAATGAACTAACTTGACCGCAACAAAATTAAGTCGCTCGTACAACTAGAAGGTAGCTGTGAAGCACAGGCGGCAGGGAGAGAAGCATCTCGCATTCAATTAGTTGTTCAGTAATCCGGCAGCGGCGAGCTTCGATACCAATTACGGGGTTATTACTGAAGGAACACGCGGTCGTGTTCAGATCAACCCGGACTACTATGCGGGTTTAAATCTATATATATGCTACAGAGACATCTTACTTGATTTTTCATTTTACCTGTTATCACTACTAGTATATATACTATAATAGTTAATAATATATACTATATACTATAATTGTTTACGTATTTGTCATAATAACATTACAGAAACGTTATACATAACATGATAGCTCCTCTTTAATATTATTTTGTAAGGTGTAAAAACATTTCTATATATAATAATATGTTTGTGTGTGTGTGTGTGTGTGTGTGTGTGTGTGTGTGTGTGTGTGTGTTAGTATAATGTTAAGCAATTCATCAACGTTACTAAGACATGGCGCTGAGTCACGGTGGTGATGATGTGACCATTGCGCGAAGGACGACGTCCTGACGAGGGGAGGGCAGGGGGTAGGCTGTTGTTTATTATTTACGACGAAGATGACGACAGGACGAATCTCCCGCGAGAATAGCACGCTCCGCCCGGTGTCGACAAACAAATTACACGACAAAGCAATCAATTATAAGGACAAGAACGTAGTTCATGCCTCTTGAATTGAACGCTTCGTCAACAAGAAGCTTTTAGTGGCGTCGAGGTGCTACGTGCTTCATGCAAACCTAACACCTTCACATTTTATGTCTTTCTCTGTTATTTTCCAAACAGACAAGATCGCAAATTGAGATAAAAGCGTTTTATTTTCTAACGAATTACATTGTCGATCAAGGAGGTACAAAGGTAATTTGGAGCAAATCGGAAGTGACGAGGTCGGGAGTCACAACGAGATTACAGGGATATCGTAGACCGTGGCGAGCCCGCTGCTTTCGTAGCGCTGTCTCTGTTAGGTTCTAACGAGTTTATCTGCCCCGCGGGCTAAAGCCTATACGATGTTCAGTAATTTCATCAATTCTTAGTGTGTATGCTGCCTTTGATAAGTGCTACAAAACTTTTATTTGTTCCTCCAATGAGTTTTTGAATTGCTTTTTAAGGTTGATAAAGATATTTGTATTTATATTTATTATGCAAGTACATATATCTTATAACAAATATTTTTCGTACAAAAAGAGGCTTAAAAATACTTCCATTTAACTAAAAACTATACTCATAATACAAATCGTTCTTCTATCTTTCTATTTAGTTTAATGGAAGTATTTTTAAGCCTCTTTTTTACGAAAAATATTTGTTATAAGATATACTATACTCATAATACAAATCGTTATTCTATGTTTCTATTTAGTTTAATGGCGTTTTCTTACATACATATGCTGTCGCCTTATTCCCGTCCTGGGTAGGCAGAGACGATAGCCATTTGCCACGATCCTGATACAACTTTCACCTCTTTCACCTCTTCCACATTTAGTCAGACAGTCCTTTTTCAATGTTTTGTTTATTTTGTAGGTATTGAAAAAAAAATAGCGATTATAGCTTTCCATACTTTTAAGGTTAATAAATTTATCTTTTGCAGAAACAAAAACTCTAATACTAATTACTTAGTTGATTGAATACCTACACGAAACACCGCTTTCGGATTTTCAGCGAAATGTGGCAAAGGGCGAGGGCGTGGCACAACTGGGCGGAGCACCGACACGCCTACATTGGCACGCCCTACCCGAAATTCCTCATTGGTTTTTTAGTTATATTGATATCACATAAAATTAATGATAACATTATGTGTACATAAGTTGAAGGACAGTAGAGACAGACAGTAAAGACATATTTATATATGTATATCATGGAGTGTGATATGTAGTGTGTGATATTATAAGCTATTAAATCTATAGTATTATAAGTGTTATGCAATGACTATCCTATATCTACCGGCTCGATAACAGGATCAAAATGGGACATAAATGATTCAGATACGATAGCTTAGTCCCCAGAAATGTTTTCGAATGATTGCATGCAGAGAGAATACTTGATACAAAAAAAGAAAAACAAAAATATGTGTATCAAATAACTGCTGCAAACAAATGCTGCTGCAAATCAAATAAAAAAAATAATTAGGATATAAATAATAACAATGAATTGAGATGATATAAACAGGAGAACTAATTATAACTGGCACCAATCTATCACCCAAACGGCTCTGCATACACAAATAATATTACTGATAGCCGTTACCCGTATGATCACTGCTCCGCTTTTAAGAGGCAGTGTGATGATTTATAGCTTATGTGGTTTATTTTTTTCTTAAGGAAGTATCCAATAAAATCATTAGAAATACATAACCATATTGCTAATTAGAAGTCTACATTTGAGTATATTAACTAGAAATGTCAATTTACAATAGAGGTGATAAACCTAAGTAGTCATCAATCGTTAATAAATAGTATATCTAAATATTCTATACAAAACAATAACAATCATTCAAGTTGGACTGATAGTTTCAGAGATTAGCACCTTCAAGTAAACAAAAAAGCTCTGGAGGTTCACTATATTAGTACAAAAGACAATAAAAATAATAATAGCTCATGTTGGTCGTAGGTCCTCGAGTTTAATATTTCAAGCTTAACCTGTATATGCCTGAACAGATATTGTATGATGGAAGGAAGGAAACTTTACATCATCGTGAGCATATATTTAAAAAAAACTGGATAAGACGAAGATTATGTCGAATGTCCATGTTGTGTCTACCCCCGCTGTAGATGAGAACTCGCATACATATAGCCTTAGGACAAATCGTCGAGCTAGGTAAGTCTAATTTCGAGAGAGAGGTCAATAGTCGAATCCAATACGGATGGGTGGTGATTGAAAAACTTCACAATGTCTCTTTTCGTGCAAAATACCTCAGTAAACCAGTGATGGCAGCATATATTTACAACTAAAACGTGGTCTCTGACTATGGACTTGATAAACAAGCTCAAAGTCGTTCAAGGAGCGATAGAGAGGGCTATGCTCGGGGCTTCTCTACCGTGATCGTATTAGGAATAAGATTGACTGACACTGACAAAGCGAAAAGGATCAGCATATTGAAATTTAATTATGAAATAGGTATACTAAAAGAAAAAAAAAATAATTAAAAGAAAAATCATTTCGATAACTAGTAGTAGTATAAAACTTTTACAAGATCATTTGGACGCAAATATTAAATAACAAAATAAATATACAGTACGTTATTCCGGGTTTAACTTTCAGGTAATAAATTTTCATTGTAATCAATGATCTATAGACATGCAATGAATGTGAGCATCAGCTGTCAGTCCTGGTGGCTGTGAGGCAATAACAGTTACGTAAACCCCAGCTGACATTCTTGTGACCTGAAATCACCATCTGAAATCATGTTGCGTCCCGTACTAATCTGTACTAATATAATAAAAAAAGTTTGTTGCCTTGAAAGCGATAATTTCAGGATCTACTAATACTTTCAAAAATATATATTTGTATTATTGTTTATTGAGGACGACTTTAGGGTCATATATCTATATTAACATATTTGTACATAATTTAAATTTTAACGAATTAGAATTAAATAATTATTATATAATTAATATTTTTTATATTGACATTTAATTATTCCATTCGAACTTTTTAATATTGTGAACTCTCCACGCGAAAGATTACTACTATTTTTAAATAAATAATTATTGTTGTACCTTCGCAACTAATATACTAATTACTGTAACTGACTATATTCTTGGAAATAAATAACTCAAGGGACCGGAGCAGAAGTCATGAATTATCTATTATATAAATTGAAATCTTAAAATATATTACTAACGTTTTAGGCGAGTTAACTAATTCATAAAGTAATGATGATGAGTCACCGGTGCATTGCAAGAAACGAAGAAGATAAAAATGTGAAATGAAGTTAAAAACTTTGTTAGATTACATAATTTGAACTTTACTAAATGCTTTTTATTATTTTAACACAATCTGCCTTGCACATTTAAGTTTGTAACTTTAAATGAATGGATCCGAAATGCAAAATAATCTTTTTGAATTTATATTGATTCACTATATTACTATTCACTATAGCAAAGGAAAATAAAAAGACCTGACATAAGTTTGTTCCCTATAACAATACAATTTTATTATAGCCTGTTCAGGAAAGTAAAAATCCCTTCTTTTTTTTACTTTAACCGATATAATTAAAAAAGGTTTTCTTATTTTCCAGAACGGGCAAAATTGTATTGTATTAATTATTGTAACTTCTATTCATAGAAGTCCATTATTACTGTAAAAATACATAAATTTTTAATCACATTTTCATTGATACCAAAAAAAAAACACCTTTCGCATTAACCTAGTAAATTTCAGCGGAATAATAGATTAGAGGCGATTGGCGCTTCCCCGATCATAGCAAGCAGAGGAATACCGGGGTGCTTTTTAGTCGGTAAGAGTCCGACATACCCCTTCCCCCACCCTATGGGGGAAGAACATTTCAGCCGTATACGTATTTTGTGTTTGCTTTTATGTTCCTATCTGTTGCGACCTTAATGTGTCTTCTTTTCTACACAAATGGTAATTTTTTAAATTAATTGTTAATTGTCACATTTCGTCACTGTTGATAGGTCATTAATTTATTCTCACTGTTGAAAAAGATCTATTTCCCTTTTAGAAAATAGTATTAAACTGTTTTGGCTATACTTTTTATTGACAATGCACTGTTGTTTTCTACATTGCATGAAGTTGAGATAAGTCGCATAAAAGTCTAGAAGACTACGAAAGTACATATATGTATATTTGAAACATGGAAGAGTATTTATTTATTGGTCCCAGTGATGACGGCGAGAGCCGGGTGCGGTCGAGCGGTGCTTTTATCGAAATTAGCAGGCGCGCCCGTGGTACGGCGCACCCCAATCGTAAAAACACCATCACGAGCTCGGCATCGACGACGGCACTTGCGCCACACCTAGCTGTCATTCCCTATCAAGTCACCCCATGACATGTTATTATTTAGTATCATGTTTACCAAGGGTTACAAAATGAACACTTTGAAGACATTCAATACCATGTTAGCAACTGATAAATAGTATGAATACAGGAAATACTTCATAAAAATTGAATTATTTTGTAAAACATTTTGACTAAAATAAGACTTTCTTAAGTCCTACATCTTCTAAGTATCTAAATCACAAGGTTCTCTAAAGGGTGAGTTAAAGAGATTTATACAAACTGCAAAATTATGTTAAATATTCTATCAGGTTAACTGCTAAAGAAAGTAACATTATAAAGATCTACATACGATACAAAAAGGTTTCTGAGGGTTTTCTTTTTATTTCATAGGCTTCGAACACGTGTGTGGCCGACCGCTATACGGCAACTTTCACTTCAATATCAGACCAAAAAACCAGTACAGTTGAGTGCAATGCACTTTCTTTTTAATAAAATACTTTTAATTTTCTACATACAAGGGTAAAAGAATGTTCTAGTAAATGTTGCGACGCGCCGGCAAATTCATGTGTAGTACCGGACTTTTTATTCTGCCAACTAACAGGAATAATGGCCTTATCCTAATTTCAAGTGAACAATAGCCGTTAGTTGATCTGAATAGTAATGGCCCTAAATCTATGACCGAAATGCACGTCTGATAAGTCGGTCATGCGAACGAGGTAAGTCTTGCACTATGTATTATATTGATTACGTGTAATATATATGCATAGCAATTCGTTGCGCCTGATTCTATATTTTATCGACCTGTCAAGACAATTAATATAGAAAAGTAAAATAGGTAGTGGTATCAATTGAATCAGCGCATTTGTCACTAAAACTAACTTAGCGGTTTCATTTATTTGTTAATAAATAAGTAATAAATAGGTTGGTAGATGGTAATTTTTGTGTGTATTTCCATGTGAGAAATTCAAAGATAACCTAAATACGAAAAGATATCTTTGGCAGTAGACCAACTTGTAATGGAACACCGTGTGGTTTTAGTCGGTTTGAGTTCGACATATAACTTGACCGTCAGCTCCGGAGATGCCCTATTGGGATTTCCACACGAAAAAAAAGACAAATTTAAGAGAAAAGTGTAGCCCTTAGTTTTACTGGTTATAGTTTATAGTACAGTTACTTTTGCTCGCAATTCAGTTTACTAGTTAAACACTATAAAATATTGGAAATATATGACTGGCCACTATAGAATACGTTTACAATTTTGAATTTGTAACACAAAGAAATTAAAAACAACGAAATAGTAACTACATGTAAACAGAAGGAAACGAAATATGAAGGATGCGAAGGTGGTGAAAATGTGAATATATTATACGGCAACGTAATCACACGCACGCAAGAAACGGGGGGCGGCTTATAACTGTGCCCGAATAACGCTTCCTAAAACCAATAATTCACCTCTACCACACTTTCATTTTGAGCAATTCTCAAAAACAAAAAAAGGAATATTTTACTTAGGATTAGGCAAACCAATAATAAAAAAGTATAATGTATTTATTAGTTACTTCCTTGTATTTTGAGAGTCAGCCTACTAAGGAAAACACAATATAAATATTATGGGTCACTCGTCGTAACCCAAGTAGTTGTCAAGGTGACAGCGAATGCTATATTGCTAGGTGCCTATTTGATGATATGGACATAGGCGGATAACGACGCTATGTAATGAAGTGGCACGTTAGAACATGGGGTTGCGACCGGCTGCTTCAATTTCTCGCTAACTGAACCCTTAGCGCAACGACCTCGGGGCTTTTAGAACAACCCCTTGCTAGACAAACGGCGGATATATCTTGAATTAATTTGGCAAACGATATACCTGGGTTTTCTTAATAGCCACATATACAATAAGGTTTTATATATGACATATAATAGGCAACAAAACCAGTGACTAAATCTCAAACACTGCCATTTTTTTTTGTTCCCTGATAGCGAAATTTAATTTTGAAAGATACAAAAATTGCAAGCTCATTTTCAGAAAATAAACGAAAGGAGAATGAGCAAAGCCAATCTAATTATACCGCTAGACGTGGTAGAGGACAGCGAAATAGCTTCCTTAATTCTTCTGTTGTAACGGTGAGCAAACTTATATTTTTGAAATGATTAAGCAAAAACCTGTCTAATAGCTTATCAAATAAGTGTAGTCAAAAAGACTAAGCCAATTTTATTAGAATTGGTTTATGATTATCTATTAAAATATTTATAACGTTACATCTACCTTTTTTATTAATTCTATTCCACTAAACGCCATTCACTCAACTTGAAACAATGTGCTTTGATACTATATTTATTGCAATTGGGTACCTAAGTTATATATATTGAAATAAAAGCATTAATTACATACTTGAAATTATTGTTAAAAAAGAATATGTAATGTTTAAAGCAACGCAATGAATTAAGCGTGAAATAACAAATCTTTTTACCGTGTTCAGTCAACAAGCGGGTTTTATAGTGCGACAACCTCTAACGGTAATTTGAATTCATTAGTTAAGTTTAGTGCCCGTACAAGAAACTATTTGATTTTTACAAATAAAAAATATTTAGCAATACTTTTTGCCGATATACTTGAGATTTGTTTAGTAACTTGAGTTTTAATTGTGTTATAATCGTTCTAGACTCCGTTCCGGCGTGTCGTTAGTTCATGTCCTAAATTTAATAAATATTTATTAAGTAAAGATAGTTGGAGTTTAGCAAGTTTGAAGCAGAGCGATGAGAGGTGAATGCACGCATGAACTGTGTCACGCGCCAGAGAAATACTTCGAAGTGGATACCGTTAGTGGAACGCGGTCAAGCCGGCAAGCAGCGGTACCGTGCCTTTTCGCCACCTCACCATCACCTTTCATTGTGGTTAGATAGTGAGTAATGTATAAATCTGTAATAATGTTGTAATCAGTAACTTACTTCAATTAAAATAATTATAGGTGTTTTGAATTTTGAGGAAAACTGTTTCCTCTCATCTTTCCAAATATATAAAGATGTGAATATAGAGAACTCCGACGGAGGGACGTGATGGCAGAGGCGCAGCTTGTCTCAGAGCGTGGTAATCGGAGCGTTTCTAATACCCACGCTTTGACTCAGTTTCACCGCACGCTTCTTGCCTCCGTTCCTTTTTATTCGTTTTGCGAATCTGTTTGAAATATGATAACGTTCTGTCAATTGCCGAGCTGCCTAGGTTCTCACGAAACTTCACACGAAGTTCTTACAGTCGGTTCAGTTAGCTATTGAATTCCCGTGATTACTGCGAACGGTTCAACAGTAGGCAAATATCGGTTTACACAAGCCAGGAATACTGGATGATAATTATAGCGAACATGACAATAGTAACGAAATGCTGTATTAAAAAAAACGGCAGTATGATAATGAGCGTCTAAAAGCGGACAAATGAATATTTTTCAAAATAATTACGATGGTTGCGGCAGGTGAGGCGCGAAGTACAGGTGCGATGCAGCTAGAGCAACAATTTGCATCACAAATGCGGGTGGGAGTCGCGTTGCGCCGCTGGCCCAGCGCCCAGTACCCGCGGTTGCAAATCCCCACTCGCACCAGACAATATCACAATCAGCATCGCGTGGACGCTTTTTAGATACCATGTGATTGCCGATTGTGAACGACAATAATCATTAAGAAGGAATGCATTTAAGGGCAGGAATCACAGAACTGTGGTCAGCATGTCAAAAGAAACTGTAGTCAAAATTCAAACATCAAACTATTAGCATTTTTATTTTAAAATGTGTAGGTTGAAATTTGAGAACCAAAAAGCAGTTTTAACGTCGCGTGAATAATACCATAGTTAAATTATGTATACACATCAAACAACAACATTACACCTTAACAATATTTACATGTGACCAATATCATAACAGCTACATTTTATTATATGCATTATTAATAATTCATTATTTATGGTAGGACACATTACACCTCCTTGATACGCAAGGACAATATTTCTTTTAAAGTAGCCTAACGTCTAAAACGGTACTTGAAGCCGCGGAAAGCAAAGGATCTAAACGAGTAAAAGCGTCCGAGTTGAAAGGCGGTGAATTAATAACGAACTTCTCCCGCGACGCGTGATGACGGCCAACACGAGTAGCGCATTAGATGCCAACATCCGAAATTTGCAAAATATCTAGCTAATTATTGTTTCATACTTTTTTCGTGCAACGGAAACGTGAAATTGTTTACTTTAAAAACAGGAAACTTAACTTTTTACTTAATCTTTTTGTATTCAAAAGTATGACAAGAAACGGTAAATACTGATGCAAATTATTTGTGTCGATTTCACCAGGCTTACGGTTAATTATAAAAGAAAGATCAATTAGAACGCCTCAATGTTTTTTGAAAAATAATATTTATTTTAGAATACAAATGTACGCAAATCCAAGAGTACTAATATCTATTTCACATAAACTGTATTAAGTCAGTAACTAAAAATATTCAACAGCAGCTGCTAAAGATGCGAAAAGAGAAATTGAAACGCAGGTTAGTTCTGACAAATAGAGTCAATTTATTAAATTGTAAGCCAGAGATCTAAGTTGAAATATGAGGACTATTTGAAATAAACGATGCAATCAGTGGTGGCTTTAAGAGATTCCACCTTGCTGCCTTCATTTTTACCCTTTTACTAGTAGTAGCTGTAAACACTCGTTAAAATAGGATTGATGACGATAAAATCATAGTTTAGATAGATAACTCAACAAATTTTGCAAAAATGTTCCCCGTTTTACACCATAAGAATATGTGATATATATCAAAATGAGTTGGTTTGCAAAGACGAGTTCAATATTGAAATAAATCTAAGGTGGAATGACTCCGTTCGAAATTAACCAGGGCATCGTATAAAGCGTTAGCTTGGGAGAAACGGGCGATAAAGCGGCTCTTAATTAAATCAAGAGACACGTCTCGTAGCAGGTTACCTCAATCACACGCCCCCAATAAACCCATGTACCAAACGAATATGTCTTATATCATGTCAAATTAAGTACGAAAACCACGGCTCCTTTGGCAAAATTTTGTGAAAGCCAAGAGCGTAGACAACATATGGACAACGGAATCATGAGGACAATATCTTAGGCTTAAACAGAAAGACACTCTTCATCTTAACACAATAATAACGTTTTGTGCTGAAGTTCTCTTAACCCATAAAAATATAGATTGGTTATAATAATAATAATAAAACGGGTAGGCGTGGTGGTTCATTTCACAAACTATGAAAGTCTGGAACTTTGAAGCAGCCGGGTGGTTGGCTGCGGAGCGGTCGTTCTCATTATTTCTATAACAAGCTCGCGACGAACCCCGCTCGCTCTCGGTTCCTGAATCCGGTCACGGCAATTAATTAACTGGCTAAACGGTGTTATATATTCTGATGTTTACGTTACTCTCCAGCAATAATGTCGCATGCATCGCAATGACAGCACCACCGGTACTCACATTAATTAATAAATAATCAGCTGGGCTCAGCTCACTTAAAAATTTAAGAGTTTCATTATTGAACTCGTTATCGTCACTAACGTTCCGTGCATACAGATTGCTCATATAGAAGAAGTAAGAAAAGGTTAATTAGATACCACCTTTGTCTGTTTGTGTACTAACAATAAGAGACTTGTGTGATCGAAAAAGTACAATTGACATACAAAGTTTCGTGATGAGGTAGCTTTATAGTTACCTGATAAAATAAAATGATATGATAAAATACAAAATACTGTTTTTAAATTGTGGGGTCAGCTGTTGTCGATTTTAATAAATTATTTATATTAATGTCCTCCTATAACATTTTTTATAAACAAAGGTGGTCATTCCAACCACAAGGAACAGTAACGGCATGGACATTTCGGTGTCGTAACAGCTGGCAGTGGTTGTTACTCAAATTAGTTAACAATGACACATTTCGCTGGCAAACAAACAGAGGACTCCTAAATAGACCGAACGCTATTCTCGACCTGCTGGCGTCACACGACACACCGTGCTGACTCATGAACCGTCGCAAACACCTCAAGGTAATATACCTTTCGGGAACGCGGGATAGCGCAACCTATTCTAGTTCCCTCATTGATTGCACACACTTGCAAATTTTATAATATATGAACTGTACATAATGTTCGGTGTTGTTGATCACTACTGTGACTCTGGTATGCTTAATTCAAACATGAATTACTAGTAGTAGGTATTTACCTCCCAAAAAAAAAACATTCTTACAATTCATTTTAGATTTAGATTTAGACGCCTGACAAAACATCTAACTGAAAACATATATAATGTGGTGTAATTTATATTGAGGGTATTACTGATAATTCTGTTGATTGAGGGTAATACGTAGACATGAATTTATAAACTAAAACAAAGGAGAATTATTTACACTGAGTTGACTGTAGAAATCGTAAAAAAATGTGTATACATATAAAAAGGATTTATCTAGTGTAAATGAGTGAACAAGTTTGTTCGATAGCATAGAAAAGTAGCGATAGTAAGGTAATACGCATGCATGCGAGTCGAGCGCGTCCTACTTGCGTTACGCAACCGCATCGTGCTCGGCGCCGACACACACCAGGACGTTGATCTCGTGCTTGAACTTGAAACAGCACTTACAACGCGATAAAAATGTATCTTGTAAATGTACAACAGCAAATTTGGCACAAAAAATCAGCTACTGATCAGTAATAAGTAGCTGTAAATTTTATCTAGCTATGTAAAAATAATTAGCTTTGCTGTCCTATCATGCACGTATGTATGTATATGTATATATACAAGGAGTTTGGTAAAGAGAGCAACACCCGTACTAAACTCGGTAAATTTGGGTATATAGGCACCAGTCTAGGTATATACACTGCGAATGAGATTTTCATGAAAATAATTTTACATCATATCAACGCATCAAACGTTGGCCGGAAATTGTAGGAAATTGCACGAGAAAATGAGTCCGGCCGTTTGAGAGGTCCGACTTATGCGAGAAGCATTTAGAATTCCCCATGCATAGAATGGTTGAAAAATAATAATTACACATGTTTAACTGAGGTAACTCATATAAAAATAAAAATCCTTTGTTACAGTGTACAAATATTCCATTTAACAAAAAAGAGGTATATATCAATCACAAGAACAGACGGACGGTTGCGGACGAGACCTGGTCGAGCTAAACATTTCTTTGAATAATGAATGTAGTTAGGTATCATGCCCCGTAACTGGACGTGATATACGCCATCGTCGGCCGCATGCATAATTTCACTTATTTTATGTGGTTAATTGTCGAAAATGACCGCCAGTGAAATATATTATGGTAAACCGACGCCGACACCGCTGGTGGCGGTTAATGTATTCCGTAGCCAGCATGCCCCGCCCGCCCTCGCCATCGAACAAAGTGTTTGTGTGCTCTATATGTAGGCAGTTATTGTATACAATACACTATAGAGCCATATTAAAAAGAAAACTGAAGAGAGCTTAAAGAATTTAAATATTGATAATATTCCAGTAAGACTATAAACCGCTGACTAAAACTGGCTGACAACATGACTCAAGAAGGTTAAAACAGAATAATAAAACTAAGTGGTGGAAAACAAGTATATACATATATACTATATAAGACGAGAATATAAATTTCTAGGGGATAGGTTGGTCGTCGTTTATGTGCACAATTGCGGCGGCTCGCGTCTACAATGCGCTACATTACAATTTTTCAAAGCAGACGCAGGCGACAGAGCATAACAAAAGAGCTAGGAAGTCGCAAATAAACGAGCGTTGCGGTGAACAAGTTGTACACCTATCATGCCTACTACGTCGTAGGGTTACGTTGCAACTCGGCACCTCATTTGAGCCTAATATGTTACTTGCACTCACTCGAAGGGCATGGGTGATTTCATTTCATTACATTTTGTAAATACTTTATACCGCTATATTCGTGAAAGGGGTTGCACCATGAATACCTTTTATATATAAAGACTATCCAATTTGAGTAATGTAACTTTCGGACATTAAATACAAACTCTTAAAAAGCTGAAAGGTAAGGCGTACAGAGTATCTCTATCTATATTTAGCGCTATCCAGCGCTACGATGAAAACGGGGAGATCGGGTGGTGAGATATGTTCAGCGGCGGACGCCCGACCGCATACTTCTACTATAGACGCGCAGTGGAGGGACAGCGCGCAAAAGGCGTCCGTCCAAGTTGCAATGGCAGTTACATCAAAACCGTGGTTACCTTTGAAATTTCAATGCTTCAGTGGCGGGCGCCCGACCGCGTACGTCTGCGATAGACACACACTGGAGGGACAGCGCCTCAATACCTAACACTACAGTACCTACCTGCTGATGGTGTTAAGTTACTTCATCTATAATTATATAGATGAAGAATGAAAAACAGTATATACACTACCGTCCAAAAGTTTGGAAGCACACCTGATTTCAAACAAAACAAAAGATTGCCGACTCCCTGCGGTAAATAATAGCAATAAAATAAAGTTTTATGACCTTTTGTGATTTTTTAACACAAAACAAAAGGATTACTAGTGCATATTCCTTGAGTTTTAACAAATTCCTGGATTTTGACGAAACACGTGTTTTATTACTTCATCCGCCGGGGACTTTCTTTCATGCATTGATGCGGTTTTATTGAAAATATTTTGTAGTTTTATCTTTTTTGGACCTTATTTAGTCACACTTGAGCATTAGAACGCGAAGGTTGTGATATTAACATCGTCTGTATTCAAAAGATTTCGACTACTTCCTTGACCGTCTTTTTTTATTGAAAATGGCAAAACGCAAGCAAATCACACTTGAACAGCGAAGCGCTATTTGTACTCTGCGTGAGGAAGGCTACAGTGAACGCCAAATCGCAAAAAAACTCGGAATTTCTTGTAAAGGTGTCCACTACACCCTCGCTAGAAAAAAAGAAACTGGCAAAAATGAAGATAGAAAAAGGTCTGGTAGGCCCAAATCCACTACAAGTCAAGAGGATAACTTCATCAGAGTTCTTTCTAAACGGAATCGTCGCTTAACTGCACCACAAATTACCGCATCTCTGAATGAAACGCGAGGAACACCCGTGTCAATAACAACAGTTAAAAGACGACTACTGTCTGCGGGGCTAAGAGGTTGTGTTGCAGTTAAAAAACCAAAACTAACAATTCGGCATAAGAAAAACAGACTAGAATGGGCAAAGGAACATAAAAACTGGACAATAAACCAATGGAAAAAAGTTCTTTGGAGTGACGAATCGAAGTTTCAGATTTTCGGGTCCAATAGACGTGTTTTTGTGCGCCGATCTAAAGGAGAGAGAGCTTCAGAAGCTTGTACAGTGCCTACTATCAAACATGGTGGTGGTAATGTCATGGTTTGGGGGTGTTTCGGCAACAATAAACTCGGAAGTCTTGTGAGGATAACCGAAAAACTAAACAAGGAACGCTATTTGAAAATTCTTAAGGATTTCGCCATACCCAGTGGACTGAATCTTATTGGTCCTGGGTTCGTTTTTCAGCAAGATAACGACCCGAAACATTCGTCCAAACTGTGCCAGAACTTTTTAAGGAAGAAAAAAGATGTGAAAATCATGCAGTGGCCGTCTCAATCACCTGACCTTTCTCCCATTGAACTTGTTTGGGATGAACTAGATAGAAGGGTGAAAAATCAATCTCCTACGAGCTCAGAACATTTGTGGCAACTATTACAGAGCGAATGGAAGAAGTTAGATGAACAGTATTTTATGAAATTAATTAGTAGGATGCCTAGAATATGCGAGAAGGTAATTAAAGAGAGGGGTGGACACTTCGATGAAGCTAAAATTTAATTTAATTTTTATATTACTTATTTAATTTCATTGTTGTAGAAGTGTGTTTTGTCTATTTTTTTAATTCTGTATCAATAAAAAAAATTTAAGATGGCTTACTTTTATTTTATTTGATTTTATCTTGTTGCTTCCAAACTTTTGGACGGTAGTGTATATATATGTATATATATACTAGCGGACCCGACAGACGTTGTCAAAAAATTAAGTTAAAAAAATTCTTGTTACTAAATATTTTTTTTATTGTACCACCCTATTATATACTGATATATAAATTATCAGTTTAATAATGACCAGTACGTCTCTTATAGGCTGCAAGTCCTAAGTCACCTTTTAAACACGCGACATAGTTCCAGCTATATTCTACTATATTCATTTCCCGAGATAAAATCTTTTACTTTCGGACAGGATTAACTCGAAATATTTCCTTAAACGCTTTGATCACCTTTTTCGTATGAATACTACGTGGACATATCTTTTTCTGTCACAAACACTAACGCTATCATCACAGAAATTCGGTTCTCTTTATCACATATTAATATTACAAAAATATTTAACACCGAATGACGTCAAAACGAGTCAACACAATAATGTCTGTATTATAATGTTATTATAAGTCGGTTATGGACTCTCTATCGCGTGTATATTTAACGCAGAGGCTCCGCCATCTCAAATATTTCGTGAGAAAAAAACAGTCTATGAATATTATATACGTGGGACACTCAGAAAGTTTTGCGAAAATAAAAAAAAGTGTTCGTTCTATAGGTAAATATTCTTTTTATTAAATCTTTTCAAAATACTCTCCACTAGCCTCTATACAAAGTTTCATGCGTCTGAACCAGTTTTCGAAACAGTTTTTCCAGTCCGCCGCAGACACCTCGTTTACAGCCTGCTCGAAAACTGACAGCGCATCTTCCGGCGACGAAATTTGACCCTTTCAGCTAATTTTTAATTTTCGGGAAAATTTCTGCCAAGCATTTGGTAGTATACCATTCGGCGTTGATGCTTCTTTGGTTCCGTAAAGGGATTGACACCAAGTAGCTAGTCAAATTAAAAAGCTATCGATCAAAATCTTCCACCCGCTTCTAGATCGCTTCACTTTGGTAGGCGTTGATTCGTTTTGAAACACCCAAACCGTCGACTGGCGCTTCGTTTCTGGATCTTATTGATAAATCCAGGACTCATCACCTGTAATGATGTCGTAAACACGTCGAGACGAGCCTGCTTCAAATTTGTTTATCATATCACTGCACCATTTCACCCGCGCCTGCTTCTGAGCATCGGTGAGGTTGTGCGGCACCAAGCGTGAAACTATCGAAACACGCGAAGATGCATGTGCAGAATCTCTTGAAGGCTTCCCGATCCAATCTGCAGTATGTGTTGAATCTCCTGATACGTAATTCGCCTATTGTCTTGAATTAAATTTTTCACAGCTAGCACGTTTACCTCCGTAACAGCCGTCAAAGGGCGACTACGTTTTACGCCTACGCCTTGGAAGGGCTATCATCCATGAATGCAATTTAAAGTCTATCGTATGATTGGTCCGGTTTAATTAGCTCGCAAAAAATGAGGGAAATTTTGAAATTGGAACGTACCTATTTTTTTAACTTATAAATAATCATTATTTTTATAATAGTTTGTAACTGGCCAGTCTCTCATACAAAAAAAAAATGTTTTCACAATACTTTCCGAGTGGCCTGGTATATATATAAATAAGAATGATAGATTTCAAATGTTATGTTTTTTTTTATTGTAAAAGTATTTATGGATAGGCTAAGTTTAATAAAATTGTAAAAGTTTATACATTATACTACATTATTAAAGAAAAATAAATATAGGGGATCTTTGTGAGAGCAGTAGAAGTCAAAACATCAGTTTTAAGAATATTTCTCTGTGTGTATGTTTGTACACGCATCAGGCTAAAAATAATGCATAGAATGAGTGCAGTTTCCACAAATGTATTGCTAGAGATAGATTTATCTTAAAATATAAGCTCCATTTTACGTCTTTGCATTAATAAAAATATAGATACTCAATTGTAAATTCAACGAGCACGAACTATAACTATACTATTATGTTACAATAAATTAAATCTGACAACCTTGAACCGTAGTCTAATATTATAATGATATGTACATGATTATTTATTTAGATTTTGTATTTTGTATTCGGTTAGTCTGATAATTAATAGTAATGGTACTGGTCAAGGGCTCTGTTTCCGCATTACTCATGTTCGGTCCGTGGAGCATGGAGCCAGTCTAGCACCTTTCAGAAGTACTGAAGCCCCTTGGGGCGTTAGCAGCCAGCAGGGAGTTACTGTGCCCCCCGATCATTTGGAGAATTAACCCGTTAGCTGAGACTAGGCGCTCCAGCGACTGGTGGCATTCATAAATGAGACCAGAGTTCATGGTATTGCCAATTAGAGCTCTCAGTTCACATTATTTGATAGTATTCGGATGTTGTACTCCTTGATGCCTCTTGACATAACAGGATTGGCTGCGTAGGAACAGTGTTCGCTTAGCTCCAGTGATATTTTCATGTTTAAGTCTAGTCTTGGAACCATCCGTGTATATCCGGACTTTATCTATGCCGGAATGGTCACTATGATTGTCATGCAGTCGATATCTTTTTTGGCAGGTATGTTGTTTTGCAATCCTGCACATGGGGCAGCTATCAGAGGTTGGTACTCCACTAGTTGATTCCAAATAGTGGAATACATAGTAGTATAATGTAATAAGAATATCCCCACTCTTAGTTATGCCACACGCTCAGATGTTTCAGTCTGATAGCTGCCATAGCTGCCTCTTGTTATAGGGACAGGTTTGGTGCTAGATCAAGAGCCACTGGGGTGGCACAAGGGTGGCAGTGAGTGAAGTGACACAGTCGTACAAGCGAATTGCTGCAACTTGTTGCTAACCAAGATAACTAAGTTCTCTGCCACACCAAACAATAGCACTAAAAGTAATTATTGGCGTTATCACCGCTTTATAAAGCTAAAAAGTGATTTTCTGTAAAAGCTTTTGTCGAGAAGTCGCAAGCACTGGGAGAATATAATGCAACCTTTCTTAAGTTTTACATCTAAGAGTCTATTCCATAGGAATTTGCTATCAAGTATGACTCCCAGGTATTTGACCTCTGTGATTAGAACTAGACGTGTGTCGAATAGTTTTGGCAACTTTAGATCACCTAAACTACGTTTGTTTGTGAACATTATCATTTCCCTTGTTGTTGGGTTCACTATTAGATTGTTTTCATGAATAGCTACAAATAGCGAAAACCCATGGGTATAGGAAGTTATTGGTTGTGTGCATATATGTATTCTTGGAATATAAGAACAAACACTTTAGCAGCAATTTTTTTATATATATGCTAATTTATATGTTTTATTATACCGTAGGATCATTTAATCAAATTATTATTTATGTTGTATGTAAGTTTATTCACTCAACCCATTTAAAGATCTCGAGCCAAGCAAAATTTTACATCCCAAAATAAATGTTATGCAATATTATTTGACAAGTATGACTAAAATTCATTTTCAATATCAAGGCCTTGTAGGAATAGCAGATATACAAAGAAGATATAAAGAATACCATTAAGAAGCTTGGTTCATCAATTTAATTATAACAGATAATAAGATAATACTTAACGAATAGTTATTTAAAATTATGATACTGCGATGTTTATTATATATATACCTTAAGTATACTTATAATGTCTGGTATTTTAATTATCATATATAAATAATCATATATTTTTTTAGCAATAAGACAAAAGTTAAACATAATTAATATATGCATATAAAATAATTAATACACTACTTTGGGGGAAGCCTTTGTCTAGCAGTGGGCGGCGATAGGCTGATGATGATAATGATATTATGATAGAGAAAGTACGCCATCTATCTGTCTGTAATCTTTTCACAAGTACACCGATTTAATTAGTATATGGACGTAGGCTAGTTTTAACCGTAATAACACCCGGACGAATTTTGAAGCTAGTACATAAATATAATTTTTGATGATGATAGCGTGGTTAGTGATCCTGGTCGTTGAGCCAGAGGTCGTCGTAGGTTCGAATCGAATCGAATTCGAATCGATAAACAAATAGTTGCCTAAGTCTCCTCGCGACACAGGCTTTAGCCCTAATAGATTTGTCGTTAAAAAATCGAATGCTAATTTTAGAATTAATATTCTCCTTTCTCTCAATAATTTTATCTATAATAATTAAATATTATTATAAATAAAGGAATGCAACTATATATATATATATATATTTGAAAATGTTTAATATTGGAAATATGCAGTTTAGTTTTTGCATATTCAGTTAATTTAATATTATTCCTAATATTACAAATTTATAATTGAAAAAGTTTGTATGGATAGATGGATGGATATGTTTTTTCCTTGTCACGTAAAACTACTACGGGCATACAAACTAAACACACAACAAAGAAATTACCTCAACTATAAATATATATATAAATTATAAATACTAACTATAAATTATTTGAAATAAGCTTTGATTGGAAAGTAGTATGGTAGTTCGTGTAATTTAAAAAAAAGTTACGTGTTACAGTGATCTCATTTATTATTATTAATAATATTTAAATATGTCAGTTCAGCGGGTTCAAATTAATAACAGTAAGCTACTTTTATTTATTGTTAGAGTATTTATGTTATTCAATGACAGATGACTGAGACCGACAGTTAACGCAGTCACGTAATGTATGTTGACACATATTTTAAGGCTAATTTAACTAAGGACCTCAACGTGGAGTCATTCGGAATGAGTTGCAGGAGATGATAACAATCATGAATGATGAACTTGAAATGAAAGGCATGAAAGTAAATGCGAGTAAGCGAGTAAAGTAGCAATTGAAGCCGCTTGATACTTTTTAATTTAATTATATTTTTCTAAAGAAAGGGATATTAATTAAACAGATGGGTTGGGGAGTATAAGCAATAGCTCAAACAAAGTCAGGGTCTAACTAACTACATCATATTATGATAATTCTTAATATGATGTAGTTAGTTAGAGGACTCGGACTCCGGTATTTAATGATTTACAAATCATTAAATACCGGTAGAGCCGACTGCGGGGTCACGTTCACGAAAGCGGCTCTACCGGTTTAATATCGACCTAGAAATTCTATTGGTTGCTAATACAAAAACGTAGAGTGAACCGCTGGGAAAGCATGTGATACTCACAATAACTCAAAAGAAAAACTTCTTATTATCTTTCTATCCATAAAACTATGAAAAAGGTAGAGAATATTATGAAATTAAATAAGTTAAAATTGACGAAATAAAATATGAAAATTGACAAATTATATACACATTACAAACCTTTATTATAATGATGTATTTTCAACTGACTTCAAAGAGTAGGAGTTTCTCAATTCGACTGTATTTTTTATTATGATATTACCTCAGAACTTTGGTCTGGTGCTTCCCGTATGGGCCCTTTTTAATTTGGCCAGTTCTGATAAATGGCATCCATAAGAAAACCATATAAGTCTTAAAGCATTAAGCACGTGCGCGACAAATGGAGGACGACAACCGATTTCGATGATTCTTTTTCTTTTTTTATTGGAAAGGATGTGCTTCAAGGGTAGTTAAATGAGAGTTTGGTCCAGTTGTGACAACGGCATCCATGAGAACACCATATAGTTTTAAACTGTATGATAGACGCATTGAAGTCAGTTGTCTACATTTTAAATTCCGATTATAGTTCTAAAACGTAATGGGTATTAACTCATTGACTATATCAATATAATAATATAATTATGGACTTTCCATATGCCGTTACGACTTAATATTTGACATTACAACTATATGTGTGTTTTGTTATATAAATTATCACAGCTTAGCTGTAAATAAACAACGACAAGTAAAAGAGAAAGTCTATTACAATTTGTAACTTGAGATCCTTTCCGGCAGCGGCAGCGGCTGTAACAGAAGTCGTCACTGGTGACAACCACTGGTGTAAGTTAATGTATCGTTTTGGCAATAGTTTTAGCGAAACATCTGCCTGTGCATAAGCTCGTTCCAGGCATGCCGCAGCTGCGCCGTCTAAAGCGAGCGCCGGCTCAAGTAGGGCTCCGCCGCCCTCTAACACAACCATAATAACAAAATATTGTCACTCGCAAGTTTCAAAACAACACTACACCTGAGTCACTTCACAGTCGTCAAGCTCGGGTCGTCGCTACATGTCTCCCGCGAAGTACGTAGCGTTCGAGCAGCGAGAGTCGCGGAACTGACGCGGCGCGCACCTGCCGCCGACCGCGCCCCCCGCGCCCCCTCTAGGGCCACCTACAGACTCGTCAACAAAGCTGCTGCAGCGGTCGCTCTGCATCCACTAGTTTACAGACTATAGTCGGCTTAGTTTTTGAATCACAAAATTCGTCAGTGACTATCGGTTGCAAGTTGCCTCACAATTAGGTACAATGAGTATATTTAAAATCAATAAATTACTTAAAACACACCTCTGCAGTAAACTTAAACAAATATTGGAACATATGATGTTTATTTAACATAAGCCAAAACATCACAGGGTTAAACAACTTCCAACTAATAAAAAAAAAAAACAAAAAGACAATTATTCTTGGTGGCAAGTCATTTGCCAGAGACAATCCACCACTGAATATGACTGAAAATTAATTCGACAAAGTTTTCCATACAAGAGGCGTCGTCAATGGTACCACGTGACCAATTTTACAGACCCTCCTTATTTTAATAATTCAAACGTTACGTCTCTCAAACAATTAACAGCGACTTTCAAACTCAACAATTAAGGAACTCTCAACAATAATTAAGGCTCTCTAAGCAAGCAGCTAACACAAACCCTATGCACAACTTTATAGTAAATTATATACCTACTTTGATTCTGCAAATAACTTTTGTCAAGCAAAATATTAAAAAGAAAATGTCATCGAAGTGCGTGATTCAAACTAGAATCCAATTTATGAGACTGTCCCCAAGGGATATTGTGAAACAATGATAAAACTTCAGAAAAAAATCTTTTCTGAAGTTTTGCGACGCGACATCGACATGTGAAGACTAAACAAGTTGTTCGGTATTTTGATTTTAAAGAAAATATTTAAACATATTTTAGCATGTTGTACACATATGTATGCATAAAAATTCACTAATGAAATGATATAAGTGGAAAGTATATGCCGCAGAAATTAATTTGCTATAAACACTGGTATTAATAGACGCGAGACAATAAGCCACCCCCGGTAAACTCCTAGTGCGCGACCTAATGCCTTACAGCACGCGAGCAGCGTCGTCGTCGCACCCCCGACCTCCAAAACGTGTTTTTCATTTACATATAACCGTATATACAAGGTGATATCACAAAGCACTCGTTGAAACTTCAAACAAAATAAATGTAAAATAAAAAAACACTAATGTATAGCAAACAAATACAAGAGAAACAAACAAAGTCGCAAAGAAATTGGTGTCATCAATTATTTCAAGATATAAAGGTTTGTAGGAAGTAAGTCCATCACGACAGCAACTGTTATTCTTGTGGTAATTAATTTTCTTTTCCTTGGTCATTTAAAATAAGCCTTTAATTTTTTGACATCATAAATATGGTCGGATATGGTGCGGGCCACACTGAGTACGGTGTGCGGTGGGGTACTTCACACCAGTTCGACACACCAGACACCATCTATACGGTTCTGTTTACTGATGTGTGAACATTAAATCATGGTACAACCATCATTTATCATAGTAAATACAATAATTACAGCTTTTGCTAGCGGCTCCACCGCGTGAAAAATATTTTTCTATTATATATTTCCAGAACTTTTATTTTTTCTGACCGAAAGGTACCCTGTATGATCATCTATGCATCTGGCAACGGTATTAAAAATTACATTATGATCGGTTCAGTAAAGAAAAGTAAAAACAAACGAACACACTTTCGCGCTTATAATATTAGAAAAGAGGTAAGAATACGTATGAAAGTATTTGTACTCAACATGTCCCGCTTCTGAGAGAAAACATACCGTACCATATTTGTCTATTTATGCTTTGCGCAATAATATATAACTTGTAACATTTGTAAATAGAAAAAAATACATATTAAAAAAATCATCTGTTTTGATTTTTAATATTGCTTAGAAGAGTTAGTTTGTCTATGTATGGTCTACTTTGTATGGTCTATGGTCATACAAAGTATTCACGGACAGATAGACATTTAGCTCCGTGTGGGCTCAATTATTCACACGACGCCCCACCCGCCGCATCATCCGCTTGCTGCCAAATTAAAAGTAAATAACGAAATGAAAACAAGCGGCCCACGCCGCGAGGGACTCACAAACCTTTTACCGCTGTCGAGTAAACAACTAGATACAGCTAAACACACTTTATCATTCTATCGGCTATCTATTTGCAAATGCAGATAAAATTGCTGTATGCCAAATATGGACTGTAACATATAAATATTCACGTAACATAAAAATAATCATCGGATATTAAATATCAATCAGATTTTGTAATTTGGTCATATTTTAAGAGCGTTAATAGTATCTACAACATATATGTTTAAGGTTAGAGCCTGTGCAGAGTGGATCGGTTAGGAATAACATAACAATGATAATTCGTGGAGGATCATACATTTTGTAACCGACGAAAAACAGCTTCTGAACTCAACCTACTAAAATACACTCACAGGCACAATTAACCGCCCACCTTGTATTTCTTTCAATTTTCAGTAGTCGGAAAATTTTGACCACATTTGATGGAAGTTATGTTAAAAGCAGCCATTAAGGATAAATAAAATCACAAAAGTCTTTAAACAAAACCGTTTAATAAAAAAAAATATCCCACAAATCGATTTTGCAAAAAATTTTTATGAAAATGTGATGACTTTAATTTTGAAAAAAATCGTCCGCTTTCTTTTTATTTAAATTTTAATATATTACTTCTAATAGTATTACTACCTCGGGCCCTGATGACTTCTTGTAGTCGGTTTGGCAATCCATCTACGAGGTCTTGAATATCCGACTAAGGGATATTATGCCACTCTATCGCAGCCGTCTTGAGCTCTTGTAAGGTCGCAGGGGCTGATATTCTTGCTCGAATACGTCTTTTTAGGTTGTCCCAAATGTGCTCAATTGGGTTAAGATCGGGACTGCGTGACGGCCATGGCAAAACTTGAATCCCGACCTCATCGAGGTATTGAGTGACGGATCTTGCGGTATGGCATCGAGCATTGTCGTGCATTAACTTAAAGTTTTCGTAAGAGATACCTCCCCAAACCATTATGGATCCTCCCTGATAACCCACGGTTTCGATTATTGCACATGGAGCAAACCGTTCATTTTGGCGCCTATAAACACGCTGACGTCCATCTGGACCCCTTAAGGCTATTCTGCTCTCATCTGAGAACAGTACGTTCTTCCATTGTTCCGTAGTCCAGTCAGCATAAGGCAAGTCTTGCTCTACGATGCTGTGCAAGCAGCTGTGGACCGCGAGCTGGACGAAAAGCTTTCAGATTCCTTTCAGCCAGTCTTCTTCTTATCGTACGTTCACTTACAGTGACATTTGTCACCTCAAACAGACGTGTGCGCGCTTAAGTAGCGGTGCAAAAGCGATTTCTTAGCACGTTACTGACAATAAAGCGGTCATCCAGAGCCGAGGTGCACCGATGTCGGCCTTGACCTGGCCTTCTCGTGTATGAACCAGTCTCCCGAAAGCGTCTGATGGCATCCCGCACTGTAGTTCGAGGTACACCAAGCGTACGAGCGATGCGACGTTGGCTATACCCAGCGTCAGCTAAAGTCACTGCCCTAGCAGCACCAGTTGCATCCAGTGGCATTTTTTTCAGTCACAAACAATAAGCGTACACTAAAAACTCAAATTAAACAATGTTCGTACACAATAGCAGACAAGAACAAGAAATGTAATCAATGTAACGTTACTGCAACAATGTCAAACAGAGACTAAATTCTAAAAACGCTTCGGCGATACAAGTTTAAGGGTCGAAATAAAGGTTTTTAAGTGTTTAGTTTATTGCTAAAGTACCCACTTAACTAAAAACAAAACAGTAGATAAGCCACAGTTAACATAAACAAACAGGGTGACGAAAAATATAGGTGGGCGGTTAATTGTGCCTGTGAGTGTAATTATAATTGAGATTTTTTTTTTATGTCATATTTTTATATCATATTCCACAAGGATTGATAAATAAGTTCCAAAAAGACACGCTGTTCACCACCACGGTTCGGACACAGTCCTAAAGTGGATTCGATAACGGTTATGGTAGCCAGTCGATGGAATTTATCAACGGTTTTAAGCTGTCGTCATCTCGTGTTTGCTTTTATTCATTCATATTAATGAGAACTTAAATTTAATAAATGTTGTTCTTTTTATAATATAACAAAAAAATATAAATAAAACTTTTTACAAAAAGAAAACAGACGAGACTGAAGAGACGAGAAAGAAGAAATTAAAAAATAAACCTAAAAAAACATGTCTTATCATTGTGTAATTTACTTCAGATTGTTTCAAACAAAATGTTTGTGATAAAAAGCTAGCTACCAAAAAGCACTATTCTCAAAGGTGAGCAATTTCGAAGAACAATGAACTGGGATGAATAGTGGCACCGAAGTAAAAAGTCTATTTACATTATGCATAGTTTCAGCAGCGGCAATATAAAAAAAATGCAGTTGCACTGTTACTTTTCATTGAGTGAAACAATAAGCAAAATAATTACTTCCTTACTAATTATTATTAATTACTTAAAAATCGGGGTTCGATGGCTAAGAATTTGTAATATAGCGGTTGTTATTTTTTACACGAGATCATTAGTGAGAACATCCAAGTCCCTGTGAGGGGCTACTACGTGTAAGACAGGTGAGACAGTAACGAGCTGTTGCCTAGTCATCGTCAGGTGCGAGAACAACCTCTTATTGCGTAAACTGTCACACACCAAACTATGTCACGGAGCTGTATCATTATTCGGACATTTTGTGTATATTGTAACTCAGCTAAAGGAGTTATATGTTATTTACAAGAGAAAATATATCAAATACATATTCCCTATTTGAACCCTCGTGTTTTAAATATTCCTACGTCAGCTATAATACATCTAAGGTTTAACGGGTGTAAAAACAACAATTAATCTTTATACGAGACTTACTACCCTCATATTTTTTAAGTTTTTATGTCAATGCGTGTAAGCAATGCATATTGTTACTTTATAAGAATTTTACAGGTTTAATGTAATTTAGTTCATTACTAAAACAAAATACAACCGCTAATACACAGTATTTATTGTAGGATATGATAAATCTGAGACGCTATTGCAAAATTGACTTGCTGAAACATTTCTGAAATAACTGTTATGAAGAACGACATATGAAGACGGAATGAAGGAAGTGATGGTTCTCGAGCAGATAATAGCAAACCAAGCACAGCAGCAGGTTGAATGGCCGAGGAAGCGGCGGAGCGTGTCATATACGGCTTCGCACCTCCCACATACACAAAGTAAAACCAAGTCGTCCAATCTACATATACATACATACATATGTGCTTAGTTCATTCTCATCTTAAAACTAGATTGAAAAAAATATGAGAAAACAACGCTCTGAGAAACGGTAAGGGACTTTCTCTGTTTTCTACTTGGCTCGACTAATTAATCTGAATTATTAATAATGAAACCAAGTCTATATCAACAATAAAGAGCAACTTAACAGATTTATGTGACAAAGCATTTTATACACAACAAAACCACCGATTCGAAAGAACAATTACGCGAGTCAAAGCAGGTATCTCGGAAAACGCGGCGAGTTATAACAAATCGCTGGCGTAACAAAAGAGGCTTTCTCGCGGCCATTACTACGGGATGCATAGAGAAAAGCGAGGCGCGAATACAAGCAATGGTGGCACGGCGGGTGGCCGCCTACGATTAGCGTATGCGGCACAGGAGGCGGCGGCGGTAAACCCCAGGGACGAGACCAATTTACGATTGCTGCAAAGAATATCTTCGACATGGCAGTTTTGTGAGCAGCTAGTGACCGCTAACTTCTATTTGAAATATCGGTATAGCTTTTTATTTCACTAAGAAAACAAAACAATATTTATTTGTATTGATTGAATACATAAAATTTCACAGTAAGACTGCGAATGCCAGGTGGGCGACACAGGTCGGTGTGGTAACCGTAATAAGGGCCACCATAAAACGTTACATTAGGTAACAGCGGCTTCTGGGGCGGCTATAAATATCTCCATTCGGAAGTAAGGCCAGTGTCCCGTGGGAGGACAACACATCGTGGAGACGGGCGGCCGTGGACGTGTTGGACGAATAAAAACATCTCTCTCACCTCGCGTGCTCTTGGAGTGAGTGAACGCGTGGCCTCAGCACCGCCAATCAATATCACTTAGCAATAACTGCGACCTCTCATATATGGACCATTTTCTTTATGTAACGTGTTACTGAAAATACGACCACTGCTGTCTCATTTAAATTCATTCTGGATCAATTTTTTTTTAATAATTTTACAACACAGCCTTAAACTTTGCTACAAAATATTATATTTAAATATTAAGATATGAACGAAGGTTTTTGCAAATTGTTTTTTTTTCAGATTCTTACCAGGTAATTTTGATTCAAACATATACTTACGTTTGAATACAAAATTGTATACACTTAAAAGAAAACCCAATACAATCAGGTCATTGCAAAAACACGACATTTAAATTCATTGACTGAAATGTAATACATATCAATACAGAACGGACAAAAAGGTATTAAGACTGGTTTCGTAGCTTTCGCGAGAGAAACGTTCTTAGTTTCACTCGTTAGGTGTGAGTGAAACCGAACTTGAATGTCTCCCGCAAGCTAAGTTTTTAACGTGAAACAAATCTAGAAAACGTACAAAAGTAACAATAAATAAAGTCGCCATTCGAAATCTTTTGCATATAAATTAAATATTTTGTGAATATTTGAGTCAATTTTAAACATCAAAACAGTGCAACGTACCAATTCAACTCAATGTAACTCATTAATAATTATTGGCAGCCGACAAGTGTATGTATACTGTTTCTACCTGGGTCAACACAATCCCAACAAGATGAATAAGTCAAAATCATCAAATTACCTTAGTAAAGCAAGAATGCAAACAAGGGGAGACCATCAAATTGCTTGCGTTATTAGACGGACCTTAAAAGTTTAGGGCGGTCTTAGTTTACAGAGGTAAGCTCGAGGTTAGACTAGGTGAGTTTGTTTTGCGGCAATGTCAACACTGCATGACTAAATACGAATACAAAAGTAATAAATTATATTAAGTGCATTTCACTATGTCCATTTTTTTTATTTAGTATTCATATTTAAAATCATACATAAAAATAATATAGATTATTTTTATATCATAGAGTTAATTCTTTTACCTATGTATTTAACTATTATTTGACATACATGTACGAATCAAACGTAACATGCATACAGAATCGATGTTAGTTAAATGAACCCCCAAGTGAGACCCTGTACGCTCGGTTTATGTCCATCAAATGTCACAATCAATTACCCGATCCACAGATATATCTCACTCTCCTTGGATACCTAGAAGGTTAACTGCTCCTCATTGTAGTATTATTGTCACAGAATCGTTTTAGGTCTGACATTGTTTAAGGTTTCATTTAAATTAGAAATGTAATTAAGTTCATTTTTGTTTTCATAACATCAGACGCAACTTGGCTGAATAACAATCTGCGAAGCGGGTAACTAAATTTTAAATAAAAGAGCTAGACGTCGAGGGTGGCCGAGGCGGACCCAAGTTTTGTCATTGTTTCTATATTGCGCAGGGCAATTAGCGCAACTTGGGACTCGGTTCGACTCTACGTCTGAACAACGCCGTGGACACGCTCCCGCCAATCAAATTACTACAAAACCGCTCTCAACCTTACCTTTCGTGTCTTTGTTAAGCTATAACCGCCCCATTTCCGAATGGTTGAGCCTTATGAGTAGTAATAGGGCAAACAAACTAAAGGTCACTCTTAAATCACCAGTTAGATATTACAATATTTAGTGTAAAACATATAGTAGTATAACATAAAACAGTATTTCTCTTGAGCTATAGTGTTTCTAAAAGTAAATTAACTAAAATTAGGTCATTAAAAGAAAGGTAACTGAAAAGTTGGGAAAAAGAAATTAAATAGTTCACTTTTAAAAAGTAGACAACAGACTTCAATGCATCTATCATACAATTTAAGACTTGTATGGTTCTCTGATGGATGCCATTCTCATAACCTAACCAAACTCTCATCTAACTACCCTTAAAGTACATCCTTTCCAAAAAAAAGAAAAAAAAACAATCATCGAAATCGGTTGGCGTGATTTAGAGTTATTCGTCCATTTGTCGAGCACAAATTTTATGCACAAATTTAAGACTTATATGGTTTTTTCTCATAGATTCCATTGTCAGAACTGGACCAATTTTGTATGGGACCACACGGGAAGTACCAGCTTTCAAATAAAGAAATATCAAAATCGGTTCACCCAGTCGAAAGTAACAAAAACATAAAAAGAAATAAAAAATACAGTCAAATTGAGAACCTCCTCCTTTTTGAAGTCGGTTGCAAAAAGGAAGAAGAATGGAACATAATACGAAAAGATGTGAAACATATTAAGCTCACACTACTATTATAGTAAAAAGATGAGATGAGAGAAGATGATATACTAGTTTGTTGTTCATGTTCACCTTATTCTATATAACATAAGGTTATATAGAAGAAGGTGATTTGCTAAGTGACAATGGTGATATTTCAATCACCAGTACCCCGACGGGTTTACTTATGGATAATATAGTTTTTATATTAAATTGTAAATAATACATTACATACACACAAATACACTCACGAATGTATCCCCAAAGGGGTAGGCGGAGGCGTAATTAACGCCCAAATTGTGTCGATTGTAATTTAGTCAATTTACGTAATAGGGGATAAGCTTATTACCACCCGGGCACTTTTGAACATTGGATGGGAAGATTTGGAGAATATTGAAAGGAAATGGAGGATAGAAAAGGAAGGAAAATTATATTCCTTTTACAGATGTTTTGGATGGTATAAGCAATAGCTTAGCTAGGTAGCGTCAGGGTCGCATACCTCTGACTCGGTACTGGCCGGGAAGTCAGAGTCCTATAACTTAAAAAAAAATATTATATTAAATTTGATATGATATATATGATAGGAAATTAATGTAATTCCTATTTGTATCTAGTGTGTATGTACTATATGCACAGAGTAACATCGTATGCAGTAATTACCACGCTGTATCCACGAGCAGGGCGGGCGACATCGCCACTGTACACGGCTATGGGGCGGTAATTACCACGCTCCAAGGGGTAGCGGCACGGACGCTCTCCTGTCAAAAGGATCGCGTGCCTAGCGGCGGACGCCCGTATTAAACGCTAGCGAAGAACCCGTGCCCCATCAGATAACATGCAATCAATTTCGCGATCTACATGTTCTACGTCGGCACCGCCCCTGGACTGACGTCACGCCGATAAGCTCATAGTGCCAGCTAACCACTTGGTACCATCTGGTGTAGCACACACAGTTTAAGAAATTAATGTCATCTTAGAAAATCGATAATTAAAAAATATAAACAAAGCTGCCGCTTGCGCTATGCTTTAGTCAGTTCGTAAAAAGATATCACTTATGAACAGTTTTTTTTATGTATTTGGTATTTTAGTCTAATCAAGGCATTCACAGACGCTCCAGCACGAGGTTAAGTCACGCGATAGTTTTATCGCACACCTTTTTTCTGTTTTATAGACAGATAAAGTTTGTTTAAAAAGCTCGCATGTCTTTACTACATTGCCGTCCTTGTCGTGACAAGTGGTGTAACCCTCAACATCCTAATATGAACAAGGTTTTTAATACCAGCAACTACTGTCATATTTTTACCCGCCTGTTAAAAAAGGAGCATCTTGCTTTTCAAAAGCTTTTGCATGTTCGTATTTATGTGGGTATAGTATAGATAAAAAACACTATAATTGTAGACTACTATTACAGGAGAAGTATCATCATACGAACACGTTGATCAATTTGATAATTTTAAGTTTTTAATGTACAAAGAGCATGCTATTTTAGGATGTATACAATAAATAATTCGGAGACACTGGTAGTTGTGTATTTAAAATATAAATATACTGTACGTAGGTATGTATGACCATTCCTCTATGAAAAAAGAAGATGTATACAATAAATAATTCGGAGAGACACTGGTAGTTGTGTATTTAAAGTATAAATATACTGTACGTAGTAGGTATGTATGACCATTCCTTTATGAAAAAAGAAGATCTAGCTTTTTGACTAACTTTTTTTTATTTATGTTAAGGGGGTATTCTGGTCTAGAAATAAAAAAAAATCGTTTTTTTTTTTCATAATTTCAGTTTAACTATTTAAGAATATGTCTACGAGAGGATTTTCCCAAACTCAAATTATTTTCGGAGAAATAAGTTTTTGCTGAGCAGGCATCCAAATCGGTTGGGCTGCAACTAATCGAACAAAAGACATAATGGGTTCTCCGACTACCTGAATCTATATTTCTTAGTAAGCCCTTTTGTTCCGTTATATATATATATATATATATATATATATATATATATATATATATATATATATTATATATTGTAATACAATAACTCTAGGTGACCTGTGTCTTTTATATTCAGTATTCGCTTACATCCAGCTGCTAACAGTTGAATTTTGACTGATTATTTCATTTTTTTTTTAAATAAAATGGATAAAAAATCCTCAGCGCGAAGGATTACGCGTCCAGAGCGACAAAAAAAGGCGATTTCACGGCAATAGATTTACGGAACAGGAAAACACCAGTTTTACGAGTGCATCAGCAGCAAAATTTGACCACGAAAATCCTCCTCTGTGTGATAAAGTTTTGAAAATTATAAAGCCAATTTACGAGAGCTTATCATCAGAAGAGTTATTGACTCGATGTTTGGGTTCAGAAACTCAAAATAATAATGAGTCTCTAAACTCGCTGATATGGACTTTCGCTCCAAAGCATATCCATTCCGGGTCTCAGATCATTGAAATTGCAACATTTATTGCTGTATGTATTTTTAATGAAGGCTTTATACCGATATTGAAGATGATGACGATTATGGGAGTGAAAATTGGTCCAGAAGCGCATGCATTTGCTATCAGACGAGACAACGCCCGGATTGACCGCTCCGAGATACGAGCATCCAGCGCATCAAAGGAGGCCAGAACTGCTCGAATAGAAAACAGAAACAGAAACGAAAATAGTTTTTTCGAAGTCGAGGAAGGTCCGATGTATGCAGCAGGAATGGCAGATTGAATAAATGTAAGTTTAAAATATAATTTTATGACTTAGACTGCAAAAATTTTACTTGAAACTTTAAACGCGTTTTTCTCAGAACTGTCTTTTTGAATCTGATACCCACGATTTCTCAGGTTCTGCCGAACCGATTTACTTGAAATTTTAAGAGAGTCTTCTTTTGGGACTTGTCTACGTCCGGAACTACGGCCATCCCCAAATTTTCATTTTTACTATTTTTAACAAATCGAAGAATGTTCAAGAAAGTGGTACAAAAATTTTTTTTTTTCTTTAGGCAGGCGCCATTTTGTAAAAAAATTTTTTTGTAACTTTTCCGTAGTTCCAGACATTGCGACATTATTGTAGATTGATAATCTTTTTTATTTTTTGATTTCAGATTGCTAGGAGAGTTAAAATCGTGGGTATGGTCACGCACCAAATTTTTGAGACGCCCCACTCCATCAGCTGATAACTAACGGAATTTTGAATTTTTTTTACTTTTTTATTTTTTTTTGTATGCTTCTAATGTGAATAAATAATGTATAAAAAAATGATGGTAAAAATATTGCTTGCTTTTTTTTACAGCACTTCAAAAATTACCTAAAATTCATGTCTCTAGACCAGAATACCCCCCCCCCTTAAGCGATTACTCCGCCAATCCGCCGCCTGCACGAATGGCGTAGCGGTGTAAGTGGTCACCTCGCCACTACACTACCGCGCCCAGTGTTGTGGGTTCGATCCTCGCACGGGACAACACTTTGTGTAATCCTCAAATTGCTGTCCTCAAAATCCTCAAATTGAGTCTGAGTGTCCTTTGTGTCCGTTGTTTAAATGTTTGTATAGTCCCCCGCTACACAGGAATTAATCCTAGTGCAGGAGGCGTCTTTGAAAAAAAAAATTTAGACAGTCCAATACGTTTTTATGATTTAAAGTAAAGCATTGATGGCGGTTATGTACTATGTGTAATGCAGTCCAGTTTAATATTTATATTTTTTAATATTGTAATCATTATTAGTCTCTTCGAAGTTCCTCATATAAAAGCTTGTGTAAATAGGGTGTCCACTACTTATGTCCAAAAAAGCTCGACTTTTCCGTACGCCTTCATGCCGAAACTTCTCAACCGATTATCGTGAAACTTTATACACATATGTATTCTCAAAGTAGACCAAGGCTGAAACCCTTGAAAATGGTAAAAAGTGAAAAACAATTATTAGTAGGATGAAGAAACCCATTGGAAAAGGAAGAGAATATGATAAAAATGAAAGGAAAAAATAAATACGGGCGATCTGAGCTCGGGAAGGGAAGGGAAGGGGGGTGAATTTTTAAAGGTAAACACGATTTATCTCGATTACCGGCAAAACTACGTGTCCTATGGAATATAGTTAAATGGCAAAATTGTAGGTATGTAAAACGATCTACAACTTTTGTATTTACACTTTTTTCACATAACCTCAAAATTTGGTGAAAACTTACCTTTTATGTTCCAAACACTCGATTTTTTTATTGAAAATAAAATATTTTTTTACCTTATTTTGATTTGATATCGAAAAAACACCCTAATTTTTAAACGAAAATTCTCACTTCAAAAGCTCCTTTTGGTGTGCAATAAAGTATACTGTATCTATCTATCTCATCTTAACATTTATTCTACTTCCATCACTTTTCTGATATACACAATTCCTTCCATCAAGCATTAAAGTGGGCACGAACACTATTATACTACATTTATTAACTTATTAATACCAAGCTAATGACCTGAAATTCAGGAATCCTCCTATTCGGGCATTTTCCTACAAATCTTCTACATTGTGGTCATGAATTTTTTGGAATGGATAAATAATACCAAAAAATTGGGCGTTAAACTTGTAATTTGTAGGTATTATTACAGACAAAATTCATACCAGATGACCAGTGTGTTAAGCGTATCCTTCCGTGTGTCTTCCGCTATTAAAACTAAGCTGTGCAATAATTTCTATGCTCTTGCTTTCTTTAACATTAAGCTGTGTTTATTTTTTAATTTATTTTGCTTCTTATCCGATTGTATACTTCAATAACTTCTACTTACATACATACATTACATCTACATTCCCGAAGGCTGAGTCCGAGGCGTCTCAAAAACCTACTTTTTGCCGAATGAAAAAGGATAATTATAAAAAAAAAAACTTTAAAAATTATTTTCACACCGCATAAAATATATATGGAAAAAAGTGATAACATTCAATTATTTATCAAACCTACCATTTTCAAATATGATGGCTTTTAAATTATTACTAATTCTGGTTGTGAAAATTATACGTCGACTTGTGTCTGAAGTAATTAACTTGTGTCGAGTAACTCGAATCACAAAGCTAAAGGAACTTTGTGTTTAATTTCATATAAATAAAACAATGTAGAAAACGAAAGCTTCGGGAAGGAGGCAAGAATCCTCGCAAGTCAATTTCATATTATGAGGTAATGGAGAGTAACGGGCATGATTTACGCGGCATCGAGAAGGTTCAGGAGCAAAGCGTCCGCGAGCGAGCACAATTATCGGCCCGCGGGCGCTCTCAATTACAAAGAGGCGCGCCCGTGGGAACACCTCCGAGCCGACCGGGCCCAACCACAAATCCTTTAGTCTTACTGTCTTACGCCCAACCCAACAAGTTTTAATAAAATCTATGTTAACAAAGATACCACCGGTGTGGTTTGAACCTAGATAAGTGTTAATATGTCAAAATGAACTTAACATCGAGTTGGTATTACTAGCCATAAAATTAATTATTTAATTAATATAAGATCTTGTTTTCAAGAAAGGAACAATAAAGTTATGTACCACAGGTCCTCACATAAACTCAAGCTAGTATTTTCACTAGTATTTTTCCTTATTACTATTTGGACAAAGAATTTCCAGATTTAATATATGAGCAGCGTTGGTTTTGTCTCAGAAACTGTACGGCATTTTTTTTACTACTTATTTAAGTTATTTTATTCCCTGATTTAGCGAAGTACTTTATTTTGAACATCTAATCAATACAAAGTATTTTTTTTCAATGATCTGCTAACATCACTTTATATTACTTTAATGACAAAAATAAGAAAACCAGCTTTAGTGTGAAATAGGTAGATACCGTACATAATAATCATTACCTTTTACCTACCTACGTTTTAGCATAAATGATCATTTATTAAAATCGGTTTTAAGTTTCATAACTTATTAATTATGTAGGCTACAAAAAATGAGATATTTGTTAAATAACATAATAACATTTCATTATGTTTTTATACTCAGACATCTGTATTGTCAGTTAGTTCAATAATAAGCACGACGGACAAAAAACTGTACTACTATATATGTACGTACAAACAATTAGTTGGAGAAAGCTGTTAATGAATTAACCATGAAACGCGATATCTTAATTGACGTGGATTATTTTTAACTTGTTGTTTAAACGATTCATTCGATAAACGAATTGCAGTTTGAGGACGCGATCGGGTCGAGTGTCGCGTTTTAATTTGCGCGACGACACACGAGTGGACACCGTGCCATGGTTTGCGGGGAACGACGCGTCAAGTGCCCTGCTAATTGCAATGCTAGGCGATACTCGACCGACACCATTCGGACGGCTTCCAACGATTGGTTCCGAGGATCAAATATACAGTTCGTTAGAGTAAAGGTTAAACTTAGAACTGTTTATTTGTTATGGTTATGAGGCATATAAACTAGAAAATTACATGAGTGCGCAGTAAAATGAATAAGCGCAATACCGTTATCTATATCCCACGCCATGAACATCTCCCAACGGGCAGGCCGGCCGATAAGCTCTGACAATCATATCGGTGTGAACATTAATTACCTGTTTTGACATTATAGCCGAGTGCGACAATGATCTTAACTAATTATAACGTTGGGTGTGCTCCAATGTACTGAGAAGTCTCGCTGTCTACAAAGGGGCGACTTTTGCCCTGAGGTAGTCTCAAGTAATTTTGGAGAAACAAATGAAACTGCTCCCCTTGCGTAAGAAAACGCTTTACAAACCGCGCAGCCCATGTAATCGGATAATAAAAAGGGCAAACGCGGTAAATATAAGATGAGGAAGACAGTTTTACGAGCAGCACCTAATTAAGTGGTTAAACCAGTAAGACAAAGTAAACGTTGCGAGCAATATTAGTGTAACGGTAATAGGTAAAAAAAAATAACATATCTACTGCCAAGCAGCAGATATTCCTTCTTGCTTTTGGGAAAGGACGACAGTATATTTTCAGTTCTTACTATCATTCAGTATAGGCAGAACAAGTTAATAACATGAATTTATTTAGTAATTCTACATTATATACTTCTATAAGCTGACAAAGTTTACAATCGTGATCTTTTGAAAAAAATGGTGACATTTTTTAAACCAGACTGTCCAAGAATTATGGCCCAAGGTTATGATTTTCGAGTGTGTATGGTATTATGTTGATTTCTCGCGCCATTTTAGTCTTCTTAACAGTGTAATAGTGACATGGGGCATGATGTATCGAGATAACTTCAGCGAAAAAAAAAGTCATTCCAAGTTTAATTTTGTTAGTATAATTTACAAATTTATTAAATAGTAGTTTAGCTTGTTTTCCGCAATAACAAAGGCTGTGAGATGTAGGAACGTTTGTTGTAAATAGCGAGTATCTGCCGAAAATAAAATCTGTTGCGGTGATGATGCGGGCGGGCGGTGCGCACGATTATTTCTGGCTTGCAGGTAGGGCGGCGCGCGGCGGAATGCGACCTCACCTGAGCTACTCTGATTCACTCGTGCTAAATCAGTGAGCTCAACATGTTTATTAGGCATCACCTACTTTTGATGCCACATTTAAACAAGTCTCTCAAGTGGCCGAAGTGCTCGTATGAAACATTGTATCAGAGAAAGAATATCCCACGGGGTTTTTAAAAAATATAATAGTGTTAGAGAAGTCATAAGCCTTTAAACAAAGTAATTCATTAACATTCTAAGATATTTATTTATACGTGTGTGAAATTAAACTGCAGGTGTTTTGGATATTTTGTATTATATTACATTCCAATTGTAACATTATAAATACTTAACTCGTACGAAACTTGTTCGTTTCTATAGATATAGACCACGTGATTAGAAGGAAATAATTCGATGCATTGACGATTTACTACATTTGCATTATTGTTACATATCAATAAAAATAATATAATACAATTACGTCGCACTAAGTTATTTCAAGGATAGGATCTACGTATTGGAACAGGCAACTAGCTTCATGACTGACTTGCTCTCTTGAGATATCATAAATACTTTTTGGTCGATTGGTTTAATGGAAATAAATTATTTGGATTTTGAATTTTAATTTAATTACTTGTTCTTAAACCATCTACACAATGAATTTTAAATAACGTGATTAACGATTTATTTGAAAGGTTGTTCTAATTTAAGGGTGTGAATGTTTAATAACAGTGTGGGCACGTGGACACGGGTCTAGCACGGGACGATTCATTAGCTCGACCGCGTCAGAACAAACAAATTAACGCGACGGGCGTGTTTTACTCAGTGATAAAAGGGCGAGAGGGCGATGGGCATTGCGCCAGCTGCGTGCGTCCGCGCGATAAATATTGCGAGCGGCGCCAAGAGAGTCCAGTACAGCCTTTGCGCCTAGAAAGGCGGCACCACCGATTGTTCGGATACTCGGCCTCTGAACTCCCAGAAATATTCCAACTTGAATACATAACTAATCAGCATTAACAGATAAATTAGAACGATTTGTACCGATAAATCATACGTTGTATTACATTATATTGCAACTATGTGGAGAAGTAATATAATATTACCGTTACAGTTTCGTAATAAGAATGACGGTAACGTCAATGACCGATTCCACATATGAACTGGATACATACATATATATATGCGCGCGCTGGACGTAACGCTTAACGCAGGGACAACGCACCCCCGTCCCCACCGCGGCGCTACTTGTAAATGGCTTCAGTTAATTAAGTTTAATCAGTGCCATTATGACAGTTCTGTTGTACGATCAGCGACCATCTGCCTTACTATTTACGCCCACATATGAAGTTACAAAGTAAACCACATGTGTTTGTTTATCACGAAAACCTATAGCAAACAGGTCACACATAAATACATTGAGATTCAGATTTGTTCGTTTTTGTATTTCTTTAATAGGGTAAACAGTTACTACTACTTGCGGTATATATCATCATTCGGGATCAGCGGTATTATTTCATGGGTACATACCTAGACATCTGAACATGCATTTGCAGTAGCAATGAGAGATGAGAGAATGTTAAGTAGCGGTCAAATTTCTTTTGCTGTCTAGGTATGATCAATTTTTTTCTGCAGAAACAACAAAAAATAATGTAAATAAAGTGAGACCGGTTGCGTTGGAACAATGAGACGAGAAACAAAAACTTCTATTCGCGAGATTTTCGATACATGACAAGTGACTGAATATACTTATTCGTTGAACAGTCTAAAATGATTAAGCTAGAAGAACTTATTTTATTATTAGACTTATTTCATATGATGTTAACATTTTAAAACTTGTTGAAAAATTTAGACGATTATATTCGTTGGGGTCATTGATATTGTAATACGTACTAAGTTTGTTACAAAACATAATAAACAATGGCAACTCATATGAAAAATGTACTATTAGCTGATAAAAGGTAGTTTTTAATCAGATATCCTTTTAATGTTCCAACTTTAGGTAAAAAAAATTACGATCGACAATACAAAGGAGAGGGTTACCGACTTATTAGTAAAGCTTTAAATAAACAAGCATTTAACCGCCGCTTAACAATCTGCCTGCGGATCCGGTCGCTAAATTATTTTGTCTATCTCTTGGGAATAATATTTCTTTTCTAAATAAAACACTGATTGTACAAACTATTTTTTTGGCGATAAACTAAATCCTAACTAATTAAAATTGTAAATGCGAAAGTTTTTATTTAATAGTAAATAATACAATACATCATACAAATGACTTGACTGAATGATGCTACTGTTATATTATTATTGTATAACGATGACATTAAAAAAAATTGGATGTACATTATCCCGCAAGCTTTAATTGAATTCCCTACCAGCGCACGTGTTTCCTTCCCAATTTGATCCCGGGTCTTTTAAGCGGGGCGTGAAAAAGCATCTCACCAGGCCGTCATAGTGTGGGTCACCATGCTGCATTGACTAGACATGCAATGAGGATGGTGACCACCACTCTTGGACTCCATTTATTGCTTACCATCAGGCAAAGTGGAGTCATTACGGTAGGCTTACGAACAAAAAAAAAAAAAAATTTTAGGCTTGTTTGCATCCCACATTGGAAATCATTTCTTAAACGCCTCATATGTACGCTAAAAATAATCTGCAAACCTACCCAAAATAAATTAAATTACTTTAAATTTAAATGGGACCGGCCACAAGCACAAGTAGAGATGTTTTAAAACCGTATCCTGGAAGCGAAAATATAGCGTAACAAAGGAAAAAAAATTAAACAGGGTTCCTTAACATTTATGGAGTCGGCTAAAAATGAGTTCAAAAACTTACACCCGACTACTGATAGATCACCACCTTAAAATTATAAATCAAGAAAATATTTTAATCTGAAATTTTAATGCACAAACTACTTATTATTCACTACACACTACTATAAAAGAAACAAAAAACTTTAATATAAAAATGTATTTAATATACGTATTTAATACATTTATATACATAGTCATGCCCTAAATATTGTCACATTTTTTTCTATTGCATAAAACATTTATTACTGTAATGTTTGTTAGTTTATATGTACATTAATATAATAAATAGCATATTTTTTTATGCGATAGGGGGGCAAACGAGCAGACATGTCAAGAGTCTAGTCTAGTCTAGTCTCGAGATCGGGACTAGATGTCGGCCAGACTTCCAATGTAATGAAGTCAGAAATGTTCGTTTTCAACCAAGCTTAGGTGGATCGAGCTGCGTCTATGTACTAACCAACCAACCATTGTAATTTGGTTCGTAAAAAATACATACATTCCAAAATCGATTCAATGAAGTGTTCTCCTTTCTGACAAACTTCAAATTGCCACACACAACTGATACATCTCTTTGTAATTTCTCAATACAAATTTCGTACCCCTATTTCACTTTAGGGCTTTTATCCTACAATTTGGTTTTAACGGATGCATACGTCAAACAACAATACGCATAGAAAAAATAACAATGAAATCAGTGAAACGATTTGGGCTATGCGTTGATAGATTAGTCAGTCAGTCACATAATCATCATCATAATCAGCCCATTATCGTCCACTGCTGGACACAGGTTTCTTCTAGTGTAGTTCGATCGTCAGTCAAGTCACAGTTTTGTTATCATGTATGGAGATAATTATAAATCAAAAATCATTGCCGTGTGATTCTTGGTGGAGTAGAATAGGGCCTCTTTCAGACAGTATACATGCAGTCATATAGTGCCCAGTGGGCGTTAACAGACTTGCCCAATATTACCTTGGTAAATGTGGCTTTTTATACATCTTTGTCTACCCCTTCGGAGATACAGTCGTAAGCGAATGTATTAATGTATGAATTATTTTAGTAGCAATAAAACAAGTTCAGAATGTTTCGCATTATTTTTACAACTCAAGTAGTACGTGATTAATTCTAATTTCAAAATGAATCGTTTTGGTACATTGCCTGTTACGAATCGATATTACATATAACTAGAACGAAAATAGCGGTGCAAGCAGATAGTCAATTGTGGCGTGCTGTGCGGCCATTAACGCAACGTGACGAATCGTCCGGCAGAGAACGCCTTGGTTACAGGGCTGTCCTACCAATGTCATAAAGTAGCGCCTTAAGACTAAATTTACAGAGACTAAATTAATCCCAGAAGGGGTAGTAGGCTCAGGCATATGTAACATCCACATTTTTCAAACCTTAACCACCGAGATTTGGATTAGGATTAGGATTAGTATTTTAGAACATTGGCTAAGTACAGAAAAACTAAAAGTGAAACATGTCGAATTTCCTATTTTTATACAACCGTTTTGTTTTACCTTAGACTACGTAACTACATATGTTTATACACATCAATCAGAATTTATTAGGCAACCCTGTATGCAGGGAGGCGAGGCGGAATTTTCCAGGTGCCCACCTCTCACGCGATCTTATCGCGCCTTCCGCGAACATCGTAGCGCACTGCCCGTCTGTGTCTATTCCGTGCCTTAAACTATTCACAAACGGCTGTCATACTCTAAATTTTAGGGCTCCTAAGCTTTAATTGGATCCAACTACACACAGTAAAGAGAAGTCTGTTAAAGCACAGAGACAGTTTCAGGTTGACCGGTATGTTGGCAAGCTCGTAATGAGCGGTAAATCCTTTGACCGGCTGCACGGGAGCTAATTAGGCGCTGCAGATCTGAAGCCGCGGCCGAATTAGTGCGATTGTATCCTATAGCTTAACTGACTGCGAGTGAACCAAAAGCCCACAAGTTCGTAAAAATGTGAAATGAGCATGAAATGGCAAATAAATAGCTAAACAGGCCTATATAGTGTTCACAGATCGTTAAAAAGCTCTTCACTCCCTGAACTATACAAATATCAGGGTGATCTTTAAATGCCACAATAATAATAACAAAGAAGTCTTCAACCCATCGGCTAAATGTCTATGGAGGGATATTATTCATGCTAAATGGACTACAACGAGGTCACTTCATGAATGTGTCTAAGGAAAATACTGCAATTCAAGAAATTTTTACTTTTGCCAAGTAATTATATCTTCAGTTATAATATAATATATATAATTATGTACAGTTTATTGTCAACCCATATTAAATATGTTAACAACTACGACGTTTATTTAGTATTTATTAACAACCTATTATTTCGATTAAAGAATTAAGACTACTTTCATTTCAAGAAATTTTTACTTTTGCCAAGTAATTATATCTTAAGTCTTAAAAAAGTAGTTACTAAGTTATTTGTAACTTAAGTTGTTTTATTTTTAAGTTACGTTCGCAACTTGCAAAATGTTTCCTTACTTGTTTACCTAAATCATTACCAACAAGTTACAACTTTTTGTAGATTTTGACTCTTGCTAAGGAAACAATAACAATGAAATTGTTACCCTAAACAATTCGCTCACTGAATTCCACTTAATACAACATGTGAAATCGAAATGTGTTAAATTTCTACGTGACTATTGTAAACTTCCGTCCCCATTTCTATCAACTTGTTCAGGAATTGCTATATAAAGAAAAACAGTTACCTGTACACGCAATTTACGTCCAAATTTACCGGATAATATGGCTTCTCTCTGAATAATACCCTGATACTATTAAATAGTATGTTTTAATTTTGAGCATAATGAAAACATAGAAAATCTAAATATGTTTCACTTATTTTGTAAAACAAAGTAAAAATAAAAGTTATTCATTATAAAGCACTATGTTAAAAGTCAGCCCCGCAGTATCGAGCGAAGAAAGGCCAAGGCTCATCTCATTAATCTGGGTTTTCACATTAAGCTGGGATGTGCCAATGGTGACAACGAAAATCCTCGTGGCAACCGCGGGTCGACGTTAACAAATCCTTTTGTGAAATCTGCTTCAAGTATAAAGAGGCACTGCCTACATTAGTTTGGTTAAAAGTAGCTCACTCAGTGGTAAAGTAAGTTCACAAGTTTCATTATATATGAAGTATAACATAATATACAAGTTTAACAGAAGATAGAAAAAAAAATTAAGCTTAACCTTTATTGTTGAAACAGATATAATAACAACACATGTCATACTTCTACAATTTGGAATCATTATGTTAACATGCTTCGTATAACATCAATCTTAGGGAAATACAAGTGTTGTTAGTAATTATCATGAATTTCTACGTTAGCATTTATACGACGCAAAAAGCAACACCTAAATCAACCAACACGCATAAAATATTGATGTCGTTTGAAATTTAATCACGTTTCTGGATATAACACTATGTGGCAATCGCTCATGGCTGTAACAAAACGACACAACAGCACAACACGGTCGAGGTAAGCAAACAGTGGCTATTGTGCGTGTCGGTGCCTTGAAGGTGGAGCCAGCGTTTCACCAGAGTTTGCGTCTAACCCCTGAGTCAACAGCCCCAGTTAGTTGTACAGAACTTGTTATTAGTAGTAATTATAACCTGCCTGCTAATATTTACAACTTGGATAGGAGCTAAACTTACAAACGTAAAACAACGTAAGCCAGAAAACATTAGTGAATTAACAAAAAGGGGTAAGAGCTTGAAATAAAACAATAGATAGTGGAGACCGCACTGTGCAAGTCGGTCGCGTGACTGTCTTGCGGGTTGTTTAAATGACTTCCTTTGTTTCTTCACATAGCATCGCACACTTTCAAAAGCCGAACATAAATCACAACTTTTGTAAAGTGGCAATTTACGTGGCGCGAACAATATCACTTATGCCGTAAAACTCTATTTGACTATGTTCTTTATTCATAACTGACATTTAATAAAAAACACACAGGATAGTGTTTTAGATTCAATAGGTTCATATAGTTTTTAAGATATGAATATTAATATTTAGACCGGAAAGTAAAAGACGTTTCGTCACCTCCCCCCTTGTGGTAGAGCTCGCTAAGGCGATGGCACTGAGTTACTGAATCGGTTAGACGATAACAAGTCTTGTAGATATAAAGGAATAGGTTTAACAATTTAAATCCACAAAAGAACTCTGAATGACATTTGGTTTTCTTTGCAATGTTACAGAATTACATATAGTTACTACACGTTCATTTCATAGATATTTGTGCTATATTGATTTCATAACTGTGAATTTAAATAGGCATGTACGTAAGTAGTGGTATACAACTACAACGAACGCTTTGGTTTTGACAATTTATTCCTGTAAATGTCGTAAAAAGAGACCTAGGGACTATATCTATCAGACAGTATACAGTACACAATACAGTCACACTCGTTCACTAACGTGGGACTAAAATATGGTTGGCAAAAAGTGGGCGTTCTCACGGCTCTGATATATGTTTTTATAAAGGTAATATACATTAGGTAACCGTAAATAAATGGAAGTAAGCAACTTTTATTTCAAAGTAAATAGAAGTACACGGGGGATAAGCGGACTATTAATCTAAGTTTAGAGAGTAAACAAGAAGGTGAAGTGATCAGCGGGCGTTGTTGAAGTTTAATAAGCGTTAGTTAGCGAGTGGAGGCGCAGCACCAGCAATAAGGAGACTTATCTCCGGTGCAAATTATTGTTCTAGCTACTCTGCTCTAATCATGGATTTGTTCAGTGTTGTTGGATTTTAGAAAATTAATACTGGTAAAATGATTTGATAAACCGTTTTCAGCTCCACTATAGCAACATAGTTATATTTTTCAAAAATATGAACCCTTTAAGCAAGTGTAAGGATAGCGTTGATACATTAGGCAATTAAGTTTATAAATGTTAGCTAGGCGAGCACGACCTAAAAGCACAACGCGGCATGCGAAGTGCGGACGAAGGCGTGCCGTCAAAGCGAGAATAATCTCATAACCGCGGTCGGGGCGACACGGGCAGCTTATGTTGAGCGCCCTCAGGCTTACTGAGATCGTTCTTTGTACTTACATGACGGCGCGCACACGCCGACTACGTAAAACAAAACACATTACTTATTAACTTTAAAATTTATATAACTTGTGGTCGACTTCATAGACCGTGAGTATTCGTGCGCATCGAAGCCGACGTTACAATGAATTCCCCGCAATTTTACCTTAGCAAGTGCGCGACAATTAACCTGCGAAAAGTTTTGCAAGTGGTTGCCAAGCAGCGCTAAGTATTCCAGCAGTCCGCACACTTAAATTTCTCCGAGGTCGGTGATGCGTGGCCACGCAATCGGACGCGGTTGAACGATTCCGATCCGATTCGTGTTTACATCATAGCAACATTCGACCGTTCGCCCCTTCCGTCAAGACAATTCGTGAAACCTCATGCCATCATTATCGTAATTTCTACAGTCCTTCTACAGTAAACCATTTCTGTATTCAACTGCTATTTGTTTTTTAGATCAAATTCATACTTTATATTTCATATAATTTTCAAAACCTTCAATAAAGACTTGACAACTACATACGTAAACATTACATTTGTTGTAAGTTGATCGGTATTTATTTATGTAAGATGAAACGGTTGATCTTTAAATTTCATTGATATTTATAGAATTTATTTTTGCAAATAATTAAATAAATAAGGTAATGGACACAAATAGTTAAAATATATGAAGCAATATAATTAAAGTGGGGCCTTATGGGAGCTGAAGCGCCGAGACAACTGCGAATGCCACACTGATTATAGTTCTATTTTTAATGAGCTGCTCTCAACAAGCAACGAGAAAGTTTCAACAACTCCTTACACACTATTTTGATGAGCCTGGCGCAAGTTCATTTAAAACGCCAAAAATGTTATATACTTAGTACAAAAAAGTTTCTTGAATACAATGGTTAAAAAACAAACTAATATCTATTGAGCGCTTATATGTATGAAAATCGAGAAATCAGGCAAGAGAAAGTGTTCATATGTGAAAGAGGGGTGGTGGGACCAGCCAAAAGGCGGTGGCGGGCGGCAGAAGGCGGCCTGAGCAGTTTAATTTCCCACGAGGTCGATCTCAGAGCCGTGAGCGCAAACCCGCGGGATTTAATTGCCAGTAATGAATAGTCAAGTGAACGTCCGTTAATTATGTACCTACAGCTTTGCTGAAATTTTAAGGTGCAATAATGGTGTTCAAGGACGCTGGAAAATAAGTTATTGTAATCTTGTAAAACACGTGCAACAATCGGTATATAATTAACGACACATACACATACATACAATAAGTAAGCATTTCTATAGAGAACTATGGTATATTGTCTCGTCGCACTACCCATATTGCAATTTTCACACGAATTGCAGCTTTGTACAATACAGGTATCTGCCACCTCAATTGTTGCTAGAAGTTCAATGACCCTGCAATCTTGTGTAGCTTTCGAACCAATTTAGTATTTCGATTTTAAGAGTAGGTATCCGTACTAAACTAAGAAAGAATTTCGTGATCGAATTTATTACACAAAAACGTCTTTAATCCATGAAATTGCATGACTGAAGGCAGTATTCGTTAGTCAAAGTATCACTAGTCTCTTGAGTTATAAAAGTCGAAACTTAATGCAATTGGGAATAATTGATACGTACTTAGTTTGTTATTTTTATGCACATGCCATGATCTGCATATATTCGATGCGATATATCGCAACGTACCGCGTCAATGAAACAAGAAGTGACCTGTATTACACACCTAGTTATGTCGACATGTTATAATTATTGACTATACAGCTTTATTTATTAAAACACATAAGTATAATAGATCTAAGTTAGAATATTAATAATAACAACGATGAATCTTTAAATGATGTAGAAAATACGTATATTAACGTTTTATAACACCGTCATATAAAAACGAGTATGCGAAAAGCTAGAAATGTTCCTTTGGAATAAAAGTGAAAAATAAGTGATACGCTATGCTATAACCGCTCTAGTGTTATGATAGGAGTCCCCGGCGACATGTGACAAACGACAGCCCGCCAATTCGATAAGACATTTATTGACACATCGCATTGTCATCGATGGCGCAGCGCGATCGTGAAGATTCTATCACATGTGTGAGCCGTTACCATTGGTAATGACGTGTGCAGTTAAGGTGTAGGTTTATTACTTCCTCGTCGACTGGCAGCGTGGGAACAAGGCCGGAGATTGTCACTCGTTAGCGAGCACGCGTCGCGACATAACACTACTCGTAAGTTTGGTATACAGTACCGAACTTTACAGAATAGTTTCATTTCCCGACATTGCACTGCGTTATAACAAGCCGCTTTACACACCTGCTTTGATGATGAAAATATATGTATACAACTACACCAACCAGTATCATATTCATATCATTATCGGATAGACAATTATTTCTAACGACAAATATTATGCGGCGGAATGCAAACGCACGTTACATTCACAGAATAGAAAAATATACTAGAACTGTTGTAAAAATTTACAGCTGTCCGCTGTATCCGCCTATCGACAAACTCTCACAAATGGACGGAGTATTTATTACTGCACGCTAGTAACGAATTGTTTTGATTTGTTGTTTTTATTTTACTCTAAACTAGTCTAAAATATATTTGTAAGTCACACGTTAAATTTTATATCTTCCGGGTAAAGTTATTTTGAAATAGCTAAAAAGAAATTATAACGTTTCGTAATCTTGAAAGTAAGAATAATGCATTGCACACAAGCTACTCAACAACAGATGGCGTTATCCTAAATGCATGCAATTATAATATTAATTACTATTTTAAAGTAATTAGTATTGCTTGCATTTCAAATTATATATTTGTGTAATTTTTCGTTATCTACCGCTAATAGCTTAGTGTTATAGCACATTTTAAAATACTATCAATAATAGGCGATACCTAACTTCTGATCTCAATAAAAAACGTGAAAACATGGAAAGATACCTGAGGGGGTAAAATTAAAAAGGCGAGGAAGTAACTAAGTAACTACAAAACAAGTACTTGTTTAGTATAGTTTATTAATTTTAAGAATCTGTATTATAAATATTTTTTTTTTAATAAAGACTATTAGAAACTACTAACAACTTAACAAAATGACCGTTTTAATTTCTTTATCCACACAAATTTAATTTTCAAGGCCACGCTACCAAATAAACAACATTTCGTATTTATAATATTACAGTAAGTTATAACAGGTTTAATAGTATGCATACGATAAAACCAACATCCTATCTTACTACATCAATAACAGGGCAGCATAGAACATTCGAAAATGACGTCAAAAACTGATAAGACTCTATCGCATTATATTGAGTTTTAGGATAAGAAAGAGTTTCTTATATCTTTGGTAAATTATTAGTAAATTAAAATTTTAGGATTTTATTGAAAAAATATAGAAAATTGTACCTACCGATGGTAAGACTATTCTCACACCTAGCTAGCTATTCTTACATTGTAAAAGAGAGCAATAAGGCATACAACTCTTTTAAAGGTACGCGTTGCAATGCTTAACAGTGGCAAAAGCGCATCACGCCTACTGGCCAGTTCTACACGTAATCTTTATTTTGCGGTTGCATTTACGATGTTTTTGTTCGCGGCTATCAGTGTCAAAACCATATAAACCCTCAGTATTCAAATGATTTATAGTAAACACATCAATAATTTTATAACACACTATCCGTTCCCCGAAGTGTCACCTACGTTTATACCCACTGCTTCCTCATAAGCGTTTTTTATAGCCTTCTTCTAAAAAGAAGTATCTAATGTAAAAATAATTATTCAACTAGATTAGAAGTTCCTGACCTTATCGCATCATTATCAGCATCATCATACACGGTTCATTAAGCGAATTTCAGGATGTTTATAAATTATATACAGAAGTTCCTATTAAAATTAATAAATTTCAGTTCTAGTCAGCTACCTATTAGCTCAGTCTAATGTGTTCAAGGAAAACTCAGACCACCCGTAACATGTTATCAGGGTAGCAGGATATCCGCCAAATTTATTATCTGGATCACGTCAGCAGACATATTTCTTCGACCATCCTGCAACAGACTAGGTTTATGATTTATTCTAATATATCCATCGAAGCACATAATTTCTGATGATGAAGAATCACTCAATTCATTCATTACGGGGGTACCACTGGATGTTTTAAGAAAATAAAAAACGGAATGATATAAGAAGCCTGTTAACACTTTTATTGCTTTTCGAAGTGGTCTCCGTTATTAGAATTTCCGTAAAATTATCAGTGAGTTTGCTTCAACAGCGTTTAAACTCATTAAACCTGTTGTAAACAGTGGCACGAGATAGGGCTTAGTAATGAAATGCCAATCGAAGTGTATTGTAACACTGTTGTTGAGTAAGACCGCAGCAAAAATCATTAAGCGAAAATTTTCTCTAGTCAAATCCATTTTTAAATTGCAGCCAATTTGTAAAAACAAATGGTGTACGAATTCATTACACATCTACAGATACCCAAAGAGGTACATTAATATTATATATATTACATTCAACATGTATTTAGTAAAGTTTGGCTTTTGGTGGTTTAGGATTTATCCGGATAATGTCTTAGAAGTATCCTAAAATACCACATTCCAAATTAAGAATGGTACTTTCCACTCAGCACTGGTTCATAAGGAAGAACCTTCCTAGCCACGAAAAAGGTAAAGAATAATTTATATTTTTCCGTTTTTACAATACAAAATTCCAACTCAAATATAAATTTTATACATGACAGTTCCAGTTATAATGCTCAATCAAATTAAACAAAATTAACACAGTTAATGAATTATGGTGGACGTACATTATCCGTAGTAATTTTAACTTAATAAAAAAGAGGAAAAGTGTATAACTGTTTTAATTTCTACAATGAATAACAAATTTTGATTTATTAATATTATAAGTGAGAATTTTAGTAAAACCATTTGTATGTAACGCTTTTTAAATTTTAAGTAGTCAACCTATCATCATACTAGTAAATTGTTGCATACGCTTTGTCAGGGATAATATTTCATGCATTTAAAAAAAGTCTTCTGCTATATACACAATTATTGGGTATTTTCATCAGTCTATTGTAATGAATTAGATCTGATCACCATCACATTTTCACTGACTGTAAATATAAATAGTATTTATTTATTATTTATTTAATTATATTTACTAAATATACTAGGTATATATACTTTTTTCGCTATTGTCAGTCTACTTCGTTTTTAATGGCACAATTGAAGCGAACGGGGTCTCAAAATTCTTAAGTACTTAAGTTACACAATGTTTATATTTAGCCAATTCCTTTTCAATAATTTGTTTTTCACATATGTAGTAACACATGGCTAAAGAAAATCATTTCCTGTTATTTTTTCAATTGTCAAATAAAATGATAGACAGTAGTAATTTTGTTATATTCGTTTATGCTATACGAGTTCTATACCAGTCAGTAAGGCACAAGAAACGTAAACGAACTAGATAGATAGATAGATAACTCTATTGTACAAAAAAAACATAATAATAGAACAGTTTGTACACATTGCTATAAGTCTTATGAGCTAAAGTTAGAAAGGTTATATAAATAAAATAAAATATAAAAGTTAAATTATTTAAGTTAGTTAGTTACACTGTAAATGACTTGTCCATTAAAGTCGTAGAATGCTTCGGAATTTTTAAAGTCAAGTTCTCCAACGATCTTAAAGACCTTGAATGCGTGTCGTATAAGAATTTGAAGCGTTCTTTTAAATAATGAGGATTGTTGGGATTAAAGAGTAGTATATTGTATAATAGAGAAAGGATATGGATATTGCGGCGAAGACGAATGGGTAACCAGTTGATCTTATTCCGATATTCAAAAATGAACATTATGCAAAAGTTTTGAAGCCGCTCTTAATCTTATTAAATTGATTCTCGGTGGGATCACAATAGCTGGTATCTGCGTAATCGAGGATTGGAAGAAGGGACTCTGCAAGCGCAATTTTGGTCAAAATCGGTAGAAAGTTACGCAACCTTCTCAGAGATCCTGCAGAGGCAAACAATTTCTTACTAATTTCTTGAAGTTGCGGACCCCAGGACAAGTTTTTGTCGAAATGAATTCCCAGATTTCTCACCGTGTTTGAAACAGGAATTAAGGCCCCATCGCAGAATATTTGAGGCTGGTATGACCAAGCGACTTTTGATAAAGTTCTAGTACTACCGATAACGATCGCTTGTGTCTTAGATGGATTCACTTATAACCCATGTTGCCTGCTACATACACAAATCTGCTCTATATCTCTGTCAATAGTTGAGATCGCTACACTAAGTTGTTCCTCAGGTGCTCGAGTATAGATCTGTAAATAATCTGCATAAAGGTGGTAAGAGGAAGCAAAATTATTGGAAATAGAGTTTATAAAAACTGCAAAGAGCAAGGGAGATAAAACGCCTCCCTGTGGTACGCCTGCAGTCGTACTGCACCATCCAGAGAATCTTTCATCGATTAGAATACGCTGCCGGCTGCCGAACTATGTATGCAACTACTGATAAAGCATCAATAATTTCACTAGGTAGTTACTGTTTTTTAGTTCCTATTAAAAAACTTGTAAAAATATAGTACTTATGAAAATTGTCGGTAAACAATAACGCGCATCTGTCCGTGACTTCGATGGCGTTAATGTAGATTATGTCAAGTCATGTGTTTTTTGGGTATTCCTTTTCTGTATCCCCTGACATCTTTACAAAATTGCAAGGAAAAAAAACAGATTTTTTTTTTTAGTGGAAATTCCCACGTGTCGTCACCCTACCTCTCCGAGGACCCGGGAGAGGAGAAGTACTCTCCTCCTCGTATAAAATTTATTAACAATTAAATATGCTTCACTATACGATTTTCCAATAGCCCTAGTTCCTATTTAGATTGGAAAATATTAGAGAAAAAGGAGTATTGTTTGCAGTATTTTTGATTTTGATGCAGACGGCTGTTGATGCCAGTCTGGCATGACGGACTCCTCTATAAAATAAAGCAATTTCTTCCACATAGTTAGTTTCTGATTTTTAAATCCTATTTATTTTTCAAGTAAAAGGGACCGATATTAAAGCAAGCGCACCCCAAGGTTCAGTATTAGGAAAAGTCCTGTACACCATTTTTACAGCTGATCAGATTATGATTATGGTGTGACTACAGCTACATTTATTTGTTCATGATACGGCTTTACTGGCTAGCAATACAGACCCCCTAGTAGGCCTTGATGGAATAGCAGACTGGCTAAGGAAGTGGAATGGAGTGGATCAAAGTAAGGGGACCTGAATCAGTGCAAGTGTTTGCAGGTTGTGCAGCCAATGTTTATTTACAAATATCTGGGACTGTACCTTGATGGACGGCTTACTTGTAATTAGCATATCAAACATAAAAGAGAGCAACTCAATCAAAGGGACAAAAGTTTTGTTTTTTGGAGAAACAGCTCACTATCCATAGATAACTGAAAATCAGCGCACCATTTTTGACGTAGGAGAGCCATGCTTAGGCACGAATGGGCCGGCTAGACCATAGCATTACCACGGCCTCACAGAAAACCGGTAGACAAACAATTCTTGCATTGTATTGCCGAGTGAGTGAGGGCACTGGAGGTCCAACGGAGTTGTAGATATCCATGGGCGCGGTTATCAATTACCGTCTGTTAGTCTGTCCATCTATATATAAGTCTACTCTCAAGCCTATATGGGTGTATCACATACAATTGCGGGGCAGTGCATCATCATCAAATATCTTCATCCTCCAACGGATGCAAAAGACAATTCTGTGCACCATATCTAATGGGCCATGGTTCAGCACAGATGCCAAAACCCATCATCACTGCAGATGAATACAGTTGCTGAAATCAGCAATTCCAAACAGAAATACCAACAGAACTAAAGCTACTAGTAGCAACCTAAACAGCCTCAAATAAAAAGATATAATGAGTAACTTCCTAAATACTGAGTTTTAAAAAAACAATTCTTTATTTTCTTAAACAACTGCATGAGATGAGGTGGATGAGATGCAGGTGGGATGTAACAAAAGTGTGTGTGTGTGACAGGGGGTAGGATTAAGGTTACCTAAAAAACTGGAATTTTATTAAGCAGCTGGATTTTACATTACTTATTAATTTTACTTGTATATTAATATATTATTTATAAATTTTACGTTTTTCTAAAAGTAGTTGAAATACGTTCAAGAGATTCTATGCAACTCTGACAGTTACCGTTGCGGCCCACCTGCTGTATCGTTGCAAAATATTTCTTTGCAACATCATCTATAAATTAGTAATAATGGCTAGTGATTTACGACGGTTAACTGTAACACAACACTTCACACTTATTTTCTGTCTTTATATTGGTGGCGCCTACTACAGTCTAGTCATTATTAGTCAGTAGACTGCGCCACTAGACGCAAGAACATGTACCCCACACTAAGAAGACAAGACAGTACAAAATGAAAGCGGTTAAGCCCATCATGGAATGGTTGGAAACGTAATGTCAGACTCACTGCTCTCAATAATGTAGTGTTCAGCCTAGTTGCAACAAAACTTAAGTCATCGTTTTGTAACCTCGAAAGAGCAGACAGTCACCAGAGAGGACCTATATTGCACCATACACCTGGGCACTGTCCTCTGTCCTTCACATTTCCCAACCACAGAAGATAGGGTCTTACACTCACTGGTGTGTTTGATTGCTGTTTAAGAGGCGTTCAAGGTCTGCCGGGTTTCTTGGAGAATTCCTCCTTAGGTTACATGTTGACGAAGCTATATCTGACTGACACCAAAACCACATGTTGACTGTAAAGCACAACATAGTTTTAATCTGACCAGTTCCAAAGATCGGTGGTAGGCTGTGAGGCAACTACCAGTCATGAAACTGAACTAAACTGAGTAATTAAATATGGTTTATGACATTTGGCAAGTATAGCACAAGCAGAGAACGTTATTGTGCTACTGGTGTTCAGGTGAATGTAAATAACTAGAAGCCGATTAGTTAAATTATAAGTAGTGCATTTAGCACGCATAGTTAAAGCCGTATATTTAAGTCTGATTGTAAATTTCAAGGGGTGGCGAATCCATTTAAAAAATTTGATCGTCCATTCAATTCTTTAATTAAAGGTTGAAGGTAATGCTTCTGATAATATGTATTAACTGAAAGAGTCACTAATATCATAAAGTGAAGGCTAAAAAAAAAACAGCACCAGACGTAATGCGTGTGGTACTAGTTAACGATATTGTTACCCACAGACATGGATTGTGTACTAAACTAACCTGAACGTCGAAGGGTTGATGATGCTGCTGCGAGTCTTGCGCAGACTGTACGACGGAGGCGCCGTTGACGAGGCTGGCGGCGGCGCCCGCCACTCCACCGCCCACTGCGCCCACGCTGCCCACGCCGCCGCTCGAACCTCCCACTCCACCGACGCTACTCACACCGCCGACACCGACGCTAACCCCGCCGCCGTACTATATAAAATAATAGACAAATTGATTCAGAGCATAAAATATTGGTGTCAAAGTCAAATGTATCTATTTTGTAGTTTTGTTGTTCTTTAATTATACTAAAGTAGTGACTTACAACTACGCATTGTGTAAAGTGAACGGAGACGCTAAAAATATATATGTGGATGTTTTACTTAGAAGGAAAGAAGTGCTAAGTAATGCCGTTTGACCCCTCCAACACATATAAGTCTCAAACATAAGGTTTGTCCCCCAAGTGATAATTGATGGCACAACACAAACACACACACGCACGCACACACTCACACATCCACGCGGACGCACACACATGCTCAATACACACACAAGATAAACATTCACATCCTACACGCAATCGATTACATTCATCATAGTAGTAGGCATGTAATGACTCAGTAATACGACACTTTAGATATAGTCATTTATTCATCTGTAAAAACTACACTAACTAAACTACGATTTACACGTACACCAGCACCTAGTCATCTAGGGATAGGAGGCTGGTTATCTGTCATACAGGCCCTGCCTAGTACAGAAGCCAGTCTCTCACACAGATTTTGACTATCTTGAGATGTATACATGGACTATATTTGATTTTTGTAACAAAACTGTGTGAGAGAATAAATAAATGGTTATTAATAATATATTATTAATGGTAAGGTAATGGTTTATAAGTTCATAAAGACACAAAAGAGAACGAGAAGCACTAAAACAACTCGTATAACTGTAGCTATAAGGTTTGAATAATGTATGGCGTTATTTGTTTCAGCGATATTAAATGAAAACGTTGAAATATTGTTATTTTTCATTTTGTCTAATTACTGTCTCCTTGGTCCAGTGGTACATACTTATAAGGCATTCGCTTTATAACGGCAACGTAGCGGGATTCAAATCCCAGGTCAAGTAAGAATTACTACACTACTTTTTTTTCAGTCCTACCCAACAAGCAGAAGCGGAAGCCTTTTTTCCACATAATACACAGAGGCATAATATCAAATTAAATTGACGTTAGTCAAGTCAGTGATTCCGAACCGCAGCCCTTTAAACGTGCTAAAAATCCATACATACGATATTGGTTTCAAGTGTTAGGGAGGGTAGTCGTGTTTTCCCTCTCCCTTTCCGCAGCCTCCTTCTGTCATATCTCATTATTTTTTGGCAATGCAGATAGATACGCCGATTAATAGTCCCGTAAAAACCCAGATAAAGAAACAATTTCAAACAAATAAATTAAAAAATCATGGAACGTCAGAAATATGTTTCCAATATTCTAGTTCTAACGCCAAGACTGTCTGCAGGGGCTGACATATATACTTTAATACATCTGACTCTGTCAGTGTACAAAGTTGAAGGTGTAGGCCTGATTTGCAACAACCATTTATACCCAGGTTTCCCTGATCCAGTCTTTGTAGATACTACAATAATATAATATTGTCTTCAATACTACAATAATAACATAACAGTATTTACTGCCCCTGGAGATAACATTATTAGAAATATCCACTGTAGCACTAACTGTAGCGCTGGCCCATCTACTCTTTCTGATGAAATTACTGCATCTAAAAAACTCAAGAAACTGATGATCTTACACTTACAGATAAAGCAGATGAGTAAGAGTCAACTATTGAAGAAACAGCAAGCAGTTAAGGCAATAGCTAGTCTTCTTCTTCCTAGCCTTATTATTACCATGTCTATTGGGGTGGGCTTCTAGTCCTCGACTCGAAGTCTGTTATTTCTGGTGTCCCACAAGGCTGTGTGCTATCACCCACGCTGTTTCTTCTGCATATCAACGACATGCTGCAGATTAGCAGCATCCATTGCTATGCAGACGATAGCACGAGTGATGCCCTTTACACCGGCCGCGCTAACATTTCTCGGGTAAACGTCATCGAAAGCCGATCCAAACTTGTGTCTGAAATCGAAACTTCTTTATCAAAAGTTTCAGATTGGGGTCGACTTAACCTAGTCCAATTTAACCCCACGAAGACACAGGTTTGCGCGTTCACCGCTAAAAAGATGCCATTGGTCGTATCACCTCAATTTGAGAGCACTTCCCTAACTGCATCAGCCAGTATCGGAATCCTTGGCGTCGATATATCAAGCGAAGTCCAGTTTCGCGGTCACTTAGAGAGTAAGGCCATATTAGCCTCGAAGAAGCTTGGTGTGCTAAACAGATCGAGACAGTATTTTACTCCGGTCCACCGCCTGCAACTTTATAAGGCGCAGGTTCGGCCGCACATGGAATACTGTTTTCATCTCTATGCAGGTGCACCCCAGTACCAACTTCTGCCTCTTGACCGCATTCAACGGAGAGCGACTCGCATCATCGACTGCCAAGATATTTCTGATCGACTTGACACCTTGGCGTTGCGTAGAGATGTAGCTTCACTCTGCATCCTCTATCGCTTGTATCATGGGGAGTGTTCAGAGGAATTGTTCGGACTTATACCGGCTGCAGGTTTCCGCCATCGTCCTACGCGACAAAATATCCATCCCCATCACCTGGACGATTGGCACTCCACCACTGTGCGCTTCTCCAGAAGCTTTTTGCCTCGCACAACCAGCTTATGGAACAAATTGTCGCCTGCCGTATTTCCGAACCGATACGACCTTCAAATCTTCAATGACATGAGTCATGAAATGACTCTTGAGTTGCGGGTGTCCATGGGCGGCGGTAGTCACTTACCATCAGATGACCCGTCTGCTCGTTTGCCCCCTATCGCATAAAAAAAAAAAAAACAGTTATTGCCTGAATATCAGTTTTTCCACAGACCGACTGGCATTTGACCTCAACAACCCAATGCTACTCTAATCAGTTATTTTAAGAAAGAAATAGAAAGGACTGACTTACTTATTTATAAATACTAGTTGATTGAGTTCCTATTGAAAAGGCATTCTACTAAAATTAATTGCTGTAATATTCAATAAGAAAGAAAAAGAATTGTTTGAGGTAGTTATTATTTCAATATCATAACAATTATTATTATATTAATCTGTTTAATGTATGCTGTGCTACTTTACAATTGTTCGTAGACATTTTGTCCTGGGTATAATTGCATGACAACAATATTGTTGCAGTAAATTCAGTTCCAATAATAATATTCATTCCTTCACATTGTAGAAACAATAACTTAAGATTATTTAAATAATCAGGACCCAATTGATATTTTTTTATAAGTTTTATATTTAATAAAGCAAAACAACTTAGTCTATGGGTATAAGAGTTATTTTCAGCCCAATTTTCATGGTTGGAATAAAAAAAAGCTTAAAACTGGTTGTTCTGTATAACGTAATACAAGCTAATTTTGCAACAAAAAGAAAGTAGATAGGTTTAAATAATTTAGCATTTCCCATCTAACAATTGTGAGAATCTTTTACGTTGAAAGTTTTCTATAAAGTTTTAAATTCAAAACTTTTTTTTTATTTAAAAAAAAGGTTTTAGGAATGAAGTTGTTGAGGGGTACACTAGCCGACAAAAACGTCCGTAACGTTAAAAAAAAAGCGTAAGGTTTTTATGTATAGTCTATGTATGATGGCTATACAAGGTCTAATGTATAGTCTATGTGATGACTGTTATTATTATTGTAGTTTGCTATTATTATTTATAAATCATTGTTAATAAAATAAAGGTGTTAAGATATTTTAGTAAAGTAGTTTTTTTCTATTTTTAATAAAAAAATGATAATAAAAAATGAATACCCAATTAATTATTGTTCTTTATACCTCGAATAGAACTTGAAATTAATATTTTTATAATAACGAACTTCGTTCCAATCTGGGGTCCCACGACACCACACGGTTGTGTTTATTTTGCTCTCCTGAGAAGTAGTTTAGGTTTATACGCCAAATAAACCCAAAGGTGTCAATATGTTAACTATTTAGAGTCAAAGACCTTGCCGAGATACAGTAGCGGGTCAACATATGTATATATATATATTTTTAATTATAATTAGTACGTCAATATTGATGTTGAGAGACTTTTTTATGTTCATTATGGTTCCGAACAACAAAATTTGTGAATAGCGTCACAAGTGCATTTTTCTTGACGGAATTCAAATTTCTGGGCTGAAATTAAATTATAATGATTTAAACAAGACCAGCCTTTTATTCATATGATACTTATGTATTAATATGTACCTTGTATGTATATGTGATTGTTTCTTTATCACGCCCTAGGAGTTTAAATTGTTTGATGTATTTTGAAGTGTGGAAACCTTGACCATAGTTGGATCATAGTAGTGACACTATAAAATTTCGAGATGACGTCAAGCGAAAAGAAAAATAGAGTCAATTTAACACAGTAGTTTTAAAACCATTTTTACACCGTCCTTGAACTTTTTAACTTTTTTAAAAAGGCAGAGGTTCTCGATATCTTCGCCATTTGAAAACCTATTTTAAAAAAATATATATGAAAAATAGAGCTAAACCCCCCAATTTCATTTATCGTGAGTTTTTTTTTTAATTTGATGTCTAGTCTTACACAGTGTGCTATAATAAATAAACAATAATATACCTGCTGAGTGCTAGCGAAACTGTTATTATCAAATTGTGGGTGCTGCTCCATTTGTAAAACGAGTTCAATGTGTTGATTCATAGAGTCGTTCAATGTCATGCCTGAAACAAATAACATTACAATGGTAATAGCAGTATACACATTATAAGTATTATTGAATGGGAATAAAATATAACTGACCTGGATGTATTTGGGGATGTTGTGGATGTGGAAGACCTTGTAACGGCGCCACACTTAACATTCCAGGATGGTGCTGAAATTGAAATGATAAGAATTGTGTTATTCAAACTGTACTGACACACTGCTATAACAGTGTTACAATATAGACATATAACAATTTAAGACAATGTATGGATAATGAAAGATCAATTAATTTAAAGACATACAATTATATGACATACATATAATTACATACATTACAAATATAAACTAAAGCCTATTTCTCTTCCGTGTTGGCAGATAGCTCGAAACTCGCTTCTATCGTTATACCTCATCACGAGCTGTCTCAACTGTTATTACACCTTTCATACAATTTCGCCGATTTCTGGTACTTCTGACCTGACCTTTTCAGAACATCCCTGATTTCATAAGAGTATATTCTTTGCGATCAACCCCTACCGGCTATCCCTTCGCTTTATATTTTTCTAACCGTGACGTACATAATGTATACGAGGTTATCAAGGGTCTTAAATAGGGGCTGTCCCAAACGGTTCGTAAATTTTATATGTACTAGCTCTCTACTAACGTAAATTTCGCAAACTATAATTAGTTGAAAAAGATTAATTGATATGAAAAATTGCAAGAGGGTTTTTCACACCTAAACTGCAATATGCATATTGCTCGTGGCCAAGAGTACAGTCAGGTGAGTGGGTAGTAGAAAACTATACCTGTGGGTGAGAGAGATGTGGCAGATGGTGCAATTGCGGTTGTGGCTGCGGCATGGCGTGTGGCGGCAGCAGCGGGAAGGTGGGTGCGTCGCCGTTGCGCACACCCGAACCCACGCCCGTTGCACTTGCCTCCTCCTCTGCTGGGGAGGGCTGTCGTGATCCCGGCGTACGGCTGCAAATTAACATAGACGTATTTATATGGCAATATTAGGCGGTCCCATCAAATCAGCCAAAAGGTAATATTAAATTTGCAGCAGCATTGAGTCTTCGAAAGCTACACTTTTTATTTTCTGTGGAACTCTATGACCCTTATCACAAAATATTCTGTTATACCTTGTAGTACAAGCCTAGCCACAAATTTGTGTGGTCGAAATTCGGAATTCGTCTAAATACAATTTTTGTACATAAAATTTCTAACTATTTTTACTACGTAGACCTTTACAAGTATTTTAATTACGAATGTGATTTTAATTGTAAAACCCTCACGTGACTAGGATTACAGAAAAGGGTAACCTTTCCACCCGCTCACCTACTCCTGTCACCCATAAAAAAGTACTGTTACCGAAGGATAGCCAAAATCCAGCTTAATTAACTTAAAATAACTGCAAGTGTAAACTATTTTAAGTTAGATAATACCTACTAATTTTTTTTTTAGAATATTCTATTTATTATACTTTTGATGTGTGTATAAGCGTATACATGCTTATACACACATGAAGTTTCTAGGGATCAAGTACGTTTTAGGGTATCGCAGCATTTGAGGATTATTATTTTAACTTTTTTGGATTGTTATTGATTCTTATTAGTAAATTTCACTATTTGAATACAGAATTTACTTTAAATTGATTAATAATGGAAAATCAACTTTCAATCAGAATACGAACGAAACGACATTAGGCTAAGAACTTTGTTATTAAGGTTACATAAAAAATATTTATTATTTTCTGCTTTTCAGTTTTTACGGGGGTTTAATTTTTTTGTTAAAAAGTTTTTATTTTATCATTTTTTCCGGCTATAAAAGAGTTAAACCACTTGAGGGTAAAAAAATGCTTTATCTGATCTAGATCCAAATAAGGTGTTACACAAACCTCACGATGTCAAGCTTAAGCAGAAATGCAGAGACAGAGGTCTACACACAAAAGCTGTCTGTGCTGTGCTGTGAGGATTTTTTGTAATATAATGTAAATATTATAATGTAATGTTTTATTTATCTTTATATATATATAATTCTACTGTACGTGTGTATGTCACTGAACTTCTAAAAGGCTGGACCGATTTGAATGATTTTTTTATATGCGTTTGGATGGCTCCCTGGATGCTTTAGATTCAAAAATCAGCCCGGCAGATGGCGCCTAGGGTACATTTTTTTTTCCAAATTTACATGGAAATTTTTATAGTTAAAAATGTACGTACATTTTACGATTTATAAAAAAAATATCCAATTAACATTTACCAATTTCCCTAGAAACTTTTGATGTGTGCATTTATAACTATGTTTTGTACTTATTTTTGTAGTGACATCTTTTTGACCATACAAAAACAACATACACGCTACTTTCAGGGATAGTTTGATTATCCAACCGGTTCCTTAGGCCTGGTAGTCTAGCGGTTAGTGACCTGACTGCCAAGCCGAAGGTCGTGAGTTCGATTCCCACACGCGACAAATTTGTGTGATCCACAAGTAGTTATCACGAGTCTGGGTGTTCTCTCCCGTTGTTTCTGTTTATAAAGTTTCCCGCGGGACAAGAATAGTGGTCTTTAAAAAAAGTAAATGTTAGAAACAGGAGCGAAGCCACAGATATGGCTTGGGTATTTATTATATTGAACAAAAGATACGTATACTATTGATAACTATTTGTGGTAATAATTATCACGTATAGTTTACATGACACTGGTGGTACAGAACCACGCCTTGATGTCTGTACATGGATACCCACCCACGTAGGGTATCACTGAAGGTTTTTAAAATAAGCCAGTAAGAAAAGCAGCTGATGTAAATTTCATTTAAATTTCGAATTAGAAAGTTTTTGAGAAGCTGTAGACGTGTAAAGAATTCATATATAATTGTTTTTTACAAATCGGCGGCAATTTCAAAATTGTCTGTCGTGCATCGAAATGGATTTGACTATAGAAATTTACTGCTCAATGATTTGTTTACGACTTTCGTTGAGGTGCCAGGCCAGACGGACTATCGAATATTTGTCTATCGAAGATGTGGAGTTAGGGAGTCATCATATTTAGAGTTCCGACCTGGCACCTTGTGATTTTTATTTATTTCCAAAATAAGAGATAAACTTAGAGGAATTCGTTTTATGAACACTGAAGATGAAAGTATTTGTTTTATCACATTTGTTTGTGTGCGTGCGTTTTCAAACGCAGGGACGGCCTAAGTTTGGAAAAGGCGTGGAAGAGATTCCTAAAGAAGAGTGGGCTTACTGCTAAGTCAATGGTTTCATCGCACGCGACGATTCTTAGAAAGAACGGAGGCTACTTCGAAAAGCACATAAAAATTACCAGGCTATTAACAGGCTTGTTATATCATGCCGCTTTTTATTTTCTAAAAACTTTCAGTTCATCAAATGTTATACTAACAGGGGTTACTATAACATTTGATAATAGACGAGCAAGCAGGTTATAGCGGCAGCGTGGGGGCGAACGGCATTGACAGAGGCCATGATCCATGCGCGCGGTTATTGCCCGCGAGCGCTCTCGCTTGAGCCTGACTGTTTCACTTCAGACCTTTAAGGCGTCGTTACAAGGTGGCCTTTACAATGATCTTACGAACCGACTCGTAATATTGTCTTATGTTGACTGATGTAGATATCGTAATTCATTTTCATGTACATATATTGATTTGACTTTTATTCAATGACGTAATGGAAAAAAAATATATATAGCTCTTGGATTATTTAATGACAATGTTAAGATAGCCAAATAAACATTACCATTTTAAGTCGCATGTAGTATTGAGACAGTTGCGAACAAAAACCTTTTAAACTTGAAGAAAACCCATAGTTTCTTCTTATAAATTGCTGAAGTAACGTTTTAAGTTATTATCATATCTTTTTATTACCTATAACATGATAAACAATAGCACCACACAGACTGCCAGTTCAATCAATACGACGAATCCTCTAAAAACCCAAAATATTGTTACGAGATGATTCCTCAGTTTCAGCCTGGAGGAATTCCTTTAGAATTAGTAAAAGGACTTGTTATGCAATCGTTCTAGTTTTAAAGAACGAATATAAGTGCCTGCTGGGTGCGCAAGTTAAAGTGTCGAAATTTACAAGTAGAATACTCGAAGGGTTGTTATCTACTTGACCGCTTTGCTACTATATATATAATTAAATATACATTTACTAGTTTTCAATTGGTATGGGAATCGTTATTTTTATGGCATAAAAAGTAAACGACCACAAGGGTCACCTGATGAAGATGATAAAGATTCGGATAATTTGAGACACGATTTTACACGATTTGGGCATTATCTGCCGTACCCAATAGGCAAGCTTATAGACAAATAATTTGATACCTTCTTAATTTCTTAACAATATCTTCATTTAATAAACACTATCACAGGTAGTCGAAAAGAAAGTAAGTTCTAGATCTAATATATGTATGTAGTACAGTGTGGTTTACTTACTTGAAAGCTTTGTCATCTTCTTGACCGTTATGAAGACCGTTAGGCAAAGATCCATGCTCATGTAGTTCGTGCAAGTCCTTCTCGAAAGGAGAAGCCGACTTGTCTTCGGGACGCTCTTCAAGGACCATACCGCGCAGACCGGCGACCACGCCGGCAACTTTTTCACCTCCACCTGTAGCAATACAACCTACTTCTACTTAAACTACACTTACAGGCACAATTAACCGCCCACCTTGTATTTCTTTCAATTTTCAGTAGTCGGAAAATTTTGACCACATTTGATGGAAGTTATGTTAAAAGCAGCCATTAAGGATAAATAAAATCACAAAAGTCTATAAACAAAACCGTTTAATAAAAAAAAAAATATGCCAAAAATCGATTTTGCAAAAAAAATTGCATGAAAATGTGATGACTTTAATTTTGAAAAAAATCGTCCGCTTTCTTTTTATTTAAATTTTAATATATTACTACCAATAGTAAATAATAAATAATAATAATATATACTATATAATATATCACTACCTCGGGCTCATGACTTCTTGTAGTCGGTTTGGCAATCCATCTACGAGGTCTTGAATATCCGACTAAGGGATATTATGCCACTCCTCTATCGCAGCCGTCTTGAGCTCTTGTAAGGTCGCAGGGGCTGATATTCTTGTTCGAATACGTCTTTTTAGGTTGTCCCAAATGTGCTCAATTGGGTTAAGATCGGGACTGCGTGACGGCCATGGCAAAACTTGAATCCCGACCGCATCGAGGTATTGAGTGACGGATCTTGCGGTATGGCATCGAGCATTGTCGTGCATTAATTTAAAGTTTTCACCAATAAATGGTGCGAAAGGTATGACGTGGTCTTGTAAGACTTCCTCCACGTATCTTTGAGCAGTCACACTGCCTCTATCAAACACCACTAGATCGGTACGAGCCTCGTAAGAGATACCTCCCCAAACCATTATGGATCCTCCCTGATAACCCACGGTTTCGATTATTGCACATGGAGCAAACCGTTCATTTTGGCGCCTATAAACACGCTGACGTCCATCTGGACCCCTTAAGGCTATTCTGCTCTCATCTGAGAACAGTACGTTCTTCCATTGTTCCGTAGTCCAGTCAGCATATTCTCGTGCAAAGGCAAGTCTTGCTTTAGGATGCTGTGCAAGCAGCTGTGGACCGCGAGCTGGACAAAAAGCTCTCAGATTCCTTTCAGCCAGTCTTCTTCTTATCGTACGTTCACTTACAGTGACATTTCTCACCTCAAACAGACATGTGCGCGCTTCAGTAGCGGTGCAAAGCGATTTCTTAGCACGTTACTGACAATAAAGCGGTCATCCAGAGCCGAGGTGCACCGATGTCGGCCTTGACCTGGCCTTCTCGTGTATGAACCAGTCTCCCGAAAGCGTCTGATGGCATCCCGCACTGTAGTTCGAGGTACACCAAGCGTACGAGCGATGCGACGTTGGCTATACCCAGCGTCAGCTAAAGTTACTGCCCTAGCAGCACCAGTTGCATCCAGTGGCATTTTTTTCAGTCACAAACAATAAGCGTACACTAAAAACTCAAATTAAACAATGTTCGTACACGATAGCAGACAAGAACAAGAAATGTAATCAATGTAACGTTACTGCAACAATGTCAGAGACTAAATTCTAAAAACGCTTCGGCGATACAAGTTTAAGGGTCGAAATAAGGGTTTTTAAGTGTTTAGTTTATTGCTAAAGTACCCACTTAACTAAAAACAAAACAGTAGATAAGCCACAGTTAACATAAACAAACAGGGTGACGAAAAATATAGGTGGGCGGTTAATTGTGCCTGTGAGTGTATATACTAAATGAGAAACTTATGAAGACTTCAACTTGTTGCGGTGTAGCCGTTTTTCTTTTGAGCGATTTACGAATTAATATTTATGTTGTAGCCAGGTCTTAGAATAGGTCATTTCAATATGTGGCCAACCATTTTATTAAATGGTCGTATTTCATGGAATGGTAAGCTACAACTGATCATATCGTTAAAATATCAATCCACGTTTAGCCACATCATTAATTAAGGATCGCCATCATACCAAAGGTTTAATACCATAAAGTGATCATGTCGTGAAATGGTCATGTGTTAACTGTTCATATCTTTAAACGCGTCTGATCACATCGATCGACCATTTCATGAAATAGTTGACCACATCATGAAATGATAAATTCTGTGATCTGACCCAAGACATTCAAAGGAAAATGATTTGTTATCGTTGTAATTTTTATTATAATGGTCTTTAGAACAAAAGCATGATCTGTCTCACCTAAAAAATTAACGATACAATTAGGGGCAAAAGTTAATTGGAACAAACATGGAGTCATTGGTATCATAGGGTAGGTATGGGACTCATTTCTTTATTGTAACTCATCAACTTGTAATTTGTGTACCCATGAATCATGAATCATGAATCAATTGGTAATTCTACCATACCTGTAGGAGAACCGCCGAGCACGTATTCGACCATTTTGACGCCAAGGCCCGCTGTGTCTCGAGGTGATAAGATACTGCCGGCATCACCACCGGGGAACGCAACTCCACGACGCGTGCTCATCATCGGTACACCAACATTGTGTTCAACAGCTATAACATTAAAATCACTATTAGCAAAGGTGAGTTATTATTAACTCACATTGCGCTATGTCAAAATGATTTTAAAACCAGTAGATTGTTTTTATCATGGGAGAGCCATACTTAGGTATGAATGGGCCGACTCGACCGGTGCGATACCACGGCTTTCACGGCAAAACGGATGAGAAGCAACGTTTGCGTTGCATTTCGCCGAAATTAGTGAGGTTTCCCCTCACCGCATCCCCTCCCCCCTCAAAACACTCAAAGAAGGGCAGCGCACTTACGACTCTCGAGTTGTAGGTTTCCATGGACGGAGGTTGTCTCCGTCTTACAAAATTCTAGCTATATTTTAACGTTTAATTAGATAAATATTTTTATGTAGATTTACCATGTCTTAAATATTTTACTGAATTTACATTTGTAAGGGAATGACGAGGAGTCCTACATTCCTAACATAAAGTCAACTAGAAATTCATCACTTAATCAACTATATTTAAATTAGGCTGCAAGGAAGCGAGTACTAGTTACTATTTTATTTTAATCATTATCCACCAAGATTTTTAACTCATCGTTATTGCAACTTGACATATTAGGTATGTACTGTCATGATATTGTCATAAAAGTACAGTGCCGAGGAAAAGTTTATTTTTATACAATAAAAGTAAATAATACTTTAATGTATTATAACTCTCAATGCATTGCACAGTGTATTTAATACTTTAGCCACATTATTATTTATCGTTCTTCAACCCGTCTGCTATAATTCGGTCTTTTTTATATATTTTTTCATTCGCATTCCTTCGTTTCTTCGTAGGATGATGTTATTCACTGTTCTTAATTGTTTATTAAGATAAACTGCATCTTTTTTAATAACGTTATAAATTACAATCGTTTTTATGATATAATCGCCGTCAACCTTTGAGGGCGATGTGGGTAGGGGCGGAGAAGGGGGGATGAAGGGTAAGGAAAGAGGAGAGTTGGAGTTGGGCCTCCGGTACCATCACTCTCAGCACTACAATGCAAGCATTGTTGGGCTACCGGTTTTTTGCGAAGCCGTGGTAATACTCCGGTCGAGCTGGGCCATTCGTGCCTATCCTCCCACGGTTAATATTCTAGGTAGAATTCAGCCTTCTACGCTATTAGTAGTTCTGAAAGACTCTTTGTAGCAACTCTTTCTAATCCACTCATTAAGCATATAATTTTGAAAGTTTGTGATAGTCATTATTTGATACTTCATCAAAAATTTACAGAAAAGCTTCGGGAATCAAAACAAGGAGTCAACGTTTTCTATATGTTCGCGTCATTATATATTCTTTGCGTCAGAAATAACTGCATTAATAGCGGATACTTCGAAATAATATTTAAACTAATTTATATGCAGGGGAAATCTGTCTCGTAATATTATAAATATCCTAGTTTTTTTTTTATGGCATAAGGTGAAACCTGCAACTCAGAAGTAGCAAGTGCGAAATAAAATATGAACATAATTGCATGCACTGGTATAACAAAAAATAGTCGAATACCTTAACAAAACAATATTATAACATTATGCAGCATATAAACAGCTACTGAAAGAAACAGTCTGTCTAATACCTTGTGCAGACCAAGTGGGATCGCGCCACATCTGCTCCGGGTTCAACTGTAGTGGCGGCAGGTGTGGTGGACCCTTGCTGTCGCCCCCGGCGCCCGGCCCTTTGTCCCATAGTTTTTTTGCAGCAGGTGCAATCTGAATAAAAAAAAAACAGAAATTAAATACTAATATAATAGAAGAGAATCTAAAGATTTTAGATGTACAAATTGATTCTCTTAACTGGAAGATATAACTAAATTCAATTACAAATGTAATAAGTAGCGTATGTTATGCTATTAGATCTCTTAGGGACGTTTTATCAAGTGCTCAACTTCGTACAGTTAATTTTGCCCTAGTTGAATCTAAACTTAGGTCCAGCATTAAATTTTATGGGAAACAGTTACCAACATAACGTAAATACTGCCTTTGTTAGGCAAAAAAGGCAGTGAAAACTGCTTCGTTTAGACCAAACTGAATCGTATAGGGAACATTTCATCAGGCTTAGTATTTTAACAGTACTTTCCCTTTATATTTTAATCATTCTTACTCATTTACATAAAAATCTGAACAACCTTGAGACAGACTCTGAAAGAGAATATAGAGTAAAAACTCGGAGAAAGGATCTGCCTGCTATCCTCCAAGCAAAGCTTAATGTTGTAAAACACTTATCAAGTGTGCAATCTATAAATAAATTCAACAAATTACCACTAGAAGTAAAGAATATTATGAACGTTCATTTGTTTAGAAATAAACTCAAAGCATTAACGATTTAGAAGTGTTATTATAGTATTGACTACTTTTGAAAGGATAAAAATAATTAGTAAATGATTAACTTTAGAATGTGTTGCAACAATTTCGTATATCGATAATAATATTTTGACATGTAATAATTAAGAAAATTTGACATGTATGTGTTTCTTGCTATTGTATTAATAACGAATTAAAATTGTCATTAATGTATCCTTATTTTTTGTAAAGCGTAATCACAATAGTAATATTATGTTAATAGTGTAGCTACTCTTGTATTTGGACAAAAATGTATTTTTTGTTTATAAATGAAATTAAATAATTCTAGATTTCAAGTAGTATACCTAATCTATTGCTGAATAATGCTATTTATACATAAACTACTTTGGCATCAAAATATTTTAGCTTTTATGTTTTAAATGCAACCTCTTACACACTTGTTTATTTACCGATTTGTGGTCATCGGTAATAAATCTTTTATTTAATAATAAAATAAATATTAATATCAAACCTTAACATAAAATGGTATTATATTGTCTGATTTATTTTATATAAATGTAAATCTGGTTGTATGTAATTGTTGGCAGTGAAGTTAATTTTACATTATTTTTTTTTTCTGCGGAAACATTGTGTTCCTAAATGTACTTTATTTTTATTATCTTTATTTACTTGTCAATTATGGATCTTTGACATTGAGTGAACAACATTTTATTTTTTAATTAAATGCAGCCAGCCTGTCAGCTGACGATCGTTTTAACCCATTTGAAAATATTGTTTTTAGTCTTTTAATAATATAAAAACTTCACTGTATAAGTTTCATTGGACCTGAAATGATTTTTAATGAAATAGTGTTCATATAAGGTTATATGAGCAGCTGAATACCACAAGCTATTCGTAGTGAGTGAGTTCGGGTTTCAAAATTTTATATGTACTCGACATACTACTCGACGTTCTATTAACGATCCCTATTCCTTGACCTATGTTTACAATATAATCCTCAGTTGTAATTATTAGTTGGCCTAACTCACTCTTGCTGGACCACGCATTACCCCGAAATTAGAATACTCTAGTGATCCAAAAGGGAGGTTATTTTCGAGAGCATGTGTGTAATGGGTATTTATTTAAGAGATGAAACCGGATAGCACACCAATGATTATCGTTGTATTACCGGTGTATTTTAGATTCGACAATCTGATTGTAAATTGTATATACTGGACCTAAAAGGAAATGTTACGTTGCCGAATTAAAAAATAGAAAAAGATGAAAATGAGTAAATAACATCTGTTTTCCCATCATGAAGGTCTTGTTGTCAGTTGAATAATAAAATCTTTTATACTACAACTAATCAATTCTACAACATAAGGTTGTTAAATCGGAAAGGGCTCACCTGAAGATTTCATAACAATTTTGAAATAAATTCAATTGAAAGATCTAACATGACAATGAATCTATATGACAAATTTATAAACTCTAAAATCTTGGCCCAGGAGTGAAGGGGACGAGAGACTTAAGTGGAGATAAGACATTCTTAACATCCCGGAACTGCCTCGTCACACCTTCCAAAATATTCATGTAAAGGTTGTAAGATTGCATTACGATCCTTCTTTGCCACTAAACGATCAACTTGCTATTCAGTTTTTGATCACTTTCAATAAGGCATAACAACTGACTGTAAGACAAACCGCAAATCTTGTAGTATGGTAATCAGACTGCTGATAAACATACTTACATATTTCCTAACATTCTTTTATTATTAAAAGACAACTCCCACATTAGGAATAATTCAATAAATCAAACGACACAAAGAACACCTAGACTCTGAACAACTATTTGTAAATCACACAGAAGAAGTCATCATCCAATATGTTAATTTAGTTAATATAAAGAATTAAATAAGCCACATAATCTATGAAATAAAATAGCTTTTAGTCAATTATAATTTATAATACATATTACAATGTTAACTGTACTTAACTATATAGGTGGTTATGTTGTTTTAAGAGATCCAAGGAAATTCCTTTTTTGATTTGAAAATTCATTTTATGCTTGAAAGTAGAGGAACACCTTATCCTATGGCTCTAATATTGCAACACTTTCACACAAGTGGCAGCCACCATCCATAAAGCAGTTTGGAAATTAACATTTTGTAGTAGTCTGGTCACAACTGTTTAATCTGATTTTGACTGACATGATACAAGTAATTTATAGTATACCTACGCTCAGATTAGGACAATGGATAACATGACTGTAAAATTATGTACCTGTTTCATGAATTGTGATAAGTTACAAAAAAAATAACAAGACCATTGATTTTGGCCTATGCAAAATAATTGGTTTCATATGTTATATATTATTGTGCTTGCACTCTTGCGAGTTCTCGCACTTGTACAGGGTAGGAGGAGTATCTGCTGGACGAGGTCTGCAAACTTTTCGTAAGAATAATTGCAGACCGTATAGTCCGGCACATAACAGTGGCTGGTCCGGACCTGGCGGACAACCAGTTCGGGTTTCGCCGGGGACGTTCTACGATTGATGCCATCATGCGTGTAAGGGCTCTGGCGGAGGATGCAACAGCTCGGGGTGAGGTCGTCTTGGCGGTGTCCCTTGATATCGCCAACGCCTTTAACACCTTGCCCTGGACGTGTGTTATGGAGGCACTCCGGTACCACAGGGTGCCGATTTACCTCCGCCGCATTGTCGAGGCCTATTTGGCGAACAGGTCTGTCATCTACCCGGGTCGTAATGGCTGGAGTCGGCAAGAGACGTCGTGCGGTGTTCCACAGGGGTCGGTCCTGGGACCGCTTCTGTGGAACATCGGGTACGATTGGGTCCTGCGTGGTGCTCTTCTCCATGGTGTCAGCGTCACTTGCTACGCTGACGATACGCTTGTGACAGCACGCGGGAAGACGCACCGACAGGCAGCAATTCTAGCGACGGCTGGAGTCGCGCAAGTTGTTAGTAGGATCCGGCAGTTGGGCCTCGAGGTGGCTTTGCACAAATCCGGGGCCGTTTGCTTCCACGGTCCACGGAAGGGCTTACCTCCGGGGTCCCACATAGTAGTGGGAGGCGTCCGCATCGGCATCGAGCGTACGATGAAATACCTAGGACTCGTCCTCGATAGCCGATGGGATTTTGGTCCACACTTTCGGCAGTTGGTTCCCCGGCTATTGGGAGTAACAGCGGCACTTTCGCGGCTCTTACCCAATTTAGGGGGGCCCAGTACATCATGCCGAAAGTTGTATACGGGGATTGTACGGTCTATGGCGCTCTATGGGGCGCCAATATGGGGACGCACTCTGACGGCCCGAAATATCGCGATTCTGCGAAGGCCGCAACGTGCGATGGCCATCAGAGTGATAAGAGGGTACCGTACAATCTCCTTTGAGGCGGCCAGCCTATTTGCCGGATGCGCTCCCTGGGATCTAGATGCAGTACTCCTTGCACTACAGTACCGGTGGCGCAGAGATGCACTAGATCGGAGAGAGCTGTCTGTGCCTCCCGAAGTAGAGGCACACCGGGCTGAGCTCCATCAAATCCTGGAGGCGGAGTGGGAGCTACGACTTGCGCGACCCAGTGCGGGGCACGATGCTGTAGCGGCGATAAGACCCGTCCTAAGAGAGTGGCTGGAGAGAGGACATGGAGCCCTCACCTTCCGGGTAACACAGGTGCTGTCCGGACACGGTTGCTTCGGCAAGTACCTGTATCGGATTGGTAGGGAGCTGACGTCACGGTGCCATCATTGCGATGACTGCCCCGATGACACGGCGCTTCACACACTGGCGGCTTGCCCAGCTTGGGCCAGTCAGCGCCGTGATCTCGTGGCGGCAATCGGTTCTGCGGGTAGTCTTTCGCTCCCGACCGTGGTTCTGTCCATGGTCCGGAGCGAGAGTGCATGGAACGCCGTCGCTTCCTTCTGTGAGGAAGTGATGTCCTCAAAGGAAGCGGCGGAACGGGAGAGGGAGCGCAATCCAACTCTCTATGCCCGCAGAAGACGCACCGGGCGCCGGAGGGTATTCACTGATCTCCGGCCACCCTAGGAAGCGGCCTGCGGGCGACGAAACTTTGGGGAGTTCGTCGCCCGAACAGATACAGGCCCGAGAGGCAGCGCGTAGTGTTCCGTGCGTCTCTCAGAGTACTGTGACCAAAGGGTGATGGTCACAGCGGGTGACGGGACCCGTCTTGGGTGAGACGGGTCAGTGCCGGTCGGAGGCAGCGAAAGAATGCCACGGCGATTCTCGCTTCCCGATCATAGGCAAGCAGAAGAACACCGGGGTGGTTTTTAGTCGGTAAGAGTCCGACATACCCCTTCCCCCCACCCCATGGGGAAGGATATCCATGAGGATCTTCCACCCCGTCACAAAAAAAAAAAAAAAAAAAAAAAGGGTAGGAGGAGTATGAAATGCCCATATTTTGCAAACTATAAACTTAGTCCCACTTACGGAAGAGTAATATATTAATATAATATAATTATATAATTTAGGGTTACAAAAAAATAAAAAAAAATAATTACATTTTATGTTAAAATTTTGAGTATATTGACAGAGAAAGGGACGGCAGGAAGGAAAAAAGCGGACAAGTGTGACTCGCGCAACTAGGGTTTCTTTAGCAAATGAACTTCTATGTTTCTTATAACAACCAACTTCACCTCGCTTTACATAGTTTCACAAATTACCATTTCATGACTGGTTGTCAGAAGTTGAGTGTGCAACCAATTGCATAAAAACAATATATTAAATGATTCACCAATGAAGAGTTATCGCGTAATATTGTTCATTCCTAACTTTTTTCACCTTAGAGGCGGAATAGGGGTTATTTTAAAAATAGAAGTTTTTAAATGCAAAGTTTATTTTTAAACTATAAAAAATAACAATATTCAAATTTTTTACATTTACTTGTAGATCTTACTTTTTGACAAATTTTTCTACAGATAAATTGGAAAATGTAATCAACATCTCAAGCAGTTCATGGTCACATAGAACTAGAACTGATGCCTTCAATTATGCAGCAATATCTAGATAAGGTGTTTGAGTTTATAATTTACAAGTATTGAATCATTTCTTCTATTTTCCTATATCCTATATATCTTACAAAATAGTATGTGGATGGATACCATTTGATTTGTAACATCATTTTAGGCTTCATCTTCATATTTTAAGGCTAAAGCTACTCAGCATTGGTAAATAAAATTTTCAAATATCTTTTTAGATGACCCTTGCTTATATCCTTTCAAACTAGTACATAAGCCTAAAGAGTAGGTCAAGACATATTTAAAAAGAAAATAAATATATACCAAAGTTGCAAAATACTTAAAACATGTATACATAGACTCATGCCTGTATACCCGAAGAGGGGATTGCCTTCCTACAACAAATTCCTTTTGAGAAATGGGAATCTTTGAAGTATTTTGACAGAAAAGGGAGGGACAGAAAGCAAAGGAAAGAGATATGGTTTATACAGATGGATTGGGGGAGTATAAGCATTAGTTCAAGTAAGCCAGGGTTGCATACTTATAACTTGAACTGGTTGGTGCTAAGAAGTCTGAGTCCTCTAACCTATAAATATGATTAAAGCAATATTACAAAGACTTAATTACATAACTTGTTTTTATTTTAAGTCCTTATGCTGTCTGTGTTATGTAGGGTGCACTTACAAATCTTAATATAAGGATGTTACTCTTTCATTACTCTTTCACTAAAAAACAGCTAAATAGAATTGCACAATATTTTGCACACAGATAGTTTATGACCATTACCTTCTTCATAGTTTTGGTTTACCTAAACCAACACCTATTATATATTATATATATAAAAAAATCAATCAAAGTAAATGTAATAAATGTTATAAATATTTATAACATTTTAATACAAAAAAAATATACTAAATGTAAATATCAAATTTATTATTTCAAATGTAGGTTTGATTCAGATAAACAAAAACTATTGAATAAGAGTGGGATAATACATATAAGCAAATTTATATTTAAAATGAATTAAATCTAATGTAATATATTTCAAACCATCTCAGAAATCATTAAAAATAAAGTCAGCAAGAAATCCCAAAATACACACATAATAAATATGAATAACCACCATTCGTAAAGTCTATAATCAATAAAATCAAATTAGCATTTAGAGCAAAGTTAACTGATTTTTCACTAACATTATATTTAAATATACATATCTCAATATAAATATTTGAGTTGTTAAGGCAACAGTGCAAGGAATTAAGTTTTTCTAAATTGATTAGTCAATGGACCTAATAGTTGTATGGCAAGTTCTATAAATGGATAAAACCATGTAAAAAAAATCTAATAAAAATCAACATATAGAAGGTTGGCATAAGGTAGATTGATTATTGACATATTTATTTGAATTGAATTTGGCTATAATCATAACTAAGACTGTTGAAGTACAGTCCAGATCAATATAAAACAGGTTTACTGGATCTTACATGTCTCAGGTTCAAGAACTATGATCAAGTACTTACATGATATATGTATACATACTTGCCATAGTATAACAATTTATGAATGAACTGTACGATATTACTTAATGGAACCTATACCGAATTGGCCACACCGTTTAAGTATAACTGGCGACATTAACAGATATAATAAGATAACACTTTCTAAAATGTATTGTATATTAATCACAATATCAACCCAACACCCTAAAATTGCCGCAAATGCTAAAATGCACACAACACAATAATCAGTTAATACAAGGAACACAATCATACACCGGTGAACAAATTCCAAATCAGAAATGGCGGACGCCGGTGACAAGTAAACAAAACAAAAACGGACCTGTTGCTTAAAAAACCAGGATTTCCTTAATTTCATGACTTAAAACAATGATCAACTCCTTTATTCTATTAAATGAAACCATAAAACTCACCATGTCGGGGCCCATATCCTTAACATCAGTTTCGAAAAAAAAGTCGCTCAAGGGTTTCATGCGTACAATCCGCCTAAAGCTCAGTCATGTACTAAAGGAAAAGCTTAATACGAACAAATAACACTTTCTGCTTGAAACACTAGTTCAATATATCAAATTCACTATCATCATTAACATTAGAACACATTCCTTACACTATAATGTTTTTATTAATCGAAATAAAACTAGAAAGATCCAAACTCAAATAATACAATGTTGACTTGTTTCGAACAAAGGACGTACGCCGACCACAGCGCCTGCGTTAAAATTCTCCATACTAGGGAGCGTCGCGCGGAACAAAGTTTTGTCTTCTGGACTAATAGATGGCGCGCAAACCAATAACTACGTAACCATAGAATATAAACATAAGCCAAGCTTTATCTTCTGTGGAGGAAGTTTGTGCCTGTGCCAATATAAGATACATATGACTGTATTACAGTACAATGTACAATGACTGTATGACAATATGGTCACTAGAGTTACAGTCACTGTAACTCTAGTGACCATATTGTCATATAATATCTACATACTTCATTGAATTCTTTTAACTGTTAACCGTAAATTATAGGTATAATATACAAAACCAAATGATATGCTAAATAACTTGATTGTGTAGGTAAATAATACGAAAAATATAATGCGGACTTTAGAAGTCAATCGAACAGACTACTACAGATTTTAAATATTAAGAGAGCTACTTTGTCTTGAATCGAATTAGGATAACCTGTAATGATTAAAGAATGTAAAAAAAAACGTATAAATGGTTTTTGTCATTGCGCTGCTTACTGGATCCCGTTTCTTTAAAACTTACAAGTTCTAAAAATCAACATTTTTATAGCATATTAAATTTCTTACACGGTTTTGTTCATAAACTAAAATAATAAATAATATTATAATAACATTAATAATATAATAATATTATATAATCAATATGTTACAAATAATATATTACCAAGATGTTACAAATAGATAAATGTAGGTAGGAAGTAACTAATAACTAATGGATAATTTAAAAAAATATCCTCCTTCAGAAAGGAGGTTCTGATTCAAGATGTTTATTGTTCGTGTTACTGTCTTCAAGATTTGTAAACTGATTTAAAAAAAAATTGGTTCCACTTAGTGTTTGTCAATTTTATAGAATAAATTTTGAATAAAATTAAGGGATGATAAATACAGCTTATAAATATTTATAATTAAATATATTATCAATATTATATATTATCAAGCTATCTAAAGTTATTTTGTTTTAAGTTATGTGAGTGTTCCGTGCAGGTATGCACCTCTGCAATCAGGATAACACAGCTGATTAGCACTTTGAGAGAGAAACACATATATGTATTTTAATAAAAATCCCTTATCATCCTCGGCCTTTGTATGGGTAATTAGAATTTTATGTAATTAAAATATGTTAATAAGATAAGTACAATAAGACCAAGGCAAACTTCTTTGTACACAAGATTTTTTGGGTTGTCGTAGCAACCCTAAAAATAGGATAATAAAAGAAGCCCAATATGGTTCAGTATGAGTTAGGTATACAGTGCAGTACGATGCCCCCACTCTATTTATCGCGTTTACTACTCTGTCTACTTCCCTCGCCAATCGTTGAGTATGTGGCCGCAGTTATTATAAGTTGCCAGTACTATCGTAGGCATACTAAGTTCATATTTTGTAAGATGATATGACTAATTTGATAGTAAGTAATCTATTTATTTAATTAAGTGTAGGTAGGAAATGAATGTCCATAAACCAGGATATTTTTTTAATATTATATTATTGTTATATAATGCTACAGCAATTAGGGTATAAAGCAATAATTATTTATATTGCATCTGCACTTAGGCTAAAAAATTTACCAGATTTTTTGGTTGAATCGCATTTTATCTGTACACACTGACATTTATTTTTCCTGTATTATGAATAATTCAACTGTAAAATTCAGCAAAAATGTTTTGATTACAAAAAAAAATAATAAAAATGGAATGCTATAATATACAATGATAACATCAATAATAAACAATTGTGTCAATTATCTCACAAATGTGAAACATTTGTATTAAGTACTTATGCAAATATTAATAATTCAGACTATGCTCTTAGATACAACTGTTATAAGTTAAAAACTGAAAAAGTATATCCGCGTCATAACCATAACCTTTATGATTTTTCTCTTTCACTCATTCCCAACATTATAACTAAATTGATTTACCAGTACTGTTAGGATTTAGTTTGGAAATGTTACTTCTTTTGCTTTCCTTAATTTCACAACAAAGTTTAAAACTCTCTATAATTTGTAAACAGAGTGCCAAGGGTTTATTGTTACATACAGAATTTCAGTAACAGTCAGGATTTGGAACAGGGTATGTGTCTATTTTGACGTATCTAAGTTCAATTATGAAACAACTTACTAATTTTTAAAATAAAAACTGTCCTGCTAAACAAAATAATTATGCTGATAGCTGTATCACTAGCTCAAAGCAAGGATGATGCAACAGTAGATCAGATATTTGGAGGAGAACTCTGAAAAAATGTTTGCTTCAAAATACTCCATATGATTGCTGAACCATATTGAGTTTTTTTTTAATGAAATACAGTCAGGGTCACTCTGGGTGATGTAGATTCCAACAACACCTCAAAAATAATGAGATTCTAGAGAAACAGGCACACTAACTGAAAGTAGATACCATATGCGTGTACTGTAGAGTTTATGTGAATCCTGATTATATTTACTATTTTTTGGGGCAGTTGTGTAAAAAATATTCAAGTTTAGATTGATATGCACTTGTTAAACCAAAAACGAAATTCATTAAAATAAAATAGAAAAAAAACAGAGCATCTTAGAATGGAACAATAAACCAAGAATACTCAAACAAAATTGGACTAAAACAATGGATCATGATGGCAAAAAGATTTATCCAATTTAAGTCACTTCAGGTATCTCAGTAATAAATGTGTTGTGTTTTGTGGAGTTGAATACTGGCTACTATAGGTATACTATTAGGATATACATTAAAGTTCAAACAAATAAAAATACTCAAAAAGAAATAAATTTTCCTAAAATTGAGAAAAAAATTACAACTGGAAGTTAGTGATATAAATAAATGTATACTTAAGGCTATAAAGGATATTTAATCTCTATCAGCATATTGTATCAGTTTACAATACAGAGATACTAATACCTCTATTTTAAGCTTGTTAGTATAACCTCAACCTGCTTGATGGTAGGTTGGATTGAAGTCCAACGATTAAGGGCTACAGACACTAATACTATAATGGTAGTAAACTCATTATCAAAAATATGTAAACTTATACAATATCTAAATAGTATCAAATAATTTAACTATTTTCCCTCACTTATTCATGCATGATTCTCCCTTTCCTCCCTGTTATTCTTTTATGATATAGCAAATGCCTAGCCTGGTGACCTCCACTATAAAGGTAGACTAGGCTCTAGGGTGTAACAAAGAAACATCATTTATATATACACTAGAACAATATAACCCTCCTTCTTAAACAGTTTGTTAAAAACCACAATGTAACATAAAAAAGGAGAACACATTTAGCCAATTTTTTTTCAAGAAAACATAACATACATAATATTAGTCATATGAAACCATTCAACAATTTTACTAACAAATTGACTACTTATTCACCGCTCTATGCATTAGTTACTTAAAATATTTTATACAAAATTTCAGATAAAAAAAACATTTAAATAAAGGTATTCTAAAGTCAAGAGACAAAGAGTAGGTTCATACTGAAGATAATCATATCCATTTATATATTTTATCATAATTAATGTGTAATTAAAAATGCAGTTATTAGTTCATTCAACTCTAACTTCATTCTCAAACTCAAAATAGTTTCTGAGTTGTTATATTTTGTAGGTCGTAATTTACTTCTAGGTCTGATTTTCCTGGTAGTCACCTAATTTGATAATAGGAGGACATTCTAAATGGCTGAACATAATTAATAATAATAATAACTTTTTAAAATGACTTACCTGGTTTCTAATAGCAGCAACCTGTGTAAGTCCAAGCTGATTTTGTCCTTGTTGAAGAAACTGATTAGTACCAGGTCCCAACATTCCAGCCTGGCTTAAATACATGAGATGTTCAGTATTTTTTCCAATACCATTCATAGCTTGCATAGGATTTCCATGATGTTGATGAATGTCATACAATCCTTGCTGACCTAATTGTGCAGCATTTTGCATGCCTTGCAAAGTTGGCATCATCACTGCACTATTTTGAATAGTCAAGCTATTTCCCAGAGTAGGATTTTGCAGTGGTGCCAGTTGTGTATGAACCATGTTAGTTGTCAAATGAGCTGGATGACTTCCAATAACTGAAGGATTCATAGCCAAAGTCCCAACAGATGAAGCAATAGCTTGATTAATAAACTGATGTTGATTGGATTGTGAGTTTTTAAGCAGTAATTGACCTTGTTGATGCATATTATTCATGTTTATAGGATTTGGATTCTTCCATTTATCTGGATTCTGAAAGAAAAAAAAATAATTAAAATCTAATGTTTTGTTTAAATCCATTGGTAATATAAATAAACTAAGCTTAGGCAACTGTTACACAAATGTAACAATTTAAGGTTATATTGATATACTGACTTATATATTATCAATATTATGTAAACAAACCTCGGCAATACTATCGTCTCCAACTGCCCAACGTTGTTTCGAAGCTAGGGACAGTTCCCCTTCTTGTGGCTCTCGTTGAAATACGTAATGTACTGTTGCATCGTCCTGGCTTCGAGCTTGTGATACACGCGTGCTCTGCAAGCCAGCTTCACCCGCCTCTTCTTCCGCTCCCGTTCCCGGCCACTTCATTGGGCTACCGTGAGGTTCGAGCATTCAGTTTCACAACACTTCGATCCTTTGTAACCGTAAACACAAAATGTCTAACGATCTTCCCGTTTTAATTACAAGCGCTTATTCCAGTACTTTTATGGCCCGAGTCGTATTTAAACTGCATTACGTTATCAAACAGGCTACACATGAAAAAGCGATCTCGTTTTTGAATCCATTTAGCAAATAAATCTGTCTTTTAGTCTTTGTAATGACAGAACTTTTATCAAAGCACGATGACAGCCGCTAAGGGAAACCAAAATATTGTAACTACTGCAACGGCCTTCTTGACGGATCGAAACAAAGACAAGAAGTGAAATCAATGATTTCTAGCATACGAGACCTCAAAATTTTCGAATTTAGAAGTCTAAGGGGGCTTGCAAATGTACTAACATTAGGTACTAGCTATTTGTCGGCGTCGAAAACTGAACTGAATAAACACTCAAAATAATACACTATTCACACAAATTCTAAACAAAACGAGCACAAATATAATTACTATATGTACACAGAACTATTTACAATGTACAATTTTTACAAAAAAACCCCTTTATGCCATTGGCTGCTGTCGATATTATCTGATTTGGAAAAGACGACAAACATTCTTCACTGCCTGTCCGCCATAATCGGTCGGTCGGGCAGATGCGATGCGCGCGCAACGCGCAAAACTATACTATAAACATAAATACATAATGCTAAATACGTTCCTTTATAGGTATACTTAGATAGATATATCTCGTTTAATTAAAGAAGTTTTTTAAAATTAGGGCCACTAATAATGTAAAATAAATCTATTCGTAGATATCACAAAAGAAAATGATATATATTTTCAGTTTTTTTGCTAACAGATTAAGTTTTACATGCAATAAGATGAAATAGAGTTATTTTTAAAAATACTTTTGAAAGACACGTAGAAATGTTTATGAAATAATGTATTGCAATTTATATTTTGAATTTATTTCAGGAGTAAATTTATTGTTGTTTATAAATTGGTAGAAGTGATCGTGTTCTGTAAAACGAAACGAAATTTGTTTGAAATTGTTGTCAAATCAGAAATCCATTTAAGTACTCCACAGAATGTAAACAATCATACTTTTAAAAAAATTAAAGCTGCCAACTAATATTGCCAATGCTTAAAATATTCAAATTGAAGTGTATATTCAAGTTTCAAGTTATTATTCACTTGGTCAACGTTACAGTGATACCCTTTAAAATATCTAACATTTCACGTAAGCCTTTATATTTTTTTCAAAAATATAACTTGTTAAATTTGCAGTTAACCTAATAAGAACAACACAAGGTATAAAAATATACTTAATTTCTGTTTGTATAACACTTCTGAAACTTTTTTTCAATGATGATATATACATTCCTCTATGATAAAGTGGGTATCCGAAGTCTTTCTCAAAATAAAAATTCTGTAATAAAATAATGAAATGGTTTTATGAGAAAGTGTAAATTTTTAATGATTATTTCTTTGGAAGTTTATTTAAAAAATATATATTGTCTAAATGCGTTCCGTTGTTTTGCTGGTATTGTTCTAAACGTGACACAAAATTCCTGAGATTTGCTCGACACGTAATTGATGCTGCCCAGAGACTCAACTTCGCTAACTTCGATTAGTTAAGTTGTCTCTGGGCAGCATCAATTTGCTTCAATTCTTGAACTAAATGTTTCTTATAGGGGTGGAGAAAAAAATCTTTTCGCATAAAGCGATGGTGGGAACTTCCAGGAACATCAAAGGCACTTGCCCTTTTCCGAACAGAAAGCTCGGGAGTTTCGCGTACTAACTGGTGCGCGCCCTCTACGGTTTCCTCATTGCTAATAGTCCTTGGTAGCCACGTCCATGGTTTGTCCATTGTCGAACCAGTTTCCTTAAACTTCTGTACCCATTTTTTATTGAGTCGAGTACTCAGCTTCTCTTACGTAACGCATTTGGTACAAATTGCAAAACTGTCGCAGCGCAATAATAGCAGAACTATTGTTTTTGTAAAATTCGCGCATACAACAGGTACTCTACGCTCCCATAAAACTCTACATAGTGACTAAATTCCATAGGACAGGGATAGCGATCATCCTATTCCAAGCGCCCCTCCCGCCGGTTGCGTTTGCTCAGTTTGGGTAAAACCATGAGCGTATTGGGGCGAGTGGGCCGTGGGTCGAAGTGACCAATCCAGGCGAACGAAAGTTTTCTTATAAAATACGAAGTGTATGAGTATCTTATGGAAAAGAAAAGAAGTGACAATTGTTTTTTTTAATAAATTTGCAAAAATCTTCTTAGAACAGCACTAAAGGAAGAAATTTATAAAAATATAAAAAGGAAGAATTAATAAAGACCAACATGTGCCAGTGGTAGTCTCTGCAGTTGCGAAGAGATATTGCCTGTATAGCAATCCTCTATTGCCTACATCGCAGAGAGTGTTTTGACGTGGTCTTCCAATTGGTCCCACCTTCATTCTTTAATAATGCTAGTTGTTTCATTTCTCATTCCTTCACTATTTTCTAAAGTACTCTATTGAAAAAAATATTTAAATACCTACCAATATTGACATTCAGGGTTATTACCATGGACTGAACATACATACATATATATGGTACACATATAGAGTATACATAAAATCTTAAATTTTTCAATTATTTATTTTACTTAAGTATGAAAGCATTAAATGACATGAAATTATATAGGTTTGATCTTGAAATGTAAACCGATGAGAGAGAAAACAAGACATTTGAGATCTTGAACTAAGTAGTAGAAACCACGGAGACCTTCTGGATCACGAGACTGGTTTACATCAACTAATGATCCCGTTTTGGATGTAGTAAATGAAATGTGTTCTTCACCAATAACTATCTCCAATTCCTGTAAATAATCATAAAAAATAGTTTCTCTATATTATCCCTATTGAACTGGCTTGGTAATAAAGTATGATTGTGATACTAAATCTTATATCTTTTTCGTTTTTAGTGGCATAGGGGACAAAACAATTTGCAAATTCAACAAAACTTAATCAGAGATACAGAAATGAGGCATAAAACATAATTTTATTCGACAAAAATGGGTTGTTCCAGGGGCATTTCAAATAACTTTGACACCAACGACTCTGCATGCAAAAGCTACTGCATTGTAAAGTATTATATTAAGAAATATTGTTAACCATTGTATTAACAACTTCGTTCATTAGTATTCATCAAAATAACATTTTAAATTATGGACATACCTGTCTCCCAACTCGGTCTGGTTGTGGCCACAATCTGTCATCTTCATGCATTATTTCGGAGTCTACTATTACCCTCTTTAGCTCTTCCATAACACAGGGGTGGACGTATGCTTCTTTACGAATCATGGTATCATTTTTGTAGTTTGAATTATTAGCATACCTCAGTTTGCCATCAGGGCGGAATTCAAACTCTAAAAACTCATGGCCAAACTTTCCTTTGTGACCAACATAGTAACGTATATAGAAGTCGGAAGACATTTTTGTTTAGAATGTGAATGAAGCCAGTTTCTAAATTTCAAAAGCAAATACGACTGCACAACAAAATTCTATAGCTTGCCTTTTTACTTCAAACTTAAAAGAAAGCCAATGACCAAGATAAGCGGCCCACAGAAATTGTCATTTATGGCATGGCAATCACGATGTCATTGGCGTTGATAAACCATAGAGATAGTTATTATAATACATACCATAGACAGAAGCTGTTTATATGGCTGCGATACATAACTTTCTATTTATACCATATAATCGACTAATAGCATGCAGTTTCAAAACGGATTCTATGTTTAAAAATAGCCTGACCAAGAAACTGAAAATCGGTTCAGTTACCATACCATCCAGAATAATCTGTGTGTAATTTGTCTATAAAATAAATATATTTTATTGTTAAAACTGAAACTTACTTACTTACTTAAACTTAGGATGGTGTAGTGTTAGGTGGTAGTGGTATATTTAATGTAGAAGTTTTATGATGTTGTTAGTATTATAATCAACGTAATGATATTAAAATATATATCAAAACTAATCGATGACTGAAAGAATTTTTGAAATACATTAAAAAATGACTTAAATAATCGATTATTGAAGTTTACGTATTATTTAGTACGGAACATCTGTGGTTTCAGGATTCGCCTGTGACTTAATTTGACCTTTTAGCTATCACCGCACCACGAATGATTCAAGTATTAGTTTCAGAGTCGCGCTAGGGCTCTTGCTTTGTTCGTGTTTATTTACGTGCAGTCGTTTGTTTCTTTTTTATATATGAGTATATATTTATATATATATATATAGTTTATATTGATGCTTTTATAGGACATATACTCGATAGAGAATGCTAAGAAGATTCATAAACTATTATTATATATTCATAGATATTTATTTGAACTCCTTTGTTTCTCTGGTTCCTCTGTTTTATTTAACTCAATTTCATCACACTCAATCATTTCAGAAGGTTAAAATGAAAGTGATTGACTTGAAGTCGACGGTACTTCTTTTGTTAATAGATTTTCATAAAATTCAAAGCGGTGCCTTTTTTCCTTTTGCTGCTCGTTCTTTCTGAGATTTCCCCGCATTTTGACAATCAAATTTATGAGGACATTTGTTGGGTTTTAACTTTAATGTTCCTCCAACCAGTCTACGTTTGACTAAATTTTCTGTGTCGTTTTCAATCTGTAAATAAATTCGACTTTTACAGTACATACACACATTTAAAGTTAATAACAAATACATTTACATATAATATATAGTTTTTTGATTTAATAAGTTACTCCGAATCTTACTCACGACTTAACAAATATCTATAACAATCAGAAATAGGTAGCTATTAGTAATAGTTACTAACATTAAAATTATTTCACATCATATTTAGTGCTTTTAGGGCAAATTAAATCACGCTTCATTAGTTTGCACCACTGTTTTCTTGTTATTATATTATTTGGTACACGTAATAAAAATAATGAAATTTTTAACTGTTGTGCTTTAACACAGGAACAATACAATATTTGTAGACATTTTTTTTACTTCTACCATCGGGTAATATTCGCGCCGTGAGATTCATATTTTGTTTATTACCCGATGGCGTAAGCAACTACACAACAATACATTCGTATGTACTCGGCGAATATGTGCTTCGTCGTCTAGGTCAAATGACGTCACACGATGTAGCGTCCCCGGTAACAAAATTATTCTTGCAAGCGTAAATTTAAAGCCCCATAACTTTATAATGTTCTTGAGATATTTTATAGATTCTTATACGTGTTTGTTTTATTTTACTTAAATGGAATACCAATTTTGGTAGTCAAAATTTCTAGCGATGCTTTTTGCCTCGCACAACCAGCTTATGGAACAAATTGTCGCCTGCCGTATTTCCGAACCGATACGACCTTCAAACCTTCAAGAAGAGAGCGTACCTCTACCTAAAAGGCCGGCAACGCACTTGTGACTCTTGAGTTGCGGGTGTCCATGGGCGGCGGTAGTCACTTACCATCAGGTGACCCGCCTCTGCTCGTTTGCCCCCTATCGCATAAAAAAAAAAAAAAAAAAAGCCGAAATTAGCCGATTGTCTCTTTCTAGAGGTCGATGTGCATTATTTCTTGCCCAGTATTGTACTTCATTAATTAGTTTGAAGGAATCTCACAAGATTATATGCACTTTTTTAAGCTATTGCATAGCTTTTATCGCGGGCTTTGAGCGCGGCGACCGAATCAAGAAATTCCATAACGAAAATAAACCTAACACCCCCTACTCCGCCTACCATGTAGCTCGGCCAAGCTTTCGCTTAACGTGTATGTATATGGTACGACTGTACGAAGCTCGCACGGATCGAGACGAGCTGCTCCGAAATCGGACGAATACGTAAGCAGAATAATTATAATTGTATAAGTTGATAAAAATGCTATGCTTTACCGCGGCAATCCCCGAATGCTACACGTTTTTTTCTACTAGAGATACTACGAGGCGATGGGCTTCAATATCATTGTGTGGCTGTATTTATTAGACCATATTTGAATTATTTAGGGTATAGTAAAGTTAAATTTTTACTTAGAAGAATGTTGCTCTTGATAATATTACCCTTATAACACTAGAACAAGATCTTTCTAAAAATGTGTACTTATGGTGATAAACGGCTTTAATCTGATATCTTAGGAATACAAAGATTAGTGAACTGTAGAAATTAATAAATTAAAAGGTTTGTATGACAGACGTAACTTCTAAACTTCTACTACTCTGTTGTCTTTAGTCGAAAGTCTATTTCACGATTTGTAGAAAAATCCTTCAGAAACCGGCTTTTTTCTTTTTATTTCTGTCCATGGTATTTTTAAACCTCATCTCAAAGACTACGATTAATTGTCTTAGGTCTAGAGCAGACCAGACCGACAGACACAAGACCAGTGTTCAGTTCCAACCAGTGGCCAACAATTTCTAAAGAGTTGTGTATTTTGAGGTACCGTTGTGTACCTCAAAATATAGCATTTTGAGGTATACTACGGTAGGGATAAGGCCTTTTCCCCATTTACAAACAAGTTATTAGTAAGTATGGTAATGTTGAACTAGTTTCTCTGTTGCTAAACAGAGAGAATGTGCGTATAACGAGTGACACAATTATTTAGTACTCAAGTCACTTATTTTCTTTATGTCTTCTAAGAAGTAAGTATATAAATAAATACTAAATTGTAGTGTTTATCTAAATAAAAGATGCTCAAAGGTCTTAAAAAGCTGTTATTCCAAATTCAAATAGGTGACAATTCTGTTTGTAGGATTTGCATTTGTTTTTTCATTGTGACCGTACGTCCGCGAACCGTCTGGTGATATTTTCTGCAATAATATAAGTAAACTTGTAACTATATAGCATTGTAATTATGTTTTGCTTTAAATTCTAAGCTAAAATTTTGCTTTAAGTGAAATTTGTCCTATTCAAAAGGGGCGGCTTATTGACGCGGTCCTTTGTATTCTGACTCGAAAGAAAAATTTAATGTCTTCAAGAGACTATTTCTTGGTAACAATTTACTATAAGAACTTTCGAAGAAAACATAATTTATTGCGTCTCTGTAATATAATATCGGAGTGTACTAAAAAGCCGGTTTGAGAGGGATTCTTCTACAGATCGCAAAATAGATTATCGACCAAAGACTACAGAGTAGTAGAGGTTTAGAAGTTCCGTCTGTCATACAAACCTTTCCTTTTCTGACCCAGCCAAGATGGGTGAGTAGCTTTAGTCTTGTGTGTTATTAAAATACATCTTAGATTATCGTGGTTATTGCTATACTATTTAATGTTTCCTTGTTCTTTAATGATAGTGAATTACGCTGTGTGCAAACATTTATTTTTATTTTGTGTAAATCACTGAAAATGTAAGATTGTTGTGAAAAGTACGATGGTGGGTTATCGGTGAAGTGTTAAGTGAATTTAATCTCTCTGTAATGCAGGTATCAGTCGTGATCATTGGCATAAACGGAGGGCAACCGGTGGCAAGCGTGCCCCCATCCGTAAGAAGAGGAAGTATGAGTTGGGTCGCCCGGCTGCCAACACTAAGGTAAGCACTTGGAAACCTAACCTATATCAATATTTTCTGTTTAACATGTGTCATTTTGTAGTATAGAGTAATAACGAGAACTGATACAAATATCAGTTCACGTTGTGTACGTAGTTGCTTAATTGATTTTACTGTGTAGATTGTTTCAACCAGATAATTCTTTACTTCTTATGTTAAAGCTTGGAGCCCAGCGTATCCACTTGGTGCGTTCCCGCGGGGGCAACACTAAATATCGTGCCCTGCGCCTGGACACAGGAAATTTCTCATGGGGATCAGAATGTAAGTCTTACAAAACTCGACAGACCAATACATTCAGATATTGGATACTTATTTTAACTCTGTTATAATAACTTCCTTTATTAGTTTGCTTGGATTTTAGAGTATTGCGATTTCGGTAATAATATATTTTTTAAATATTAAAGTTAAACCAATTTAGTGTAAATGTGATCTGTTTGAATTAATTTGAATTTTTGTTTCAGGCTCTACCCGCAAGTCCCGTATCATTGATGTAGTATATAATGCATCAAATAATGAGTTGGTACGAACCAAGACCCTAGTGAAGAATGCCATTGTTGTAGTTGATGCTACACCTTTCAGGCAGTGGTATGAGTCTCACTACCTTCAACCCCTTGGCAGAAAGAAGGGTGCTAAATTGGTGAGTATATGTATAATTTGAAAGATTATCTTTTCCCTTAGATATGACTCACTATTTACAAAAAACCTTTTAAAATATAATATCAATTTATGTAGTAAGGTTACATTGACTGCATGGATAGTGTAGTGGTTAAGATGTCACATTTTCATGCACTGTTGTGGGTTCGATCCCTGCAGAGGACAACATTTTGTGTAATGCTCCAGTTGTTCTTCCGAGTCTGGGTGTCCTTTATGTCTGTTGTTTGAATGTTTGTAAAGTACCCCGTGCCACAGGGATCAATTATAGTGTGGGAGTTGTCTTTCTAAATAGTAAAAGAAAAGATTATTCTAGTAAATATACCTCCAGAAGGGGATGGGTGTGACTTCTGAGTAAATCATGATTGAAACAATTAATAGTTGCTAGTCACCATAAACGCTGTTTGTTTTTCATATTCCACAGATCACACATTATCTTGCATGTTTTAATTGTCGTTATTTATATGGATAAAATGGAATGAATTTAAGAACTGCATATATCTTATAGAAATCAACATTATCATATTGCTTTTAAAAAAGTGTTAAATTCAGTTAATAGTTCCTGAAACCTTGTATTCTCAATCCATACCTTGATTTAAGACTTATGTAGGAATGTGATTTCCATTATTATACTTGTTTCATACTAATTGTATTTATTTTCATTTTTTAAATGAGCATGCATATAAATGGATTGCTGCATGGTGACACCATAAGCACTTTTTAAATGAGAGCATTGCAGTTTTATTTGTGTGTTACAACTATGACAGCCAATGATGATAATTGCGTGTCAAATGAGTAAACAATGATTTTATTTTAGCATAAGCTGACAACCATAATGCTCATATAGGTGTATAGTTTCATATTGAGCCATAAATTATATTTTTTTTATGTAGACTGAGGCTGAAGATGCTATCATCAACAAGAAACGCAGCCAGAAGACAGCCAAGAAGTATGTGGCGAGACAACGCACTGCTAAGGTTGAGAGTGGAATTGAAGAGCAATTCCACACTGGACGCTTGTTGGGTTGGTTTAATGTTTATTTTTTCTTTTGCTTATTCATGTGTGCTGCAGACTATAGAAAAATATATATATATAATATATAATCATTGCCCCATATGAAAGAGAAATAATATTTAAATGGACCAATGATTCTTATTCAATAAATCCTAGAATGTGTTTATAGTGCCTCTATCTTAGAGATATTTATTATTCCGACAGCAAACAATGTAATTTTGGCCTGTAAGATGTTTGTTGTAGAACTGGTTTGTAGTGTACTTCAATTACAATAATTTAGGTGTAAGTGCTTTGTAATTCAAATGTTTCATATTGAAATTTTTGAGAATCAAGTCCTCTAAGTGAAATGTTATTAGAATAAATTTTCAGTGATGAAATTTAAAAGTATTGAAACTGCTATATGGGCTGTTACCGTTTTGGGAGCAGTCTAGTAGTTACATGATCCACTTTGTCATAGTTACTCTGAGTCTATTTAATAAAAAATAAAAAGTTCTCTGCTTTTTACAGTTATTAACTTGTGAAATTTTTACCAGCTTGTGTTGCGAGTCGACCTGGTCAATGCGGCCGTGCCGACGGCTACATCCTCGAGGGAAAGGAGCTAGAGTTCTACTTAAGAAAGATCAAATCCAAGAGGGCGAAGTGAGAAGTGTAATGTAGAAATAAACATAAAAAGTATTCCACTTTTTTATTTTTCTATTATGTACCTATTCTATACAAGTTATTAGTATATCGTCAGTTTCGCTTTTATGCAAATTACCATTTTTTGTACTGCCATTTATTTTTGATTGTACGTTCTTTGTAATTAAGTTGGTTTTACAGCACACTAATTTTCGCGTGTAACTGTACTCATTCAGAGTACAGTTTTGACTATGTGAAGAAATGTGCTTATATGCAATGTGAATCAATGCAGAAGTGTGAAATGAATGTAAATAATTTCTATATTGTAGGTGGCTTCAGAAAATATTGGTAGGAGTTTGCTGTCATTCTAACAAGCAGTATAGAATAGTTACCTTTTTAATTCCACTACATAGGCACAAATCGCGAAAATGTGCCCAATTCTTCAATTCTCGCGTAGGTATCTAATGCGATTTCGTGGGTCATCACTAGCCTTTCCTCAACATCCATGACTGTACGGATGGCGTAGACGTCACCCCGCCACCATTCTGCCGCGTCGAGTATTGGGGTACGATCCCGCACGGTACAACACTAATCCTCAAATGAGTGCAAGTTCTTTGTGTCCATTAGTTGAATGTTTGTAAAGACAAGGAAGTAGTCCTAGTGCGAGAAACAGAATGTCGGCGGAGGAGTTGTTTCGCGGAACAAAGCAACCACGACATCATACAACCTGGCGTTTGTTTATAGGCAACTAGTTGGACACTAGTTAGGTATTTCGTCCCCTATTAGCTTGCTAAGAGTAGGTAGGTAGGTACCTAGACAAAACGCAACTGTCACCGGTAGGTAGGTACCTACCTATTGAGTGCCTACACGAATAACTTACCATTAGGCTTGAAATTACAAAAAAGAATAGGTAGGTACTGTAAAACGGGGAGTATAGAAATCGAGGGAGGAACCCGCTTCTTTTTTTCGTTGTGGCAACAGCCAACGAATTTCTTAGAGGTTAATAGAGATGTATGTACATACATATATAGACACGAGAAAAGGGTGATTGGATATGATTATCATTAGGGCAAACACCTTTAGTAGTAGAAAATAATGTTATTAAATTATTATTATTTTTTTTATTTTATTAAATAAGATTTTGGTTGTAACATTGTTCTTTTGTTCATTATTCTGAAATGTTCAATATTGCATAGGTATGTGAGAAAATTATATCACATAGAATTGGTGTGGTACTTATTTTCCTTTTTAATACGTTCTTTTAAAAATAATAGTAATAGTTTTTAAGTGTCAGTTTTAATAGGTGTTAAGGTTTCAAGCCGATTTATTAAAAAAAACAATGTAAGGTAAACGTAAACGCATTTAATTTTATTTCCGATATTGAAGTTTGTTTGTTTTGATTCGCTTAAGAACTTTTTAAACTAAAAATAAATAAATAAATAACTAAAAATATTTTGCAAGTACATATGTTAATTAAGAATAATAGGTAGGTAATTGGTTTTCTGCGATGTATGTGATGTATAAAATTTATTAATTTATATACCCTATTAATTTTATAAGAATATAAAAAACTTGACTTAATACTAAAAATAAGTCTTCGTATTTATTAAGTTAATAGTGATGTTTTTATTTTTGAAATTGTAGTTGTTTATTGTGTCAAATGACAGTCAAATAATGTAATTGAATATTATTACTTTAATTTGCTTACACATATTAAACAACAAATAAATTAACTAAAATAAGGTAGGGCAGCCCTAAAGAAAATCTTAAAATCATCCCTAGGATCCCTCTGATGGAAAGTAAAGAGCCCATTTCACATGTTATGGTTTTTCTAATTACTTATTAACATGTCATGTTTTTTATACCTAAGTATTCATTAACAGCAGCTTTTTTATAAGAAATGGTAATGGGTTTCGCAAAAATAGTACTAAAGTCCTGTTGTCCCAAGCATTTCTCAGGAACGCTTTGAAATAATTCAGCGTGCAGTGGAGGCCTCACTTTGCGACGCATTCATTAGGAATCGAATAAGTGCAAAAAAGATTTCTGAGGCACCTCGACACATAAACGAAGTAAAATGTAAACTCATCATTCAGACAGATTTAAGCATTACAAAATGATGCCCCTTGCCTTCCGTAGAGACCTAATAGACTTTATTTTTAAAATCATGAGATATAAATTAGATCCTCAATTTTTGAGTTTCATTATGTTCAACGTCCCGCCTCGAATGCCTCGCACTCAAACCACTTGTACCTCCTCATCGAAGAATTATCCGTGGAAGTAAGTAGTCCTGGATGATCAAGCGCTCGACCCATAAATACTAGCGATCAGTAGTAATAAGCATTCCCCTAATTTTGATTACTGCTCTATTGAAACAACTGTTTGCATACTAAATAAATAAATATTCGAATATAAATGTATATTGGTATCTCAATCATTTGACATAAAACAATAAATAAATGCTTAGAAAGCCGAATATCAATTCTGATACATTACGAAAATCGTTATTAAAGCTCAAAGACCTATCAATTTAATTCGTTTTTTGGTATACCTATTGTAAAAAAAAGTTTACTGAATGAGTTATTTGTTACTGAATGAGTTAACAAAACTACTTTTTTAACCTATTAGAAAAAATCTTTTATTTGTAACACCTTATGTGGAAAATTTAGAATGAAGAAAAATTGTTATGCAATATCATATCCATTTATATTTCTATAATTCCTTTTTTTATTTGGTTGTGCTCTAGTTTGCTCCAGTTTCTCGGGTTTAGACAGAGTTTTTCGGCGAGTCGCGGCCCTTCAGTGGCCACTTACTACATACCTATGTCGAAACTAATGTATTAATAACTACTTGATGTACAAACACGATTTTCTTTTAAGCATATGCAGGTGTCGCCAGTAGAGATGTACTGCTTAGAACACACATAAAATTTAAAGAACATTTAAATTGATCGTATTAACATAAAACTGTTAATACCGTAAAATGAAAAACCGTTGATTATTACATAAAATGGGTATAAGTTGCTAGTACCGTACGTTCTACTGTAGCTAGGGAGATAAGTAAAAATAATACTACCGATACTACCCCACTTTCCTAGGCATAGGACTGCCATTTTATTGCAGCAGTAATTATTAAAATTACTATAACCATTTTATTTAGGTAAAGGTAAATTTTCAGTATGCATTTTTTTATGGAATTGTATGTCATCATTTCATTAAACATAGATAACTAAATCAATTTGAATATTCTAATGAAATACTAAAAACGGTCAGATGCGTCTGTTGCATATGTAATGTTTATTTTAAGATAAATCCCGCTAACTTACTGAGTGAAGCAATTATAAAATGCAATTTAGTAAGCATCAAACCTATGATGCTAATACTGAGTAGGTACAGGCCGTGTAAGGTGTTGTTACACCGTAGCAGTTGCGGTGGTTATTAGCCTGCCTATAATCGAGCACATTAGAGCAGTCATCAGCATCAGAATCTGAATTTTAGTATTTGATAGAATAAATGTATGTTAAGAGACTTAAAAAAATAGACAACCTCCTTAAATGCGCCTATCATTCAATCGTAAAGCATGCGTAAAATTTAAAAACTTTCTTAATTCAATTTAAATAAATATTCCCATACTCCTAACCGTTAAGGATGGAAGAAGAAACGCGCGACGGTGTATGATAGAATCCACCGTCGCGCGTCGGCTCCACAAAATGAGACGGCAATACCTTAATAGCTTTAGAACGTACCTATGAATAAGAAACAAACATTGTTAGTGGTGGTTAATGCTTATAAAATTTGAGGGTTTTCTTAGATTTTCCTGAGATCCCATCATCAAATCCTGTAGTAAGAGGTAAGAGCACTCGGCTCTTAGATATATTATTGAAAATCTGATCAGCTACTTAGGAGGGGAAAGAAAGAAGAAAGAAAATATATTTATTTTGTACTCGCAAATGGCAAGGATAACAAATTCATCAAACGTCAGTGCTAATGTACATATATACGATATGACTAGTTTATAATCAAAGGCTAGAATATACATAGATGGTTGGATGGTTTATAATCAAAGGCTAGAATATACACAATTATTGTTTAGGTTACGATGATGAAATACATCACATTCACGGTGCAGAAGAAAAGGGCGACCACATGTCTTCATGTGTGTCGTAATCGGCGACTAACGGATCGGACTGTTATCTAACTATGCAATGATATAAACAAAACATACATACATACACTCACGCATGAGTGTATGTATGTATGTTTTGTTTTAGTCATGCGGTATATTTCAATTAAAAGTAGTCTTTCCATAGGTTACAAAGTATCTCTATACCAAATTAAATCGAAAGCAGTTCAACCGTTTAAACTTAAAAAGGAAACAGACGAACAGATAAAGTAACTTTTACGCATTATTATAATTATGTACATTAGTATATATTATTTATAGGAAATGTGACCATTTTGTATTTTTTTTTCAATATTAAACAACAACAATACATCTATACCTTTTTTTAAAAGAACTTTTGTATTATTTGTAAACAACTATCCAACAGCTCAGTCATCTTTGAGACTAATACCTTTATTTTTTATTTTTCGTGTGGAAACCCCCTCGGGCCGTCATTTCACCCGGGCTTTCGGTGGAACTGTGTGTCGGAATCGAACCGACTAAAACCACACGGTGTGCCATACTGCGCTTAAAATAGAAGGAATCCGGGAACAGCTTTATTAAGACATCCGGACCCCTCCTAGCGCCTGCCCGCACTATGCGGGTACCACCTGCGGGTAACCTATCAATAAGGCGGCGTCCAGACACGCGGACGTCACCCCTTCGCGGCTAGCTATATGGCTGATGGAGGGGAAAACCCGTCCCGACCACCCGCAGCCACACTCAGGGCGGCATGAGGCGCTGGTAAGCCTCCGAGTGGAAATTATCCTCCCGGGCCCGCTCCGCCGCCTCCTTCTGTGAGATGACCTCCTCACAGAAGGCTGCGACCGCGGTAAAATTCCTGTCACTGCCAACCATGGAGCGTATGATGGCCCGGCAGTGACAGATCCTCTCCAATGACTGCAGTGAGCGCCCGACGCTGCGTCGCCCAAGCGGGGCAATCCGCGAGCGTATGCTGGGCCGAGTCCTCACTACAGTCGCAGTGGAGACGGGACTCAATTCTCTCCTAGCGACCGAGTGCAGGTACTTTCCGAAGCAACCGTGCCCGGAAAGAACCTGCGTTAGTCGGAAAGAAAGGGTCCCGTGCTGCCGCCCTGCCCACTCGACGATGACCGGCTGGAGCGCCTCCACGGTGGCTAAGCCAGCACGTGGAGCCTCCAGCCGGGACGACCAACGAGCCATAGTGACTCGGCGAGCGGCCTCACGCCACTCGCGTACCTCTTCGGGCGGGGGTCGATTGCCACTACCCGCCCGGAAATCAGTCGTCCGCCGATATACTTCGGCGAGCACTTCCGCCTACAAGTCCCACGGGGGAGTGACGGCCTCCGTCGACACGGTGCGGTAACCGCGTATAGCTCTAACCGCCATGACCCCCTGTGGGCACCAGAGGTGAGCCCTATTCCGGGCGGTCAGAGCTTCCGCCCACACCGGTGCACCGTATAGCGCCATTGACCGGACAACGCCCGTGTACAGCCCTCTTGTTGCAACGCTGGGTCCACCCAAGTTGGGCAAGTCGCCCAAGGGCGGACGCAGCGGCGACCAGCTTTGGAGCAAGCTGCCGGAAGTGCTCGTCGAACAGCCACCTCCCGTCAAGGATCAGGCCCAGATATTTAATGTGGTCCGAACCGGTACGAGGACCGAGTTGACCATGATGGCAGCGCCAGCGGGTAGACCACGACGGGGACCATGAAATAAAAGGGCTTCCGTCTTGTCCAGGGCCACCCGCAAGCCTAGCGCCTCGATGCGCTGGACCACCAGTGAGGCTGCCCTGGTGGCCAGGCGCGCCGCCTCCTGAAAGTTCGATCCCCGGGCTGTGACCAGAGTGTCATCGGCGTAACAGATTACGCCCAGCCCGGTGGGGAAGTCACCACGAAGAGCCCAGTCGTACCTCATGTTCCACAGGAGTGGTCCAAGGACAGACCCCTGCGGAACACCGCACGACATGGGCCGATGACATAGGATTCCATCTCGATCCTCGTACATGACGGTACGCTCCTCTAAATAGTCTGCCACTAGTCGCATCAGGTACTGTGGCACTCCGTGATAGCGGAGAGCTTCCCTAATGCAACTGTATGGCAGACTATTGAATGCGTTGGCGATGTCCAACGACACCGCCGACAGTACGCCGCCACAGCTCACAGCCTCCTCGGTCACGTCTCTCAGACGCATCACAGCTCCGATCGTTGAACGACCCGCTCGGAAACCGAATTGGGCGTCCGACAAATCGGGGCCAACCTCATCCAGGTGCCGGACGATGCGGGCAGGGAGTCGTCCAGGCCTAAAATGCGCAGCGCAGCGCACTTGGTAGGCCTAACGACTTTGACACCATCCGACGCTGCAAAAACTCCCCGCAGCTTCTCCGCAACGACGTCCGCCGTCTTTGCCCCTTCAGCACCTGGAAACTCCAAAATTCGCGCCCCCGTCTGGGCAAGGCGCAGCCTCACCCTGAGGCCCCGAATTCGCCACCGAGGCTATCCCGGACCTTCTTAAAAACCGCCGCGTAGGATAGCCCAGTGGTCGCCGCCTCCGGCAACACGGTGACAACCACAGCCGCCGTTTTGGAGGCCTGCAATTTCCTTGCCTTCATTGTGGCAGTGACTGCCCTGGAGGAAGAGTCCTTCAGGGCTTTTACAAAGGTGCCCTTTAGTTTGGTGGACTTGGTGGCCACTTTGTTTATAATAGCCACGGGTGTTAGAGGGGCGGAACCTATTTCTACCGGTGGACGGATTTTAAGTAGAAGATCGGCAATCTCCTCCTCGGCGACGATTTCTCCTTCCGCACGAACTCGCGCGTACTCACCCGCCCTGGAGAAGGCAGAACTTGCCAAAGACGGTATAGGGGTACGCGACCTCGACCTTCCTCTTTTGCTGCTAGCCACTTTGGGAGGAAGCATTTCTGTAGATGTTTCAGGTTCCTCGTCCATCGAGCGACCACGCTTCCTGGTCTCGATATCGCGATTCTCAAGCATCATCTCCGAGTCGGCATTCGAGCGTAGTCTTTCCGACCTGCGACTGCTCCCAGAAGCCAGAGTTACTTCTGGGACTTCTGGGAGTTCTCCACTGACATAGGCATCTCCAATAAGACCGCTTTCTTCTTCCTTATATTTTCCCTCTTCTTCACATTCTCCTTCTTTTTTTCTTCAGTTGGTTTTTTGTTTTGTATGTTTATTGTTTCCATAATTAGACCCACGAGAGGGGGAGAACTATAGGTCGACCCGGGCAGAGATCCCCCATTACCCGGGTAAGCGTAAATTTATACCCAACCGAGGGGTCTGCAGTTACCCTGGCTGGGAGTGCGCTTGCGACTGAACCACCCATCAGCCATGCATCCCATGGTCACGCACCAGAACACAGGATTCGGGGTTATTTTTTATAGAGGTTTTCTACCTTGCAGTCCAGGCGGCTAAGCCAAGACCCTCGCCCCCGATCAAAGCCACGAGACTCCTTTCGGGATTACGATATGCCGACGGTGGCATTGAGATAAAATCTCCAGATGCCTGCTCGGTGGCAGTGTGAGTGCACGCCGAGCCCGTCCTCGTTCCTCCGCTGAGGACAGCGGAGCAACTTTGAGTTACCCTTGGAAGGGTCCCACAGGGTATCCTGCTTTGTCTGGAGTCTCCCCCCGGGGCAAACCGGCATGAGTGGCTCTACCGGCACAGCCCCAGGGATCATTGACCCGCGCAAGCCCCCCCACGACGACAACGTAAGGATACAGTTGGGGGGGTTGAGACTAATACCTAAGTTAAGGCACAAAATTACTGATATTATCATACTGTGGGTACTCAGTGGCATAAACCATCTCATTAACGTAGATTCCTACGAGTACGTAAATTTGTCGGTTCGAGTCTTTTAATTTTATTCAAAATTTTGTTACTAAGTCTTACAGTAAGGAATATGAACCATATTGTTATAGCAAAAGTGAAAAAAACTACGAAAGTGTGTTGATATACATATACTCGTAACTATAATATTCTTGAGTTAAGTGGGTCTACCATCTTTCCGGCCATGAGTGCCACATGAATGTTGGCGTCCATCACGAAGTAGAGAAAAGGATATGTCGCTGAAAATACAACTGGATCTCGATTTGTCACGTACCCTGCAATAAGGAAATACACTCGTAAGTAAAATAGTAGATAATGGTGCATATGATTATATGTAGATTCTAACGTTCCTTGTTGTTATCGCCACATCAAAAACTCTTAATTTATCTCGTAAGAACTAGGAGTAAAATTTAATTGCATGAATTGTTGTGTTATTTAAATATACGGTTTTGCCCGACTGGCGCCAAACGAAACATCTCCGATTCAATAACCGACTCAGTCAGTTGTTTGTGTACTACAGCGCCTGGTAATAACAGCACCGCAACAGAACGTCACAGCAATGTAACCGTCTTCGTCCGATAGGTTCGAAAGACAAAAATAGATGCCAACGTCGCCTACGTATGCATATGATGTCCGATTCCTTCCCGAAATACACACGTGAGTGAAACCATATATTTACATTAATATGAATGAACTCGCAAGAGTTTTTATTCTAATAATGTTTAATAGACAATTAAACAGTATTTAATAAAATGTGTTAATAGACATTATTATGCCATATTTTTTTGGAAGTGTCACGCTATTCATTTCCCTAAAAATGGTTACAATTGAATAACAAATACAATTCAATAAAAAAAGTTGAAAAAGTCCCATTTTACACATCTAATATGTACAGAAGTCACGAACGTTTAAAACTAACATGCTAACAGTGGTAGAGCCATGCTTAGGCACGAATGGGCCGGCTCGACCGGTGCGATACCACGGCCTCACAGAAAACCGTTTGTGATGTAACGCTTGCGTTGCACTTCCCTAAAATTAGTGAGGTTTCCGGAGGCCCAACTCCCCTTCGCCCTTTCCTCTCCTCTCATCTCCTTAATCCTCATCCCCCCTCTCTTCTTTCCGCTGCCTGATCCCCCATCCCTCGTCACCCTTAAAGGCGGGCAGTGCACTTGCGACTCTTTAGATGCGGGTGTCCATGGACGGCGGTTGCCACTTACCATCAGGTGACCCGTCTGTTCGTCGGTCCCCCTATAGTATATAAAAAAAAAAACTATTTCATGTAACTACGTCGTTGTGCCCTTTACAAACATTAATACTACTATTCATAACAATAATAAACATATTTTTCATATGTAGATAGTATTTAAAACACAAAATCTTGAGAAATATATCGAAATAGTTCGTTTCCTCAAAGATTTTTGTCCCATTTTATCCATAAAACAAACTTTATTTCACACACGTTACAGTTGATTTTTCAATTGCAAAATATAAATATAAACATTTGTAATGAAAAAAGTATTCAGTATATGATATGGGCACATGGCCATGCTTAGGCACGAATGGGGCGGCTAGACCAGTGCTATACCATGGCCTCACAGAAAACTGGTTGTGAAGCAACGCTTGTGTCGAATTTCCCTAAAATTAGTGAGGTTTCCGGAGGCCCAACTCCCCCTCTCCCCTTTCCCTTCCCCTCATTTTCCTTCTCCTCTTTCCCTCAAAGCCGGGCAGCGCACTTACGACTCTTGGGTTGCAGATGTCCAAGGACGACGGTTGTCACTTACCATCAGGTGATCCGTCTGTTCGTCTGTCCCCCTATATTCTAAATAAGTATTTTTACTTTCCTTGTGCTGTGAGACCTTATGCATGTTAAATTTCATTATTGTAAGTCAAATAGAAGACCTATAGGTTTCGATTCCTCTACAGTGCAAAGTGCTCAAATTCATTAAAATGTTTGACCTAAATGGTAATGGTAATTGTTTGTTGCGGAAAAAAGTTTTAACAGAGAGATGGACAACAAAGTGATCTTATAAAGGTTCCTTTATTTTCTATTGAGGAACAGAACCCCAAAATAGAACATCTCATATGTTTAACTTTTTGATTTTATGTTTTTTTTTTTTTTCATGTTTTGTAATATACCTATGTCCTTGGAATTCAAATATAAGCCAGGACATTCTTATCATAATAATCGAAACTAAATAAGCCAACTGTAGCAACAGGAAATAATCATAAAAAATTTTTTTCATCTAAACTCATTGATGTAATTGAAATGACGGGACTATCAGCAAATCATTATTTTCATCTCGCGATTAAGCAATGAGGTCTGTGTGTTGTGGTTGCGGGTGATTTCCCTAATTGTTGATGGTGCGAGAGCACCGCGCGGGGGCAACGGCGCATCAATGGAAGCAAATGCGCGTGTCGCCGCGTTACGCCATCGGCGGCACGAGACAATGGATGCGGTGTCGGGCGGCTCTCGCTACTTAACGCCTAGTTTTGCTCACTTTTGGTAACAATTATCTCAGCTCCTGTGCCGGAAAACGAGGACACGAAATCCATCTTTGCGCATAGTTAACATAAGAATGTTTTTATCGTGAAACAATTACTTCATTGTAAGGTGTCGAAATCATATAAAACGGTGATGTCTTAGCAGAGCTCTCTTTAGTTGATTCACACATGGTCCGTACGGCCTTTATGGTTGTCAATTCAATTAATTGTGGTAAATCAATTTTGTAGATTTACGGAGCGCATCAATGTCACTCAAGGATTTTCCGGCGGCGGCGCGCGGACACGTATTACGATGCGTGCGGCGGTCCGTGACGCCGACGAGTGACCCCAGTCTTGCGGGTGACCACGCACGAACCCACGGCCACGGTTTCCACCAGTACAGCAATTAAATTGATCAAGCCGGAACGGCATCTGTAGGGCCCCAACTTTGTAGCCTCCATTTATAACCAACCATCATCGTTTTACCTCTTTAAATTGGACCTGTTCTGCTTAATTGCAATATTGGCAGGTAGGTACATATACTCTGATTTATATTATGGCATCTGTATGTAGTTAGGTATTTGTTTGTTATTATTTCGTTCTTGTTACAAAGCGTATAATGCGTGAAGAAAATCGTGAACAATATCGTACTGCAGAAGAAAAATATTAAGATTTCAGTTCATTCAGTTTCTAAAGGAATAAACTGTTTTCATTAATCTATTACTACACGTTATTTAATAAATTAAAACACATAAGCAAACTACAGTCACAAGGTCATTTAAGGGCTCGGACATTCTGGCAGCAGCCAGTTCGAGTTATAAGTATGCAATCTTGACTTGCTTGAGGTATTGCTTATATTCCCCAGTAGATGTATATAAGCAATATCCCTTGCCATCCCTTTCCCTCCTCCTTTTCCCGTCTACATATTCCCACAATTTTCCCACCTAATATATCTGTGTATGTATGAATGTTAACATTTTTTTTTCTTTTAAAAAGTTAATAGATAGACTATTTTTATTATTAAGTTTCTTTTATCTAGTTAGTAAGTGAACAATACAATGTAAACACGTAAAATTATTACCTATGTTATGTATATGATGCCAACTGAACTAATAACATAACAAATTGTAATCGAATCAGGTACTGAATACTGCATGGTATTGTAAAGATTACTTGACAATAAAACGTTTTTTTATAGTACTGTCTTATTTTGATATGATTAACATAGGCTTATAAAGATGTGTGAAGCTACTTACTGTGTTTCTTCTGATCATCGGGTCTGTACTTCCTGATGGCGACGGATACGGCTTGTTCTATACTGCGAACATAAACTCCGGCTTGTTTGGTCATCGGAGAAAAATCTCTTTGTCGAGGTTCGAAAACGTCTCGAATACCCATCTGTAATTAAAAGCCAAATAACATATGTATGCAGATTCACACAGGAATAGATAGAGGCTAAACTTGAAAATCATTTACTCGACCTCATGAAGCTTGATATTTTTTAACGTAGACTAAGTATTTAATTTGAAATATGTATGTATTTTTGTTATAAAAACAAAATACTACATAATAAATACAACCATACCTACTTTTTTCTTGAAACTATTTTGAATTGATGGCTAATTTCAATACAAATTTCTTTGCTGAAAATCATGGGCCACCTATGTATAGTTTTTTTAATATTTTTTTAAAAGTAAATCTGTGACTCTTTTGTTTGCAACAATGGACGTCTTGCGGAAAGCTTTTCGTGATTTTTTTATTGTTGTAAACGAGGGTTAATCTTCAAGGAATCTCACGAAAATTTACAAGCTGAATGGAGTTTGCTCCTGCGTTAGCAACAGTTTCTTATTGGTTTCGTGAATTCAAACGTGGTCGAGAGAATCTAAACGATGACCCAAGCCCCTACCGACCTTAAACTCGGTAACTCATGAAAATATCATCAGGGCAAAGTGGCTATTGGATCACAGGTAGTTCCACCATCCTACATTAATCCCTTAAAGTCAGGAAGCTTGCTTAGAGATGGATACCTCATTCTCTCACCGAAGAGCTCAAATCCCATTGTGTTGGTTGGTGCGCAATTTAGGCTACAAAAGTTCGAAGAAGGAACTTCACAAAACGTATCCTACATCCTTACAACTGACGAAACTTGGATCTACAGCTACGAGTGTTGAAGCAGACGAGTTTCCAACTAAAGGTGTTCGCGGTCGGAGTGTTATAAAAAAATGATATCGGTTTTTTTCGACGGAGGTGACCAGTAGCACTACTTCCGTAGAATACCGTACCGTTTGAATACCGTAGAACTAATTCGTAGTTAAGTGAATAGTATTGCGAACTTTGTCATCCTCAAGCTTTCGGGGAGTTGAATAGCGAGCGACCAGAGACCGGTGTCTGTGGCATTCTTTTTCATGAAGATTACGCTCGCGCTTAAACAGCTGCTAGAACCATGGACTATTTGAACACTTCGAGGTACAAATACCTCCATACAGCCCAGATTGAACTCCATGCGTTTTTTTTAAATTTCCCACTAAAATATCTTAGCGAAAATGTTAACATTGCAGAAGATTCCGTCTAAGAACTTCGGCGGTTATTTTTCAACCTCTAGCAAGATACATTTTTTTAAATGTTTCAAAAGCGGGTTCAAGTGAATACCGAATATTTTGAAAAGCTATAAATATTTATTTCACAATCCAACTTTTTTTTATTTCACTAACAATTTTTGGAACAGCAAACATATATAGCCTGTAATTTTAGATATCACATGTGATAAAACGACATCTCGTACGTTAATTCTATGCTAAACGAATTACTTATTATCTTAATCAGCCTCATTTTTGTATTTTGATGGCGAAAATAGGACAAAATGTGTACGTCTTGTTTAATGAGTACCTTAAATTAAAACAAACTTTCCATAGCCCGATCCAAATACTTAACTTGGGCTATTGATCAAGTATTAATATGTATGTAAAGAAATCATAAAATAATACGTCGTTTATTTAGTTATGGATATTATGAATACAACCAATGAAAACTCAATGCACATATCTATAGATGTAACTACCGCGAATGTACTTAATTGGGGAAACTACAACAGAGCTCTACCATTGTTAACATTGTTATTATATTTCAAATGTCATCATTACTTTAATATTTTACGAAATGAGACTATAGTAGGCTGTACCAATAGGCATAGTACATATCGAAATAATGTATGTATATTGACGTTATTAACTTGACATATTTTATTATCTATCTACTAAGGTGGCAAACAAGTACATAGCAAATAGAAAAATAAACATTTTTGAAAACATGGAGTTTAAGGCTTGTAAGCAGGGTTGTTCGCTGGCATTTAACATAAATAATAAAAAAATGTGTATACTCTATAGACGATGAAACATAATTACAACATACCATATGATATGGTAGAATGGTATGTTGTAATCGACCCCCCCTTTCGGTATTCTGACATGTGTCTACATTAAATTAATCAAAGCAAGCATGCAAAAAAATATTAAACAATATTATTCTAATGCTAATATAATGTTTACCTTTTGTAAATCCGTGGTCAATGTAACATGACCTTTTACAGTGAAGCTGGGCACAATCCCTTTTACTCGTCTCGGTCGCAACACGGAGTACACGTCTGACAAATCAGATTCCCTCGCCATTCGTGACAGTAGCCGACCTATTTCTGGTGACCCTGTCCGTGTCGGCAGTACAACAAGCAGGTAGTAGCGATCGCTGTCCAATGGCAATCGTAGGGCTGAAGCCTCTAAATGAGGCAGGTAAGCATGCTCCAGTACTGTGTCATAGTGCATGTATGTCACCTGTTGAACACAAATTGTTCGTTTAAATTTCTCGTAGCAAAATAAATAAGCTGTCGCGCATCGAATGCATCATAGAAATTGTTATGTAGTTACGCTGTCGCTAACCATTATAACTAGTGAGAATTCATTATGTTGCGTCGGTAAACGCGATACATGCCCTTTATGAGCTCGTGCTGTAGTTATGCAAACTTAGATTGTTCATGAACCGCTATGTTTAGTTACTTAACACATTATACTTTGAGACGTTCCTACAAGTAACAGGGTATCTAATACTTAATATATGAACATTAGATGTTTTATCACGCGCAATTAACAGTAGGTATCCCTTGCTTGCCCTTAGCTCCTTATAACTTTTGCATTTTAATGTATTTATTGCCGTAAGGCTTTTCGGTGGAATAGAAATCTCCTTTTTGGGCGTTGTACAAGGCGACTAAGGGTTCGGACTGTTGTCTATCATAGTGCTCAGATGACGGCAAAAGGTTTGCCACCTATTACGTACCTAAGTGGGACTAAAGGGGGCGTTGGAGACGCCTCTGACGCTCATCCAGAGCGGTAGTATTTCCACACTACTTTTGAACAGTCAGAAAAACCCCTAAGACTAATATATTTTGTTGTTTTTTGTTCCTTCATATGTAGCTAAGGACGGGACGTTTTAGCTAGTTATATTTAACGTCGCCGTAGTTAAAGTTATTTTGTACATACCAACCTGTATACTTTTCAGTCCGTTTGCTAAAAACATTTTGTGGTCAAAACTTGATCCTTCTGAACCTATTTCGTAAGATCTATAATACAAGTCATAGTCGTCTCCATAAGGAGGATTAGTAAATATGAAATCAACGATAGACTTCTTCTTACGCTCCAAAGTCTCTAACATTGAATCATTTGCCTTAGATGTCACAGAGTCAGTTACTGCAGTTGTATCGCTCATCGTGACATCAGTTAGCTGAGTATTTTCTGTTGAAGTAGTTACAGTCTCTGTTGGACCGTCACCGGTTGGTGAACTGTTCGTCATTGACAGTGTTGTGCTTGGTGTCTCGTCAACCGACTGTATTGTACTCGACGATGCTTCAATTGTAGTCATCTGAGCCGTGCTCATATCTGCAGAGGATGTATCAACTTCATTGTTGGTTGTTGGCTCATTTGTGGAGGAATCTAGTGTAGTGTCAGTAATCATTACCACACTTGGGGTTACTGTTGACGCGGTTTGCCATGAAATAGTTGTTGTATGTGCCTGTGTTATCGTAGTGTCATCCTGTTGTGGTATTGGTGTATCATTTTGTGTAGTGCTTTGTGTCGTTGCCACTTGAGTAGTTGTCTCATTAACACTTTCACTGTAAGGAGTTTCTGTGCTAGCGGTAGTAACAGAAATGCTCTCTGCGTTCGGCGCAAGGGAAACACTAGGCTCAGTTGACGTATCTCCTCTTATATCAACTGTATTTATTGTTTCAGCATTGGGATTCGTTGTAGCAGTTGTTTCCTCCTTATTCGAGAGAGTAGTGATTACGTCACGAGATGGTTGGTCATCTGATAGCATAGCGGTTGTTGAACTGTCTCCGGAACTCAGAGGGCTCATGGTTGTTGGAGCTGTACTCGTTTCGTTTGAGGTATTGTTTGTTTCGGGTGAAAGTGTTGGTAATTGATCGTTTTCTAAATCAAAACCATAAAACCGTAGAATCTTTTTATATTGATCATTGAATGTGACGTTTTCATTGTTTAACGCCAGCCCCGCTAGAAATCCTTCCTCAGGTACGAAGTATGTCTGAAATAAAAATATTTATTATAAACATGATTTTTTACTCTATTGAATATGCTAATGTTTTTTATATTTTATATTTATCACCTTATTGTTTGAGAAACTTTTGCGGTATAAAAGTTTCTATGCATTTTAGGTCCACTACAACGATATTGAAATGTAAGTACCTAACATTCCATTCAATATACTTTACGCATGAGTATAAAGTAAAGGCCTCTCCCAACGTGTGCCACAGCACCCGATCCACCGCCTTTCGCATCCAGTCTATCCCACCTACCCCTATGTCTAGCAGTGGACTGCGATAGGCTGAATGATGAATGATGATGATGATAAAGTATAGGAATTTAATTTTAAGAAGCTATAGCTCCTAGTAGTATACCTATAATTTAAATTAGATTTTAGCAAGTGAAGATTGAAAAAAATACTTGTCTTCTGTTGCCTTTTACAACTATTTGGGAATTATTTGACCTTGAATTAAATACAACAACAACAATTTTATATTGCAACTTAAATATAAAAAATACATTTATATAATGTATAAATATATATACTTATATATAATGTATAATATTAATACATATTTAAAGAAAAAAACTCTTTTTGACTTCCTTGAGAAAGTTAACAACCAATAGCAAAGATACTAATAGAATGAAACTGAATTGTATATTAGCTGAGTCTACTATTTTAAAAGAAGTACCTAAGTGATAAGATGTTTTATTTTGCGTCACGACCACACAGGTTGCCCTTATGTGTCGTTGAGTTTGGCAACTTATGTGCGTTAATGCATGTTTATAAATACATTACTATACATTCACTGGTGTCAGAGTGTGTGCAAAGAGTCAACGATGCAAGTTAGAACATTTGTCATTACACTGGGGAAATTTTACGTGAAGGTTGAATGGCTTGAATAAATTGACCGTAATAAACTATTGTGTTGCAAAACTGAATATTTTTGTATCTGGAAATATGTTTTTTTTTATATTATAGGGGGGCAGACGAAGAGATGGGTCACCTGATGGTAAGTGCCAACTGCCGTCCATGGACACCTGCAACTGTAGTGTCGTAAGTGCGCTGCCCGCTTTTGAGGATAAAGAGGAATGAGGGTATGCGGGGAGGGGAAAAAGACGGGGATGAGGAGATGGGAAAACGGTTGGAGGTCAGGGGAGAGGGGAGTTGGGCCTCCGGAAACCTTACTGATTCCGGGGATTTCTTATCAATAAGTATTCAGTGGTAGAGCCATGCTTAGGCACGAATGGGCTGGCTCGACCGGTGCGATACCACGGCCTCACAGAAAACCGGTTGTGAAGCAACACTTGCGTTGCATTTCCCCGAATTGAGTGAGGTTTCCGGAGGCCCACTTCCCCCTCCCCCCTTTTTTCTCCCCTCATCTCCTTTCTTCTCTTTCCCATCTCCTCTTACCTCCTCTCTTCTTTCCGCTCCCTGCATCCCCAGCCCCTCATCACCCTCAAAGGCGGGCAGCGCACTTGCGACTCTTGAGTTGCAAGTGTCCATGGAAGGCGGTGTCACTTACCATCAGGTGACCTGTCTGTTCGTCTGTCCCCCTATAGTATAAAAAAAAAACTACAGAATTTAATAATACATTTTTTAATTATAAGTATTCCCAACCCTATGAAGCGCGGCACTAGTGTAAACATTTATTTATATTTACTTACTTAACAACTTATTTTTATAGACATAATAGTTACAATGTTAAACAACAAAAAAAGTTTGTTACTATTAGTTTATGTTGTTTAAGTCTTATATGAGTGATAGACAACAGCAGGCTCAGATTAATGGTGTAAATTCATTGGGATTATATATAAAGATGGGCGTTCCGCAGGGGTCAATATTGGGCCCTTTTCTCTTTCTAGCGGATATTAATGATCTTCCCCAATTACTGTATAGCCAACCAAAAATAGTATATTTTGCTGACATTATTAATATACGTCATCAATAATTTTTAACAGACATCAATCATTTTTAAAGTAGATAGACACGCCAATAACTTATAAACAATATTATCGACCGAGTTCAGGGTTAATATACTGCCAATAATTTGGCATTTAATGAAACAAAAACAAAAATTGTATGCTTTTCTTTGCCAAACATCAGAAAAAGTGAATGTATTTTATTGTGGGGGCGTGCTCCAAAATTAGAATAAATTTTCATTCTTTCAGGAAACTTTTAGAGCCATTTATAATCTACGTAGTCGCGAATCGCTTAGTACTTAGTTACTTTTTAAGGAGATTAACATCCTGACGGTGTATTTATGAAAACATTATGTATGTAAGAAACAATCTGCACCTATTTACAAAACGATGTGAAAGACATAATTATTTTACGATATATGAAATAAATTAGTTCAACCAAAATTTAGATTAACAAAAGTACAAACATCGTTTATTACGGCACTGTGTTAAACTATATAATAAAATACTTTGTGATATTCTTCGTCTAAATGCGAAGAATTTTAAAAATTGCGTAAAACACACGCTTTGCATATTACGAATTAGATGATTATTCGGTCGACAAAAATGCTTTGGCAGCTTGCTGGTCCTGCTCCACAGACACTGTAACTATGTATTCGTTTATTTTTTATTTTTTAAATTTACCTATTTATTGAAGTTTTCAATTATTATTATTATTATTACTGCTAACATTGATTCGTTTTATACAAATAAAATATAAATAAAAAATATCTTTTGGACTTTGTAAGTTGTACACGTGAGAAGTACGTAAAACTGCTTTAGATTTATTTTCTATGTCACCTGGCAGTTCTGAGTTTGTCATGATCGCCTGTCCTGTCAATCCTGCCAAAGACGGTGTTTGTGTCGGGACGTTCGGCTCCCTTCAATATGGTTGAGGTGGACGTTGGTTGGCGCGTGCGCCATTCTTGTAAACAAGTGCCTTTAATCGAGGCTAGTCAGTCCGCAGACTGCATTACTTAAAATATACCCGGTAGTAATTATTAGACTTTATATTTCAGAATGATGTGTTGTGCCGTAAACCTCTCTTTCCTTCCTCTTCGTCTTTCTTTTCCTGCCCTCACATTTAATTATATTATACACTTTTAAACTGTAACCAGAAACTTGCATAGAATATTTGAAAAAGAGTGTCCTTCTAGTTTCTTGCTTGTTCTTTTCCACAGGATCTACGTATTGGAACAGGCTTCACGACTAACTTAGTCTGACTGACTTCTTCTCATGACAATTTAAAAATACCTCTGATTGGTTTAATTAAAATAAATAGTTTTGTTTTTATTTTGATTGTGATTAATACTTTTAATTAAGAATAGAAAATGACTATAACTATTAAATTAAACTATAACACTAACTTTTAACGTGCGGTGTATGTCACGAAATCCAATTCGCATAACGTTTCTATTCCAGGGTAGTTGCATTCCTCGCTGGATCTGATACGAAGATTCTCCATCGACACCCTCATATAGCGCCACCATAATCCCCATGAGTCCATAAGGTGAAAAAGCAATATTGTTATCGTTTAAAAAATTATGTTCTGCAAGCACTTTCAAACCAAACTCATTTGTAACGTCCACCATGTGAGCTAAAGGCGTTCGGCCCGTGTCCCATAGCTTTATTTCTATGGGAATACCGTATTCTGAGGTAGTTGTGAGTGACAAACACGCGCAAAGGAACACGAAGCGCGATATTACGTTAGTTGTGTAAAAAGCTCGCGTACGTCTATCTCCACGCATGGTGTTCGCGATTGTGAGTGGTTGTGAATGCGCTTGGGTCGGCTCACTGCCCGCGGGTCCGTCGAGTCGCTTTGACTAATCTTTGTGGCTAATTAGCATTAAGACCCCAATCATTTCGGTGAATGCCCTCCGCGAATATGTGCGAAATGTTTTATAAGTTTCATTGTTGTTTGTAAATTGTGTAATTGTTATACCTCACTATAAGTTATGGTATAGATCACTTCTTTTGCGATGAAGTCTATTGATAATGCCTGCCCGAATTTAAGTCAAGATTTTTGTTAGGTATCGCGACGACTTTGAAATTTTGAACAAGTTTTTGTGCTACCATACTTTGTTTAATAGATGTTTATTATTAAAAAAATAAATTAAAAAAGTAGTCACTTGCTATTCTACCCGGGGTTCTTATAATTTTCAAGAACGTTCTCGTCGGCGGTGAACCATGTTAAAACCAACTGTTATAAATTATGTACTACTTGTGTATCTACTTAAGTCGAGAACTAGATATGCGATATAAATAAATCAGATCAGTTTAGACGGAACTCTCACAATTAGGTACTTCAACCGGTTGTTACGGTGAACATTAATTTACCGGTATAATCTTGTATTGGTAATAAGACAGGGTAGATAACGTTGTATGCCTTGTATGTGACCCAGAGACCCAGACCTACGCAATGTATAGTAGGTATTTGGGTAATCAATTTAATCCGTGCATAAATACACGTAAAAGTATTATTATTATTATTTATTTATGGACTCCCTCGCGTGTATATTCAACGCAGAAATTCTGCTAATGTCAAGTATTTCTAGAGAAAAAAACAGTCTATAAAAATATGATCGCTGAAAAAGTATCTATTCTAAAAGTTTTGAGTACTGACAGCGTCAAAGCAAGTTTGTTTATTGTACATAGGCAAAGATTTAAGTTTTTTTCACTTTCTAAAAAGGTTTTTAAACTTCCTAGATAAAACTTAAACAAACAGTAGAAAGTGGCTATCTTCAGCTTGCGTCTCTAATATAGGTAGTGTCCTGAATAGTGTTAGTAATTATGTATTTCTTTCCTCGTACAGAGTTGAAATACTCCACGACAAGAACTTCGTCTTTATAGAACACCACATACGTGTACCCAGCGTTTAACACAACCTGTCGAAAAAACTGAAAATCGAAAAAATAATGTAATGGAATCATGATAAATTCTTAGCCACCATTAATACTAGTAACATCTTTGTGATTGCTGTGCGGCAAGGTTCCTTGCAACTTTAAACCATGACCCTTAGTGAATATACGGGTAAATATTGTTTATCATGAGGGCACCAATTAACTGATTCAGTGAGCAATAAAGAGGTACATTACACATACAATAAACTGGTTATACATTCAGGTTCGTATCCAGCTTGCGTATTAGAGGGGGGTCATATTCATAGGTCTAGTAAGGACTCAGGATAGGTTCCAAATCAATTTAATGTAGGAGTTAAGTTAAAAGTTAAACATATTTTTTTATTATAAGAAAGTAACGATCATAAAGGGCGTGTCTAACAGGTGGGCTGAAAAGTTCGTAGGCTAACTAGTATCAAATCCAAATGATTTTTAGTTTGCCCTAATCTTCAAAAGACGATTGCATAAATTTGACAGCTGTTGCACTATTAGTGTCTGAGTTATAGCATTTTTATTGAAAGATAGCTGTTCAATTGTAATGAATCCAAACTTTTGCGTCGATATGTGACGATGGATGAAACATGGCTCCATCATTTCACACCGGAGTCCAATCGACATTCAGCCGAGTGGACTGCACGTGATGAACCGACTCTAAACTACTGTTACATCAAGACAATGCACCGTGTCACAAATCAATGAAATCGATGGCGAAATTGCAAGAATTGGGCTTCGAATTGCTTCCGCATCCACCGTACTCTTCAGATCTGGCCCCCAGCGACTTTTTTTTGTTCTCTGACCTCAAGAGGATGCTCACTGGACGGAGATTTAGCTCCGATGAAGAGGTATTCGCCGAAACTGAAGCCTATTTTGAGGCTAAAGACAAATCGTTTTATAAAAATTGTATCGAACAATTGTATGACTGCTATAATCGTTGCATCCCTCGAATAGCCCTCGAATAGAATTTGATTTTATTATTCAATATAGTTCCCTATATTGAATAATAAAATCAAATTCTATTTTATTCTAGTTTATTGATAGAATTTGTTTTTATTATTCAATATAAGGAACTATATTGAATAATAAAATCAAATTCTATCAATAAAAACAAAACTATGCTAGCCTACGAACTTTTCAGCCCACCTGTTAAATGAGTGACTGAGATGTTACAATTTTCTTCATTAGCCGGGACACTTTTTTTTTTTTTTTTTTTGTGTGGAATCCCCCGCGGGTCGTCACCTTACCGGGGCTAATGGGTAAGGTGGTATGTCGGACTCGAACCGACTAAAACCACACAGTGTTCCGTCAATGGGTCTATTGGCCGGGGCCTCAGGCGTACCCTAGAAAGGAAATCCCTGTGTACCCCGGCAGTCATTAGCCGGGACACTGCGATTACGTGATTCTTTAGCCAACAATTTACCAGCATGGCTATGGCTAAGCAGCGGTTATTAGTTTTAGGTTTAATTTAACAAAAGAAGTAGCTTTTCGTTTTCGTTACTAAAATATTACAGGAAAATATAAATTGGGGGACTTTTAAGAAACAAACCTCTTGTTAAATAAATGTAGTTATAGATATCCAATATTTGATTCCTTTCTCTCATCAGAACAGGAAGTCAATGTATATGAGGAATGCATTGAACTACAATAGTAGGTATGTAGAATTTTCGGTAGCACCCCATTATCGTATCATATGGTATAAGTAGTGGTTACAAGCTACTTGAAAAAAAATTGATAACTGCCTTTAATGCAACCGCTTTCAATGATTAGTTTGCGCAATACTTTGAATTGTTAAAACATCCAACTTTAAAATTTATACGCACATTCCTTGGTAGGTATTCCGTGATGAAATCTTGATTTGGTTATAATGGTACCACCGCAGGTACTCTTTCGAATTAAGTTAAAATTAAAAAAAAATAAAAATAGCGAAATGGCTTAACATACTTACAAAGCATACAGTCGATTTTGGACTTCAAACTCTGTCGGTCGGTCGGTCGGTTAAAAACTAGCTGTTGTTGTTTTGGACAAAATTTTGAATCGAACATTCCAGATGATAACCTATCTCTGAGCCAATTTAATTCAGATACTTTCAACCTTTCCGAGGTGATTGAATTGGTAGAGTTGATCGTTTTCTAAATCAAAACCATAAAACCGTAGAATCTTTTTATATTGATCATTGAATGTGATATTTTCATTGTTTACCGCCAGCCCCGCTAGCAATCCTTCCTCTGGTACGTAAAATATGTATGAAATAAAAAAAAAATACAAATATGATTTTTTGCTACTCTATTGATGCTGATGTTTTTTTTTTATATTTTGTATTTATCACCGTATTGGATGACAAACTTTTGTAGTAAAAAAAGTTTCTATGTGTATTAGTACTACTTACCACTATTTATCTTACTACTAAAACGATATTGAAATCTACTACCTAAACATTCCATTAAATATATTTTATCCAATACATCAAAACTTACGTATTAAAATACTAATAAGAAAGATTATTCAGGTATTTATCAATTTCAAGTCCTAGTTTGTTTATATTCAATAAGTATAAGAGTGTAAGATGAGCAAAACAACCACCACTTCAATTATATTTTGACCTACTAAAGCAATCACCTGTAGAGGTGGGTTCTAAGGAAACAGGTAACGCCGCACTACCATGTGAACCGGGTTTTCCAAACTTTGACCTTCAATAAAAAAAAAAGACAAGTACATAAGATTGATGGGGACTTTTCAAAATTGTATTGTAATAGTGTACCTAACAATTTTAAGCTTGTCCAGAATTTACGCAACGGTGGATGTTTATCTTGACCAAGCCAAAGCCAAAGAATGACACAAGGTAATGAAACCAATTAAATGAATATAAAAAGTATTTTACTAAACAAGCATATAGAATCAGTGTCCGATCATTTATTATAAAGATGCTAGTCATCGGAACTGAAGGTGTATTACCATCCATTAGGTGTATACAATATTTCAGTTCAATCGGACACCGGGACGTCCTGGGGGGTGGGTCGGTTTCGACATTCTGGTTATTGTCATTTTGAAAAAGTGGAGTAAGATTGTCATGTTAGCAGTTACCGAGTAAGCCGAGGAACTAAGGAGTGCCTACAAAAGAGTTTTGACCTATTTGAAAAAGAATGGCTGTAAAAAAAAAATTCGATATTTGCGTGCCACGCGAGCTCACTGAAAGAAACCTAATGAATCGTGACTCATTGACGATTTTCTATTGAAACTGAACCATTTTTGAAAAGATTGCTGAATAAAATTGTATTACCTACGACAAAAAACGTACGAAAAAGATCATGGTCAAAGAGTACTAGAGCTCCACCCAATGTTGTGAAACCCAGATTAACACACAATAAGGGGATAACTGTGTAACTGTGTGTATGGTGGGATTGGATAAGCATCGTTCATTATGAGCTTCTACCGCCAGGCAAAACCATCGATTAGAATCTCTACTGCTAACAACTAATTAAACTCAAGCCAGACATTGAGAAAAAACGGCTGTAATTGATCAACTGAAAAAGAGTATCGTGAGACCACCCACATCTTTGGCCACTCAGTAAAAATTGAGAAAGCTTGATTGGAAAATGCATCCATACTTAGTTCTGAACCTGCAACCTCAGAGTTTCACCTGTTTCAGTCTTGTCAGAATTCTTTTGCGTACTGTTAGGTTAACATGAAGAGAGGACTTTCAAAACTGCTTGTCGCATTTAAAATTTCAAGATGAAATAAAAAATAATGTGTTTATCGCCACAAATAGTATGATTACAAAATGCCAATAACACAGTACATAATTAATTTCTTATACAGAATACACTAGTGTTAAGTCATTGCTATTTAAAATAGAACCTTATGGTTCTGTGTTATGGGATAAGCAGTGCTCTTCCCACCAGACCTACGATACTATAAGCAATTAGAAATTGGGTTATCAAGGCATATACATGATGCTTATAGACAATGTGTATGTGTCTGTGTGTATGTGTGTGTGTGTGTGTGTGTGTTTGTATTTGTTTTATGTCATTTTATGATAGAATCGTAAGTAATTCTTCCGTTTCACTGTAGGACTTTGTGAGTAACCATTAAGTGATTGTATCCCTACATCTGCACCTACTTGTTAACTGATTATATTGATATGATTATTTTACTTTATTATAAATTTATCGACATAAGAAGCAAAAAAATCTATGACCAAAAGAAGTAGACGAATACTGTAATCACAGACTTTGTACTTATTTCCGACATTTGCTGTCATTTTTGTTTGGATCGTATGTTTTAGCAAATGTTGTTTTATGAATCATGATGAGATAAAAAGTTGTCTCACTGTAAGGACTTCGTATTCCTTATATAACAGAGTAGAGCAGTCTGATAAAGAAACGGTTTAAAGGTGCAGACCTAAAGAATAAAACGTTGTGCAACATGCATGGTGATTAGGGACGCTTTTGGAGCACCACCCCAACTAATAATGCAGTATGTGATTACTGGTTCACAGAGAGCACGATAAATTTGTTTAACCAGAAGAGGGTTTTAAATATGTATACCAGTTTGCGGATCCTCATACTAATTATGGAAATATGTTGCTTAAAACTTAAATTATTATCCAGTGTGACTCCAAGATATTTAATGCTAGGCGATATTTCAATTATACTGCAATTACATGGAGTTTTATATGCCGTAATTTATTGGTAATGTAGAGATATTATGGTTTGAAATGTTTACATACTGCCTAAGATTTGTTAAGCAACTCTCAACAATTTTTAAGCTGGGTTCCTCTGACACCTTAAAAGTCAATCTTGTTTAGAAGGATTGGAACAGGATCGTGTAGAACGCATTGGCTAAGTCAAGAAATATTCCCACACATTTCTTGCATTACTGAGCTCTTTAACAGTGTCACTACTAGACTTTTTTTTTATGCGATAAGGGGCATACGAGCAGACGGGTCACCTGATGGTAAATGACCACCGCCGCCCATGGACACCAGCAACTCAAGAGTCACAAGTGCGTTGCCGGCCTTTTAGGTAGGAGTACGCTTTTTTCTTGAAGGTTTGAAGGTTGTATCGGTCCCTCTTTGGAAACCGAATTCGGCATTGTATACATTATATATAATATGAAATGGTACAATTAAATTATGTCCACAATAATTAGAGTAGATATAGAGTAAACAGGTACTTTGCTTAAACAGTATCCTTGAACTAATTACCTATCTGCGCTTGTATGGCAGGTTTTATTCTTTTATTTTTTTATGAAAGACAACTCCCGCCTTAAGAGTAGTCCTGTGTCGCGGGGGCTTTAAAAATATTCAATTAACGGACACAAACAACACTCAGACCGTATCAGTGGAACACACACATTTTTGTCCCGTGTGGGAATCTAACCCACGACCTGCGGTTTAGAAGTCAGGGTCACTAACCCCTAGACCAACAGGCCCGTCAACAGGTAAACACGATATCCTACGTAGTTTATCATATATGGCCACTAATCACCCTTCTTCTAAAAACATAATACAGGTACCTCGATAATCGTGAACTTAAAAGACTTAAAACATACAAGAGACTATACTCGTACTATATATATTTATTTATCTTTTGATTAAATAGTTTAGTTACTTATAAGGCTGTTCTTCTCATAAGGCTTAAACATTTAGAAACAGGCAGTTATAGATCAACACAGGCAGGTCTTTAATTATTTCATATTTTTAATATTAATTTCACACTGGACAAGGCAACCTACACTTGCTGTTACGCTGTGAGTAGTTTGTGTGCTGGGTATTAAAATTTAATTTAATAAAAAAAATGGTAATTCTAGTTAAAAAGTAAAAATGAAATAAACTCAAGTGTCTCGGGTTAACTCGTGTAGAGCCGTGTGAGGGCGCCGATCTTGGAGGGGCACATAAATGTCTAAACCAAACGAATATTTTTACAGATAAGGGCCTATTAATACTAAAATACTTTTCGTGGAAGTACTTGCTGCTGGAAACTCACTCGAGTTGTGCCTGTACCAAAGGGTAGCGTGTGCCCTGATACACTACAGCTACCTGTTGCAATTATTATTATTATAATTTAGGCCCCCTTCTCTTCATCTTAATGATGAACAGCTTACCAGGAGTAGTTACTAACTCGACACCTTTACTTTTAGCGGATGATCTTAAATTAGTTAGAGTAAATTCCCAGAATGCAGATCATGACTTGCTGCAAGAGGATATAGATTCGGTAGTAGGGTGGAGCCAAGAAAATAAACTTTATTTTAATGTAGCTAAGTGCTCTGTGTTATCGTTCAGCTGATCGCGTAACCCTGGTCACTACCAGTACCAAGCGGAGGGGGCGCCTTTACAGCGAATAAATGAGGTCAGGGAATTAGGCGTTCGTTTTAGCAGCGATTTCAAGTTTAGTTAACATATTCATGATGAATGTAAAAAAGCATTTCGTAATCTAGGTTTACTTTTGAGACACACAAACCGGTTTACAAATATTCCAGAGCTTTGAAAGCATTATAAAGTAAAAAGTAGTAACAAGCCACCTGGAATGCAATTCTAGCATCTGGTCTCCATACGAAATAATTAATTAATAGTAGAACGTATTGAAAATAAATTTATTAGATTTGCGCTTGCTTTTATACTAGAAACTATTTGGTGTGTACTCAGGATATCCACTATTGTATCCCACTCTGTTTATTTTGGGCATGGTGGGATATTACAAGTTGAAAGTGAGGAGGGAAGTAGCTCTAGCCATGTATGTAATTAAAGTGCTTCGTGCTGCGGGAGGTCAGTTTCGTCCTATTTTGGTAACATTATTTACTAGAACATGTTACCTTAAATAGGATGGAATAAAAAGTCCCAACAAAATTATTGTAGTAGGCATTTAAGCATACATTTATAGAATTATATACAACTACCTATGAATGCAATTAGTTCGATGAGGACGGGGACGCATCGGGGACTATTTGTAGATAGCGTGCTGCCAAATAGGTTTGCAAGGAGGATAAAAATCATCTTAGAGGGCTTTCTTTTCCCTCTATATTACTCTAAAGTCTTTTTTTTTATAATTACTAGATCTTACCATAAAACTAAAATACGTGGTCATCTAACCTTAAAGGTAAATAAACTTCGTTTTGCTTACATCAGTTCTCAGTGGATATCTTATATCTCACTTTCTTTCAATTTAAACTTAACTTACAAAAACGAGAAATAGATGGTTAATACAGTAATTTACTGTTTTATTACCAAAATTATGCAGCTTCTAATATTTTATGTTACAGGTTATGTCATAACTAACCACGATGATATATATTCTTTTTGATAGTAATTTTAATTATAATTATTGTCTGGTTCTACAACATAACACTATATATTCATAGACAAATTAATATTCCAAAATGTCGGCAGTTGCTTGCTACTTGGTAGTATAATAAACATTACTCAGAAATATAATGTGACTAAATTTGGTAGGTTTTATCTTTTCAAGGCAGTTTTCTTTTATTCACAATTTCGCCTGCTCTACGGTTCAATATTGTCTATTCACTCGCCTCCGTGAGTCGTTCATGATTTCGTAATGTAATACAGATTGTGTTAAAGTTAAATGGCAAATGGTTCGGAAAGGTTGCATTTCTTTGCATCGATATGGCTAGCTTTCTAATGTGATTTAGTTGAAGTCATAATTATATTTACTTTGTGTATTAAAGTAAAGTTGTTGTTGTTGATTGTTAATTGATCCTTCACTTCGCAAATATTCTACATTGATCATCATAGCATTTTAGTGTAGCAACCTCAGACATCAACCCATTCTGTAGGGCCGACACCGCTGAAGGACCACTGAATCCTCATTTATTCGCCTTTATACAGGTCAGTATCTAGTAGTCTACACAATGTATATTTTTTAAGTGAAATGGAATCGTCTGCTGTATATGTATTTACCCGACACCAAAATTTTAACATCAATATATGCAGTGATACTGCATCTTCACAAACTTGTATTATTATGTTACTATATCTTTCTAGTGTTTTCCTTCTTTAGGTTGATTTAATTCAAAAATTGAATTAAAAATAAAACTGGCTCTGTTAATAATACATCCAAGTAGAATAAAGAGTATTAAAATAGAAATTATATATTATAGCTCTTCCAAATCTTAAAGTTGCGATTAACTAGTCTGTATGAAGGTTATGTCAATGAAGTACATACTTATATTGTCCGCAGTAACTTAAAAATGAATATTATGTATGTTTAAAGCATCTTAATATTGGTAAGTCCATTTTTTCAGTATTAAAAGTGTGGTTTTGTCATTGTCTTTTGATTATGTGTACTACTGCTGTTGGAAAATAATAGTAAATATCTACTATTATAGTTGTTGACTTCTATACATTAGTATATGGTAATATGTGACATTGATATAATCGGTAAACCTTGCAGTTTGTGATTTTGGAGCGGGAGTAATTTTTTTTCCTAATTCCTATATTTTCTCTATTTGAGAGGATACAAAATTCCCATATGAGCACAATCATTGTTCTTTTGATTCAGATATTTAATAATTATTATTATCAATTTTAAATTTCCAACTTCAATATTTTACTAATTCAAGAATGTCAAAATAGTCTATTTGATTATGTATGGACATTGAACAGTGATTCTAGGAACTATTAGTAATAAACTGAATAAATGTAAGTTAGAGTACTTTTACTCAATATTTAAAAAAAAAAAATAATAGCCATAGTACAGGAACATAAAACTATCCATGAAACGATTTTTTATAACTTATTAAAATGCTGATTAAGTTATAAGACATTTTATTGAAGAATGTGAACAACTTGAATGAAATAAATAAATAGAAATGAATACATTCATAATTGTAGCAATTCTGTTGTTACAAAACTCACTAAACTAGCCTAAAAATGACTAAAAAGTAATTTAGTATTGCCAATTGACAGTTACTATTACGAAAACGAAAGATTAAACTTATTTTAGTTTTTTAGAACCAAAATGGGTTAAGTTACTTAGTTGAATTTGATGTTACAACAAAATAGCATATCTGTTCAAAATCCCTTAACCTACTGGAATTTTAGAGAAAGTTTAGTTTAGTTGGGTGTGCAGCAGAATTGTCACCATTGTAAGTGTTTCTATAAAGTTGTGAAGAAGTCACATCGGAGCTATTTTATTTGCTTCCCAGAATTAAGCTTTTCTACCTAAAAGCCACCGTTGATTAGCAACTTGGAGTTTCCATATTGGACCAGTAAAAAAAGCTACCATTTCCGTTTTTTTTTAATTTGAGACTGAGTATATTAGGAGAACAGTATGATAAAATCTATATGTGTTACAATTCATCCGTTTATGAATTGCACCAATTATTTGCGTAATTAGTCTAAAGAGAATGCGATTAGGAACTTCACCATGATATGTAAGTATACAACTTTTCAATTGTGTAAGTATCTATTTACATTAAACAAAATATGTAAGTAAAAGAAATATTTCTGATCTGTTACTTTGATCAAAAAAATTTGCATTACAGTTGTGCATGGATCAATCTATAGAAGAATCAAGATAGTTTGTGCACAGTTGTGAAAGAAGTCTATGACCGTTTTATGGTCATAGACTAAGCAAGTGTAGTGTTTCACAATGGACCTTCCGGATTGCCCCCCGGGGGCAGAAGGATATGAAGACTCTGTCACAGAAGTGCCAAAAAAACCTGATGATCAAGTTTGTACCAAGGTAAATATTTATTTGCTTATACACAAAATTAATCATAAGTTATATAATCAAAAATAAAAATTTATTGTTATTTGTTTATTATCCTTCATACTCATTTATTATATGAATATAATATTATTCTTTAGAAAAAAGATACCTGATAAATATTTCAGGAATTTTATGTAGCAAATTCAACAGAATACATTATTGTACTTACATTATTAAGAATATTACAAAAAAAAAACCACAATGCTTGCAAAAATGTTCTTCATTCTAGACAAAATTAATATACAAGGTTATATATTTTTTAGCTTTTCAGAAACAGTTTGTGTATGAATTAGGTTCCTTCATATTTGGTTGTATTTTACTTGAGAAGTACATTGATTTTTTTTATATATATAAAAAAAAACAAGTTTCCGTTTCTCCATTACTTTATTAATCACAGGAATACTACTTGTCTGGCAGCTCCGCCTTAAATGTAGGAAACGCAACTACCCCGTTTATTGCTACGTATACACATTGGCTTTCGGGTTCCGACTTCCTTAGTAAGATGGCACTTGAGTTGCCTAACGGTGACTGTCTTTTTGGTCGTACATTTACACCTCGTGACGGTAGACTCAACTGACATGGCATCTTATCATGGTAGACTTATCACTATGTAGACCGATACAACCTTCAAGAAAAGAGCGTACTCTTACCTAAAAGGCCGGCAACGCACTTATGACTCTTTAGCTGCGGGTGTCCATAGGTGGCAGTAGTCACTTACCATCACGTGACCCGTCTGCAAGTTCTTAACCATAGGTGAGCTGACTGTTATATACGTCATAAATTTACTAAAAATTACGCTGTAACCGTCTTTATTGGTTCCAATTCAGAAGGAATAATTACGCTTTGGTTAAATAATTGGTTGAGATATGTTAAGTTGGGAGGTTCGTATCCCACCATTTTGCGAGACAATAGCTGTTGGTGAAAATGAGTTCCTTTGTAAACTTCAACCTAATCTGTGCTGTTGCTGATTTTAACGGAAATGGATCATAATTTCAAATATACATATTATAAATGGTAGCGTAACCTACCGACCTTCGCACTAAGTGGTCAGTATTTTGAAGACCGCCAAAAAAACGAATTTGTGTTGTGTAATTATGGATTTAAGTTTTAAGTTAATACGGTACATAAGGTACTACGCACTCTGTTGACGAGTTCTGAAATTCAGGACGACTCGAATACCTGCTACAGCCAGCTACACTAAAGACAGTCAGACTATTTCCACTGCCTGTGAACGAATTTGAGGCTAGCCAAATCTAGCCGCCATTGCTCCCAAAGCACCCTAGTTTAAAGCAAGTATATAGAATTTCATATTTGTATAATAAAGAAACGTGTAAGTAACTTTTTTCGAAATTTTTCTTTACACCGGAAGAAAATTCATACATTATGCATTTATTCATATATTTTGGTGAAACTTTCATTTTTGAGCACTTTACTGAACAGTAAATTGAGTATTCGCAAAAAGAAATCCTGTATATTCTGTATACAATTATTGGTGACGTCTTTTGATATTAAATAGCTTTGTGACGTTACTGAAATATGGTGAAGTTAAGTAAGTTTGGCTACTTATTTATATCGAAACCTTCAGAAACTAAGGTTTTAAATTAATAATAAAGTCTTTTGATCTCTTGTGTGCTCTTTATCCTTCATATTACTGATACTGTAACACGCAACAAAATAAGGGTGATCCATTTTCGTAAGTACTTTTCATAATGGACTACGGTGGACAATTTGTTATTATTTTTTTATAACCAGTTATTAAATAAAAGTATTTCCAATTTCATATCCATCGAAACCAGTTATGAGAACCATAACATTACGTTACGTATTTTTTATATTTTTATATCTAGTTATTATATTATATGTAAAATTGTATATATTAAATTTGACAATTAGTCTTTTTTTATAAATATTATTTTATCTATGTTCAGAAATGTTTATGTTAATTGTCTTGTATTTATACTTTGCCACAAATGATTAAATACGTTTTAAAATTTATTAATAATTTTAAAAGTGAGCGCTAGTATGACTGAACCAAAAGAGATTATAAAGGTTTGGAGTTCCAAGATTTTTTACCTTTTTTGTACGATTTAGTACCTGTCCATACATATCGTAGACCTGACCATACATAGCTAGACACGTTAAATTCAACTTATTCTAGGCATAACTAGTTTATCGTTTTGTTAACATTTAGTTCCATTAAACTCTGCATATGATTTATTCCTATTTTTACACACACACAAAAAAGTTACTTCTGGAAGTAGTTTAAGTACACAATTAGGTGATTCAATTTATTTTATATTAGCAATTACTCCAATTGTGACGTTGTTCATTTTTTTTATTGATTTCAATCTCCATTTGGGCAGGAATAAGGAGATAATATAAACCTTTTTCGTAATAGGTTTCGATTGCCAGCCGTGATGAATTGGAAAAAAATATTCTTCTTTAATAACCATTTACGAAAAAGTAAATAAAAAAATATTACTTCGTAGCCAGTTATGCAAAGTTACGAAAGTGGACCGAACCCACAATACGTCTTGCGAAGGTATAGGGTCACTCCCTTCTTAAAGTTTCTCTAGTCGAGCATCCTTGAAATACACACATGACTAAAACCGTATACTTTAACAAACGAAGTTTTTGTTTTTAAATCGAGTCTCATTGCTATCCTACCATAGATCCTAGATGTATATTTATCTTACCTATATCTAGAGCCATTCACACGAACCCTTCTTTTTAATATTTCATAATACTAATACTTCATAATATTTCATAATATCACATTGTTTTTATTTCATAATATTTATTCAATTTAAGTACATTTTTTTGAAGGTACAAAGGTATATAGTATATATATATATATAATTCGCTTCTTGAAATTAATATGTAATTTCAAGAAGCGAATTATAGAAAAAAATGTATATAACCGACTACTGATAACGTCGTAATAAGCTGATTTATTCGTCCCTCAATTTTCCTCCTTGGAGATAAAATGTTTTCTTCAAATTTAACCAAACAAATGGGACCAACCGGACAGTATAGCCTAGCAAATAAATAATTTTTCAAATCAATATATGACGGAAGTATGCACTAACAAACATACAACCCATTTAGGAACCTCCTGTTTGAAGTCTGTTAAAAATAGTACTACACAATGTACATAGTTGGTGTGATAATAATATCTTTTGATATTTTTTAGAGAAGAAAGTGTTACTTTAATATGGTGTCCGAGCTCTTTTCAATGTGTTTATCTGTAAGTGTTTATTTGCAGATAATGCACGGTGTTGTTGCGTTTAAAAACATAATAAAAGAAAATTCTCCTTTTTGAGACCTGGTTTAGGAGTTAACCATGATAGAAATAAATAAATATTTATGTCGACATTGTTCGGCTTCATAACAGCGATGAGCGATTATTGCAAAAAGATCAAACGACTGAATCGAAAATTGTGCTATTGCGCATTCGATTCGATTAGTAGTTTCTGACCATGATTATTCGAATAACAATCGACTAACTACAAAATTTTCGACTGCGTGTGCGCGCGAACCGGTGCGTCCAGGAATGATATTGCGTCTTTTTCTTTCTTTCAATTTGTTTACTTTAGTTGGTCTTTGACTTTTTTACTTAATTCTTATTCTAGTCTTTAAAAGTCTTACTTAGTTAGAAACTCCTTACTTACCCATCTATTCATTTCATAGTTCGAATGGCTGTTCCCTCAATCGATGGATTAATTACTATATATATTAGGCATTATATAGGCATAATAACTGCAGTCGTAACATTATAGTGGTGCACGGACTTTTAACCACTGCTACAAATTAATAATATTTTTAATTACTGCGTCTGGCGTACTACTAAATAAGTATTTACAAAAGATTTAGTAGTAGATGTAGCAGTACTTAAAAGTCCGTGTGTCCGTGTGTCCGTACTTATGTCTTAGTACGTACTAGTACAGTGAAATTAGTCTCGAGAATTTTTTGCATATGTAGTGGTGTGTATATTACTCAGATCTTAGAGCGCGTTTCCACTATATCGTTCTGGCCTATACAAAAATGTTTCGATATCCTAACATTACTATTTAATTTTATACTTATCCCTAGCAACACTCTGATTTTTCTTTGGGCTACGGGGGGGTCAAAATTTTTGTTATTTTTGGCCTAGGACGCACCGTTTCCGAGATATTTCAATCTAAAGCAAAAAATCGTCACTTGATAGTGGAAAGTGGAAACACGCACAAAACCAGAATAAACCAGTTTACGCTGTCCGCAGGTGCCACGTGACCATACACTACTACAAACGCAAAAATTTCTCCAAGCTAATTTACCTGTATACAGATAGTTATCGACTAAACTGATTTGATTCGTTTTAGTAACGATCGCCCATCGCTACTTGATTATAACTTTCTGAATTTGATCGCGTCTGTGTATTCGAACACTGTTTATATTAATTAAAAAAAGTTCTTTAGTGCAAAACTGTATTTTGTTGAGAACGTGTCGTGGTTTCACGGTAAGTATGCTATGAGTATATTAAGATACATCATTCATTTGGACATCGTACGGTAAATAAACGAATAAAAATTACATTCCAAACTGTTTTATTTGTTCTAATTAACCCATAAATAGGTGGCCCTTTTTTTTGATTCCGATTTTTTTATAAACAGCTTCTTAAACTTAAATGGGATTACTACTATCGCAATGCTTTCGCGATATTTTGGCCAATACTTGAGACGTAATAAAATACATATTTTCTAACTTGTGTGTAATGTTCGGTAATTATATTTGGCAGGCTGAGCAAGAGTTTCAAGTACACCTGAACAGTTTAAAGATAAAGCTTGAAGATGGCAGTACGCGGGCCATGGTCGAGCGCAGCGGACGCGACATTTCTGGGAAGTGGATATACCTGTGCTACCCTTGTGCGGCCGTTTGCAGCGGAGAACGTATACTGCAGGTAAGTAAACCGGAGTTAATTGCAGCTTTCTGTTGCTGGGGTTTCTTATCAAAAACAATTCCCTCTAGCATAGTAAATATTGACCAAATAGAGAAATTTTGATTTTCACCAGATCTAGCTATTTAAAAAAACTTTTTACTGGGATTATCACAGTTTTTAGTCTACCAAAGCCTATTGCAATAAGACGTAATGCTCTTTCTTGCAACAGTTTGCTGCCAACTTTGCGTGGGGGAGAAATACCATTTTCTTCATTTTGGTGACCGCACCTTGAGAATACAGTTTTACCACAACATTAATGAATTACCGATATTTAAATTTGGTAATAATTTCGTACCGCAGTGACACTAGCAATATCATCAATGCCTAATAACTAAAACATCTTATACGTAACTATAATAAAAGTGAGAGCTTTGAGATGATAACTCTTCACTCCAAAAAGTGTCACTAATCTGATCGAAGAAAAAAAGATCATAAATGTACTTGGAGGTTAAGTCTGTGACTTTTGGGTTATTATAATAGTTATTACTATAAACGTTAGAATGATATCTTGCATTGTCCTCATATATCTTATTTTATTTTATGTGCACTTATGAACTGTTACAAGAAACTTAAGGAAAATATTTTTCTAGCAAGCAACTAGCTTCATGACTGACTTAGTCTGACCCACTTCCTCTCGAAAATTCAAAAAATACCTATGTTCCGTTGAAATAAAGGATTATGAGTTTTTGATATTCAAAGTCTATTGAACCACGTCCCTAATTCTTCATACATACTACAAGATAGTACAAAGTCTGTGTCTGTGTCTCACCAGTAGTATTGTGGTCTAATGAGGGTATTAAGATATGACAACCGAGCGTATGTCTCATAAATACGATAAACATATAACGCCTTTAGTATTAGAACTCTGTATTTGATATTATGTAGGACTCAAGTACATAAAACTAGAATTTTGTGTATATTTAATTTTATATTCATATTTTGTTCTAGGTTCATATATCGGGAAAGAAACACAAGACTAGACTGGCGATGACGAATGCATGGCCTCGGAGCATATTCGATGATCATCCCTATAATCAAAATAATGTGAAGACCTCCAGTAAATATTCAATTTTTAAACCTTTTTCTTGTTACTAGCTTTTGCCTGAGGCCTAACTTTTGTTTTTTTTTCTATATAGCAGAGTACTATTTTCATAAAAAATTACCCTATGAACTTTTCGGCACCATTGACTATTTATGTGCAAAATTCCAAAATAATTTCACGTGTTAGCTACACTGTTGTTTTTAAATCTAAAAGCGTAACAAACAGACAATCGTATATACTACGTTTCACACATCAGTATAATAAAAGATGTATATTTACAGCTTCAGAAAAAGTTCTTCAGAAAATGGCATATGCAGTAGACGTGCACAACCAAAAAACATCCGATCTGGAGGAGAGATTCAGCAAATACAGAAATGTAACATGTCACCTTCAAGATTCGCTGGATGCAGTCAAGTGAGCCGGTTTTAAGTTTATAGCCACCATTTTTTCTTATAACAAGTGAATAGAAGGATTGATTTAATGATTGCGTATAATAAGGATGCTTGAATTGTAAGTTGTAAAGTTGCTAGGCAGGAGTTAATGAAAAAAAATAATCAAGAAATGAAATGTGATTATTAACGTAATAGAAAGGGCTATGCTAAATGTAAATTTACCCTAAAAGAAGCTCCTATTGACAGACGGAGGTGACGCAACCGCGCGGCGGCTTCTTGATAATGCAATAATTCTGGCGATTCAGCTTAATATCCTAGAGGTCCTGAACCTTAATTTGAATATTATGTTGAAACATTTTCTTAAAAAAAAGTGATGCCATAGATGCACGTAGCTATGCAAAGGGCTCTAATATACTCGAGGTATTCGCTCTAAGGTATCCCACCTTAAACACTGTTGAGTATTCTATATTAATCCCACGCCACGCCACGCTCGAGTAAATGCCAAAATCCCCTACTGTACTCTTCCTCTTCCTGATTAGATTATACTAATTGGTGCATACATGTACATATATCACTAATTATATGGTATGAATATAGTTTTTCGAGTATAATTGATATAAAAAAGAATAGGCGATACCTTTTGGTAATTTTGTGATTGTCAGGACTCCGTTAGTCAGACTGAAGTATCTGATTAAGCACCCGCCTGAGGAGGAGCATTACTCGCCCGGGTACACCTGCTTCCTGTGCTAAAAGCAAGGTCAGCCGTGCGTGCCGTCAAATGCATCGGTGTCAGTAGCTAGACATATGGTTGATGGTCGTGACCATCAACCATATGTCTAGCTACTGACACCGATGCATTTACATCGTTAGTATTATTTACATATCGAAACCTTATTGTTGTCAGGGCTCCGCTGGTGGGGCTGGAGTACCTCATCGAGCACCCACCGGAGCAGACCCACCACGAGCCCAAGTACATCTGCACACTTTGCTCCAAGCAGGGACACCCACGGACCATCATCAATCACATGACTTGCTTCTGGCATCGTTACAACTACATTGTTAGTATAATTAACTAGACCAGAATACAATCTTGTTACAAAACTTATCTTAGTAATCATGACTAATTGTTACTTTAGTGTCCAAAAATTTACCGTACGTAGTTATCGTACTTAGGTATCATTTATTAATAAATGCATAATTCAGGTAGTTTATTGTCATCACATCACACGAGTAAGTACTTCACTAAGTAAATCGGTAAATGTTTTCATTGAATTTGCCTGGAATAAGATCTATTTTATATTTATTTTCTATTTAAACACCAAACAAATATTTCTCAACAATGTAATTAACCTATTAAAAAATAAGAAATACTTATATATAACCCGAACTAGCCCATCCTCGCAATTTCATCTGCGTTTATGCTAACTGCTTCTCTCCTAAAGGTCGTAAAGTGATGATTAGTAAAATCGAATCCGATCGTTACTCCTAGAGATAAAACAAACTTATACAAACTCTTCGGAATAACGCATATTATACTTGAATAGAAAGTTAAAAGAAAATTGACAGTAACATAAAAATAAAATTACACCATAATAATGTTTGTCATAATATTCCCTTTATTTTATAGCTTCATCACTTTCGCAAAGCGTGTAGTGTCCTGACGCCTTATCGGGCTCAGTCGAAGTACCGTGAAGGAGTGAGTATCGTGATCAATCGCCTCGTAAAACGCATCGAGGACAAGTACGGTCGCATGCGACCACTTAACATCGATAAAGAAGAATATGAGAAAGAGAAGTGAGTTTACTAATCATTTATATGCGATTATACGGAGTTTGATCACAAATCAAACTCCGTATAGAGCTTGCTAATTATATACATAGGTGTTTTATAGCCAGAACTTCAGACATTACTAACTTAAAAAAAAAAAACTAGAACTAGAACTACCAGCAGTATTTAGTAGAAAAAAAAGCAAAAAGGCAGAAAGCTCCAAAGCAGGAACCACACTTGCGACTCCTGAGTTGCACAGATGTCCATGAGCGGCGACAGTCGCTTACCATCCGGTGACCCGTCTGCTCGTTTACCCCTGTAAAAATTGTATACCATAAAATACAAAAATGATGTATGATGATGAAAAAAAATAGCAATGTTTTGTTTACACGATATGTAATTAGGGTGCAACAAGAGATCGCTCCACAACTAATGCCGGCAAGGCCCTATTAAACACATTGAATGCCCAACCTGCATTAGGCATATTACCTACATACTAACATAAACTGACGCCTTTCTCCCAGTGGAGCAGGCAGAGACAATAGACACTTGCTTCTATCCTTTCATACATCTCCAAGCATTATCTACTATATATAACATAATGTGAAAATAACAACCACAATCTACTTATTAAGAGTTAATAACAAAAAAAAAATATTATTATTTTTCCGCCAGAGAACTTATCCACCAATGGATTTTCAAAGGAGAGCACTTCGAAGAAAAAGAAGGTTGCACTTTCGAGGAGGTGGTGGACATCGGACTCATAGATTCACTGCATGGCAAGTTGGACTTTATTATTTGTTTTTGTTGATTTACACATTTGAAGAACTTAGAATTTAACCAATATTAATAGAATCAACGTCTTTCGCTGCATAAATCTGCTGTGCACTTATCAAATTTAATATATCCCAGAAATACTATCACCTAACATTGATTTACATTACAATACAGTGATGTGGTTTAGTGGTTAGTGATTCTGCCTTCCAGGCTAGGTAGGAATCAAACCTCTGCCTTATCAGACAAAAGTTGTATGATTCACAAACAATTTGTGCTGAGTGTGGGTATTATTTGGTCGCTGGTGTTTCTTTTTATAGTATAAACCTTATAGAGCAATATCTGTATGCTGCATACTGTAGAGATCTCCATAGTTTGGTAATGTTCCTATCTAAGGTACTTGGGATTGAAGAATGTCCGGTCGTCCCATAAAACCGACATCAATGTCCATTACACAAGTAGTGGTTCTTCGGCGTTGGGAAGACATCCTAATCGTCATTCGATCATCGAGACAAAAAATGAGATATTCATTTAACATTCATATCTGTTAAACAGGATGTTAAAGATGTGGTTATATAACATTTTAGTGTTTTTAAGTTGAATCCCGTAATAACGCATTTATAAAGTTGATTATTGTTATGTTGACCTTTCTCTTGGGAGGTGAAAAGAGACAGAGACAGCAGATTGTCAGTTTGCCAGTTTGGGACTACGAATGACAAAAATTAGATGATGTATCCGTTGATGAACGAAAGAAAAATAGATGTTTTATGTTTAAATGACACGTAGCGAATAGGGAAAGAGATGCTTGCTTGAACATGTCAGCAAAGGTGTAGGTATCATCCTTTTCGAGCGAATGTCAGAGTGCTTGAGAGAGAGAATATGAGTGTGTTAGCTCCCGTCTTCTACGGGTCCGCCTTAAAATGGGAATGACACCTATAATTCTTTTAGGTCTATATGCTCCGGAAACATAATCAGGCATACAGAAAATAATTCTAGGAGCAACTGCGAGAGGTTTTGTAGGACGAATAAACGAATTGTCACGAGGGTTGGAGTGAAACGCTTTGAGAGGCTTCTCGGGGCATTTGGAGATGAGAGAGTGAATGAGAATGGTATGTATTTGCTAGATTTATGTGTGGTAATAGAACTTTGTGTGGGGGGCACGTGGTTTAAGCATAAGCTAATGCATATGTATACTTAGTAGAGAAAGACTGGAAATGAGTAAGAGAGAACATGATTGATTTACAGTTTGACTAGACAGATGCTAGAGCTTACCGTGGTCTTAGTAAATGATCGGATCACACTTGAATTCGTAGTTGCCCAAGTAATTGATCTGTTCAGATACTGGCGACAAAGGTCACCGAGACACCGAGACACTAAAATTAATGTGAAAGTATGCGTGGCAAGAAAGAAGAAAGAAAAACAAGACGCTCGAAAATGAGTTTGTAGGTGTATGTCCACTGGTGAATTTTTAATAAAAATGCACTTAGAGTTCAAAGTTTAAATTTAAAAAGAAACGGTTACACATAATAGTAGAAACTTCACAAGCAGCAAGGGTAGTAAGGAAACTGTTTACAGTCTATAGAAAAGTGAATACTGAGCACAGAGAGAAATAGCATGGATATAGAAAATTACAGTTAAAGTTATTCAATTACGCGGGTATATTTAAAAGCTGGCGTTTAGCGAGCAAGTATAGGTATGGCCTCGAGCGGACGCAAACAATGTACTACCTGGTGGGAGTAGGCTCAAAACGAAGCGGCGCCCGCGCACCCGAACGGCTCCGATGATTGCCGACCGCTGTGGCATATTATTCCGCTACAAGTTGACAGACGATAAACTTTGGGATGTACAGACTGGATTTAGAAGGGGAATGCGATGTATGATCAAGTCGTTCCTTATGCCGCTGTATTACGGAAAAGTGTCTGGCCAAAAAATGCTGTGGATCTGAGATCACTGCAAAGTATGGAGTGTGTGGAGTGTGGAGTAAGAAAGAAAGAATGTAGATATTCGGAAGAAATGCGGCTTGAAAGAAGACTTGGTGACGAAAGTTGAAAAGGGTATTCTGGCGTGGTGTGGGTAAATTTGAGTAAAAAGTATTAATGAATGACAGGTCAGTAGTACCCGGACCGACGGGCTTATATGAACAGTTTAGACAGTAGAGGAAGCTCGTGATGTATGTAAGGATAGAATCAGGTGGCGGTCTGTTGACTCTATATATTCCGATGGGAGAAAGGTGTGAGCTTAGGCATGTATGTAATACATATTATTAATTCATTTTATTTTTCATTACAGATGACAAGGAGCGCTCTCACAATAAGTAAGTAGTTTAAAATAGTACGGTTCACCTATTTTATTACAAGCTTTTATTTGACGTGTAATGGATGTTTGTCCAGTTCAGTTTGGTTAAGTCTTGCACGTTTAATTTGACAACTTCCCGGTGTCTGGTGACAGTGCATCTTTATGACTCTGATTTACCAGCAGGTGACCCGTATGCTCGTTTGTCCCGCCTATACTAAGTATGAATAAAAATATAATATTTTCTTTAACACAATATTTATGTCTTTTTAAGGAAAGAACCGTCACCTCCAGTGGTTGCGGCGCCTTCAAAACCTCAATTCAATAATTTCGCTGTAAGTTAAAATAATAGTTAGTAATTCTTCCCTGCATAGTCTATACAATTAAAAATTGTAAATAAATTCACGAATGTAGTTTAAACCACAGTAATGAGTTCAACACACCGACTAGAAGGTTCTGAGATCGTTTAAAGTTGCTTTACGGTTTAAAGTTAATTAACATAATTGCAAAAAAACTAATCTCACTATTGTACGCACTGTACCTGCACCAATGAGCCGCTCAGCTATCTAATAACATACGTATCAGAGGTATAATAAATAATATAAGATAATTTTTCAGCGTCCAGTAGGTCGTCAAGAAAGACGCACAGGTTCCGTAGAATCGTTGTCAGACATCAGCGACGATCCAGACACCGACCCTCATCGCGAACCTAAGATGGCTCGCCTGTCCAGGTATTGTGTTACACGTCTTTACAATCTATACTAATATAAACGTGAATGTAACTATATCTCTTTGTCAGTTATCTTTTGACGGTTAAACGACTGAACAGATTTTGATGAAATATATACATATATAGTGAGGCGACCTCTACATATAGAAGAAAAACACATCAACACCAACAAGTGGAACTATGTAGCAACTACACTAATGACGTAGTAGTATCTTGAATCACGATACTAAAGTTCTCGCACCGATTAGTATACAGTCGTGGTCAACTAATTAGGGACACTCTCTAGTTAATCCAAATTGTGAATTTATTTTTTATTTTCCAACGAGTCTAAACAATATTCCACATCTTTTACATGTAAGTATAATTAGTCATTTATGTGCCTAATTATACAAACAATAACAACTTCTTAAACATTAAACCTCTTTACAGTATAGCTGATAGATGATCACAGTGCTATTTGTTCAAAGAATGCTGGCTGGCCATTTAATTAGGGACACTGAGATATTGCGTTCTAGTTTCAAAATCTGAATCTCAATTATTATTTTCTTTCTTCTCCTATTCTTTGTGGTAGTTTTGGCGGCAATCTAGATTTGTAATTTCAAGTTTTGAGAGTTATTTTGAAGAACAATGGGCAAAAATAAAAGTTGCGATGCAACACTACGAAAAATTATCATGAAGTTTGTCGAGCGTGGTTGGTCATACCGAAGGATAGCAGGATATTTAAATTGTTCAAAAACTATGGTATGCAATGCAGTGCAACATTTCAGGCGCAATAACACAACTTTAAATGTGCCCAGAAAAAAAAGATCGAGAAAAACAACTCCGCAAGAAGATAGAATGATAACCAGGTTAGCTAAGAAAGATCCGTTTCTAGGCTCTATTTTAATTAAACATGAAGTGTTTGGGGCAGACGAAAGAGTCAGTGTATCAGCGAGGACAGTTCGACGACGTCTGGTAGAAGCAGGGTTGTTCGGAAGAGTGGCTCGCAAAGTACCGTTGTTAAAGAAAGAGCATAGAAATGCACGTTTGGCGTTTGCACGTAAATATGGACATTGGACCTACGACCAATGGCAACATGTATTATTCTCTGACGAGACCAAGGTTAATTTGATTTCTTCAGATGGAAGGCAATACGTACGGCGTCCTGTAAAAGCGGAAATGAATCCAAGATTCACAAAAAAGCAGGTGAAACATGGCGGAGGAAACATTAAAATGTGGGGATTATTTTCTGGACGTGGAGTGTGAGGAAAACCTGTGAGGAAAGTTCAGGGTAACTTAGACCAACATCAATACAAGGCAATATTAGAAGAAACTATGCTTCCCTATGCTGAGGAACATCTTCCTATTATATGGACTTTTCAGCATGATAACGACCCAAAACACACAGCCCGTTCAGTCAAGTCGTTTCTTAACAGACAGTCGGTGTGTGTGCTAGATTGGCCAGCAAATAGCCCCGACCTCAACCCAATCGAGCACCTTTGGCACGAAATTAAGAAAAAAGTTGCCATTTATCGTACCACAACTTTAGATGAACTTAATGAAGCTTTTTGTGAGGCATGGGCAAACATTCCTGTTGAAATATGTCAGAAACTGATAATGTCTATGCCACATCGGTGTCAAGCGGTAATTACTAACAAAGGTTTTGCTACTGGGTACTGATTTTACCCGTAATAAAATGAAGTTGTTAAAGAAATTAAAATACTGCAGATTATTAGTTCTGTTTAACTCTATTTTTCATTTTACTTTACTGTTCTTAATTAAATGTCCAGCTACAGAATTGTACCTTAAATTGAATACATGGTTAACCTTTGATATTAAACACTTTTTTATATTTATTTAATCTTTTATTTACAGCCATTTATAGTATAATAATAGTTACTGAGAAATCAACAGGGTTTTATATTTATATGTACATAGCCGGTTATTGCTGTCCACTATCTTGAATGTCCTTAATTAGTTGACCACGACTGTATATACGACTTCCCAACATCAACCGTTGGGCTGCGGTCCACCAGGCATGATCACTTCGCCTGGTTTCAGCATCCTCCCATTGTGTTTGGAGGACATAACACCCGTTTCTCTACAATAGCATATATATTTATAAAAATTTTGGGCACATGTTACTTGTTTATCTTCATACCACGTGAGCGAAAGGCTGAAAGCTAGTTTGTCTGTAAAAATTAAACGCTGTTCGTTAGTGAACTTGAGAACGGCTGAATGCATTTTAAATATTTTAAGGGAACTTAAAATAGATTTTGTTTCTGCTGAGTATTACATAAACAGTTGACTTTGTAGCTCTCATTAGGAACAAAACAACTTTCCCGCATTAGTAACAGTATAACAGTCGCGGGGGTTTTACAATCATTCAATAGACGGACACAAATATAACCTAGTCTGGGGAAAACTATTTGTGGGTAACCCAAATTGTTGTCCTTTGTGGGAATCGAACCCGCGACCTTTAGTTAAAGAGTCTATATATCGAGCTATGTCATTATTTTCATTTTGAACTTTTGGAGGTCTTCAAGTGGTAGAGCCATGCTTAGGCACAAATGGGCCGGCTCGACCTGTGTGATACCACGGCCTCACAGAAAACCGGTTGTGAAGCAACACTTGCGTTGCATTTCCCCGAAATGAGTGAGGTTTCCGGAGGCCCAACTCCTCCCCTCTCCGAATCCCCCTATCTTCTTTCCCCTCCCCGCATTCCCCAATCCCTCACCACCCTCAAAGGCGGGCAGCGCACTTACTCTTGAGTTACAAGTGTCCATGGCGGTTGTCACTTGTTATCACTTAGTATCTATTCGTCTATCCCTCTATATAATAAAAAAAGAAAAAAAAGAAAGGTTTAATTTCAATGAACCATTAATATTTAACTTAATATGAAAAAATAAATTTGATTTCAGAGATGTACCTGAAGAAAGACATAGAGGAAACTCGCCATACCGCTACCGATATGCGATTAGAAATAATACGACAACTAGTCAATCTCAGGTAAAGGTAACATTGTATATGTTTTTTATTATACATATATGGGGACAGACGGGTTACCTGAGTAACAACCTCCGCCCATGGAAACCAGCAACTCAAGAGTCCTAAGTGCGCTACCCGCCTTTGAGGTTACGGAGAGGGGAATGAGTGGATGGTAAATAGAAGAGAGGGGTGATGGGATTGTAAAGAGAAGAGGGGATTGAAACGAGGAGAGGGAAGTTGGGCCTCTGGTACCCTCACTTACTCGGCAATACAATGCAAACATAGTTTGTCTATCGGTTTTCTGTGAGTCCAGGGTTTTACTACGGTCGGGCCAGCTCATTCGTGCCTAGGCATGGCTCTCCCACAGTTAAATACAAATACAATTCATTAGTCACATAAATCACGTTATACAATGTCCAGTTAAATTTTGAGTTTGAATTATATTTATAAGTTATATACATAACTATATAATTGTTTGTATTTGCAGGCTCGAGCGCCAAATTATGATTATAAGATAAAGCTTGCAAGCGAGAAGCGCGCGGCCGCTGAGGAGTTTGCTAAGAAAACACTAACATATCACGAAAAAAATCCTGAAAAACACCCACTGTACCCTGAAGAATGGAAAAAGTTCTGGAACAGACGATATAAGGAGATTCAAGCCGGTAAATGCAATATGTTTATTCAGGGTTTAATAACAAACATTTTAGATTTTTTCTGAATTACCACTTAACTACCAGCCAGTTTAAAGAAAAAGTAAGGCGGTATTTGTTAAACATCAACTATACAGAAAGTATGTTTAGTTGCAGATATCGTTTTCTATCGTCGCAAACATAATGCAACCGTTCAATGCATTGGTTTCACCTGCAATAAGCAAAAATGATTGATACATATATCTGTAGGAATATACACATAATTTATAATTCCTATTTTTACCCGACTGTGCAAAAGGAGGGTTATGTTTTTTAGTGTATGTATATTGTTGGCACGCCCTAAAGCCTAGAAGATTTGATGGATTTCGATATGCGAGTAATCGATAATCGTCTGAATAGTGGGAGTGACATCGGGTATAAAATCCTAAGATGCCCGCGTAAAACAAATAAGCTAAAGTTTAAAGAAGCCATTTATGTAATGCAGTCGGGTTTTATACATTTTTGAACAATTTTACTTGTTAATTATAATTATAATTATTATAGAGGGCAAAGACCCATCAAAACACGACTTCAAGCCCGAATGGATAGTGTTTTGGACGGCGCGGATGAAGGTATTGCATGACGAGGAACTACGCGTAACTGTTAACGAAATATATCGCAAGATGTGTCTGTCGCCTCCTGACATGACGAAGATGTCTCCGGAACCTTCATCGAGACGACCTGCAGATAGTGGACGACGTCCAGATGATCGCCGTTGGTCGCCTCTGGACAAGCGGCGACGGTCGCCCAACTCCCGGCGCCACTCGCCCGACCCGCGCCGCCGTTCGCCGGATTTCCGACGTAGATCTCCGGTTCTTCGCCATCGATCTCCGGCTCCGGAAATACGACATCGGTCGCCCGTACGTCGACGATCTCCCGATATCAGGCGGGATCGTAGGTTAGTTACTGTTTTTCAGGTACTTTGCTTTGTTTTGGCTAATCGTTTATAGACTCGAGGAGTTTTGTGATCGACTGCAACATCCCCAACACTTTTTTTTTTTATTTGTGTAACTTTGTTGATTGAGTTCTAATAAGTCATGTTTTGTTCATTGCCATAGGAATTTCAAATTCACTATCTTAATTTTTTCATACAAGTGATTTCGGTGTAATAATTACTAACTTGACGTAGAGGAGAAAATTTTCCGTTATTGACGTGACGGTCAAAAAGTTAATTTCCCGTGTAAGACAGTAACATTTGTTCGTTTGTAGATCGCCGATAGGTCCGCCCGACCGACACCGCCGCTCGCCGGTCAGACGTCGTTCCCCGGAACATCGTCGCTCGCCGATACCGCATCGCCTCCGGACTCGATCCCGAAGCCCTGTTCGTAGGTGAGGATCAATAAGTGTTACTACAAAAGCAGCTTATTAGTCGGTATCGAATAGCATTGTAACGATATGTATGTATATTGTATCAGACACAGCCCGCGGCCACTATCACCGCGCCGCAGCTGCAGCCCGCTGTCGCAGCGCGCGATGCAGCCGCGCAACCGCAGCCCCGACCACACGCGCAACCTCGCACCTTCCATGCAGACCGTACTCATCTCTGATGATGAGCTTAGGCCGTAAGAACTTTTAAAAAATGCATTTACCTATTAAGCCTCACGGCTTTTAGTGTACACCTACACTAGATAAGAGAGACGACAGTGCGCCTCTTGTTTCTATCGAGTTTCTTCTTCTGTCATTTGGTCAACATTGTATACAAGTTATTCCTGTATCCAATTTAATCGCTTATGTATGAATAACCACCCAAAATTTTAGAAACTTCTTTTTAAATTTCAAAGAAATAAAAACTGAAAAATGATTTCTGTCTATTGGGATTTTGTATGTTTATTTTATAGTGTAATAAAGATGCCAAGCCAGTTTTTCTAATTTAATTATTAGAAAAAAATGTATAAAAATACACAAATCGCACGACACAGTGCGATTTGTGTATTTATATACATTTAAAATAACAAAATACATATTAAACTAACAAAACTATTGTGCATACAAGTCCCCCATAGTTTAAAAATGTTGTAAATATACGCGCAGCGACGACGGTCTGTCCCCGTGGAACTCGGACAACGATATCGCGTCGGTTACGTCGGGCGTGTCGCTGTCGGAGGTGCGGTCCCGCGCCGACAGCACGCTGTCGCGCGGGTCGCGGGCCACGACGCGCACCCGCGCCCGCACCCGAGCGCTCGACCCCAGCGCGCCCGACGATGTCGTGGCCACGCTGCGCCTGCTCGTCGCGCTCGAGGACTACCTCGGCAGCCTCGGACCAAAGCTCGTCGATCTACTCGCCGAGGCGCTCAAAATGGAGAAGGTGCGTACACGGTTGATAAATAGCATATAAATAAAAAAGAGGACTAATATTATAAATACATTTAAAAATTTGAATTTAAGTATACCTATATTTAGTTTGTTAATTAATTGTCAGGGGTAGAGCCATGCTTAGGCGCGAATGGGCCGGCTGGACCGGTGCGATACCATGGCCTCACAGAAAACCGGTTGTGAAGTAACGCTTGCGTTGCATTTCCCCGAATTGAATGAGGTTTCCGGAGGCCCAATTCCCCCTCCCCCTTTCTCTCCCCTCATCTCCTTTCTCCTTTTTTCCATCCTCCATCCCTCATCACCCTCAAAGGCGGGCAGCGCACTTGCGACTCTTGAGTTGCAAGTGTCCATGGACGGCGGTGTCACTTACCATCAGGTGACCCGTCTGTTCGTCTGTCCCCCTATAGTATAAAAAATATATATATATACAGTCGTGGTCAACTAATTAAGGACATTCAAGATAGTGGACAGCAATAACCGGCTATGTACATATAAATATAAAACCCTGTTGATTTCTCAGTAACTATTATTATACTATAAATGGCTGTAAATAAAAGATTAAATAAATATAAAAAAGTGTTTAATATCAAAGGTTAACCATGTATTCAATTTAAGGTACAATTCTGTAGCTGGACATTTAATTAAGAACAGTAAAGTAAAATGAAAAATAGAGTTAAACAGAACTAATAATCTGCAGTATTTTAATTTCTTTAACAACTTCATTTTATTACGGGTAAAATCAGTACCCAGTAGCAAAACCTTTGTTAGTAATTACCGCTTGACACCGATGTGGCATAGACATTATCAGTTTCTGACATATTTCAACAGGAATGTTTGCCCATGCCTCACAAAAAGCTTCATTAAGTTCATCTAAAGTTGTGGTACGATAAATGGCAACTTTTTTCTTAATTTCGTGCCAAAGGTGCTCGATTGGGTTGAGGTCGGGGCTATTTGCTGGCCAATCTAGCACTGATACCGACTGTCTGTTAAGAAACGACTTGACTGAACGGGCTGTGTGTTTTGGGTCGTTATCATGCTGAAAAGTCCATATAATAGGAAGATGTTCCTCAGCATAGGGAAGCATAGTTTCTTCTAATATTGCCTTGTATTGATGTTGGTCTAAGTTACCCTGAACTTTCCTCACAGGTCCCACTCCACGTCCAGAAAATGATCCCCACATTTTAATGTTTCCTCCGCCATGTTTCACCTGCTTTTTTGTGAATCTTGGATTCATTTCCGCTTTTACAGGACGCCGTACGTATTGCCTTCCATCTGAAGAAATCAAATTAACCTTGGTCTCGTCAGAGAATAATACATGTTGCCATTGGTCGTAGGTCCAATGTCCATATTTACGTGCAAACGCCAAACGTGCATTTCTATGCTCTTTCTTTAACAACGGTACTTTGCGAGCCACTCTTCCGAACAACCCTGCTTCTACCAGACGTCGTCGAACTGTCCTCGCTGATACACTGACTCTTTCGTCTGCCCCAAACACTTCATGTTTAATTAAAATAGAGCCTAGAAACGGATCTTTCTTAGCTAACCTGGTTATCATTCTATCTTCTTGCGGAGTTGTTTTTCTCGATCTTTTTTTTCTGGGCACATTTAAAGTTGTGTTATTGCGCCTGAAATGTTGCACTGCATTGCATACCATAGTTTTTGAACAATTTAAATATCCTGCTATCCTTCGGTATGACCAACCACGCTCGACAAACTTCATGATAATTTTTCGTAGTGTTGCATCGCAACTTTTATTTTTGCCCATTGTTCTTCAAAATAACTCTCAAAACTTGAAATTACAAATCTAGATTGCCGCCAAAACTACCACAAAGAATAGGAGAAGAAAGAAAATAATAATTGAGATTCAGATTTTGAAACTAGAACGCAATATCTCAGTGTCCCTAATTAAATGGCCAGCCAGCATTCTTTGAACAAATAGCACTGTGATCATCTATCAGCTATACTGTAAAGAGGTTTAATGTTTAAGAAGTTGTTATTGTTTGTATAATTAGGCACATAAATGACTAATTATACTTACATGTAAAAGATGTGGAATATTGTTTAGACTCGTTGGAAAATAAAAAATAAATTCACAATTTGGATTAACTAGAGAGTGTCCCTAATTAGTTGACCACGACTGTATAACTTGCATATTTTGACAAAAATCTGTGAAATATCATAACCAGAATGCCCCTCCATTGGGATGGTCCTCCAATAGATATAGTGCCTGACCTACCGGTTGATGTTGGAGAGTTGCATATATATATTACGTGATTAAAAATCTTAATAAGTAGTTGCTACGTACTTCAGCTTATTTTCATGGCGTTGATTTACGCTACTTATAGGTGGAAGTCGCCATAATCTCGACAGTCTAATTATTATAGAAATAATAAGGTCATTAGATACTATATATATTACTTACACATTATGTATAATAATTATAAACTTTTTAAAAACCTCTACTTTTTGCCTTGAATGTGCCTTTCATATTTCTTTGCTCCCACGTTCAAAAATAAACTTCAAAATCGAGATTGAGACAGAGTTGAGAAATGTCTGAATATACAAAAAAAAATATACATTCAATGGAACATAGAAGCTCCTCCGTTCCTGAAGTCGCGTGAAAAGTAAAAATATACAAGAAGGCGGACTCGATAAAAGGTGTACTATACATATAAGTGTTTATCGAACAGGAGAAAGCGAACTCGTCGGAGGAGCTGCTGGTCCGCGAGAGCGCCATGGTGCTGATCGAGACGGCGAAGGAGAAGCTGAAGGGAGCGGCGCAGGCCGGCCTCGTAAGCGGCAGCGCCGCCAGCGCCGCGCGCGCCGCCGTCGTGCGCGCCGCCGCCACGCTGCACGAGGCCGACAAGCGCATGCGAGCCGACCTGGTACACCATTCTCACTCTTATACTCTCTCACCTTATAACCTACTAGCTACAACTTAGATCGTCTATTCTTCGGTAACACTTATTTCTTCTTGTATACAAACTCTCAATGTACTTGTACTTAATTTCATGATCAAAGAAATAAACAAAGACTTTCGCACTTATAACATTAGTGAGGCTTAGTCTGTGATTTTGTAGTATTTTGTTTGTATCCCCTAGAAGTCCTTTAAATTTTTGTGCCTCTGACAATATGTATTCAACATTTCATAATAATATTGTACGAGGCAATAATTAACACTAGCCTCGTATAGTCGCGTTGCGCGAGCTCAGGAGTTAACGCGAATCCATGCTATTTCGTCATCATCGTCATCCATGCTATTGCTATTTCGTTATAAATTAGTACATTTTCGGTCACCAATCGGTCCGGGTGTACTCATAACCATTTTAACCAAACCATCCCAGAGTACGTTAAGTAGATAAACCGGTATTTTGCTTAACCTTCTCTTTCATTTAATCATATTTTCCCTGTACGTTAACCGTAGCACGTACATAGTGGGTCCTTTGTGTTTTAAGTCGTAAAACGGGACCCTCACGAGTGTTAAAAAAGAACACTTTATAGTGAATCCGCTTATGACAACGCTACCCGTGACCCATTACCATTACCAGTAACCATTACCAGTGAACCATTACCATATAATACGAATTCACAGAAAAATATCAATTTGTGTTCTTTTTTGAGTGAAGAATAACATGATTACTATAAAGATCAAGTTTTAATTTGAAACGTTGCCTTATCAACTTAAGGTACGATTTTTATTTGTAGAAAACCACTTCAACCAGTACAACAAAGTCTGCGGTGCCCGTAGCTGGTATCGGCGAGGTAGATCGCGCACAGATCGCCCAGCAGATGGCGGAGGCGCTCATAGCTCAGGGCAAGACGGACGTATCTTCTGAAGAGTTAGCGCAACTGGTCGATGCTGTCGTCGGCATGGCGGAGGCTAAGAAACGCGAAGCAGAACGAAAACAACCAGAAGCAGCAATTAAACAAAACCCTTCACACGTACAACAAAAACTTAGCGGAACTGCTTCAGCGCTGCAAATGCTACAGTCAGCCTATGACGAACATGATAAAAGGTAGGATTGATTTTAATAGTTGTATGAAAGTTTTAAAACTTTTAGGGAAAATATTCTTAGTTTACAATCAAATACACAAAAAGGCAGTCAATTAAGACACACAGACAATTGGTTAAGTGCATTTTAGAGACATTCGATGAAACTAATATTATACTCTGTCCATTCGTTTATTATCTTTTTGACACGTTACCGATTTGATTTAAAATAATAATCGATTTTATTTAAGAAGAACTTTCAATCGATTTGATGATTTCTTTTAAATTTAAATATTAATTATTTATTTATTAGGTTTATTAAAATTATATATGAAATAAATAAATATATAAATAATAAAGCAGTAAAATAGAAATATTTATAAATATATATAAATCATATAACGTATAAGCGCATTATAAACAAGTTATCACTAGAAATACCATAATGCAACGCATCGCTACGCTACCTGTGCGTGTCTCGCGATGCACATGTGACATCCACCGTTTTTCAGTTTGTGTGTGTTGTGTGTTTTCGTTGAGTATTCTTTTATAATATCATACGTTGAGTATTTATATTCCTCCGTATCTATAGTTAAAACGACAATCGAGCAAGTTTGTGATAGGCCTTCAAGATTACTTTGAGAAGGAATTTCGTACCCAAACAGATTCTAAAATCTTTTACTCAAACATATATCCAAACAGACTGTCAAATCTATTATTCTAACACATGCAATTTTTTAGCATTTGTATCTGACACAGTTTTATTTCTCAGAAGGATTTCCATATTAAAATAAATATTAATGATTGCATGCAACATTTATATGCCTGAAGTCTCTCGATAAACGATAAAGCCAGACATGTCATCTTAAAACTTTCTGATAGTTTACGTCAATTTAAAAAGACATTACTTTGATTTCTAATTTTTTCAATAAAAGTAAAAAAAGAAAACAGTTGACTGATTGACTGTCTTATTTCTTAGCCCGTCTTCAATATCCAAATATTGAAGACGGGCTAAGAAATAAAATATCTGATCACAAACGCTATAACGAACTCACGGGTATAAATTTTCTTCAACAGAATAGAGAAAGAAGATACGCCTGATGCGATGGATGGTCTGTCGGACTCGGACTTAGAAACGTTGCTCAAGAATTTTAACGAATTATCGGCAGAGGAGCAGCACAGTCTCATCGCCTACCTCAAGAAGCTGGAGGCGCGCGAGCCGGCGCGGGTGGAGCGCCTGCGCCAGTACGTAAGCGATGCCGCACACGCCCCGGCAGCGGCTACCGCGGCCCGCGCAGGCGCCGCCCCCGACCTGCGCCCGCAGCCCTCGCTCCTCCAGCGCCCCCCGCCCCCTCAGCACCCACAGCTGCGGTCGCGCACTGACGCCGCTCCCGTCGTACTCGAGAGCGATGATGACGATTATACTGTCGAAGAGGTACGTCCTGCTCTTTATAAATAGCTGTAATACGTATAAACAAGACAGTGTAGGAGCAAAAACCACTAAGGATTGGTTTGTGTATGTTTAATTAGATTAATTTTATGTTGTAGATTACTTGATACCGAATTTGTAGGCAAAATACTCTCTGATGACACAAAGACGTCACTAGTGGTTGATGTTATATCACTCAATTTAATCAGTAAACATGTATTTTAATTTCCAAAGTACATTTAAGTATAACTTGTTTTGCCAGGTATTTCAATCTGCTACACTAAAGGTGAAAGAAGATCAAATGCGCCAGGAAATGGAAATAGTAAAGAAGTCATTGGAAGAGGCCAAGCCTTTGACTACAACTGAAGCAAAAGCGGTTACCCAAACCTCTTCCAGTATTAGTTCAATTATAGACATTACAAAAAACTTATCTTCGGCCAGCGATCTCTTTGCATTAGTACAGGCTTCATTAAAATCCACTACGACTCCTACGCCGGCTCCGATAGTACAGCCTCCAGAAGTAGTGTCCAGTAATATTCAACCTAGATCATTTGGAGACTTGCCTGAGGTTCCAATGGCTCCTCAAGAGACCGCAGTAAACCCACAATCACTGCCTTTACTAAGAAACCTACAACATAACTTAATAGATTACAAAAGCCAAGGAAGTCAATCTGGGAATGATGACTTCAATGACGGTTTCAACCATTGTAATGTACCGCCTGGTGATCGCGTTAACCAAAGCAACCGACCGCCTGAGCATCTAAACCAGATTAACCAACCTAAGACTGATCGTTTCAACCAAGGCAACATTCCTCCAAATGAACACTTTAATCAAGGCACTACTGATCGTTTTAACCAAGGCAATCAACAACCCAATGATCATTTCAACCATGGGAATCAACCACCAAATGATCGTTTAAACCAAGGGAATCAACCAAATGATCGTTTCCACCAATTGAACCAACCATCCACGGATCGTTTCAACCAAGGGAACCAACCGCCGAATGATCGTTTCAACCAAGGAAACCAACCGCCCAATGATCGGTTTAATCAAAACAATCCATTGCCAAATGATCGCTTCCATCAAGGCCATCAACCGCCGCCTGATCGTTTTAACTCGGGCAATCAAACGACAATTAATCGTTTTAACCAAAGCAGTCAACCACAAAATGATAATTTTAACCAAGGCAATCAGTCCCAAAATGAAATTCAAGGTAACCAAGGCAATCAATGGAATGCGAGACCCAACAATGTATCATCAAACTTAGGTGACTGTATAGATAATAGAGGTCCGCCCATTAGACCGTTGCTTGGTGGATCCGATAGTTTTGGGCCAAGTGGCCCTTATAATCAGGGTCCAAGACCAAACTTTATGAATAATCGAAATATGAATCAGCAGCAGTATGGTAACAATAACTTCAGAGGCAGAGGACGTGGTCAGGGCAGGGGTGGGCAACGAGGTCGTGGACGAGGCTACTACTGACCCTACTCTTATAATGTATTTTTATTTTTAGTATTAACACGCAGTCGAGTCTACAATCCTCAATGTAGTTGTGATGTACGAGTACATTAAGGGTCTTTAATAAACTTTATTCACAACATGGTACTTGTTTTAATCTATTCAAAGTCATATATTTTATTATTATTACCAATTTATTAATCCTCTTTCGACTGCCGTAACTTTAAATAAAGTTACTAATGTTCGTCTACATACATATATATGTATACAACAAAGTAGGGTTAGTGCTAGAGGCGATTATGATTGATTATTATTATCGAATTATTTACACTACTTATACTCTTAATCGATTATGATTTTAGTAACTAATTCATTTTCATAACCGAAAGACGTTATGTACGTACTAATTTTTACTACTAATGAAGTCTGACAGTTTTGTTCTTAGTGTAATTTTAGTTGACGTCTCAAATCATGGTGATTTATGAGTACGAAGTGCCTATAAAAATATAAATACACATATACAATATATGATTTGAAGCAGGGGTAATAAATTTCCAAAGTATATATAAACTATATACTTCATGATATAATTATCAACAAGTAAATAAAAAGTAACGAAACGTACAAGTTTTAATGATATAATATATTTTTTTGTTTTGTTGCCATATGCATTAAGTACACTAATCATTTAAAGTAATTTAAGATACTTAAACAATGCTTCTGGTTTGGTTGGTTAAATTTGTTTGATCTCAGATTGATAGTGAATTTAAATAAAATCACATACATATTCACGTTTTTATTTCCAAAGAGATAGGCAGAGGCGTTATTAACGACCACATTTTGCCTATTATAATTTAGTCGCAATACGTAATAGGGGCAAAAGCCTCACTTATACGTTTTCATATAAGTTTCATTCACATATAAGCAGAACTAATACATTTTTCGTACTTATTTATGGATCTAGTAAGTTAAAAAATACTGCCACAACATTATTAGTGTACACTGCTATGATGATTGCCGTATTAGCAGTACGATGTTGACTCCACACTTGTAGTTGGCAAGCCTGTCTCGCTTTGCGTCGACTTACTACTACTAACTAAGTAAGCTGGTACTGGGTGCTTTTGCATAGAGATGACAACAGTATTTCATATGCGGCCGTACCTGCGCCTTCTAAAGTTGTAGACGGTGGGTCGGACTGAAATGCTGTCTCGATGTATTCAGAACACCAAGCTTCCTCGAGGCTAATATGGCCTGACCCTAGAGGGCCGAATGACCCCGAAAGTAAACTTCTAGTAGATATATTGACGCCATGGATTCCGTTGCTGATTGATGCAATTAGGGAAGTGCTCTCAAATAGAGGTGATGCGACCAATATTACTATTCTTTCTTGAGTTTTGATACAACTATTGATAAATATCCGTCTAAAAACTATTTTAACAATTAGGAGATAATTATAGGAACTTTTAAAAAGCTACAATTTCTATGTACTTTTAATTATAAACAAAATTAAGCTTAAAACAAATGGAAAATATTTTTGCGATTCAGGTATTTTATAAAAATTAACAATCTGAGGCTTTTTTCATTTTGAAGTGGTAACTTCTTATTGGAGGGTAAACCGCTTCGTTACGTAACGCGTTACGGCGCCAGTCTGACGGGCTTCCCTTTCTCTCACGCACACGGCAGCGGTAGTTTAGTTTAGTTTAAGTACTCGACTTCGATACCTACATGCTGCGGAATCCGTATAGTGTCAAGCAATTGAAGTTCTTACCTATGAGCGGAAAAACGATTTCGTATATGCTCTGGTGCAGTGGTGCAAAATCGTCCCAATCACTCTTACTTAGCCACAGTTCCTTAATTAACAACTTGGCATAGATTATTACAGGCGCGTCCAATCCGACCAAAAAAAAAATGGTTGATAGTGTGCCAAAAGTAATATCCGACAAAATTTTGATTCAGCCCGTTCACAAACAATCATCCAGGACAACAATTATCAAGGACAACAATTGTACTCTTCCTTTTTGAAAAGGCATCCAGATCTCTCTGAAACAAATTTAAATAAAGCGAGAGAAGAAGTCACAGAAAATGATACACTTTGTTGGTTTGAAGTAATTAAAGGTAACCTTAAAAACAGGTTACCTTTTTGATACTGATGAAGGCGCATTCTATTTACAAGCAAAAGTCATAGTGGACAAAGGTAAAAAAGTGTTTATGCATCAGGAGATGGGTAAGAAAATTTAACTGTGTTAGTGACTGGTAATTCTGATGGAGCTTAAACTCCACCAATGAGTATATGCCTTTGAGCGTTTACCTGCCGTAATTGATAATAGCGTACCAAAAGATTGGTGCATAGGTAGGTTTGAATCAGGTTGGATGTGCGTGATCAGAAAACTTTTGCGTCGTTCAAGAGACATTACTACACCGCCGTGCGCTAAGATTAAATATTCTTCCGCTACTGAAGTTAGTTACATTCCTGGTGAAAGAAGCCGATATTCGTCAGTCCATTAGCCGTGTAGTGCTGGACACGCGATAATATACTCTTTACGAGGTACCTGTGGAGTGCTTCGGTTGTTTAATAGTGACCGGCCGGTCACAACCTGGACTTTCACCATGAGATCGTGCAAGATAGTCGCTTTTGCCTTCTGGAGTAAACAGAACTTCGTCGGTGTTGCAGGTCAGTGCTGGCATGATTGTTTTTGAACAGTAGAAGTGGCCTGTTTCACACCCCGGTAGGGCTATTTAAACGACCTCCCATATAATATTTTGGTCCTTACGAGTACGGATAGGCCAGTGATTCACGTAAATTTTGGTCAATTTACCTTTCTATTCATAGCATAACATACTTAAGAACATTCGCGTAATTTTGGTGAATTCTTGTCTCCATTTTAACACGCCCCCAGATTTACGTAAATTTGGATATCTTTAGAATAGACGAGAACTACATAACTACCGCCGCCCATGGACACCCGCAACTCAAGGGTCACAAGTGCGTTGTCGGCCTTTTAGGTAGGAGTACGCTCTTTTCTTGAAGGTCGTATCGGTTCGGAAATACGGCAGGCGACAATTTGTTCCATAAGCTGGTTGTGCGAGGTGCAAAAAGCTTCTGATGAAGCGCACAGTGGTGGAGTGCCAATCGTCCAGGTGATGGGGATGGATATTTTGTCGCGTAGGACGATGGCGGAAACCAGCAGCCGGTATAAGTCCGAACAATTCCTCTGAACACTCCCTATGATATAAACTATAGAGGATGCAGATTGAAGCTACATCTCTACGCAACGCCAAGGTGTCAAGTCGATCAGAAATATGTTGGCAGTCAATGATGCGAGTCGCTCTCCGTTGAATGCGGTCAAGAGGGAGAAGTTGGTACTGGGGTGCACCTGCTTAGAGATGAGAACAGTATTTCATGTGCGGCCGAACCTGCGCCTTATAAAGTTGCAGGCGGTGGGCCGGGGTAAAATACTGTCTCGATCTGTTTAGCACACCAAGTTTCTTCGAGGCTAATATGGCCTTACTCTCTAAGTGGCCGCGAAACTGGATTTGCTTGATATATCGACGCCAAAGATTCCGATACTGGCTGATGCAGTTAGGGAAGTGCTCTCAAATTGAGGTGATACGACCAATGGCATCTTTTTAGCAGTGAACGCGCAAACCTGTCTTCGTGGGGTTAAACTGGACTAGGTTAAGTCGACCCCAATCTGAAACTTTTGCTAAAGAAGTTTCGATTTCAGACACAAGTTTGGATCGGCTTTCGATGACGTTTACCCGAGAAATGTTAGCGCGGCCGGTGTAAAGGGCATCACTCGTGCTATCGTCTGCATAGCAATGGATGCCGCTAATCTGCAGCATGTCGTTGATATGCAGAAGAAACAGCGTGGGTGATAGCACACAGCCTTGTGGGACACCAGAATTAACAGACTTGGAGTCGGAGCGTTCACCGATCATTGTGGAGCTGGTGGTCTTCTTAGTACCGGAGGAGCTGGCAGTTAATAATGGATTCCATTGTCTTGGAGAACGAGGAGGTGATGGCTATGGGTCTGTTGTTGGACGGATCCTAGTGATCTCCTTTTTTAGGGATTGGGTGCACTAGAGCTGAATGTGTGTTTGTTCATCACCCAAGTAGTACATCTACATTAAACCCGATAGTAACCGTCTTACAATGCCAAAAACAAGCTGATCTCCTGCTTTAGCATTTCTTGAATTGATTGCTTTAATCTGCATACCATACAGTTATTGCCAAAGATATTCTGATGACAAATATCGATTTTTTAAGTTTGCGAAGATGTTCTCGGCCCGCGTTCTTTTTATGATTCGTCAGTAACTCAACCTTACTATATACTGTTTCATAAACACGAAAGTGGGTTTGTTCGTGAACGCAATTTGTACTATAGTCTGCTCGGAAGGGCTAGTCGCTAGGCTAGACGTAGCTAGCCGCCTGAGGGTTGGGCGCGATTGACAAGACGCACACTAGATATTTGAGGACAGTTAAATCTCCTGATAACCATGTTGGAAACTCTTTGTTATGGGTAAATTATTACATGATATTTTTCTATTTCCGGTCTAAACAAAAATAAATACATTTTTTTAAGTGTTTATTAAATTTTATCGTATATGCTACAAAACAGTTTTATAAACAAATTAACATTTCTCAATAAAGAAAATTAAAATACTAATTTCACTATCATGTTATAATACAAAATTGACCCAAATCTTCTTCATTACTATACATGTCTTCAATATTTATATCGTCTTCAGAATCTGAACCGTTTCCCAGGTTTATGATCAATTCGATTAGGTTCTCAATTTTTTGTACGTGGTCGTCACACTTTCACAGCTGCCGCACTGCCATCTTTTCGGAGTGAATTCAGAAAATAATCTTGTGATGATTGAAATTTTTTTGTCCAGTGTATCGGCCCACATAAGCTCAATGGGGTTGAGATCGGGATGATATGGCGGAAGGCGAAGAACAATATGATCTACGACCTTTAACATTTTGTCAATGGTGTAAATTTTTTTCGCACTGAGTTCTATTTATCTGATGAAAGAGTTCGGCTTTCGTATAGTCTGGTGTAAATTCAACATTATGTTCGCGTTACCAATCTCGCATGACCCGTTTTAAACTAGACGTAGTAGGAGGCATTGCCCATTACGACTACTAAATTAGGAGCTAGTTTATTTTTCAATTTGTGGCTAACCCAGTTATGAAAATTTGTGGCATTGATATCGCCATGATAATCCCCGCATATCGAATCTGATTTGAAAATTGTTAATGCACCGTTAATTAATCCGTCTCGGCTACCACCATAGTGTCAGCCCGCACCGTAATGCGAATTGTAGCTGAAGGAAATTCGAGTCTGCAAACATCGGTCTGTAACCGTCGCGGCGGTCGACGGCAGACTGAGCTAGCTTGACGTTTGTCCTACCTCTCCCGTCCTACAGCTCACATGCCGCAGGAGGTGACTAGCACTTGCGCGCATACTACAAGCAGACTTACTTTGGTATGCCAAGAAATATAAAAGAGATCCAATCAAAAAGTATTTAATAACCTCAGAACGCCATTTCATACAACATTTCTTGAGCTTTGTAATGTTCCAAAATTAAAAAACGCTCCTGCAATGGATTTGATTTTTGTTCGTAAATTCGATACTTCGCGTTTTTTTTCGAAAATAATGGCAATATTTTCATGCATGTTTGAGAAAAGTATATTACAATCTTATTCATAAAGGGTTAAATAAACACAATGATTCAGCATAGAAAAAAAAATATTATTATTAAATTATATACAACTTAATTACAGATTTAACATGATTATAATTAGGTATATCAATATCTAAAATACTAATATGTGCCCATTTCAAGTAGGGCATCTATTTGTTCAGTCTCAGGTACAATATCGATCTCGACGGGCTCTGATTTCACTTGTCTAGCTTTACTATCTAATGTGAAGAATCTGAATAGTTTGGACAAGTTTATGATGGAGTAGGCAGACTGTGCCAGCCAGTCCTCTACCATTTCTTTCAGCTGTTGAAATGCATTCGCCGTTTGAGTAGATATGCGTATTTCTGAAACAACAAATATAATAGAATCAACATATAAGTTGTATGATGTCCTTTCTGACCTTTGGAAACTGTTAAAGATAATAATACAAATAGATACGTACAGTGAAAGATTACACACAATTTTATGATTTTTACTGAAACTGAAATAAAGGAACTTAAAAGTATATTTTTTTATATTGTACCAGTGTTAGCTTTATCTGGATATTAAGAACTTCTTGGAAATACTTTGATTAAGCTCTTTTTTATATATGGAAGCCCTTAGGGCAGGTGGTACGCTGCAAAATATTTTGGGCACGCCAGCAATGATGAATCTACTTACAACTTAGATTTAAAGTTAATTGAAATTTCATAGAGAACAACATTACGAGGCAATAAATGTATCGGTGTCCAAAGTCCAAAGACAGATAGTTTTATAACCCAGTCATTTCAATTAATTGAACATAAAAGTTCAAGGTCTTAATAAAACCATTATCGTTATGATTTCGACTCTAAATTAAAGTTTATAGTAAATATATTATATTGTTACGAAAACCTACAAGTATTTTCAAAACTTAAAAAAAACCCGAAGGATTTAGATATATATGAGAAGCCAGAAGGTGAGACATTACAGAATTCAAGTTAGTGTTTCAATTACGAATCTAAAACTGTTGCACAAATGTTTTATCAATTCAGAGTTTTAGGCAACTTCAAATAATTACTTTTCCTGTTGAAGTTTGAAGTCCCTTGAAAATTCTAACATTTCATTGTCTTTTTGTTAGTTATTTCACTAATTAAGACAAAGTTCTTTGAAGGCACGTTAAAGCAGCATTTTTTTTTCATAATATAATAAGCATGTGAACCTGTAAAGGCTCAACATCCCTGCCCTTTTCTTTTTTTTTTGTTTTCGTGTGGAAACCCCCACGGGTCATCACCTCATCGTAGCTGACGGTATCTAACATCCCTGCCCTAGGGTGGGTATCAGTACAAAGAAGTAGTAGAAGTATATTAAACTAGAATTGACTACAATAAAGTATATTTATAGAATTTCACTAAGATAAGACATATAAGGAATGGTTCAATCAACTTACTTGTGTTATTATTTTTGGAGAGATCAAAGAGGAACATAAAGAAATTAATCTGTAGATACAAATCTTTCTCGGTGTAGTCCCTGAACATAACACCTTTCTCGCAGAGTCGACACAACGGGTACCCTCCTGCGAACGTTTGCGGCAAACGTACTGTGCGATGACCACACGCCGGGTCTTCGCAGGACAACCACCCGGCATAGTACTGGGCATGATATTGTCTTATCTGCAGACAAAGCTGATTCTGAACACTAGCCAAGTAATCCACAGGCCTCAAATTACACTTCTCATTTTGACATTTATCCAAAAATGTCACACTCTCCTTATCCATTTTAACAATATTCTCCCTTATCTTATTTACAGTTTTACAACTATCACTGACACAAACGAAAGTAAAATCTTTACACTGCCTATATTTTTCTTGTTCATTCTCTACTTCATATGTTTCGGTGTTTGCTGCTTCCCTTCTAATGATTTGTCTGTAACCAGATGGGTCTAGGCCGAGGCAGTCGGCCACTCGTGCGGGGTCCATGCCTTCAATCGGCTCGCATATTCTAGATATCACAGGGTGTAACTGATGCGCTAGGTAGTAAGTGAAATCTACTTTGAGATGCTCCATGTTTTTTAACTCTTCTATGTGATAGGCCCTCTGTGTAGCGGAATTAGCAGTGCCGTCCTCACATATGATATAGGGCACTACATCTCCTTTTTTGAAGCGTCTACTGTTCTTAATATTTAATCTTAAAGCGACTTGCACATGGGGTTGGTTGTGCTTATCTGCATATTCATTAGGATTTTTCGTCAACTGCTTTGTTATGGTCAACATTGATAGTGGCATTTTACCGCTCATTAAATCCTCTTTCAACTTACTGAGATGTATTTGAATACTCTCGAGTCTTTCGTCTGCTGATTGCTCTGAAAGTATTTGGCTTAAAATGAATTTGCCAGCTTCGGCGGCGAGCTGTGACCAATCACGACGAACTATATCCAAACCTTTATGCTCCTGAGTTAGTACAAACTCGCCGTTTTTGTTTTTACTTACCAATACTGCAGCATATTTCTTTTTCTTAAGGAGTAATAGGTATCTGAAGACACCGTCTATATCAAGTTCAATTTGTTTATATTTTTTGTTGATTTCTTTTTTCAAATCGACACCTATTTTGAAAACATTATCATAATCTAAACAGTTCGTATTTATCATTAAACTGTCTGTGTCGCCGTACACGACGTCATAGTTCGATTTTTGGACTATTTCTTTGGTATCTAGGAGGATTTCCCTGCCTTTCATAGTGACGAGAGCTGCCAGGGGCTTCGCATAGAACCGTGAATGTGTAAAACCTAAACAACCGTACATAGAGTTAGCTGTTAGTTTGAGACCCATTTGTCTTATATTGTACTGCATGTACTGTTCGGGTGACAAATCAGGTGTTTTCATCAATTTCTTCACTTCTCGTCTGCTCTCGACGAGTTTCCGGATTTGCGTTGGCAGCACACCAAGGTCTGTATTTGATGTTGGCAACACAAGGTTGGCTACGTCATCGTCTGAACTAGAAGCAACTTTTCTTTTGATGGTTGTAAAACATATATTGTACTCTTGAATAATGCTAGGGTATAAAGAATTGAAGTCCATTAGTAAAATGAGTTTGTCGTAGAAACCTTTTTTAGGATCTAACACAAGACCACCAGAGTAGGCGGCTTTCTTCTTGCCTTGCTTTTTGGAAACATTACTATTGCCTTCTTGTTCCTCGTTATCATCATCTGCTGCAGCTTTTTTACCAAAAACTTTATCAGGGACAATATAGTTCTTTTCTGTAAAGGCATGCAGTAAGAGAAATTCGTTTCTCTCTGATCTTCCTCCGAGCAAAGTTCGAGACATTATATTGCCAGCAATCTGTGTGATCTGCAAGGCTAGCGGTATGACGTTCAATTCGCACATTATTTTGAGTATGTACGATGCGTCTTGCATGCTAAGAGACACAAGCTGGAAGAGGTCTCTACTGCTTTCGTAGTAGCGAGATACATCTTCGAGGGCAACGTCTACGCGTTCGCCTTCTTTCATCTTTAGTACGTTTACACATAAAGTGTCTAAGTCAAAACTTCTTGCCCGAATCAACTCCATTGCCGATATTTTGATGTCGCAGACTAAGCGCCCTAAAAAAGCATCCTTTGCGGCAAACTTTCTCTGGGGTGGAACTGATCTCTTCAACCGACCCAATCGTGACCAGTTAGGTATATGAAGGTCTAGAATGTTCCCGATAAGTAGGTCTTGTTGGAACCCTTGCAAGTCGTGCCCGACTACCAAGTCGGGGTCCATTTTCCAGAACTGTACCATAAAATAATTCAGTAATTCCCTTTCAGTATCGCATTTTGTGAGTTTTGTTGCTTTGTATCCAGTGATAGACTGTTTTAGATCAAGCGGCCAAATTTCGTTGCATTTTGTCATGACTGAAAACAAAAGGAAACAAATTTTATCCTGAAGAACCTCATATTGTACAACCATATTAGCAGCGGAAGAGCCATGCTTAGACACGAATCGACCTGTGCGATACTACGGCCTCATAAAAACCGCATTTCCCCGAAATTAGTCGGAGATCTTGCTCCCCCCTCTCAATCCTCACACCCTCCTTTTCCCACCCATCTTCTCATCCCTCACCACCCTCAAGTCTCCCGTCTGTTTATCTGTCCCACGATACCGGTCCACGGAAGAATAAAAGTACTGAGAGTATTGCTTTATGGAATTTATTAAATACAAATATTTACTTCATTGCAATTGCTTACCACTCAGATTTTTGTACTTTCCCCTTGTTGATAATGATCTATGGGTTTTATTCGCTTATTGTAAGTAAATAAGTATTTTTATACTTACTACAAAAATGCTGTTGAAACGGTGGATTAGGCGGCGGTTTGTGTATTGGAAAGGTTGTGTGTGACAGACAACTAAGCATCAAAATTTTCGTCTTCTTCGTTTTGGGGTCCATTGCTGTCCTCATGTTTATCTGAATTTTTTTTAATAAGTAAGGTTACTGAATATATATACAGTTAGACAAACAATGAGTGCATTGTATTGCCGAGTGAGTGAGGCTATCTCCCGCAACCCGTAACCCCCCCTCTCCTCTTTTCCTCCTCATCACCCTCTCTTAAATAGTTGCAGGTGTCCATGGTGTCAACAGGCAACATTGAATCCTTTTATTTTAAATATGGTTTTATGTTAATAATCAATTCAAGTGTTATGATAATCTATATATATCTTGATTTCTTTCTTTTCTTTTCTGGTGCATAATAAAGATTATCCATTATTATTATCAACATATATGTAAGTAAGTAAGAACACGTGGTGTAGAGTACATGCTTTGACAAGCAATTATAGCATGTATCTGTCAGGTCAGTAGGTAGAAAGTTAGAAAGTATACTAACAAGTCTAAGAATGGACACAATTACAATAGTATTCAACCGCTCCATATTGGTTAATCTTTACAAACATTAATTCTAGACATTCGCAGTAGCCGATTCAGCAACAAAACAAAGATTAGTGAACATTCCTACTAAAAGTAGTAAAAAACATACCAACATAAAAAAAAACTTACAGTTGCAACAATAACAGGTGGTGGTTCTAAATCAGCATCTTTCCTTATAACACTGATGTGTTCCATTTTCTCACAGGACACTTCCAGCTTGCACCAGGATACTTTAGCCTGCACTTGTTCAGGGTGCTTGATCTCCAGCCAACAGGGACCCTTGATCTTCCTTTCTAGTAAGAGTGTTTCTAGTGAAGAGGTGGTTGCGCCAAATTGATGGGAAAATGTGAGGTATTTCTTGTCCTTAGGCGGGGCCGGGAATGAAGCCTGTTTGAAATACGTTATTTAAATAATTAAGCTTTAGAAAAGCAGATAAAATACCATCTTGCACCTTATAGATTCCTTTGTGCAGTTGTTTAAATCATAAAAACATTATTTAAAGACTCATTCGTAAAATAACGTAATTAAAAGAGGTATCTTGTAACTGCTAACCGAGAAAGAGTTATATATTCCACAACCAGCTCAGCAACATGTTACGCAAATATCTTAATAGCTTTATAAAGTATGTGAAGAAACCTTGTTAGTGCCTATAAAGTTTGAGGGTTTGTCTCAAGGTTTTATCTGATTTAAAACCAGAGGAGTATACTAAAATAAATCTTTAAAAATTAATCTACAGTTGAGAAATAGATTAAAATACATAAAAAAACTGCCATATGAAGAGATACAAACACACATATGCTCATGCCTGGAGGGTTAGGCGGAGGCGTATTACAGACCAACATTTTGCCAATTAGAATTTGTTCCTACTAACTTAATAGGGGGCAAGTCTATTGCCGTCAACCAAACACTATATGACTGCATACATACTGTCTGATAGATAACAGTCCGATCCCTTAGTCGCCTCTACAAGAGTAATATAAGTTTATATTTATATACACATTATTATAGTAACATTTTAACAGTCTCATGTGTGAACATTAAAGATATTGTAGAAAAACTAATATGGGTTCTTTATTATTCATTTTAAATTAAACTTACGAAATAGCGGGTAAATGCTAGTATAAATATAAATAATATTTATATATATATATATATAATTATTGTTATCTATATGTGTGTAATTTTGAAATCATATAATAATATCAAAAATCATAGAAAAGTAAAAAGTCACGATTCAGAATTACAAAGTATATCATTTTAAATATAAATAATAATGGGCCTGTGGGTCTAGTCCTTAGTGACCCTAACTGCTGAACCGGAGGTTAATTTTTGTCATCCACAAATAGCTGTGCCGAGTCTAGGTGTTCTTTGTGTCCGTTGATTGTAGGTTTGTAAACCCCCCCCAAACACAGGACACATTCCTAATGGCGTAGTTGTCTCTAAAAACAACAAAAATAAAAAAATACAAAAGTGCAAGAACTACTCACAGAATATCTGACTTCAAGATAATCCGACTGTGCGGGTATGTCAGGCAAGTTAAAGCAGTAGTTCTTAGTAACTTTGCGCGACTTGAACTCCTTGAGCCCGAGGCTACTGGCCACTGAAGTGTTGAACTCTTCGTACATGTCCATCATGGTCACCTCTTGGTCTGTGGTTTCTAGTGTCACTGGGTCTAGTTTCTAAAACATGCATTTAAATTATAATGAATATTTGTTGCTTAATGACATCAAGAAAAAAATATTTTTTCTGTAGAATATATCTTTAAAATTTGGTATCTATACTAGCCTAGTCTGTATATTTGTAACATGAAGTATTACAGTTACACATAAATATTTTATTATTGGTTTAGTATTTGAGCAGAAATGCATCTCCCTCAGTGCATCAAGTAACAAAATGAGGTAGGACCTTATCAAAAGGATGTAACTTTAGCTAACTAATTTATTACATCGTACGAGTAGTCTAATAAGTTTATACGGAGCAAGGAAAATGTCAGAATGATACTTACATACTCTCTGGGTAAAAGAAAGATCTGTCTATTCACATTCTTAACAACGAGGCAGCAAGAAATAGCTCCATCTTTTTTTTTAGATGGATTAACATATACTTTGCCAAACAAGTACACAACTCCAGGTTTCACAAACCTGTCTTCCCAAGCATCGAGCCAGTAGAATTTTATAATTTTATCACCATTCTCATTAGTTTGAAGGGGCAACTGGTCATCTACATGGACATTGCTCACAACTTGATTGTCACACATCTGATCGGGCCAAGTACTTGTAAGAGGTTTGAGTTCTTTAGGAGGGTCCTTTTTAGATGGAAAAATCTCAAACTCTTCATTCAAAAATTCTTCAGCCACATCTGTGATAGTCTCCCCTGTACTAGGTAAAACTTCATTTTTTACTTCAGTTTGTTTAGCTGCATCATTGCTGAAGTCATCATCAAAATTTAAATCTTGAGTTTGAAATTCTTCAATGTTTTGAGTAGCAGAGTCCTCTAATTCTTGTTTAATTTCTCTATCTATTTGCCACTCAGGTTTTTTTTGAACTGGTTTTTCAATAGATTTTAATAAGCTGCCATTTTCAGTGAAGACTTTGGGAGGTACTTCTTTATTAACAAGGTTTTCTTTCTACAACAAATGTAGCAATAAATATGTCTGTAACTTATTTAAGTCAACTGACTTTTGACTCATGGGACATATAGAGATTAAGCACTGCAGTTGTATTATATTTACAAGGTTCACAATGGTCAACAACTTTTATTGGGGAAAAATTATGTTTTGATACATTAAAACCTCCTTGATGATTCCTCAGCACAACTCACAATTTCAATTTAATGATTCATTTTTTTTAACAATATTATATTTTTTTACTTTATAATTACATTTTGCAGATCAATAGAAAAAAATACAGTTGGGATAGCCTTATAAATGTTAAGTTTTCAATACAAATAGACAAAAATAAGGAAGTGTTTAGCAGTTTATTAAATTTGTAGGTTGTAATAAAACATAAACTCAAGTAAGAATAACTTACATGGTTTGGTTTAACCACAGGTTGTTCAGTAGTCAGTAGAATGGCAGTTGGTTTCTTTACAGAAGCAGAAAGACTCTTGAAGTAGTTCTGTGCATCTCTCTTGCTTGACTCTACCATATTAGCTTTTGTTACTGCTGGTTTGGGCTTAACAACTGTTGATGAAGCATTACCATCTAGGTCCAACATTATGTCAGAGAGAATATTGTCTTCTGATATTTTAACATCCTGAAATTTATATATGTAGTACACATTATTTATAAAATATAAGAAATGTGGTTTGTTTCTGATTTGTTTTTACCTTTTAAGATTTTATCAAATTTGTACTGGATCACTGAGACTTTGTTTAATGAGAAGGATAAAAAACTTCCACTATTAATTTCGAGGTAAGTCAAGATATAGAAAAAATAAAAACAATGTTGAACAACACTTTGTTTTTATTATCTAATGTGATTAAAATTTCTTACTTTATTCCTCAAATGTGTCAATTTTTTTCTTTTTTCTTTTATTTTAATTTAAGCAATGGATGTAAAAACTTCTATAATAGTATTGTAACTTATGTATGCACAATTAATTTATTTTGAAAGGTAATTGATGGAGGGACAAGTTAAGTTATTGTTACTACATCTTCAAGTTTGTGCTTTTGTTGATAATAAACAATATTATTTATATAGAGCTTACCTCTTTCTTCTTAGCAGGCATGGATCCTAGCAGATTCCTAATATTTCCTTTAGCGGCCGGTGGTGCAACCCTAGCCTTTCTCTTCTGACCTCTACCAGTCTCCTTCTTACTAGATGCTTCATAAGAGTCATCAATCTCATCATCATCAAATATCTCTCTGCCATCCTCCACATAGCCAGTGCCATCTTCATAAAATTAAATTCACATAAATGTAAAAAAATATAATACATACTCTTATTATAGTAAATGAACATTATAAAAGAATTGAAATGCCCTACCAAGTGCCTGATGAAGTAACATAGATTTGTTTTATACTAATGCAATTTTAATTTGTCCAATATGCAACTTTTAATGGATTACTTTAACTCTTGTAACATTGTAAACACATTATTCTGCACTATCATGTAGACTGTGTTAATAAAATTAACAACTATCCACTATATACTTGCTCATGCTATGCTAATATCAGTATGGTCAGTGGAACTTACCGTCATCATCAATCCAGTCATCTTCCTGACGTTGCAGGACACGTTCTGTGTATTCCCTCTCATCGACCGTATCGTACACATTTTCCACATCGTCAACATCGTATTTGTTCTTAACACCTTTGCCTTTTAATTGTTTCAGTCTTTCAAATGCTGACATGCGCCCATGTTTGTCGATTTTTTGTCTCTTAGCTCGTTGACCAGCTAAAAACATAGGTTACATTTGTAAATTTACAAGTTTGTTTATAGTTTGATGAGGACGTTTTAACACTGAAGATTTTGATGAACTAACCCAACGAATCTGCCATTATAAAGTTTTAACTAGTTTTATATTTTAGTTTTGTGTACACAATTTCTGTTTTCTGATAAGTCTTAAAAAGTCAGCGAAATTATTTGACATTTCACTTTTGGCGGCAAACAGCATAACAAAACAAACTACGGTTCTGACCTACGTTTTTAAAATGTACAGAGATCATAGTTACAACAACTTTAGTGGATTTTTTATATAATTAAGGAGTATACTTAGGTAATGATTTTTTTTTATCGAATTAACTATCAACGCAAGGACTATTCTATTCTATTCTTTGGCATGGCAAGGGATGCCGATGTCGACAATTCAGTCAATGTCAAACTTGCGCTAAAATGTGAGATGAGAAAAGGGGTATCAGTTATGAAAAAACAAAAATCCATGGGAATCCTCATTTGGTGTTAGTACACTGAAACAAATACAACAAAAAACGTAAACTGTACTATCATGACGTCAAATACACAAATGTATACATATCTAGATGGAATATCTGTGCAGTCAGATCAGTCTTATGGTTTTAGGGCAAACGAACGAGATAATCATTAAAAGAATCATCTTGAAAAATAGGTTAGGAGGGAGGGAGGGAGATTCTCATAAACTGAAAAGGGATGTTCGATTTAACTAATTGACTGTACGAGTGGGAAGTGAACTATTTATGGGGTAACTAAAGAATGCACGTTCTAGTGTGCTTCATTGAGGCCACACTAACATGAAGACGAGTAATGTACATGAGTTTTCTGTAAAAAGACTGGAGAACAAGAGTAGCCCAAGTGAAGTTGGCAGACAACTGATATAATAGTTTTAGTTTTTATTCTTATGATGATAGTACCAGGGTTTTTTAACAATTTGTGGTTGTACTGCATAATAATGGTTGCCTTTCTTTTTGCTTGTTTCAGTCCACTGAGATTGCAATGAAGACAGTAGTACTTTTTAGGTAGGGTTAGTAGATCATAACCTTGTTGCGTGTTTGGTGAGCATTTTTAGCACTCTGTGCTCTTATAGGGGTTAAGGCAGCTTAAAGAGTCAGTGAAAATTACAGCCTTGATAATGTTATGTGAGTGTATATATACCAGCCTATTGTATAGCTTTACTCCCTCCAGTGAATAAAGTGGATTTACTTGGGTATTTGACTTAATTAGACAATTTTAAGGCATCAATGAAAAGTCTTTGAAAGTCATGCCATTCTACATTCATTAAGATATTGAAGGTTCAAACAATATAGGGATCACAATTTAGTTAACAACTTTAGTTTTCAATCAAATCTCAACAATTTCTAAAATTTAGGAGTATACTTAAATTATGTTTTTTTTTTTAAATCTCGTAACATCTAATTAACCGTCAACGCTAAGCAACTAAAACTTTCATTTCGCGCCATTTTCTGTAATTGTCAAACAAATAAAGTTGAATAAGTGCTGCATCTTTAATTTTCTTTTTTATTTATTATTTGTTGGTTTTTACTTTCTGGACGCAGCAGTTTATTATTTCGCTATCAAAATGGCTATGCGTGATTACACAGCAGATAAAGGTTTTTATTATTAAGCTAAACCGTAAGTTTGTTTCTGAGTTTTGGTATTCTTTAACTTAACTGAATAATAACGATGTTTCAGAATCTTTTAAGAACTTTTTTGTCGATTTCTGCCAAACTGATGATGAGGGTAACAAGAACTTCAAATATTCTGAACAGCTTACTAGAGTTGCACATAGAGAACAGGTATGGATTGATTTTACTGGTTAGGTGTTTATCCGTTTGCTATATTGCGGATGATGCGTCCAGTATTATCTACGAGTTAAATTTTCTGTTTACCTTCAAGGGTTGTCCTTAGCACACTTATATGCTAACATTACCTAAGTTATAGTTGACATTCCTTTATTTAATACAATTCCTATATGCATGTTTTTCGGACCGATCCAAGACAGAATGTACTTAGTATGTGTTTAGTGGTACTGAGACATTATAGGGTTGAGTTGCTACTACTCTAAATAAAGTCTCCCTGTTATTTACTGCTTTGTCTTATATCTTATTAATTGCCATGCCATACAAATTACTGATGTCTGACTGTGGTTGTACCTATGAAAATAACGTTACTTGAGTAATAGTAACATGAGAATAATAATATTAAATATAAATTGAAATTCACATATTGGATCAAAACTACCTCCATACATTACATATGTAGGCACTCAAATATTCCTGTAACTTAGTAGTTCAATACCTATGTATATGAAAGTATATTATAATCTGTTATGTCTAAATTTATTGCAAAACTTAAACTATGTCACTGAATGGGAAGTTTATATGCACTGTAGTAAAACAAATATTTTAATAGTCCTTGTCCTGGTCTTCAGTATCCTATACTATATAAAATAATAAAATGTTTATTTTAAACCATATGTTTACTATTTGTATAATTGAAATCAGGTTTTATACACATTTTATTTTTGGAAGGGCCAATTATACTTGTTTCATGGTATGGCTGACTAGTTTTGAATATAATAAGTCATGTCACCAAAGCAGTAGAGTAAAGCATCCTGCTGAGATAAGGTCAGGCGATACACTCGTCTCAAACTCAAGTAAAACTATATATTATAAATATCAATGCCAATTTTTTCATAACATTCTCTTGAAACCTACATTTTCTTGTTTGTTGTAGACTGCTTTCATAGTTGAACTAGATGACCTGCACGAAATGAATGAAGATCTTGCAGAAGCAGTCAAACAGAACACAAGGCGCTACACAAACATGGTGTCTGATGTGGTGTATGAAATGCTCCCAGATTACAAACATAAAGAGGTAAATATAATTTAATGCAATAAATTAATTGAAAGCTCATTCTATCAGTCTGAATATGAGACTACTAGTTACAATTAGTACTACAGTTAGTGGCAATCAGGTATGTAACAACAAGGTTATATAACAAATATATTACTGGGTGGTACTCTTAATTGTCAGGAGGAACCTGTTCCAATACATCAATACTGTTAAGAACAGGCAAGAAAATATTTTATAAGTGCAATTGAAATGTGAAGACATAATTCAACAAGTGTCCCTCATGGCAAATTTAAATTAAATATTATTTTTATGAACTAATCTTAATTTTCTAGGTTGTTGCCAAAGATGCATTGGATGTGTACATAGAGCACAGGATCATGTTGGAAGCTAGGAATCACAGAATTCCTGGAGAGATGAGAGACCCTCGTAACAGATACCCTCCAGAGCTAATCAGGCGATTGTAAGTACTTCATTCTTTTGTTCTGCCCTACATATAATACAAAAAGTAAAGAAAAAAGTATAGATTCTTTAATCTAATATATAATATTTTTCTTGCAGTGAGGTGTATTTCAAAGATATGTCGACAAGTAAATCATTGCCGATTAGGGAAGTAAAAGCTGAACACATTGGAAAATTAGTTACAATTCGAGGTGAGTCATTAATAAATATGTACATTACAGTACAGGGGGAAAGATGAACAGACCAGACACCTGATGGTAAGTGACAACTGCCATCTACCGACACCTAAACGCCTTTAGGGGTGATGGAGGGAGGATGAGCGGAAAGGGAGAGAGGAGTGTGGAGGGGGAGTAGGGCCTCTAGTACCGTCACTCACTCGGCAATACAATTATTTATATTAAAATAAATACAATACATTTATATTAAAAATTAATAAAAAGTAATAAATAAATATTTATTATATTTTAGTGGAATCACAGTGATCTAAGTATTTTGTAATCAAGTTTATACTAAGAGTCATATAGGGAGCAGGGGAATATTATCAATTGATTATCAATATGAAATGAAACATAATAGCAAAGATTTCACAAAAAAGTAATGTTTATGAAATGATGAGTGTATTACAAGTGATGACACATTTGAGAATTAGTTATTGCTTTATGATAATGACAATCTAAGATGTAAAACAGACCAAAATATTCACTGTTAAATTTTTAAGTCACACCTCTAACCAATTCCTTTAACTGATCTTATAGTATTTAGTCACTAATATAACAATCCTTATAAATAAACAAAATTGAAGTGACAGATTTTTACTAAGCGCATATGACTATTTACACTTTACTAATAAGTAACGTTCTGACCTTTGTACTGACTATTCTTCGAAACATGGGTACCAACCGATTTAGACAGATAGCTGACTTAAATAGATGTTGATATAAAGAGTAACTTAGGCTACTTTTATTTTGTAAAAGGAAATACCTATAGGCACCATAGAATAATACACATAAAATAATATGTACACGCTAGTGAAGCTCTGTCTCAGTAGTACGTGTAGTAGTAAGTAGGGTCTCTGTCAGTGTATGTATAAATAAAAAGCATATATGATAATAATATTATAATAATAATTATATCTCGTAGCATAGTACATAGCAATATAGCAGTACTAAACACCCATAATGTCAAATTTACCATAGCTTGGAAGTAAGAAGCTAGGAATTCGATTGAAGAGTTCTGGGCCTAAAATGTCAACCTTATTATATTGTTGTAATACTACCCTCATTAGCTTCATATTTTCTTTAACAACAACTTTTGTCATTATAAAGTTAAGTGAGAAGACATACCAATTTTGAAAAATTGAGAAAATTGATCAATATGATGTCATCAAATACTTGTTTATAAAGAAAATGACCATGCAAGAGATTCACAATGACATGAAATTAACGTTAGGGGAGTCGGCTCCATCTTATTCCACTATTAAAAAATGGGTTGGTGAATTCAAATGTGGTCTAGAGAGTATTGAACATGAGCAGTGGTCCGGCCGGCGTCGGATAAACCTCTCAACCATTCATCATCAACACTCACATAAAAAAAATATGACCTAAGTGTCTCATATTGAAAGACCGCAGATTAACTCTCAGAGAGGCAGTCATCATAGGCATTTCGTATGAATGAACACAACATCATTGTCAATAAACTTGCTTTTTAATTTTTTAAAGTTTTCCATAGATGGGTCCCCAGATTGCTTTCAGTTATGCATCCTTGAGCCTTGGCCAACATCTTCAGAGGCTCTTTGTTAGGTAGCTGGGTGGAGGGCCGAAAGGATTCATTCTTGATAGGGCAAGTATTGTCAGGAGGTTCCCGTCTCTGGACCCCTTGGTCCCTGTACCCTACACTTTAATAATAATATTATTATAATAATTTTGTATTTTTTATAACAACAGGTATAGTAACTCGCTGCACAGACGTAAAGCCATTACTAGTAGTAGCAACATACTCCTGCAGCGCTTGCGGCGCGGAGACATACCAGCCCGTCCGCGCACTACAGTTTACTCCTCCACCCGCCTGCACCGCAGACGAATGCCGATTGAACAAGACAGCTGGACAACTGCATCTGCAGACCAGGGGCTCCAGGTTCCAGAAATTTCAAGAACTTAAAATACAGGAGCATGTATGTTTTACCCCATTTTCTTAGTTTTGTTGCAGTATTGAGGTTTTTCTTGGCTTTGCGCTGTTTATAAGCATACATTAGTTGCATAATATACAACATGTATGAAACAGGATGTAGGTATAGATAGATAGATAGAATTTACTTTATTGGACACTAAAATATAAGATACAGAAAAAAAATATTAATTGGTAGTACAATGGTATATGTTTGTGCTTCAGAACTAACTTTTTCCTTTACCATGTACTTTTACTATGTACCACAATAGTTACTAAGGAAGTTACTGATACTGATGATGTCTATTTCCATGAAATAATTTATGTAAGTATTAAAGCTAGTTCTCTATCTGGCTCGAAGGACCATTATCTTGGGTTGTTGTATAAGGACCATTCTAATTCCCCAACATATATGTAGGTGTTAACGTTGACACATCTCACCACATGGAGTGGTGGTGGGGTGTGTCAACATTGACATTCAACATTAACATTTTTAAATTACAACTACAATTATGTATTATTATTTCTGGTCTCAGTCTGACCAAGTACCAGTAGGTCACATTCCTCGTCAACTATCGGTGTACTGCCGCGGTGATACAACTCGACGAGCTCAACCAGGAGACCACGTGGCCGTCACTGGAATATTCCTGCCATTGCTGTCTGCTGGGTTCCGGCAGATTGTGCAAGGACTACTCTCGGATACTTATCTTGAGGCTCATGTAAGTTTAAAACTTTTAAATCGTATTAACAATTAACTGTTTTTTGAACAAAATTTGAAAAAAGTGTCTATGCCAATTGTTTTAGTTGATCCTTGAAAGGATCATTAACGATAATCCTACCTCATAACCTTTCTGTTTATAATATGTATTTGTAAGACTAATAAATTGATCAATTTAAAAATATACCAGAGGGTATAAAAAGGCTAACATTAACGATCGTGTTAAGAAAGTGACTTACTAGGCAGACAAGGCAAGATTTTACTCATCTTTACTTCTCCACTGAGTTCTATATAAAGTAAGTGAGATTCACAAGAAGGGGTTGCCCGCGCTTTTGCGGGTAGGTGCTAGGAGAGACCGGATAATTTACTAATGCCGTTCCCGGATCCCTCCTACTTCAGGCACAGTACACACATACCGTAGTCGGCTCAATTCCGACACACCGTCCCATCGAACACGCCGGTATGATGACGGCCCGAGAGGGTTTCCACACGTTAAAGAAAAAAGGAGAGCCCTTGGCAACATACATTGTTATGCAGTGGACAGCACAGCACATGGGCGATATTTTGGACATCCTGCTGCCAAGTTAGCAGACGTTGAGGGAAAACGACAGGAGTTTGTCGCTGAGTTCGACCTCGTCTTAAGCCGCATTTCTTAATGGTGTTGTGAGAATCTGGCTGACTTCAGTGCCAAGAAAACACAGGCGTGTGCGTTCTCTAACAAAAAATCTCCATTCCTACTCGTCAGAATACTACTCAACTGCCACTGTAAGATAGGCTTAGTATCCTGGGTATGGACATTTGCCGAGATCGCAATCCGCGTGATTACATCGACAGTCCTGTGGTCACCGAGTCCCTCGAGCTTCGCAGTTGCGAAGAGATGTCGCCTCTATGGCAGTCTTTTATCGCCTTTATCATAGTGTTCTGACGAGCTCATCCAATGGTGGGACAACTTCTCCCTTCTTCTACACGGCAACAACGGGCTGGCATGAGGTGTCACCGTTTGAGAGTTGAAAATATACGATCCCGAAAAAAACGGTTCGGCTCTTCCTTCCTGTGCCGATCGGTTAAAGCCTGGAACTCACTACCAGGGCACGTGTTTCCCTCCCACTTTGATCCCGGGTCTTTTAAACGGGGGCGTGAAAAAGCATTTCACCAGGCCGCATTAGTGTGGGCCACCATGTTGCATTGACTACACTCGCAAAGAGGAAGGTGACCGCCGCTCCTAGACTCCACTTGTTGCTTTACATCAGGCAGGGTGGACTCATTGTAGTAGGTTCATATAATAAATAAATCAATGCTTAGGTTATCGTGGTAGACTTAGTCACGAATGAGCCGGCTCGACCGGTGCGATATCACGGCCTCACAGAAAACCGGAGCGTTGCATTTTGCCGAAATTAGTGGGGTTTTCAGGGGCTCAACTCCTCTCCTAATTCCACTCCCCGCACTCCCCCTTCCTCACATCATCCCCAAAGACGGGCAGCGCACATAAGACTCCTGAGTTGAAGTTGTCAATAGACGGTCGTTGTCACTTACACGATTGGGTTGCACACTTACAAATGGGTCACCTAATAGTGACCATAGCAAATATTGCTTATATTATAAAAAATACATTTTATTTGCAAAATCATATATGGATTATAATAAAATAATATTATATTTTTGACTTGGTAGGCTGTCACTTGCCTCAATCAAGCAGATGAGAGCGAGATGGCGGAGGCGCTTACCGAAGAAGAACTAGCTGAGCTTGCTGATGAAGACTTGTATTCAAGAATGGCAAGAAGTCTTGCACCTGAAATATATGGACACGAGGATGTGAAGAAAGCACTGTTATTATTACTTGTTGGAGGTGTTGATAAGTATGTTATTTATGTATTTGTTTGTCTTGTATTTAAGTGATTTGTATATGAGTTACCATTTGTTTGTTAAAGAATGATGCGGGAAAATACGTAAAAAAACATTTAGTGAAGTCAATAATATATTTCTTATTCACTTTTCTCATAAGTGACTACTAGTAACACTTTTAGGAATTAGATGGCATAATTTAGATTATGTTGACAGGAAAATAGCGGTAGAAAGGATTGTGTAAAGTAGTTATGTATATTGTATCATACTGTGTATCATACTGTGTATCATACTGAAATAATACATTTATTATTTCATCCAGACGTCCAAACGGTATGAAGATCCGGGGCAATATAAACATCTGCCTGATGGGCGACCCTGGTGTGGCTAAATCTCAGCTGCTCAACTACATCGACCGGTTAGCGCCACGCAGCCAGTACACAACCGGGCGGGGGTCCTCCGGCGTCGGCCTTACTGCTGCTGTTTTGAAGGTAGTGGGTTCAATATAGAAGAGATAATGAGTAACTACTTAAAAGTTTATAAACTGGTACAATACTGGTAATGTCTCTCCCTAAATCTAGTATAGAAGTTGTGTGATCGCAGTCCTAGTGTACTTCTCCAGTAGAAATATTATATTATATTGTTAATGTTTTAGTCACAGACCACAGTAACTAATTCTTATCTATTCAGATCACTCATATTCATTTAGAAAGTTGTTATAACTATCAAATTTCGGTTTTATAATAAATTTTGAATAATCCATTGCTACCTATACAATTCCCCGACATAAGTGAGGTCCATGTAATGACCCTGACTGCTAAACCAGAGGTCGTGGGTTCGATTCCCACCCAGGATAAAGTACATGTATGTATTTCCAAATATATAAAGTATGTTTATCAGCCTTATGGGGTATCGTCGTAGCACTAGCTCTGCTTATGTTTCGATGGGCCGTGTGAGATGTGTGAAGTTATTATTATTATAATCATGGCAAGATCATCTGCAAGAAGTTGCGTCGTTGTACTTTCTAAAGTTAAATAAACTTGTATGAAACCTTAGGACTTCATCACTATTTTTCTAACTCACCTGATGCAATAGAAACCCACTCTACTTTTGAAGAATCCAGGATTTTAGTTTTGGGGGAAAATAGACGCAGTTCATTCCAGAACTTGGGGACTCGACCCAAAAAGGAGCTATCAAAGCGTTTAGTTCGACTTTTAGGCGTTTCGACGATTCGGCGATTCGATGAAAGAATGAAGACAGACCTATGAGTTCAAAGAGATACTTCGCACATTTACTTTTTAAAGGTAATCCCATAAAAAACCGATGAGTTGGCGACCTTACGATGATGGTCGCGACTGTGTAACTTTCTGTGGATGAGCATATCGTTAATAGGCCAGGCCTATGGGCTCTCCAGCCAACTAAGTCCAGAGTTTCAAGGTGGTACTTAGCTGAGCCTTCTAAAAGGTGACTGCAGTCCTCCATGCAAAACCACTTGTGGATTAGCATTAACAAAGTTTAATACTTTATTCTTATGTGCAGGACCCATTCACTGGTGAGATGATGTTAGAAGGTGGTGCGCTAGTACTGGCCGACCAGGGCGTATGTTGTATTGACGAGTTTGACAAAATGGCTGAGAATGACCGCACAGCCATCCACGAGGTTATGGAACAACAAACTATCAGTATTGCCAAGGTAAAAACTATTTACTATTAATATTATTTTTCTAAAAACAATAATAAATTAGTCTGACCATATTGCACAAATCTTTCATTTCTTTGAGCTGATACCATTCTTTTATTGTTGTTCCATGTTAAAAATCTGTTATTTCATAAAGTATAAAAAATATCTGTCAATTTTATTTTTCCCTCACCATCAATCAGGTTTACTTACACTTATTTTTTACTACTAATACTCATCATTCAAAGAACAAGTTAATGCTTACAAAAATATAACTGTAGTATCTAACATGATATGTCTTGTTGAATGCTTCTGCAGGGGTTAACAGTTTGAACGTCATGTAACAGAATAATTGTCGATACTAATATAATATAGCTAACGAGAAGCTTTGGTAATATGCTTGTTTATTTTTTTTTAATTAAAAATCTCTGCACCTTACAATCGGATACGATAAAATATTAAAATGTTATTTATTAATAATGTAGCCTATATAACATCACCCTGCGACACTTAGGAGCGGAACAGTGAGTGCCTAGTTTACAATGTATACCTGTTTAAATACGTATACATAGTAGGTACATTTTAATGATTTTTTAGTTTGGATAAAAACAAAAAAAAAACATTCAAATCTAACTGATAGTTACACAGAATAGCATGGTTAAACAAACAAAAAAATTGTCCCGCTTTATTATATTAGTATAAATGTTATATTTGCAATTGTTGTAGGCTGGTATAATGACATGTCTGAACGCCCGCGTGTCTATCTTGGCGGCGGCTAACCCTGCCTACGGGCGGTACAACCCCAAGCGAACCATTGAGCAGAACATTCAGCTACCTGCGGCGTTACTGTCCAGATTTGACCTGCTCTGGCTCATACAGGACAAACCTAACCAGTAAGTTAATTATTTATTCTTAGCATTTATTTATCATCATCATCATTAGGGCGTCATTCTACTGCTGGACATAGGCCTCTTCTAAAAACTCGTTTTCCTAGACACGGCGTCCATCCCTGAAGTCGTCTACTTCAGGGATGGATGGGTTATTGGTTCTGCTGGCCATCCACTGCCATTTCAGTTTGCTTGTTTTTAATCGTTTCCAAAAGTTTAACATAGCGAGCCTTAAGTGATAATTACGCGTATATACGTATTTACAAAGCAAAAGCTGCTTGTAAACACATCAGTTGAGAATGATCTGATGGATTTGATTAATTTATAAGTATATATTAAAATAACTTTGTCTTAAATATTTAATTCGTAAAAATTAAAACGACAAAATGACATAGTTAGTTATTAGATTAGATTTGTATTGAATTTAAGTAGATTAGGAGAAAATGAAGACTCCTAAAGAACTAATAGAAACAGTTAGGCAAAAGGATAAAAAATACAATAATATCACTATAGAAGACAAAGATATAAACAAAATTTATCAAAATGGCAAAAAGATCGTAGAATGAGCCATACTTATGTAATTAAAAAAAAAAAACTAAGATTTAAAAGATAAAAAATAATGACTATCCTAAAAAAGTCAGTTTTATACAGTCTTTAACTGTATAACACTAAATTCTATAGGGAAACCTTTTTTACAACTGGCTAAGGCGTCTGACTTGCGGAATAAGTGTTGTGGGTTCGAACCCCACCCGGTGCACTACCAACATGAAGCCATCCCTTTTTTCTCTTTATAATGTGCTGAAACCCCCTCCAGCAGTCATCCCACCGGGGTTTTCGGTGGAACGGTCTGTCAAAAGTGGACCGACTAAAACCACACGGTGTGCCATACTGCGCCAGAAGTAGGAAGAATTCGCAAACAGTTTTATTGAGACATTCTCCTAGCGCCTGTTGCCTGCAAAAGCGTAGTCCCTCCTTTAGGTAACTCTCAAGGCAGCGCCCAGGCAAACTAGGAACCGTTGCCTCCTCACGGTTTTCAACTATAGCGGGTGGAGTGGGATCCGAGTATAGGTTATCCTCCTCCTACCGGCCATCATACGCTCCATGGCCGGTAATGACAGAAGTTGTACCGCGGTCGAAAGACCCTCTCCGATAACTGCAGTGGGGGCCCAACGCTGCGCCTATAAATTAAAATAATAAATATATTTCTTGATATAAACATGAACTCATAAACAGATAGACACTGTAGATGTAGATTAGATTTTTGGTTCATTATGCTAATCTCTGGAATTACTAACCAGATTATTTTTTTTTTATAACGAACTTTTTAGAATATTATATTTATAGTTATATATTTTGTTAACAAATAACAAATTATCACGACACCACAAAACTTCATTACGACGCTTGATTTGAATTATATGCTTGATGTTTTAATTATTTCTTGTGGTTTCCTTTAATTGTATAAGTTCAGAGCACATGTAGAAAAGAAATGACAAATATCATCCAAATTCATTTCTCATTTCTTTTCCAATAGGTTAATTAAAAATAAATTACCAGCTCGTATTGAAAACGATTTTTTATTTAGTAACTACATTTTTAAAGTGATAGGATCTTAATAAACGAAATAGTGAGCATAAACTCAGATAAATAATTTAATATATATAAATGTTTATAGCGACAAGGACCTAGAGCTAGCGAAGCATATAGCGTACGTGCACCAGCACAGTTCTCAGCCGCCCACCGAGGTCCGCGCTCTGTCGATGCGCCTCGTGCGCCGCTACGTGGCGCTCACGAAGCGCAAGCAGCCCGTCGTGCCCACGCACCTTGCTGACTACATCGTCTGTAAGTACTTACATACATAGCTGTCGAAGCGCCTCGTTCGCCGCTACGTGGCGCTCACCAATCGCAAGCGTCCCGTCGTGCCCACGCACCCTGCTGACTACATCGTCTGTAAGTACTTACATAGCTGTCGAAGCGCCTCGTTCGCCGCTACGTGGCGCTCACCAATCGCAAGCATCCCGTCGTGCCCACGCACCCTGCTGACTACATCGTCTGTAAGTACTTACATAGCTGTCAAAGCGCCTCGTGCGCCGCTACGTGGCGCTCACCAATCGCAAGCATCCCGTCGTGCCCACGCACCCTGCTGACTACATCGTCTGTAAGTACTTACATAGCTGTCGAAGCGCTCGTGCGCCGCTACGTGGCGCTCACCAATCGCAAGCATCCCGTCGTGCCCACGCACCCTGCTGACTACATCGTCTGTAAGTACTTACATAGCTGTCGAAGCGCCTCGTTCGCCGCTACGTGGCGCTCACCAATCGCAAGCATCCCGTCGTGCCCACGCACCCTGCTGACTACATCGTCTGTAAGTACTTACATAGCTGTCAAAGCGCCTCGTGCGCCGCTACGTGGCGCTCACCAATCGCAAGCATCCCGTCGTGCCCACGCACCCTGCTGACTACATCGTCTGTAAGTACTTACATAGCTGTCGAAGCGCTCGTGCGCCGCTACGTGGCGCTCACCAATCGCAAGCATCCCGTCGTGCCCACGCACCCTGCTGACTACATCGTCTGTAAGTACTTACATAGCTGTCGAAGCGCCTCGTTCGCCGCTACGTGGCGCTCACCAATCGCAAGCTTCCCGTCGTGCACACGCACCTTGCTGACTACATCGTCTGTAAGTACTTACATAGCTGTCGAAGCGCCGTGAGCGCCGCTACGTGGCGCTCACCAAGCGCAAGCATCCCGTCGTGCCCACGCACCTCGCTGACTACATCGTCTGTAAGTACTTACATAGCTGTCGAAGCGCCTCGTGCGCCGCTACGTGGCGCTCACCAAGCGCAGCTTGCAGCCCGCCGTGCGCACGCACATCGCTGACTACATCGGCAATGGGGGATAATATTGTATGATATATATACATACAATATTATTACCCAAACACTCACAAAAAAACAGAACAGGCAATAACATTAAAATATGTTATACAAAAATATAGTGCAAATAGACATGTGCTATTCCTGTCACATTTAGTTATCTAGAATATCGAAATTCTTATTTATATTTGGATTCTTGAATAGTCTCCATTTAAAATAATTACAAAAAATTACAGCATCATACGTAGAACTTCGTCGAGAAGCTCGGAATGCCCGTGACGTCACGTTCACTTCCGCGAGGAACCTGCTCGCCATTCTGCGCCTGTCAACTGCACTCGCACGACTCAGGTGAATATATTAATAATAATATTAAGAAATATTTTTATTTTACGTCTAAAACATACTTCAACAAAGTAGAAGTACAGCAATTTTTGTTCGTATAAGTGCAAGTAATTCCTATCGAATTAATTGCACTTTAATTTTTTAGTTTGGTTTATGTCGTGATTTTAAATTCATTAAAATTTTGTAGAGTATTTTGGATTATAGCTCCGGATTAACCAGCCTGTTGATTCAAGTAGTGACTGATCCTGGCTGAGCTAGAGGACGTGGGTTCTATTCCGACACGAGACAAAAAATGTATATGATCCACAAATTTTTGTCTCGAGTCTGGGTGTTCTATTGTTCCGTTGTTTTATGTTCGTCAAGTCCTTTGCGAAACAGGAATAATTACTACTGCGGAAGTTGAATTCTGGAAGGAAGATTTTACTCAGTATTCGCTGGGGTCTGACTTAGTACCCATGTGAACACCCCTGTCTCACCAGAGCCGAGGTGAAGCCGGGTGAAGCCGACTCAAACCACACGGTGTTCCGTAAAAGTGGGCCTATTATAGGGAACCCAGGTTGCTCTAAACTACTGCAGCCATGACATATTGTGTTCATTATATTTCAGTTTATCATTATAACTTATATTTTCTTACAGGTTATCTGATGTAGTAGAAAAGGAGGATGTATCGGAAGCCATTCGCCTTGTCGAGATGTCCAAACAATCACTTTCACCTGTTGACGACAATGTGCAAAGGTAACAACATATATTCTTGAAGTTAATCGAATAATTTTAATATTTTAGTACCATGTAGATTACAAACAGGTATCATAGCTGTAATCGATCGGGTTAAAACCACACGGTGTGCCACACGGCCCCTAAAATAAGAGAAATCCGAGAACAGCTTTATTAAGACATCCGGATCGTTCGTAGCGCCTGCCCGCGTGCCCGCGTGCCCGCACTCCCGTCCGCACAAGGGAGGGCACCGTCTTCTTTCAGCTCTCAATTAGGCAGCGTTAAACTACTTACTTTAAGCTTTTGATAAGAAGATAACTGAACCGTAATTTTGCTTTCACTTAGAAAGGTGTTTGTTACCACAAAAATAATGATTGATAAATTACAATAAATTATATTATTAATTTAACAAATAATTTTTCTGAGGTTCTGAGGATTTAACAGATCATTTTCTTAAGATGTAGTTACATACGGTGTTGTAATTGTAACTTTTTTGACATATCCAAAATGAAGTGATAAGTATCTTTTTATTTAAAACTCATACATATATTAATCAGAAAAATGTATATTGGACATTCACGCCTGTAGCCCCTGAGTTTAGGTAGAGGCGTTTCAAACCGGCAATTTTTGCCAACCAAAATTTAATCCCACTTACGAAATATGGGGCAAGCCTATTGCCAACATCGGGGCTGTGTATGACTATACTACTGTCTAATATAATGATACCAGATCGATCACTTAGTCGCGTTTTACGTCACCCGCGAAGAGACGGGGTGGCTCTATTCTACACCGGCAAGAACCACGCATCTGCTATTTATCTTTGACCCTAAAACTACATCGTTATTTACAAATTAATTATACAAAAATTAATTACAGGTAATTGCAGCGATTTTTTATAGTCAGCCTGTCGCTTATCCATTGCATACTCCCTCAACATTAATTTCAAATTAATGTTATCAAAAAAGTGATACCTACAGAATCAACAATCGAAATCTTAGACTATAAGTTGATTTATCAGATTTTTTAGTTTTTTTTCTTAAACAACGTGTATAATGGTAAAGAATTACAAATTAATGTGATTTATCGTAGGGGTATAAGTTCAACGGACCGCATATTCGCGATAGTACGTGACGTGGCGGGCTCGAGCCAGACTGTGAAGATCGCTGATGTTATCGAGCGCTGTGTCGACAAGGGCTTCAAACCCGACCAGGTTAGTAAATATACTGCAAATAAGTATACACACAACATAAGTATGTACATAATATATATAAATATCACTGTTCCTCACTTCACTCACGCCAGTATCCTGTAGTCAGAGGCGTAATTAACGCTCACATTTTGCCGATTACAATATAGTCCGTCCAATACACATATTAGGGGGCAAGCCTGTTGCCGACAACTAGGCACTTTTCGGAATAGGATTGGAAAAATTGGAGTATATTGACAGGAAAGGGAGGATAGAAAGGGCCGGAAAAGGATACCTAGACTATACCTTTTTGTGACTCTGTATTGATGACGTCAATAGTTTTTTTTTTGTAATATATGGGACAGACGAACAGACGGGTCGTCTGATGAAGTGACAAGCGCCATCCATGGACACCTCGATACCAATTCGAAGAATTGTAAGTGCGCTTCCCCCTTTGAGGGCGATGAGATGGGGGATAGAGGAGAGAAGAAAGAAGAGAGGGGGTGGGCTCCGTAATCCTCACTAATTTCGGAGAAATGCAACACAAGCGGTGCTTCAGAACCGGTTTTCTGTGAGGCCGTGGTATCGCACCGGTCGAGCCGGCCCATTCGTTCCAAATGGCTCTTCCACGACAAAAATAATAGGAGTTAAAGATTTAAAAATGTACTTTGTTCCAGGTGGATGCTTGTATAGAAGAATACGAGAACCTTAACGTATGGCAGGTGAATCAAGTTAGAACGAAGATTACTTTTATGTGAACCCACCGATTATGTACCTCGCCTTCTAGCTATAAGTTAACTAGTGTGCCTGACGACATATTTTGTCAATCCCAATGATTCTGAATGTTTAATTAAATGATTTTCCAATACTTGATTGAGTAATTTATTATGTGTTATTACTTACTTTATAAGTACATTAATTGATATTTCCTTATTTCTCTCTCGGTATAAGGACTTGTCGATGGCTCACTCTCTGTGAATACTACTTTTTGTGTTGGCATAATACCAGCGATAAGGAACTCCTTCCTTCATAATACAAAGCTAACGATCATCTTTGGCTTACAGTTGTGTCTATAGTTTTCGGTTCCGTGTCACAAACACTAACTTTTGACGACATTCTAACTAGTTAGGAATGGACATTGGATTTATACAATCAGTAATAGTAGGGGTAGTAAAACTTCTATAGAATATTTTATATCAGGGTTTGTATTTTTCATTACTACAGATATTACCGCTGCATCTGTTTGTCAACGGGTACTATAAGATTCAAACAATAGTAACTTCGTCTTATTTAGAAATAAAAATTCATCGCCAAGCGGACCCTTTAGCGAAAGATTGAACATTCACTAACTCACACAACCTGTGAATGACGTCATTACATGAGTACCAGTTTTCAGAAATGGGAGCAAAAGACGAATATAATAATAATCATATTTTGTTCTCTCATACCCTCGATTGTAGTTCCCGTACCTTGCCTAATACCATTTGCCATTCATATATTACAACTTCCCCTTCATGTTAGTAAGCGCCCAAAACTTAGTAGTTTTTCTCGAGTTGCTCTTATGAAAGTAATAACTTAACAGATGTAAGCAGGGCTTTGTGAAATAACTTATTTGTGCCTATACGTATGTTTTATGGATTTTCTTAGCCCATCAATGTGTATATTAATATAATAAAGCATTAGGATTTTTATTTATTTACTTATTATTTATTACGACTTCACGCAGATAATATACAGACTTAATGCCTGAGACATTCGGTCCCAGTCAACCTTTACCTTGGTGTGGCAGAAATAAATAGTAGCTGGTGCAAAGAAGTGCATGTCCCTTATCCTCCTTGGGTTATGCTTTACGAGTGTATGTATTGTTTCTGTTGTTTCATTGTCACGCCCTAGACTTAGTGCATAGACAGTTTAATGAATTTCGACATATGAGATATCATGTTCATAGTCTTAATAGTGGCACTGGCAGGGTATAATATTTCGTGACGTCGGCAAAAAAATGATTGTAGTCAGGTTTCACATTTTTGTTATTCTACCGATTAGAAAAAAAGAAAATTACTCAAGATTTTATCAAAACCAAATGTTTGTGTTAAATAGTTATAAAAAGTGTTGACAAATAAAGATATATGAAGATCTTGCAAAATAAAATGAGGTCATGATTCTCTGAATGGATTACATACTTGTATGGCTAGTGCAAAGCTCGAAACGAAAAGAAAACTTACGGCGGCTGTTGAAATTGCGAAAGTACAAAGATGAAGAATTCTAATTCCAGAGCCCCTGGAAACGCAACAGAATTCTTCAGCATAGGTATTAGATATACATATATATGTATATATAGGTATTAGATATACATATATAAAAACTAGATGTACGCAGGTATAGGAATTACTGAACTCACGATTAGTTTGTGAGTAGCTAAGTGACTTAGATGATGTTTACACCTAGTGTTGCCATAACTTATGTTAAAAACAAAAATGACTTTTCTATTGCATAAAACTTTTATTATTTAATTTGTGTTAGTTCATACATTAATATAATAGCAGTAAACATATATCAGTGATAGAGACATGCTTAGGGTCGACCCCTCGTCACTCAAAAGCGGTTGCAGGTGTCCACGGACGGCGGTTGTCACTTACCGTCAGATGACCCGTCTGTTCGTTTATCCCCCGATATTATAAAAAAAACATGAAGCTCATTCAAAATGATCCATTGGCTTTAATACAACCATTTAAACGTTGAGGCCAGTTATCACATATAGAAATACGCACTCTCTGCATAGGAAAATTCTTCACTACCAATCTTATGGATTATTTGAGGGACTTCAAATTATAATGATGTTCAAAACTTAGAAGTTACCATAAATCATTATCTAGCGGATTAAGATCGGGATTAGATGACGGCAGTCTTCAGCTATGATGATGTCAAAGACGTTCGTTTCTAACCACGCTTTCGTGGATCGAGCTTTATGACCTGGTGCTGAGTCTTGCGTCGTCGTATCTTGATACACTGTGCCGATGTTTTGACATCTTCACAAAACTATGGCTCAAGTTACTGCTTGATAGCTAATACCCCATCAAACTATTACTGAAGTCAGTCAGAAAATGCCCACTTTGTTCCCTGCTTACTAATTTGGAAGCTTCTATAGAGCTTTAAGCATAAACTCGGTCATTCTGCTTGTTTAAATATTGTTCAGTAGTAAAAATATCTCGTTAGTTAATATTTTTTTCAGTGACTTATCGTACCGTCTTAAGAAGTTGTTTTGATTTTTCCAGCTTATAAATTTTTAAATTGTCATTTAAATAATGATCAGTGCGCCTTATAGGCTGCAGGACTTAGTCATCTTTTAAAATCCGAGACATGGTTCTAGGTACTATACTCATTTCCCGAGATAAATTTATTTGCTTTCTGACCGATTCTGATTGATTGTAAGAATGACAGATTCCAAATTCAAATGTAATATTATTGTTTTTTTTTATTTGTAGCAGTATTTATGGTTAGACTACGTATATTATAGTAACAGATAAATTCATCCTAAAACAGCACCAGTTGTTTTCTTTAAAATGCACAAGTATAACTTCAATTAATTTATGCAGTCTATCACAACTTGAAAATATATCTAGAAAAAAGCTGTCTAAGCAAAAAAAATTATCTCGGTATAGATCGAAACTACAATGTCTCATAAAACTATCTCAAAAAGTTTATAATAAATGGCACGGTGCCGCTATAGTAGAAAATAACGGAATTCGCTATTATTTACAACAATCATTTATTTAAATGTAAAAAGAAAGCAATTTAAAAAGTTTATGTTCGTAGACCGAGTGTTGGCTCGGCACGCTCGCTGTTGCGCTTAGCTTACCCTGCCCCCTACCATGAAACCTAATTACATTCTTGTTTATCGATAACAACTATAAAATAGAGTGTTATTAATGTGTAACTTTTTACTTGAATGTCTTGGTATGGGGGTGGTCTAAAACTCTGTCGGGGTTTCAAGTTAATTTTGATTGTTATTGATAAACAAGACCAGAAAATGTATTAAAAATAGGCATTATGATTGGTGAACTGATAGGTAGGTATATCAATTGTATTAAGAGTGAGAGACTAAGGAAGAGAGTCCTTTAAGCGTCAAGAGTTCAGAGAGCTATTAGTATCAAAGTCCTGTAGATTATCATAATGCAATTTTCCGATATACATAACTACAGTCATTTATTTCTACTTATACAGATAATTTATAAATAAATATTGCATCTATTTTTAAATCTTTCTATCAAAATCTTACAGGAAGTCGAATAAACTCGTTGGAAAATTAAAAGTATAAATAACTGTAACACAGCAAAGCAGTCTTTTTCTCAACGAGTGTTCGCCCGAGTTTTGGCAATGATTAATGGTTTCAGGAGAAAGTTTTACTTACAGCGCACGTGTTGAAGATACACCTGACCTGGCATTTTGTGAAAGCGCCGCGACCGCTAAAAATGCGTGAGAAATCTCATTCGCTCCTTAGGGAAATTTTATGTTCACACTTTTTTCCTTAACCAGCTTTTTTAGAAAACATACGAAACAAATAGTTGTGCCTATCAACTATTCTGACTTACCTCGATTTAGAATACTTTTTTACTTCTGAGATTCATTTGCATAATTTGTAATTATTGTGAATTATATTAGTATACAATAAAATTTTCGAAAATAACTATAATGCAATTAATATTTCAATTATCTTATATATATCCCTCAATTTGTCAATGCTCCAAGATCCTAAAACATGCCTTTATTTCTAGAAAGGGTTATAGAAGTTTCACAGATTTTCCATAACTGTTCACATGGCGCTTGAAGATTCATACAATTATTATATAATGCACTACCTACTTTATCATTAAATGCGCGTAAATGCGCTCTCTATTTAAATTTCAAGTGACGTGACCGTTATGCCTTAAGGTTATAATAATTAGAATTTATAGCGTGTTCATTGAATTTTGAGCATTTGAGATGTTTATTTGGTAGGGGTAACGGGTAAAGCGTAAGTATTATTCTACTTGATTCATCTGGGAGTATAATCGCATATTCTTGAGTAGGGCAGCAGAGTTCTGAGTTAGGTGAAATGTTTCACTCAGATGCTTTTAATTATAAATATTTTAAGTAAACGCATCTGAAATAAACCTTTATTATTATTATTATACTTTTTATTCAATTAAACAAACATATAAGTTACATTTTTAAATATAAAAGAAAAAAAATATATTTAAAAATATAAAAAATAGTCCCACCGTTATCGGGTACAGGGACCAAGCTACCGATGGTTAGGGCTCCAGAGACAGGAACCTCCTCACAATACGTGCCACTCACGTTCGGTAATGGGTTAAGAGCAATTAATCCATGGGCTGATATGACTTTCGGCACAATGGTTGCTGAATTAATATCCCACATATCAACAATGTCATGGGCCAGATCCAAATATTTTATTTGTTTTTCTTTTTCAGCCTTTATGAGATTGTCGTCATGAGGAATGGTAATTAATGGTCAACAATCATCGCTCGGCGCTCTAATCGATCTATGATCACTATGTCTGGTTTATTGGCAACAATAGTCCTGTATAATATTATTAAGAATTTAGAATCATGTATCTGTATTTTAAGTTACACCTTTGGCAATATTTCATGCATTGCGTAATAGGTGTACAAATGTACAGATAGACACACAAACATTCGAAAAACTGGTTTTGGCTTTAGTTTAGTGCAACTGAAACCAAAACCACGGCTTTTTAAGACCCCCATGATTGTTTTTTTTTCAAAATCTATAATGTATAAACATGTTACAATTTTATGATATGTACAACCAGTTCTTGGTATTTTTTTTAATTTATCATCTGGGACAACTTCTCTTATAACATCCCTTTCGATTTTCAAAGTTTAAAATATGGGGTTTATTGTTTACAACAAGCTTTTATAAAAAATATTGCATTATCATATATACATGCCAAATTTCAGGTCAATTTGAAGTCCGTAAGTGGGTCAAATTTTACTGGCAGGTTTTGACTACAGACAGACAGACACGGTGACAAGTGCAGTCAATAAAAGGTTGTAAAAAATAAATGGTATGTTGTATGTATATTATATGTTTACCATGCCAGTATTGTTAAATAAGGGAGTGTTTGAACTTTGGTCACCTCCTATTTCTATTTCTATGAACTACCGCTCTCATGCCAGATATTTTTTTTCAACAATCCTCCTTTTCTACATTTAAAACTATTCTAAATACGCAATTTAATGGGTTCTAAATTATCAAGTTTGCCGCATATATATCCCGTAGATTCTGCGCATTGCAATTACCACATACCATTGTACGAGGCATGTGATTGTTTGAAAGATATACGTCTGCGCTCGAGTTATGGTGCTTTTGTTCAACCACGATCATATGTTACATGCAGTGAGTAGGTGTATATGTATGTATTTATGCGTGCTTTGTTGTGTCTGCAATTTGTCGGTCGGAAATTTATTCTTTGTGACAGTACCAACGTGTGACTGAGACAGAGTTGTATTAAAAACCGCTAATTATTAATTTGGTAGGGAATGGAAAAGATTATTATTATGCGTTTAGGAAAACAACTTGCTTAACAGATTTCAAAGAAGAAGGAGGTTCTCAATTCGGTTGTATCTTTTAAGTTTGTCACCGCGTCTCTCCGTCGATAGTCATCGATTTGCAAAATTCTTATTTTATTTAGAAGAGTATGTACGCTTAGTGTTTAGTCACGTTTAAATAACTCCCTTTACATTTTTTTAAACACTGGGGTACAAGAGGACATTTATAGCTTAAAATGATATAGGTAAAGGGTATCAAAACCGCAACACCAACCGGACTATCATCAGACAAGCATCAGTATACATAGAAAGCTAGTCTTTATAACTTGGTCTTAACAGTATAAATAAGTACCCTGTTTGCTTCCACAGTGTTTTTGTCAAAATAAAAACCCAGTATCATGTTGGGTTGAAATATTAGGGAATAATAAGGGACTGACTAAATTCTTCAATGCCCCTTGTATTGAACAGTTTTGAAAAAGTGAGTTAGAAAGAGGAATTTATTTTTATTTTCTTAAAAATAGTTTTGAGGAGATTTGGGAAGGGACTGAGACTTCTTCGTAAGATATGTTTTCATGTGACATGAGGATCTTTATAGCTCTTTCTCATCTGCCCGGAGCAATCTTTGCTTGACCTCCAGAACAGTAAAGACAAAGGCAGTACTTTCCACAACATCACACTCATCATCTGTGTGAATTTGGGTGCATTTAAAGCACCGGTGCTTGGAGCGGCATTGACTTTTGATGTGCCCAAGCATTTGTTACATTGAAAGGTGTTAAACATGTATGATTTGGGCCTTGTAAGGTGAGAACTATGGCTTGAGTCGGGATACATTCTATCTTGCCATCATTTGAAGACCTTCTATTAAGACTTTCAAAACTGCAGCCAATTGGGTATTCTAATGATTCCACAAATTCTTAAATAGACAAGTAAATTGGCACTTGGTGAACTATGCCCATTTATTTGATTTAAGAACTAGATTGTCCAGGAAAGTATAAGCATCCGTATAGTTTTTAGATTCAATTATTGTTTTATTGCAACACCTATCTCATTATAAATCTGTGCAGATATTCTGGACTTTGTAATGGGATAGGAGTTGGCCATACTTGATTGGCCGTATTGTAATCCTTGCTAAATTGTCTGGTTCAGATCTGGACACATGTATGATAAATGGGTCTTTGTCTAGGTTTGCATATGCTTTTTAAGGCTAAAGCTCTGGGCGTTGATTCTCCAATATCATGTAATAAAAATCTAAGAACACGTACACACACGTACATAAAATATCCATCCCCATTACCTGGACGATTGGCATTTTACCACTGTGCGCTTCTCCAGAAGGTTTTTGCTTCGCACAACCAGCCTATTCAACAAATTGTCACCTGCTGTATTTCCGGACCGATACGACCTTTAAACCTTAAAGAAGAGAGTGTACTCGTACCTAGAAGGCCGGCAACGCACCTGTGACTCTTTAGTTGCGGGTGTCCATGGGCGGCAGTAGTCACTTACCATCAGGTCTGTTCGTTTGCCCTATATCACCTAAAAAAGTGATTAACTGCTTTGACTTACCCATAATACAAACTATATACTATATGTAAATACGGTTAATATAACATCATTATAATTATAATTCAAATTGATATTTAATTATAATAATAATGATATTTCGTAATGATCAGCCCCTCATTTGGTTTTTTTCTGCCATTCCTCAAAGTGATTTTGATGAATTGATATTAAGCATGTCGAATCGCTGTGATTTCTTTATTCGTGTCAATGGTGGAAACACATTATATTTTCTTTTAGCTTTGCAACAAACATTTAATAAATCCTCATTTTTGCCCTTTTTGCCATTTAATTGACGTCATTAACTTAGGCTAATGTCAGACAATTTGCAAAAAATGCTATTTTTCTTAATTTTACAAAATATAGAGATAACTTGTTAACTTGAACATAGGAAATAAAGTAAGAAGCCTGGCAGTCTGGAAGACTAGATTTGTTAAATATTAATAAGATAATATTTTATAGTTGAAAATGTACTTGATCGCTAGACATTTTTATGTGTGTATGTGGAAATTAGTTCAGATAACAATAGGTAGGTATTTAAAATTGGAATCTTGTATTTAATGTGATGTTGGAGCCAGGATGATACATTTACGTTTGTTTTTCAAAACAATTCAAGCCAAACGGGTTTGAAGTGATACATATAATTTCAACATCCAACAAGTCTATTTATATTCCTTAAAAATAAAAGAAAGACGTCTTTTGGTGTTTGAAGTTGGACTGCGAGCTGAGTACAACGGAATGCGCGGCGGATTTGAGTGAGGCTGCAAGCTCCCGGAACATTCCTGCCGGCTTAGTGACACAACCGTTGGATTAGTACGAGATAAAGATTTTATCGGAGAGTCCCGGGTAATTACAGGCGGATGACGTGTGCGATGATTTGTGGAGCCCTTCCCTAAATACCGTTCAACGCACACGCAAACAGCAGTATTATTATGTCAAATTGTGTGTTTTATTGGTATTCATATCTTAAATTCCAAACGAATATATTATTATTTCTTAATTATAAACTATGTATACTATGTGGTAGATAAAAAAATTGTTGTATATCCTATGCGTTTTAATTAAGAAGATAACTGTCATACCTTACTTTACATTACCATACTTTACATTTAGAATTGTAAGATCACAGAGTAAATTTTTTTTGTACTTATATGTAATATCAAAATAGTTAATTGGTAAATAAAATAAAATATATTATTAATTTGAAAATTCAAACATAAAATATTTTCCTGAGATAAGTATAGGTTGTATTTGCTGTTTATATTTAATTTTAAAATGAAATTCGCAATTATTTTCTCTTTTTAATATTATTTTATATATAAAATGCTAATTCTAAATATACATCTTACGTTAGAAAAGTTTTATGACGAGGCATTTTAGGCATTTTAGAGTAAGGTGGGCATTATTGTAATCCTTGATAAGTATATAATTTAAAAGGTTTCTTTAATTTTTATTATAGGACATTAGCTGTGATTTATTGTTGCGAATAAAGACAGCGTTTAATTTAAGATTTAAGGAAATATAGCGGCGAATATTTTTACACTTAGTCCGAGTTTAACAAAGCTTAGAAAGGTAATTTATGAAGTAGGCGCAGGAGTAGTAGGCTAATGGAACATTTTGTTTTAATTTCGTCCTTAATTAATTGCTTCACAGCTTTTACTTGAGCGGGCGAAACCAATGTTAACGTATGATAGTTATCTGTTGGGTAATTGGCTCTATATATACATACATATAATTTAAAAGTCTTGGATTGTAGCTAAATATTTTTAAGGTATTTATTTATCCTGAAAACTGAGAGTAATATCTCACACCCGGTAGTGAAAATTTTGTATACAATATACAAAGAAAATGAAGTATGTGTGTGTGTCAGGATCGAAGCTATTGGCGTTCTAGCATATCTGCTTGCTCTGGACGCTAATAAGGATTCAAGTCAAGTAAGTATTCATTTTTCAGTATTTTGTATTCATTAACCAGCGCTGGCTGGCTGGCTGACTTGTTCGAACTGTTCTGTTCCGTTCTTTCCATCGCCTTCCCTTTTTATATTTTGCCATTTTTATTCCCAAAAGTGCCTAATTGACGGCAATAGGCTAGCCCCCTATTGTAAATAAATTTTAATTGACAAACCGCTGTTGTTTTATACATCTCTGCCTACCTCACCAGGGACAGGGCGTTAGCGTATGTTTAGAAATATAATAAAATTAGAACAATTAACTGTATGGGTTTATCAGCAAATACACCACCAGGAGTATTGTATTGTAAACACCATGTATTATTTCTTTAAGTAACATTTTAAAAGTGAATGTTTTCGGGCTCATAGTACGGGAGGCTGCATTGATTTCGGATGGTGAGTTTAGATAGAACTAATGTTTCACAACCAGGTCCACCACGTTTCTGACAGCTGACGTTCGTTTCCATTGCTAGCTATCTCTAGGCTCTACCTACTACACATAAAATCTCTCTATCTACTACACATGATTTTGTGACCTGTGAAAACACTAATCAGCATATGGTAGGCGTAAAGAGTGAAAAGAGCGCAAAAATAATAAAAATCATTATATTTGAGAGTAATTGAGTCTGTATAAAATCCAACGAAATCAACGAGATTGTTTAACTATTCGTTAAAATGTTGTATCGAAACCAGCAAGTGATCCTGTCCTAGTGGTGTCTCCAGTTAAAGAAAGAACACTTGGTTTCGTGACCCTGGCTTCTGTGAGCTACTGCAATCTCAGTCCCGTATCTTCTTCCCAGACTTGTGATATCAATTACCCCAAGTTCCTTTCCCTTTAAATTTTCCTATCACAAATCTCCCGTTCTTCCTTCTTTCCCGTTTTATAACGAGTACATTCCCAAAAAAAAATATGTCAGACAAGCAGTCTGCCGTAAAAATAAGGTTCTAAGGCAATAGGTATAAACTTTTGACTTATATTTATGTATGGCCATGAATAACTTTTTGAAGTGAAAACTTCTTTAGGCGCGGTGAGCATTTTTTGGGTGAAAAAAAATTATGGAACTCGCGTCTTCGTCACCGAACGCTTTCCATGAGCTATATGTATACTGTGTATATATGTGTACTTTTTGAGTGAACAAAAAGCGTGAAACTCGCGTCATCGTCACCGCAGGCTTCCCGTGAGCTATATGTATACTGTGTATAATCTTATAGCTCCACTATACAACTCATAAGTAACTTACTGTTCACTTCTATCAGCAGTCCCTAAAGACGGGCTGTATATTTTTTATGCGATTTTTAGGTTTCTTATTTGAATAGGGATACAAAGTAGGTAGGAAAGATCCTTTTCATTCAAAATTTCGGGTCGACTCACCTGAGAGACTCACTAATATAAATAGAAGTTCATTCAACGAACACATTTATAAAAGGTAATTAAATATATAAATAGTTACTTACTTAAAGTTGTATGTTGTATGTTCAATTCAATTTTGGTCCAGGTGTTCACCGTCCCGTAACTAATTAGTTTGTAAAAGTTTATGAATTCCTAACAAGAATCCAAGTTGCCCTGCCCGATTTACGCCCATCCGACCCCTGGAAACTTCCTTTGTTGTTTCACCGCAAAATCAATCAACATTTTAATTAATTAAGGCTTTCTTTCACTTCACTCAACCCTTTTGGAAATGTCGAGTAGTTCTTATAAATGGCCGACTTTATAAAGTGGTTTCAGTTTCATTCAATTCGTAATTATAGAATCATTTTAAATAATATATGCTCATTTGCTTTAAAAATAAAAGGAGACCATCGTATCCTAATAGGTGTAAATTAAAAAGAAAAAGAAAACGTTATTCAATAGATTTGAAAGGTTTGGTGACAGTAGAGGAAGGGAAGGAGAGAGGTATGTAAGGATAGAAGTATTTGGCGAGCTGCTGTCTCTGCCTACCCCGTTGGAGAAAGGTGTGAGTTACTGAATGTATGTAATACATTTGTTATTACTTATTTCAGTATAGTCTTATTCTTGGAGGTGGCCTTTAATTCTAAGTCTAAATTAATCGTAAGTTATAAGGCTAACTCTTTTAAGCTGTTTTTAAGACCAGTGTTAAAATACTTAATAAATACGTCCCAAGTGCCAATTGGCAAATAGTACGTACGTTAATAATAATTCATAATTTATTCATACATGACAAACATGTACGAAATAAGCACTTATTACGTAGGTTATACAAAATGTATATGGTTCAAGTCACATTGTGAATATTACGTGAAATTGTATAGCCTGCAGCAAGCAATCGAAAAATCATACAAACCTGTTATTGATAAAACATGAAATTAACACTTTTGAACAAACAAGCTCAATTTGAAAAAGTCGGGCAAGTCATATTAATCCTTTTCAATTCTTTAATAAATGTTACAGTATGAATAAACCACATGATAATTACTAAGTAAACAGATCATCGTGACCCATGTTCCTCAACGGGACAGTTTCCAAAATTGTTCTCCGGACCCTGTATTCCCTTACGGTATTAAGTACCGACAGTTATGTTGTAGTGTATTAGTGAAGCGGTACGTAGTGTTGACATGCCGACGTTTGTGTTGATAAATTAGCGCCATAAATTGAGCAGAGATGATACAGTGATAATGTCTATGGTGGAATTCAACCTCTGTAGATTTTGTTGCTGCCTTGTTTACTTTAATCGTTGAGAGAGAATTCTTAGGCTTGGGTTGTTTATATTCGTATTTACAAACATGTTTTTATGCTGTCTATAATTGTTAAAATCTTGAAGAATTATAAACACTTATACTAAGTATTTTTAAAAGCATATATTACTATACCTATATATTGTTATTCGTGTTACACCGATGGTTGCCACTTACTCCTATTATTATACTCTACTCCTATTATTACTAATTATATATATTATTATATATATATTATTAATTATTAATTTTATGTATATGGTGTTCAATAAACAATATTGCAATTTAATATTTGCCTGTTGGTCTAGTGGTTAGTGATCGTGTCTTCTAAACCGGAGGTCGGGGTTCGATTCCCAACCATTACAAATACTGAGTGATGAGTATTGTTATTTGTTATGTGTTTGGGTGTAATTTGTCTATCAAAATGCATGTATTTCGAAATATTTAAGTATGTATATCAGCAGTCTAGTTACCATATATATATATATATATAAACCATATATATATAATGTATAAACTTTGCTTTGTTTAAGATCAGACGGCCGTATGTGAGACGTGTGAAAGTATTATATTATATTATTACTATTATTATTACGTAATCTATCTGAAATAGGCATTTTCTAACAAGGGGACGACACCACCACACCACAATTAATGCTGTAAAAAAGTGTTGTATGTATTACATCTTAGTAATATTAACTAGTGTTAAATTCTATTGCATCTTATTTTACTACTATAATTTATACGAGTATATATATATTTGTGTGGTGGTGTAGAATGGCACGTAGACTACATTTTATTCCGGAAAACATACATGTAAAAATGTTTATGCGCTCGAAGGCCTGTCAACCATTTAGTATTTATTATATATATGGTTTTAAGACGCCTTTGATTAGATGTCTTTTGCTATGTAATTTTTATAATGTTTAACGCAACACCTATGTATAAGGTACATATAGAATGAAGAATTTGCGATAATTAATATCAAAATTAAAAAAAAACTGGCTCAGACGTTTAGCTGTGAAAAGATAACATACAGAGTTCTAATGCATTTATTATATTGAAATATATAATGAAATATAAAAGACACAATAATCCGTTTTAGTATAAAATGGATCAATATTGTTTATATATAATATAGGTTGACAGACGAACAGACGAATCACGTGATGGTAAGTGACAAGGACAAGTGCACTTAGGACGCTGGCGTCCTAAGTGCACTGCCGTCTTTCAGATTGATGAGGGATAGGGGCATGCGGTGAGGGGAAAGAAGGGAGGGGGAGCGAGGAGACAGGAATGAAGAGAGGGGGGGTGAGGGGAGAGGAAAGAGAAGAGGGGAACTTGTGAATCTGGAAACCTATCTAGCCACCACCCCCCTATATCTAACCACCCTAGCAATTCTACTCATTTTTTTTCTTTGTTTAAAAAGACTCTAGGATTGGGAATGATTCCTGTGTCACTTCACAGAAATACAAACAAAATACACAAATAAATCTCAGAATAGGGACAAGTATTTGTGGATCACAAAATGTTCTGTCCCTGTGGGAATGGAACCTTCAACCTCAGTGTAAACGCCGTTAACTCCATAATTAAATCGATTTCTTAACTTACGTATTTATATTGTAATATATGGATATATATGTAATCAACAATAAGACACCATTACACATTTCCGAATGCATAAAATAGTCTCTTCTCTATCTCACATCCCCGCTTCCGTTTTCCCTTGTTCGCTAAAAACTTATCAACGCGCACGCTCGAGTTCCGCCAACCGCTGCATAAAAAGTATCAAAAAGTGCAAGTGAAACCGCGAAACAGACAATAAATAACACGCGAGTGTCCCCTATATTCCTATTCCTATCAAAAAACGTCTTGTGAAAAAGGTGATTTGAAGCCACGTGTGCCCAGCCTACATACTGCTGCGACGACCTTCTCGCCCCTTTAAACACTCAAGTAAGTCACCTCCACTCAGCTCATCAGTCAGGATCATTAACCACTTAATCAGCAGGCCAGCCAAATCTAGACTTGATTTTACATTAGCATACATAGCATTCTTGTCAATTTTGTGGTCTGACGGAGATAAATTGTTGTATAATGATTACACATTGGGACAAGGCTTGATTACTATAAAACGCGTTAAAATAATAAAATTGAAACGTGTATTTGGAGGTTGCTTGATTGTTACTATATACTCGTAGGTAGGTATGTGAATGAAAGATTGAAATAAACATTCTACACGAAAATACAGTTGAGTTTTAGGGTTCGGACTTCCCGGCACTAGTTAGTTCGCGTAAAAGAAATGCAGCAAGACATGCTTCAGCTATCGCTTTTACTCCCAAATCCATCTTTGTAAGCAATATCCCTTTCCATTACTTTCTATCTTCCCTTTCTTGTCAATATACCCCAAATTTTCACCATCTAATCCCAAAACTGCCCGGCTGCCGAAATACGTTTGGCCTCTATTATAAAAAAATTAACTGAATTATGATCTTTCTAAATGTGGGCGTTGATTACGCTTCTGCCTACCCCTTCGGGGATAAAGGCGTGAGTTTGTGTATGTGTGTGTATGCAAAAAAGTTTATGTTAGAATCACGAATACGAAATAATTGCAACTTTATACAACCGTGAAATTGTAGATCGTGAAGAATGTACAAATAACAAAAGATTCTCGTCTTGATGAGTGCAATCACCTCGAATTCGCTATAAATGTTTAATTTGCACAACTAGGAAATTGTTTGAGACAAAGATATTCCTATTTAGTGTTGCATGATGGGATAATTAGTTACCTTAAAGATAAATTTCAGTTTTGATTTTATAGGGGAACAAGATTACTGGCGTCATTTATGCCAAATGGCGTTCCTCACAGTTTCAGATACGTTCACGGTTCATATTTACTGAGATTAGCGTGTTAAAAATATAAAACCTCTACCTCTTTATAATAAGTAAAGATGTCATTATCTGTTAGTGGTTTGTTTAACCCTTATTTCAGATATGTTGTATATCTGAAGTGCCGAGTAGAATAAGGCCCTTCATCTCTTCTCGGTGGTGTAGTAAAAGGCGATAAAGGGTTCGCGCTGTAATCTATCAGACAGTGTGTACATATACACTATATGCAGCCATGCAGTGCCCGGTTGACGGCCATAGGCTTGCACACTATTACGTTGTTCGGACCAAATTCTAATTGTAAAAAAAAAAAAATATTCTTGAGTTTTTCTTCTTTGTCTAGTTTTCTACACTCGTACAACTCCGCACTTGATGATTAATTATGTTTGTGTGTATTATTATGGTATTATGACCTGGAGCAATTGCAGTTAAAACTTACGTCGCCGCGTGGTTCAACTCAGATGCATTTAGAGGTTTGTTTTTAGCGGTACCATTTTTTACAGAACCCACATAGCTCCGATATCCACAAAACGTAGATCTAAGTCGATCTAAGAAGTAACGGCTGTCTATCTGTGGAATGAATTGCCACTGGTCATCAGACGTCTGATTCTGTCCGTCTGAAAACATTATATTGTGGAAGAGATAGCTAATTGCGATAAGGCCGCCAATTCTACATATCATTAGTTACTTAGTATTTATAAGTCATTAATTGTACTATAAAGTATTCATATATCTATCTAAACTACAAGATTAGGGGTTATTGCAAAAGGGCAAGGGTATGGATTCTCTAACAACATGGTCAACATTAGTGTTAACCTTGGCGTTCCATATGTCGATAGGTTACGGTAAATGCTTATTATGTTGAGTGAGCAGGGCGGCAGCTCGGGACCCTTTCCTTCCGATTGTTAAAGTGAAAGTACCTGCACTCGGTCGCCAGGAGGGAATTGATCCCCACCTGTCACCACTGCGACTGTAGTGAGCACTCGGCCCATCATACGCTCGCTGATTGCCCCCGCTTGGGCGACGCAGCGTGATCACTGCAGTAATTGGATGGCAATGGCCGGCAATGACAGAAATTTTACCGCGCAACCTTCTGTGAGGAGGTTATCTCGCAGAAGGCGGCGGCGGAGGGGGCTCGGGAGGACGATCTCTACTCGGGCCCAATGCCCCGACGAACTGGGTGAGTTGGACGCGCTTACCAGCGCCTCATGCCGCCCTGAGTGTGATCACGGGTGGTCGGGACGGGTTTTCCACTCCACCCGCTTTAGTTGTCAACCGCGAAGCAACAGGAGGAGTCCGAAAGTCATATTAAAGCTGTTCCCGGATTCCTCCTATTTGAGGCGCAGTATGGCACACCGGTTCGATACCGACACAACGTTCTACCGAAAACCCCGGGTTTCGGGTTATTATTAAAAAGTTAATTTCTATTTCTCTAAAATATCAAAAAGGCTAGCGTGGCAACACTTGTCTCATTCATTAAAGCTGTAGATGAATAAATCGGTATCGTTTACACTATATTGAATTCGATTAAAATTCTTTTAGTTGTCAAAAACTCTAGCGTATAGTTTTGAATGATTAATTGTGCGGAAAGCGTAGAGTATACGAATTGTGGTGCCGAATACACAAGTCAGGTAACATTGGGAAGAGCTTATTATCATTATACGATCGATGTGAGCTCATCAGACCCGTCGATGTAGGTAAACGATGACGTGGCGCGTTTGACGTAATACACGAACATATACCGCACACTTTTGCACGAAGCCATTTATTTTGAATTGTAAATCATTTGCAAAGCTATAAAAGGAGTTTCTAAAGTGAGGGAACAGCGTTGAAAGATATTATACTCAGTCTACTTTCGAAATTCTAGTCGTTATGGTTATAGCTAGTAAGTACGCAAGTCTTGGCCTTAGTGCCTGAACCTCGCAGACTAGAATATGTTGTTGTGAGACTGGTAAGGTGTTCATTTCAATTAATTTATTCAATAACAATAAAATTGTATTTGAATTTTTTACACCAAACAAAATTGGTACTATTATTTACTTCACATTTCTAATCATTCAATATATTTGGTAATTATAATTGTTTATAAATATGTGAACAAATTTATGTACAATAAATTATATAAAGAAAGATAAAAACTATGTCAAAAAACACAAAACACTATATATTGTACTTAATATGTCATTCCGTGAATAAGTAAGTAGACTAACTATGGACTAGTCACAGGTAATGAGATCACAAACGGAATAAAAGATAACAGTTTTAATAGAATAAAATAATAAATATTTGGTAGATTCAATGATTTACAATTTCTCATTTATATTGTAGCAGCATTTGTCCAACAAGATCTCGTTTGGAAACCTGCTGTATTTTTAGTTAAAAAATTTAAACCGTGGTATTACATATCGACTTCGAATTAAGAGGCTTCATTCAGAATTTGTTACAACGGAATTCCAACAAAGAAATTAAGGACTAATTTGAATACTTATTATAGCTCTTCAGAAATAGATTTAGTGCTATTTTAGAATAGGTAAAGTTTTGGTTGGAAAAGATTTGTGGCAACTGAATAAGCACCACAATAGACAAGTCCAAGTCCTAAATAGTCAAAGTCCAAAAAACCAAATCTGTGCCTTCGAGGGGTTCGATTCCCTTACGGAACAAGAATTTGTGTGATCAACAATTAGTTGTTCCGGCTATAGGTGTTATTTGTGTCCGTTGTAAGAGAGAGAGAGAGAGAGGTGGTTGTTTGTGAAGTCCCCCGCGATACAGAAACTATTCCTAATGCGGGGAATGTCTTTTAAAAAATAAAAACATAAAATATTTAATTACACTTTTTATAATTGAATGTAACGTATTTTTAGGTTAAACTCATATAAAAAAAAATCTTTAAAGACTAGATAGCTGTAAAAAAAGCAAAACTTTTGTGTCTAATCACCAGAAACTTATTGATACCCCCCACATATTTTGTATAGATAAATACGCCGTGTGATTTTTACACGTATTGAGGGGCGTGTAACTCGTATACCGGAGTGATCCAAAGCGTGTTTTGTTTTTTTAACTGTTGAGATTTTTCACGCTATCACCAGCCATTGTGCACGGTTCTTTATTGTTTATTTTTTGTCTGTTGCCGTGAGGCCGTATGCCGTGTGGCCGGTGCTAATCGTTTCGACTTGTGAAGACAAGTCCGGACATGCGTCTGGCAATGTTTGGATTGAAATATACATATATAAAATATAAACAATAAATATATTTTATTGCGTAGTTGAATAGGAGGTATTACATGGAGGTTATGAGTTCAGAAGTTTTTAATAATTTAGATATGTATATATCACATATCATTGTAGATTCTGAAATATAGTACAACTGAAAAAAAAAAACGATGGAATATAGCGCATAGATTTTTTGGTTGTAAGGCTTTTAAAATTTTAAACATCAACCTCTTTGGACTTGACTATATATAGTTAATTACCAAAGACAGTTTTAGTTAATTTAAAACTTGAGTTGATTACAATTTAATTTAAAAAGAAAAGATATGGTCAATTATAATATATAATATCTCCCAAAGCATAGTTATAATTCTGCTCTTTTAAACCTAAGCCCTAAAATACCTCAGACAAAAATTGAGTCAAGTACCCTCAAGAACTCATTCACAAATACACATAATATACATTCAAGAATGCGCTTGCGCAGGAACCATCGCATACAAAAGACATAAACGCACTCTCTTAAGGCCTCCCGTTTTGCGCCAAGAACCATAAACCTGCCTAAAGAATTGATATAATTTCCTGTTCTTTATTATTTGTAACATAAAAACCCCCGCCAAAGCCACCAAGCCTGCCGGTGACTGTACATTGTAAACGATAAATACAATAAAATTAAGAATCTGGCGCCTTCCCATAACAAAAAGGTTTTTTTTTTAAAGCGAAATATTTGTCAATAATAAATGAGACGTCCCTTTTATTGTCACTAACATCGATACCGGTGTTTAGTGTAGTCTATGACTATGGGAATATATGGGTTAGGAGCTGGTTCAATTGCAAGCGGTCAGCGGAAAGGTGAGTCATAAATGTTGAAAATATCTCGTCAAAAGAAAACCTTTCTAGTATTTCTTTCATCTAATAGCTCCATGTTACTTTTCGTCATTTCATATAGAGGGGAAAAAAAGTAGTTACCTACATGGCAGGACCATTTTAGCAGGAGGAGCTTATTAAAGGGGCGGTAGCGTAATGGTTAAGGCGCCCGACTTGCGATCAAGTGGTTGAGGGTTTGAATCCCACCCAGTGCACTACCGTCGTGAACCTAGTCTAAATACAAGCATTTAGCTTAGTTGGAGGGGTTAACGAGAATTCTAGTTATGTGTGATCAACGTTACTAGTATTCCTTAAAAAAAAATTGCTGATCTCAATGAACTGAACCATCATGTTAAACATCTTTGTACACTTATGATCCACATTTTGAATTTGAAAAAGTATGAAGTTTGAAGACGTTCCGAGCCCTGAGACTTCACTAAAGTCTTAAGACTTGAATCAGATATTCTTCAAAACAATTTGATACTTTAATAATTCCAATTGCTTTACACGACTCAAAGTTGAAAGGCTTACTAGTTACCATTGAACTCATAGGAACTCTTCCTACATCCACCTCCTGGCTTCATCATTACACCATCGTTATTAAGCCCAAGGACAGGAAAGGTAACATAATATAAGTTATTGTATCTCTTTTTGAAACTTATTCTAATCGATTTAAAAATAAAAGAGGAACAAACACTCCATAAAAAAGGATTATATCATGCCAAGCAAATGGATTGACGACCTGAGAAGGTAGCTAGAATAGACTGGATGCGAAAAGCGGTTGACCGGGTGCTATGGCACACGTCGAGAGGCCTATATATGTATATATATAACTGACTATGATTCTGTCATGGTTATTCATTGAGAATCTCAAGGAAATAACTGTAACACATCTATACGTATATATAACACGAGGAAACAAAAAACAATGATTTTATATAATACTGAACCTATCATAAACAAATATAAACCGTTGTAAGCTTATGACATAACGCGTCGTCGGTGGGAGCCCGAACAATAGTCGTCAGGCGGGCGGCTATTTTACCACGGCGCTCAATGAACGCCCTACCTGGATTAAATCGGTGATAAATTAAAAATATGACATTTGAACGGCATTCATCATCTCAATGGGTCATTTCGACCCGACGCTATTGTCTAATAAGTAAAAAGTCCACGTTTCGTATGCATCTAGTGTTGCGTTGTTGGCATTAAAATGGTTCGTTTTGTGTAACTATTTATGTTTCTGCAACTTGGAAACTGTATTGTTACTAACATGTGTTTCATATTATTCGTTTGCAGTCAGCAACAGAAGCTCAATTATATCTGTCTCTTTTCGTTTTGCTGTCAAACTACTCTTAAATTAATTTTAGTTCAATATCTTTTCCATACGTAAGTAGCAGTGATCAGTCATGATGTTGGGTACCCACTCAAATTATTTACATATAGCGAGGGTGTGTCTATGCGTGTATATGTATGTGTGTATTATTTTCACTGTATTTGTTTAGACACCTTAACCTAAGATGTTATATAGTTTTTTGGTATTTATATGTATTTTTCTTAAAACATTGAATAGATGTCTCGCAAGTTACGTTCTAGGTGTAATACTTGCAGGTGAGCAAGACTCTAAAAGCTACATTGTTTTCAGTTGAAACAGACAAAACAAATAATTGTAATTGTAATCAAGAGTCATTGTGAATAGCTGTCCTTCATAGGTTTCCTTTCTTGTTGTTTCATCATCGTCATAGCTAAATCTGCAGATTCTTTGTCTGCAATGTCTGCACATTCGTATATTTTGTCATTTATCCATAATATTGTTCCACACAATGCTAATATGTATATAAAAGGCTTTAATTGTTAACGTTAGTCGGTATTCAGACCACGTCCGCCTCATTATACTCGTCAAATTCGAGAACATTAGGCGGCCAAGGAATGCAGATCTCTGATAAACTATTCACATTGATGTCATTATGGCTCCTACACGTTTAATGGTCACGTGGCTTATCGGCAGTAATTGACACGGTTCACCTGTCAGCGGCATGATAGCGGTGTACCATGTACACTACTGTATTTTCCGTCTATTGCCACTTATGTATACTTAAGTAAGAGGCAATGGACATAATGTACATGTCTGTAGTGGCCTTAATATCGAATATATTGTTTATAGTCCAGTGTGTCTTGTTACTCTTGGAGAAGTTTGCTAAATAAATAAACAATTAAAACAGAATGTGATTTCAAATAAATTCATTAAACTCTTCATGAAAGTGCTACAACGACAATACAATTTAGTTGCCGTGGTAATAATTATAAATGTAACCTAAAAATACAATAATTATTTCTTCACCTGGGCTCAGTGACTCCCGATAACTATCAGACGAGATCAATCACTTGGATGGTTTAAATGACTGCTGATAGAGTACTATCTTTCTAATTTATAATACAGTACTATTGCTAACTGTAGAGTAGTACTATAGGTGACTAGATTTAACTCTTTGCTTGTTATACATAACTATCATTGTATGATAATATAGATGTATATACATATATAATATGTATATGTATATTATTATATATTCGTGTATATTATTCATGTATACTTATAGTGATATAACTTCGTATGTTTAAATATACAAGTGCATTGATTCTTTGATCTATTTGTACCCGAACCACCCATAGCAATCATTACATTCCTGTCCATCCAAAGGTCGACTGAAAGATATTGCAGATTACTGGTAAGGGTACCCATATTGCATTTTATGTACCTAAAATATTTTTGTCTCTCTACTTTTGTTTGGTTTTGTACAATATTTACTTTAGAAATATGACACGGCCTAACTCTAACTAGCTTTTAACATAAGTTAAAATGCTTAGAAGTTTATATTTCTGTCATTTAAATATAATCATTATAGCCCATGTTATTTAGATAATATTATTATTTATCAATTGTTTCACCACATATGTATGTCCGATATTTGATCAAGTATTCGATAAAAATTTAATACGTTTTATAATCATAGACATATGTAAATACACGAAGACTTTCGTCAAATATTTGATCAAATATTTATACAATTCCCGGTGCATTTTTATCATTTGAATAGCTCTATGTTGATGAGTGAATGAAAGAGTCATAGATTGTTATCGCTCACGTTGACTGTACAAATAAAGTGAGTTTTTAAGAATGGCTCGTGGTAGAAAGAAGTTGAATGAAAGTTTTCTTTGCAACATTTATTTTATAATTAATTTGATAGTAATATCTTAAGGAATGATATAATATTATATAATAGTTGCAATCTGCTTATTGGTACAGCTCAAGCTATTGCTTATTCTTTCTAATCCATATGTATACGAGTACTCCCGCATATATGAGTACTTCAAAGCTTATACCTTTTAACAGTGGTAGAGCCGTGCTTAGGCAAAAATGGGCCGGCTCGACCGGTGCTATACCACGGCCTCACAGAAAACCGGTTGTGAAGGTGAAAGAAGTGAGGTTGCCGGAGGCCCAACTCCTCCACCCCTCTTTCCTCTCCCCTCATCCTCCTTTCCTCTTTGCTCCTCTCTTCTTCCCCTCCCCGCATCTTTCATCCCTCAGCACGCTCAAAGGCGGGCAGCGCACTTAGGACTCTTGAGTTGCAGGTGTCGATGGCTGACGGTTGTCACTTACTATGAGTTGACTCGTCTGTGCGTCTGTCTCCCTATAGTAGTAGTATAAAAAAAGTCTATCCTCTAATTACCTGAGTGGGATCTAATTATAATGTGTAAATATAGGTGTTTCCTATGTATTCCTCTGACTATCCATTTGGTAATTGTGACTTGGGTTTTTGGAAAGGGATTCACAGTCTGGATGGGTCGTGAAGTCCACTGCACCGCACGAAGTACTGCCTACTATAGAAATCTTTTAGAATAAAATAAATTAATTGTATTCAAAGTAATTTTATCCCGGGTCTTTTAAGCGAGGCATGAAAAAGCATTTCACCAGGTCGCCATAGTACACCCTTATCACAAGTGTATTGACTACACTTGCAATAAGGATGGTGACCACTACTCTTGAACTCCACTTATTGCTTTCCATCAGGCAGAGTAGAGTCATTATGGTAGGCCTATATATGTATATAAAAAGAAAAAAATATTTGTTATCTATTAATCATGAAGGAATTTGAGTAAACAAGATCATTATGATGATCATCATAAATAATCACGTCATCGTCATCACATTATGACTCTCCCTCCAGAAACTCTGATGGTTAATGTCTTAAATGTCGTACCCACAAATAACCCACACATTTTGGACCGTCTCTATGTATGGCCTTAACGTCTCTATGTATAGTCTTCACGAAGACTTATTCTATACATCATATATTGTAAGGCACCCATACAATAAAAATGAATTACTTGAATAAAAAAAAGGTGTCCAACGCTAACCAGTTATCATCTTTAGCTAAATTAATTATCAGCGCAGTTAATAAGTGTTCCTTACATTAGTAGCAGTGCTAATGTTTATTATTTACTATTGAGTGGTATCGTCGCGAGCCTGTCGGCTCATACTGTGGATGAGCGAGTTCTACCAGTCGCGTTCGATATCAGTGCGCGCGCACCCCGCCGCATAACTTCCACACACTCTATAGACACACAACACATACCAACCTCCATGCACACTCCTGTCTGCGAAACACCCACAAAAAATGCAAATAATCATTTTTTACAATTCCTTACAATGTTTTATAGCGTTATAAAAAAAGCACCGACAATCAAAGTTGTATCTGATTCGTACCGAGCAATAAACTTTACGATTTGCGACGCTTCGAACGATATTCTTGAATTAGCAAGTTTTTACGAATTTTATACGCCTATTACGTCATACTGATAATCGTCCGAATCGCTAAAATAATTCCAGTTTTGGAAAGCTCTTGGAAGAATATTATTTCAGTTCATAATTTAAAAGTTGTGCAGTGTGCGGCGTGGGCCGCGCGTCAGTCTGGGTAGGCGCTCCGATGAGGGTGCACGCGTATTTCTCGCTGGTAACGTCAACGAACGCGCGCTCGCGAGTGTATTGTATAAAAACTAACGCGTTTCTTTGATAACTTTGTATTTAATACTTGTGTACTGTGAACATGAGGTGTTTTGTGGTGATTTTGAGCTTGGTAGCGTGTGCGAGGGTGGTGATTGCAGCGGCCGGCGTCTCGTGCGCTCTTGCCGAGGAGTTCTTCGTGCGCCATAACGTATCAGCTGATGACAGTGGCGAACCAGGTTTGGATATAAATAAACTAAGGTTGAAAAGTTAATTATCTTGCGCTCGCCTCTGAGAAAATTTTGCACATGGAAAGCTCAGAGTTCGCAAAGTTTTCTTCGAAAATAATGAGAACAGTAAAAAGAAAATGAAACTTGAATGATTGGGTCAAGTAACTTTTAGATAAATTTTGCTTTATAATTTTCTTAGTAACGTTGATGTATAGTAACGTTGATGTATAGTAACGTTTTTTACGATAATTTTTAAGAAATATACTTGACAGAGAGATAATTTCTTGCTCTACAAACGGATTTTTCTTTATCTAATTCACCAAATACAAATTTGTGTGAATATAGTATGCTTACCAATAATATTCCATAATTTTTTAACACAACCATTTCTTAATATTTTTATTTATTCTTGATATTAACACCAATCATTTAATCCCTACATCTCTGTTAACCATTTAATCCTAAAGGTTACTGGCTTAGGTATAACTTCGTCATATATTAGTAAGACACGCATTGTCCCGGATGTCAAATACTCCACCATACACTGTAAATGACTCTGTCCATATCTCGACGATTATCATATGATAAGTAGTAGTACTACTTGGTTATTCTGTCTTTATTAACTAACGCTGATATATATATATATGTACAAAATCAACAAAAAACATGCAATGTAGCTCACTTGCACTAATTTAACTTTATATTAGTTCTAATGTTGCATACACGGGCCGCGTGACAAATTATTACGGAGCTGGTCTTATGACATTATTTGATCATAGAACCTAATTAATTACATAACATGACCCTCTATTGTTAGGGCAAGTTAAATTCGTCAATAAATATATATATATAAATATAATAGCTATGTAAATACAAAATCATAACTATCATTTCTATTTGAACATTCCCGTTCCGTTTCCCGGCTGACTGTAATTACATACTTTTTTAACTTGTGGTTTTACTCATATGTATGTGTATTTCCTGAGTCTGAAAAGAGACCTTTCTCGAGAAGTAACAAGTCCAACCGTGACGTGACCACAAAACTGTGTGTAAAACAGTACATAATTAAATAGTGAAAGGTTTCATAACATCTTTATCGATACCATAGATGACACTACTTTGGATCAAACGTGTTAAGTACTGAAAATGTTGTATATGTTACGTAAATTCTCATTTGATTTAGCACATTTAATGTTTTTTTACCAATACGTTATATACATGTCGCACTATCTTCTCCCTCTTAATGCGCCTTGACCAGGTATATCTGCAGGCAGCTCTGAATATCGCGCTCTGCCTTGCGAAGAAAACAGCTCTACAGCCACGACTGAATTCTCCAATATCTTCTAATTTTATTATTGTCAGTTCATACATTATTGCTAATCAGTATCAAGTTATGTACAATTATCAATGTTAATTTACCTTTATACTACTTCGAAAGACTCTACTTTTTACTTAAAGTCTGGCGTTATGATCGCTTGTAAAATATAAATTTACTTAACATAGTTGTTATGTCAAGTAAATTTTCTGAGCAATATAATTAACATGTTATTGAATCATGCAACAGGTATACAATTATATAACTGTTATGATAGAGACATAAAGTGTTAATTTTGCTTAATTGTGCGGCCATTTTCTTCGTATTCTATAATAATACTCTATCTAGAATTTTGTCTTATGCTAACATTTGCCTAAACCTATTAAACATTTTTTTTTTTCGTGTGGAAACCCCTACGGGTCATCACCTCACCGGAGCTTACGGAGAGGTGGTATGTCGGACTCGAACCGACTAAAACCACACGGTGTTCCGTCACAAATAGTCTATTGCAAGGGACCCGGGAATACCCTAACAAGGAAGCCTCCGGGAACCCCTGCAGACCTTGGTCACCTCAACAGGTGGCCACACTGTGTAGGGGGGCCTGGCCCCCTCTTCAGTTTAGAGAGGCGCGCGCAGAACACGTCACGCCACCATCTCAGACCCGCTTCTGTTAAGGTAACGGACAGCTCCCCCGTTACCCCCGAGCCAGCGCTCATGGAGGCCGGAGATCGTTCGGCGCCTGGTGCGTCTTCTGCGGGACGAGAGAGTTATCGTACTCGTACTCTCTCGTACCCTTTCCGCCGCTTCTTTAGCCGAAATCACCTCCTCGCAAAATGAAAGAACCATGGTCTCAAGCGAGAGGCTACCCACACCGATAGCTGCCACCAGATCGGCACGCTGCTGCACCCACGCAGAGCACTCCGTCAGAGTGTGGGGTGCGGTATCCTCGCAGCAGCCCCCGCAGTGGTGGCACACAGGCGTTGGCTCCCGGCCTATACGGCACAGGTACTTCCCAAAGCAGCCGTGGCCGGTCAGTACCTGCGTTAGCCGGTAGGAGAGGCTCTCCCGTGTTTCCTCTCCAGCCAATTCTCCAAGATACCGCCATAATTGTGGCGTGCCCTAAACCTATTAAACATGAAATCAGACTTTTAAATGTTCTTATTTAAATACGTAGAGATTAGATAGACATTATATTATTAAATTGAAATAGTAATTAACTTTATAACGTTTATCATATTAACCATTATTGTTAAATAAAAAAATACAAATGTGCACGGTTTTCTAATGAAGGTGATATAAAAATTTGTTGATTTGTCCACACACTTAATAATTTATTAAAAAAAGTAAATAATGCGTCTCTTTAATTTCTTTCAGCATTAAGTTAAATAGTAAAAAACATCAATTTTAAAAACTTATTCGTCTTTTCAAATGGATATTACAATGGAACCACCGCAGAAGCATACTGTTTTGAATAAAAATATCCATAGTTTGGAAAATCGTTCGACGATTGGCGGAGATATGCATAAACATACATGAAAATAATCTATGAACCTTCTCTTTTTTTGAAGTCGGTTAAAAATGAACTTCATTGGAAGCTTATAGTCAAGGTGTATTAAAAATGAATGTTCATTAATGTACATCTGTATCGAGATCAAACTAGAAACCGTTATACAATTGAAAAGGTACTTGCATTATGCCAATAGTTCAATAGAAAATATGTTATTAATGAATATAATTTGTAAGTAGTGTTTTTTACTTTGTGCAGTCCAAATTTGGACAGCGAATTAATTATTGATGAATAATGGTGTTGTTTAATTAATAAAAATATGAGTAATTAATAAACGTTAAAATATAATGCCATATTCACGCCCTTTTCAAAAGAAGACAGAGTCGTCTTTAATGCTCACTTTTTACTAGACATAAATTAGTTACGTAAATACTCTTATCCGCCTTTTACGATACCAGCGGGAAGAAATAGGCCTTATTAACATATTTTTACTAAGCTTTATATGGACTACTGAGTCTAGTTTAACCTTCAGAGATACTACCAGTAGCCATACTGCCAACACAGCAATAAATTAACATGTACAAGTGGTTACGTGTCGTTACATGTCATCTGTGGTGCAATTGAGAGGGTGTTGAATAGCATAGCACGCGCCGCTCATCTCCAATGTCCGTCTCGCTCACAGCTGGTTGGATTCATCGAGTACAATGTAAAGGACGTATATACTGGATGCCCAAATTCCCCTTCACCTCTTTCCTCTCCTCTAAACCCCCTCTAAACCCCCTCTTACCCTCAAAGGTGGGCACCGCTCTTTCAACGCTTGAGTTGAAGGTGTCCGTGAGGGGTTGTTGTCACTTTCCATCACCGTCTGCTCGTTTGACCCTTTGTGTCATTAAAGGACACAAAAGGAACAAAGCTTTTTTTTGCATGTATCGATATCTATCGAATGATAAGTGAATGCTTTGCATACCTGAGATCATTACGCTGTGTCGTGTCATTGATATATAGAGAAGAGAAGTAATGATCTTAACTTTGATGGCTGTAATTTAAACTTTACTGAATTAGCCGATTACCCAAATACCGAAAACTGTGTACACATATAATCAATATCGCCATCATTCTATTAGTAGAACATCCGTTTCTGAACAGGACTTCTTCAATGACTTACAAAAAGACCGGTTGACTGGCCTGAGTGTGGGTTTCGATAGTTTCTTTGCAGATTCTTCCACTCACAGATAATATATCTAAACATGAGATGGGCCTTGTACACATATCTTACATACATAAAATTAAGAAAATTCTTCTATTTTTGACACGAAGTCAGACTTTAAACTTAGATCTAGATACTTAACCTCAGCAACAAAGTCGATGGTGCCATATTTACTTCTGATAACATAGACACTTTGCACTGTAAATATTCCTATATTGATAATAATGATGATGTCTCGTCTTATTCCTTAGCCGATGTATCCGTAGACTGATTATATAAACAAAAAAAAACTTTTTCGTCTTTCACATGTCGGATTAATGTCTATGGTAATGTAATATCTATCTTGATAAATACGTTTTTTGTTACCATGTTAATTAACAACTTACGTTAAAGTTGAGCGGGTTACCAATTTAATTTAAAAGACACTTGTTATTGCATAGAATATATAAGAATTATAAACGTTACCTATTCATATTATTAAAAAGTTGTCTAGGTAAATAAATGTTATCATGAACATGTAAATATAACTTATCATTCAAATTATTATCTAACGTAACAGTGAATTTATGAGCTTTTAGCACGATAACTACAGAAACAAATTTTAGTGCAATTAAAAATAAAAAGCATTTCGATACAAATAAAAAATAAATAATTAAATGTATTGCAATCAGTGGATAACTACCTACTACGGAGATAAGGTCGAGTTAAGAGAAGGTAATTTGTTTTTTTTTTGTTATTAAAAAAAATGAACAGTCACAAGCATTACTTGATTAGTACTTATAATTAACATTATCATCTTTTTGAATAGTTAGTCTCTACAGCCTTAGTAGGTGCATTAGTGCGTCAACTACATATTTTTGCAAAGAATATAAACAATCTGTTAATTTGTCGACACATAACCTATTACTTAGAAATCGTTGTAAATTGATACTCATTGTTCAAAACGTGCGTTTTATGTATAAGAAGTACCAACTAACAAAGAAAATGTATATGTTGTGTATTTAAAGTTGTATAATTAGGAGTCAGCTGTTTGCGATACGATACTCGACCCTGAACCTCGACCGGACCGTATGAATGGAACAATAACTCTTATTATAATCGCACAATATGTACCTTATTTTTGTGACATAATATCTACTGTCGCCGGTCGCTATGTACGATACAGTCCGAGGAGAAAAATTCTTTACATTATTAAGTAGCCGATCGAGTCCGTCAAAAGTAAAGCGAATTTACCTTTTTGTGGTTACGAATGGGATCACGCAACGATTTTTGAATATCGAACATATCGAGGACCGATTCATTGTATCGTAAAAGCTATTTAGGGGAAAGTCACGAAAAATTACGTGTCTGAGACGGAACCGCTAGCGGGGCAAACGCGAGGCAAGAGGGACGAGGAGCGGGGTGAATGGCGGCGGGTAGGCTTTGTTGCTCGTGCTGGCATTCCTTGCCTGGGAACCGGGAACGGGCGCTGTAGCCCCGCGCGCCGCACCTGCCATACCCCCCCCCCCCACTTGCATTCCTGCCCTCTCTCACTTTCATTGTTCCCTTCGGCGCGGGAGGTCGCCGCGCTGTGTACAAATAATAGAACCAGTCGTTTTAGTGGGGACGACTTGTTGGCTCACTCCAATAAACACGTTCGACCTGTCCATAAATGACATTTAGGGATACACTTGTTAATTTCTAGCGGCGTTGGTCCGCCGACCCCACTCGTATTAGTAACAGGCCGGTAATTTGAATTCACGGCTGGTAGTTTTCATTCTGTTAGCCAATTAATAAGAAACACTAATCATATGTTTGACAGTTAACGGTTAGCCCACGACGTTCGGTGCACCTGCGCGAGCGCATATCTTAATGAAATCATCCCTAATAACAACAATAGAGATGGCCATTATTATTGTAATTTATCAGAAAGGTCCGAGACGTTAGTCATCGACGTGTTGCGCCGAATTTTGATTCATTTCGGATGCTCGGAATGCCATTGTGATCACCGCCATTACCTGAACGCAGGTAATACTACACTACAGACTCACTTTTGTTTATACGTTTTGACAAACTTTTGTAAGTTAAAAAGTGTTATTATCAACAAGGGTGGCAACTTCTATTGTCTAGTTTATCTGTGTAACGCTTTTTTTTTTGTTTTTAAGGACTCTTCTGAAGCGAAGGTATCCATGTAATAATGTCTATTGAGGGGAACGAATTAGACATGTTAAAGAAGGTTGAATTATAACGGAAGTTACCTCTAAAAGGCATTTATATTAAGCGTTTCCTGTAAAGGGAAGTCTTATTGTAATTCCTGAACCGCGTTATATTTGGGTTGTATTACGTTAATGTGTTTTTATATTTACAGCTGTAATTTAAAAGTTGCCTTGTTAATGGCGTGATTACGAGCAATTAATGCTGTAAACGTTTTTTTTGGAAGTTAAAGTATATATATATATATATATATATATATATATATATATATATATATATATATATGTATAGCACAGTAATTTTATAATTTGAATAGTCAGTCAGTGCAATTGTTAACAGAACATAGAACTCTCAACTAGATAAAATATAAATAATTAACACGACAAAGAAGTAAGTCGTTGTATTCAATATTATGTAAATTGGGACTTAATCGCCTTTGGATTATGTGACGTTTCTACTAAATTGCACCGCATTGCAACTTGATCTTGATCTTGATAATAAAACAACTAGTCTGGACAGCGTCTCTCTCTCCTCTTGATGAGACGGGAGTTAAATAACCAAAACTACTGCAACAATTCGGGTAATTCTTTCGCTATCCAAATGTATATATAATTATTTTAGTTTTAGAATTTTTTGGTATCTGATAAAGAACTTTGGGTATAGATAAGAACCGCTTAAATAAAGGCATAATATACATATGTATATACATATATCTATGTTTTGTTCACAATAAATTTCGTTCAAGTCGGTTAGTTTAAGTTGAAGTTGAGGTTTCTGCGGGTAGTCTCTCGCTTCCGACCTTGGTTCTGTCCATTGTCCGGAGCGAGAGCGCATGGGGCGGCCGTCGCTTCCTTCTGCGAGGAGCTGATATCTTTAAAGGAAGCGGTGGAACGGGAGAGAGAACGCATGGCACGTATAGCTCTCTGTGCCCGCAGAAGGGGCACCGGGTGCCGGAGGGCATTCGTCGAACTCCGGCCAACCTAGGAAGTGGCCTGCGGGCGATGATTTTGGAGAATTCGTTGTACGATTAGTTACAGGCCTAAGAGGCAGCACGCAGTGTTCCGTGCGTGCTTCTTAGAGGACTGCGATCGAAGGGTGACGGTCGCACCGGGTGACGAGACCCGTCTTGGGTGAGACGGGTCAATGCCTGGGGGGTGGCGGAAGAATACAATTGTGATGAACACCGGGGTGGTTTATAGTCGGTAAGAGTCCGACAGCCCCCTTCGCCCTCCCCAATGGGCGAAGGACATCCATGAGTATCTTCCAACTTGTACACAATTATAAAAAAAAATAGTGTGTTAACTGAAGCTTAGTTGATAGCTATAGCAAACATTTTCAAACTATTATCTTGTGGCAACGCGTCCTAGTTCTTGATTTTTATTTAGATTAATGTTAAATAGAATAGAGCCACCCCTCTCTTCCCATGGGTGTTGTAAAAGTAGAGGCAAAAAGAGTCGGACTGTTCTCTATCAGACAGTATGTATACAGTCATGTAGTGCCCGGATGACTGAAATGTCGGTGTATAATGCACCTCAGCCTACCTCTTTTCAGATGATAGAGGCGTATGTATGTATTTAATATCCCCAATGTTTTTCTCAAAGACATAATAATACGATATTATATTCAGTAATTTCCTCAAAAGAAAAAGCACTGTAAATGTTATTTTACTAATATGTGGTAAATATCACTGGTGTCACTACACACAAAACTATGTACTTAAATACATTTCCGTGTTCACTCTAGTCCTAGCACATATCTGAAAAGACAGTGAAACTCATTAAAATAACTCTCTCAACACTTATTTATATCAAATTCGCTTCCAATTTATGAGTGTGGTTATTAATGAACCTCTATGTACAATGTGTACAGTACAAACATATACTGGTATAGAACGTAGAATTTACATTCGAGAGGGTCGAACGACCATTGAACGAATGCTCCCAATGGAATTAATTAAAGTGAGATAAGACGGCCGTGCTAATTATTCTGGTCGAGTCTGGACATTTTGTATCTATGGACTGAGCGATGCAGGGTTATCAGCAAGTTCACTTCCAATATACCTCACTGCATAGTTACACAGGCTGTGATGATGTTGGATAATATAAAGGTTAATTTGTTCATGCGCATTGCCATCTTGTTCGTCATCACGGAATGTCTCATGAATGGTTATATGTAATATTCAATGTTGTCAGACTTTCAAGGTATTTTATTATCAAGTCATCAACCGTCAAGGGCAGGTCCTTTTTTTAATCCAATGATAACAAAGGGAAGGAAAATTTGTAGTCCGTGTATACATTATTTATATTCACAAGTTTATTTCTGCGTTGCAAACTATGGCGTTCATTGTCGTAAATAAATAGATATAAATTGTATATGACGGCACGTCAAGTTGAGTAATAAAATTATGATCACATAACTTTTAGTTTTACTTAGTAGTTTGATTTGATTCTTTAATGAATGACTATACTCACAGAGAGTTTGGATTGATGTTTGTAACTCCATAAGGCCAGAACAGCTTAACAGATCTGAAAGAAATTTGGGACAGATAAATCTATATCTGTCTAGTCTGGAAAAAAGTCGTAGGCATCAGTTAGTGCAAAACATCTGGTGATTTGCTAACTTCACATGTTAACAATTTCTATCTTGTCTCTTTAAACCCTAAAAAAATCAACCGTACCTAGTATTCTACTCAAAAATTGTGTATTATAAATTTTTCATTTTAACTTTTTTATTAAAAAAAAAATTATCTTAACTAACAACAAACGTACCTACTTAACCTTCACATATTAACAGTTGAACCGACAACGACAGAACACTAACGTAACTTAGAGTTCAAATTTTCCGTTGGCACCCAACAACTATGTTGAAAACTTAAGCGGAGTAATAACATTTCACACATTACGTAATGCATTAGCTTGTTTGTTTGTTTGGCGATGAGCCAACATTTGTTTTTTACATTAGTATGGATGTTTAGTTATTAAAACTTAATATTTCGGTTAAATTTTCACTAAAAGTTTTTATGATATAGACTATACTCGTAGACAAGTCGCCCATTATATCACAGTGACACATCTTGCATTTAAAACTCTGGCGAGACTCCAAACATAAAAAAAAAGATCACTAATAAATTTAAATTTGTGTAATAAATCAAAAGCTTTTCGCTTATTTTTTTTTCAAGATAAAGGGGGAGAGACGAACAGACGAGTCACCAAATTGTCAGTGACACCTGCCACCAAAGTGGATACCTACAAGTCATGAGACTTAAAAGCGCTGCCCGCCTTAATGGTGGTAAGGGGAGGGGGAGGAGGACAACAAGAGATGACTTGGTGACTTGATGACTTTGGCTTTAGTCGTATTAACTCTTAGGTTTGACTCTTAGGTTAGGCACCGCAGTTATTATAAGGTCTTTGCCAAAGAAATCTCTCAGAAGCAGTCTCATTTTTTTATTTATTTTTTGTTATTGGAATAGGCGTTTGTCTTCCAAATCACTCGATGGCAAGTGACTACAAAGATGAAGATGTTGAATATCTATCCAAGAAAAACCTGTTCAATCTAACTTTCAAAACGAACCCTTCTAATCGCTTTTTGCAGAACTTGGCAGCAAAATTATAAAAAATATCTACAGTTTTGTTTCTACGATCGTCAGTCCAAACCAAATGTTCTTCCTGTTTATGCTTTTTCAGCTAAGAGTCAGTCAGTTAAACCATGGGTCAGCTGTGGTTGCGTCAACAAATGTAATATATATAACTTGATATATCACATCTCAGAAAGCATCAGCGCAGCACGACGGTTCTTTAGAAGAAAAGAAGACCTGCCGCCAACAGCCATACTCGTCTGGTGCATTTAAGGCTGGTGTCAGATGGCGAGTAGTGACATACAGATTTTTTAGCCCCAAGGACTGATGAGACGGATACCGAATGTCTATCTTAATCATCAGAAGAAGGTCCAAACAATACGCAGTGTAGCCTGTAACTGTCGGGGATGCGAACGTGCAATAAGTCTTTCCATTATAAAGTTAGAGAGGTACTGTAAAGTGTCGTTACTGTCCTTTAACTTTAGAATATTTCAAGGGTCCTTTACGGTTGGTAACACATAAGTATTGGTCTTCATGGTCTGTAGACTTCGGTAACTACAATCAGTTGAATATGCATGGTTGTTTGACTGATCAGTGATGAAGAAAATTGCGCTTCTGATTAGTGTTTTATGTTCCGTTTAGAGTCTTGTTTACCTTAATAATATTGTATATTCAAAATATAGCAGTGCATAAAGGCAGAGGGAACAATAAATTTTTAATGGCATAGGTAAACTATACACAGAACACCTCCAAACGGACGGATAAGAGGGGAAGGGGGTTTGGGCCTCCGGTAACCTCACTTTTTGGACAATATAATGTCACTGCTTGATTACCGCTTGTCTAGGGTATTTATGTTTATGTTATCTTTAATTACCTATTATATATATATAGTTACTTTATGACTATTTTTTCTAACAACTGACGACAAACAAAAAGGCAGTAACACAAATACTCATATACGTGTAGTCGTTATACACATTTCATATCTTTTAATTTACAAAGACAACTCAGTATTTTAAATGAGGTTTAATTATCGATTGGGCTTGACCCTTAGTGTTGGTGAGTCATATGCGGTCGCAGTAACCGGAGACGGGAAGCCCCGGAGTTGATGTGAAACCGATATCGTTTGGGTCACCACACATTCACGACGACCCCGAAGCACCTGTCCCATTGCTACTAATTACTATTGACATTGCTACCCCAAAAAGTTTAAATATCGAACTTTCTCTTAACAGGGTAGCCCCTATTTTACATGAATACATAATTTTATATTTTTTTTTTAATTTAGCGTATAATATAATATTAAATAATAATAAAAGTAAGTTAAAAAGTACTAGTATGTACTAACTTTATAAATATTACAGTCAGTTCATAAAAATAATAGTATACTGTAATTTTTCGTAAAGCTTTTAGATTTCACTTTAATTGAGACAACTGATAATATTATTTTTTATAATACGAGCATTAACATTAACATACACATATTAGCACTACGTTGGATACGATGATTTTCATTATAATTGTTGTTTGCTCTAACAACAATTATAATGTATAATCGAAAGAATTAATTCTCTATTATTTAAGATAGAATTATAAACGAGTTGTTTATTTTACTCATATTAGTTGATTATCGTGACTTTGTCAGTATTAATCATTTTATGGTTAAAGAGTAATTAAAATTTGGTTACAGCAAGATTGTCTATATTTTAACTTTAGTAACCTTTATTTTGAACAAATATGTATGTAGTCTTGTTTAGCAACGGTGTGCCTTTTGATAAAAGCCGTGGTCTCCTGTAGAGTGGACTTAGTTCTTCAATGGGGCGACACTTATGCTTGTAAATTGTTGTCCTAAGTCTGTACGTACTTTGTGTCCGTATATATGTAACGTATGTCTCATTAAGAGTGCACTTTTTAAATTAAGAATCTTATTTTTTCGTGCAAGTGGCAACTCTGAAATTTGCCGGCTGTCATCTATGTTTATTCCGTTCATTAAAAATGGAGTGCTTAACGAAAGAACAACGCGTTATAATTGTGAAAACTCATTACAAAAGTGGCGAAAGTTACGCTGAAACCGCAAACTTCGCCAAATTTTCAGTCGAGAAGGTGCACTACCTAGCGTGTCAACCATTCGAAGAGTGGTCAAAAAATTTAAAGAAACTGGGTCAATTATGGATATTAAGAATCCTTTGCGTCAACGTACCGGTCGATCTCTTTAAAAACATTGATGCTGTAAATGAGAGTGTCGCTGAAAACCCGAAAACATCAATTCGGTATCGTTCTCAACAACTTCAAATTTCACGAAACACCACGCAGCACATCGAGAGATAACTATTCGGAATGTTATTATTGTGACTTCTATTACTTTAATACCGTTATTATTATGCAAGTCTCTTATATAAGAGAAAATGCTACAGAGTCCTCTCATTTAATTTACATTTAAAAACAATTTAAAAGGACATAAAAAGATAAACGCGACGAAAAAGAGTGTCCATGGAGTTTCATGCCTGTTCATTTCCATAGAATCTACGTACTGTAACAGGTAACTGGCCTCACGACTGACTTAGCCTAGTGATTAGCTCTCCCACATGAGTTGAGTACATACATATAAATATGTGAGTATGTGATGTGAGTTAGTAAATCTCTAGCTCAATGTCTCGTATGTCTAGAAGAAAAAGGAGGCACTAGTTATAATGATCAGGAGGAGCTTTGTATCGTAATTTTCAAACGATAAACGACGCAAAATTATCAGGGTCACACACATTTTGCAATAGCTTTTATCAACAAACCTTATTTTTTTTGAACAAATTTTGCTTAAACTACCTGTTCAAATGATCACTTTACCTGTAGCTAAATCTAATCTTGTTCTTTCAAAGTTACCAAACAAAAGAGCATTTTATTGTTGTCGTATTTAACGAGTCGATAAAGATGTAGCCGATATTTTTTATTCTTTAAAAAAGAACTTGGAGATATGTGCTGTTTTTATATAGTCAAAGGGTGCTAGCGTTTTACTAAAATTAAAGGATTATTGCTAGTTGTTGTAATACAGGAGAATTCCATTCATACAGAAATTTAAACTTAAGTTTTAAAGCAAGATATTTCAAACACGTGATAGAAATCGCATACAACTCTTAACGTGATCCGCTTGGGCTCGAACGATTGCCTACAATGACTTTTTTGAAAAAACGAAAAATGAATTTGAATTTCTCACGGCCGCGAATCTCGGGCTCATTAAATCTATTTATTCAAGTGGCTTCTGACGTTTTCAGTCGAATTCTTATCGTTAATGAGGTATGATGGCAAGTTCCGATGCTGCAGGAAGAGGGCCATTTCAGTGTCATGGATAAATTGAATTAATCTAATCAGCCGATAAATTGCCTCTAAGTTGACGGGGCCGAATAACGTTATATCGCGCTAGTAAATCGTTCACAGCAGGTTTTCTGGTCGATTGTTTCAATATTTCAAATAATTGTTTAACAGTTTTATGAAATTTGGAGAGGAAATTTGAACATTAAATAGCACGTGCATCAGGTCTTTGCTATTTTCAGTGTGATCAATACTTTTTCACAATTTCAACTATATTTTCTGGCCTTGTGGTTTGCACTAAATTATTTCATGCTAATAGAAATTATATGTGGCTTGTTTATTTTGCACGGTGTCCCGGTCGGCTGGACTGTCGCGTCCGCTGCCTGCGATCATAAAATATATTTAGCAGATCCGGTCACGTCACCTCACGGGAAAACCACATGTTCGCAAAATATGCAGCTGTCAACCATATCCAAGACATCGACAAACGACAATTGAAGTGGCGTTAAAGTGGTACTAATTCTTTGAAAGGATATCGAACATTATGTTGTCAAAGTAACTTTACATGTACTCATTGACTCGCTGCCTAGTAAACTAATAATAACACATGTTATACTTTTTACTCATGTAACTGTAATTGAGGTTTTTCGGCTTTTATTTTTTAAAACACAACTCCCGCACTAGGAATGATTCTTGTCTCATGGGACTGAGACTTGCCAAACACTCAAACTGCGAACACAAATAACACAAAACGAAAATTTTTGTTCCATGTAGGAATATACCCCTTGACCTTTGGCTCAGCAGCCAATTGCATTCAATCATATATAGAGTATTTAAAGAAGTATTTGATTTCAGTACAAAATTACCTATATTGTTATTAATTTGGAGGCCTACCTTTATTACTTATAAATGCGATAATTGACTTGTTGTTGAAAACCGATATATGAAACTAAGACTATGATGACTATGTATAAATTCTATAGTAAGTTTGTCGGGATATGAAGAAGATAAAATAGATAGAATGTTTATTATTTCAATATAAAATAAAATTAGGTTCAGCGATGTCAGCAGTTTCTCCCACTTACTGAATGTATAATTCTTTGTTAAGGAGGATTAAGAGTTATTTAATTATGGATTAAATTCCTTTTTATAAATCCACCGCAATAACGACTACTATTCTTGAAGTAATTGTTCCCTAGCTCCTATCCGTTAAGGGGTTGTACTTTCCACCAGCTTATATATATAGTACATAAATTTGAACATAGTATAACAACCTCTTCCTTTTTGACGTCGTTTAAAACTTACCATGCATCAGAAAATTTCTGAAAACCTGAGTACCTTGAATAGATTACCTTAATGTACCAACCTACAATGAAGTATAAAATATGTTCATGCATATATGTAAAAGAAAATACATACATGTAACGTTTCAATCGCGACATTACAGTACGAATTCTTACTTAGACATCGTATATCGACACACATGAACGCTCATTCATGTACATACGTCTTATACTCGTATATAATGGGGAACGACAAGTCACATGCCTTGTAAATCAGTGCGTGACACTTCACTTCACCGAGCGAATTGTCACTCGATATAACATTGCCATAACTCGAACACTTCGTTCCGATTCACTTCGCGGTGCCAAATGATATCGGTTCATACTATCCGCCTTGTAAAGATATAAATTCCTTATAAACTATATCATTTTTTCAAATATATTTCAAAGTTATTCATTGAAGTATTGCTGTTTCTACGTTGCCATATTTAATAAAAAAGGACGTCTTGCGGGAAATCAAGTTAGGGATATAGAGATTTCATGCATTTGTAAATGAATGTAAACGGAGATAATATTTGATCAATTATGTTAGCGATTCTGACTGTTAAGCTGAGGTCGTGGGTTCGATTCCCTCCGAGGACAAGTAATCGTGTGATGAGCGTGATAATTTGTTCTGTGGCTGGTTGTATTTTATCTGTAATATGTATGTTTTTAGAAATATATAAGTATGTTTATCAGCAAACTGGTTACCATAATACAAGCCGCTTAGTTTGGGATTAGACGGCCGAGTGCGAGATGTATACTTATTATTATTATTATTATCTTTATTTAAATATACAAACCTAAGAATTATATTTTTAAGTATAATAGAAAAACAAAATATATTTAAAAATATAAAAAATAGTGTCCCACCGGTATCGGAATTATTATTATTCTTTATATCTATAAAGTATTTTCATACTCGTATAAGAACCTTGGCGACACCTATGCATTAAGTATGTCCGTTGGGTGCACGTCGAAGTGTGGCCTGAATGCAAGTTATTTGCATCATTACGACGACCTTTTCTGAAATATTCGATTTGCTGCCTAATAGACAAGCGAGTGACATTCAACCGATTAAGACTTAATGTTTAAATTAAATTTTAATTAGGTTTTTATTACGGATTAATATGTTGATTTTTTTAGTGTATGTATTGTATGTAAATATGTGTGTGTATATGATGTTTCTTTGTCTCGGCCTCGAGCCTAGGCTGCTTCGTAAGCTTCAACATGAAAGGTATCGTTTGAATCGTCTTGTCCTTTGAAGTTAACAATTATATTTGATCCGCTTCGATCTACCAAAAAATACACGTCTCGATAGTAAAGTCTAGTAAAAATTTTTTTTAAAATAAGCTTTGCAACAAAAGAAAATAAAAAAAGTAGATCGTATTAAACATTGAAAACCTATTTAAAATATTTCTCACCACATTCGAGCCTCACTGAAATGTATGAAAAATAAGTATTTTAATCCTAACTGTAACACAACCAAAAAAGAACAAAATTTCGTACTAATTTTGAATGTAGTAATAAAATGGCGAAGAATTTATTATTGCCAGAGTAATAAATGTTTGGTTACACCTTTCCAAACTAAGTGAAGTCAATTTAGAAGTAGGGAAAAGAAAGGAGGCAGCAGACTTGCTTTAAATGTTTAAAATATAGGCAGACGCTGCTAGGTGCAGAAGGCCTCTACGCAAATATTTGTTAAACATTATGTCAAGGTGACACTCGACGAATAAATAGGCCACGTCGCGTCCTCGAAGAACTGTCATCGTAAATCAGACTTAGAGGTTAGTAGGGTTGGTTGATGAAAGAATTTATCCGAAAATTTTATATGATTTCCCGACTTCTAAAATAAATACCGGCTTCAAATTTTAATAATAAAAAAAATAATTTCAAATCAAGTTGACAGTACTCTGTGATGAAATATTGTCCTGAATATTTGTTTGTTAAATGCAATTATTATATTTTAATTCATCAAACATTTCATTCAAAACAAGAAAACGGTCATAATAACATTTGTGAGAGCCCAGCAAAGGTGAATGGAAGTCCTTCACAAAACTTTTTTAAATAATCATAATTCAACAGAACATAATCATCACGGCCATCATCATTTAGTTGATAAAAAGGTAGAACTTTAGAATTCGGTAGATTTTTTTGTCAAATATTAGTATGATTACTCTGTCGTGTGGGAAATTCTTTTGAAGATTATACTTGTGTAGATTTTATACTTTTAACGAACATATTTAATTGTGTTTTATCTTTTTATATAAAATAGTTTTATTTAATTTTTATTTGAATTATGATCCAAATACCCATCTATTGATTTTCTTTAACTACAACATGAGCGTCTTTTAGGAACATTGAGTTCTTCGATCTGGCAACCCTCCGGTCTACATTGTCGTGTCACTTGAGTCGTGAGAACTTCTATTCAATTAATTCAAATGCCACCCAAACAGTTTTGGCATTTTCAGGAATTAATGTTACTAGCTAATGAACTTTCTGGTTTGGCCATGTAGGTTTTCTTGTAATCGACATCTTTTTCTTTTTTTTTATGTATGGAAATCCTCATGGACTATCCTTCGCCGCGGGAACACGATATTCTCCCGCGACCAGCAGGTGACTGTCCATCGGAATGGACCTAATCTCGTTTTGAAGGTTGGAAAGGATTATGCCTCTCCCCCCACCATCACTCGTTGAGGGAGGCGCGAGGAACACGACGCGCCTACAACCTAGGACCCGCTAAGCGTTTGGGGCGGTGAACTGAACCCCGGGTTCGCCCGGGATAGGGAGCGTGGTCGTGTTTTGCCTCTCCCTTTTCGCAGCCTCTTTCTGTGACATAATAGTTTCACAGAAGGTGACCACTGCATCCCATGACCTCTCGCTCCCGACCATGGCACGCACAAGCGCTGTGAGCGAGAGGTCAGCCCCTATTTCTGTCTGTAAGGCACGGCGCGGCTCTTCCCATGCAGTACACTCTTGTACTGTATGACGCACCGTGTCTTCCTTGGAATTGACGCAGTGGTGGCACCGGGCGTCCGGCTCCCTGCGGATGTCCCGCAGGTACTTCCCAACATCAACATCCTAAGACAACACTATACTATATTTGTATGTTCGTCTATTTTGTATGGTGTAAGCTTATTTTCGTCCAGATACTGTACTAAAAAAAAAAATACCACGGAACATGGACACCTGCAACTCCAGAGTTGCAAATGCACTGCTCGCCAGTAGGGAAGCTCTGTATATATTTGACATTAACTTTATACATTATATTTGAATTTTCATTCCTTAGGCAATCGTGGGATTTTTGGTGCAACTGTAGAGGAGAACTCATTTCCAAAGCTTTTTCCACATTCGGGTGCTGATAGCGCTTGAGTGTTGCTAGCGGCAACGCAAAATGCGACGGGTAAACCTCAATATTCACAGCTGATCGTTAATATAAAAACACATAATTCGAGCAAAATTTTCAGTAGCATTATAATTTAAATGTATTTTAGGAAATAAGAAGCAATTAGAATTCTTATTGCTTCAAAGAATTCTTTCTTCTCATTGAGCTAACATAAAAGCACAAGTATATACATACAGATATCTACAGTGCAGTTTGTTCAAGTCCTATATGTAGAAATTGTGTTGGGAGCTCGGGTGACAATGCTAATGAATCGCTTGCCTGGTGACAGATGTCGCCTCGAATGCAGTAAAGAATGAGCGTGATTCGTTATGTACACTTTTATTATGTGATGTGGAAATACCTTTTTAAATGCATACATATTTTTCACAACTACGTTTGTACTTGTTCAGTGATATGCTAGGTTCGGACTGGCTTCAATAATTACCTACCCTCATATAGTCTATCTTCACCTGCATTCTTGTTAAGTACTTGATACTTTGACAAACTACTTAATTTGTATTCTGATCTTACATTTCCACTTTACAGTAATCGCATACATATACGCCTTATTAAAAATCTTAAAAGGATGGCAGTGACATTATTATAGACTATCTTTATACAATTAGTAAGTCTTATCAAGGAGTTTTATCAATAAATAATGGTTCGACATATAATTAAAGGTCCGATGTGTACTGTAACATCGGTATAGTATTACGTAATCTGAGCAATTTTGTTTGATACAACATCCATTACCGACGTTACGTTAAGCTCGGCTTTAAATGAGATTGAGCGAACTTTCCTTGAAATTCAGTATAAATTACAGCGTAAGCGTATAATGACTAATTTATATACGTTGTGTGTGTGTACCTGTCTTTAAGTATGTGTAGGTTGATTAAATTGCCTTTTAAATTGCACTTTCAAGTTGGCAACAGTTAATGATAATATATTTTTTTAACTTTGTGGGTTTACAGTTTCCGTGTTATAAGTATATTATTGGTTTCTATGTTGTACAATTACCCAATGTTGAATTCAGTCATAGAATGTTATTTTATAATCCAGGGTGTTCTAGTTGACTAAGTTTACAAAAAAAAATATGTGCAGGAACATATTTCTATATATTATTTTATATTACTCATATTCCTGTCAATTTCACCAAATACTCTTAGTTTAATTCATGTCAGATCTCCTCTCTCACAGAATATTATATATTAGCCATCAATTAAAAAAAAAAACAATTTTCGGTTTCTATAAAGGATTTCTCTGTCTAGATATAAAACTTAAGATTTTTCTAAGAATAGCGCTTTCCGTTACTCACAAAGTCGCTCCTTAAATACAACCACATCTTACTGTAACAGCCTGTACATAAATTAGCTTAGACCAATCAAAACAAAACATTAAAGATACCACAAGAAAAGTGTAATAATATGTTTCCCAAATACATCCAATTGCGGCTTACTTCATGTAGAAAGATCACCTGCGAAGATTTTCTATTCTACCAACATTTCACTTCAGAAAACTGGAACATCAGAGGTCATACACAGTCACAGACATCGGTATATAACTGAAAAGCCAGCAATATTTGTTTAGCCAAAGCTGACGAAAACGTAGGGTCATCGTATTAATCTGGGATGGGTCGCTTCGGGCATTTAGAGGTGTCAGCCGCTTCCTCTATCAATATCAATCAGTGTCGGATACTGAGGGAAGGTCAGACCAGCCAGTACAGCAGTGTTAGATGTTGCGATTAGACCAACATTTGTGCCAGAGACAAATGTTCTTTGTCCAAATACAATAAATTTAATAAAATATAAAAAAAAATTGTTAGTCACTACTCACTTCAATTGTATTTTTTGTACCTATACTATTTTAAAATAAGTGTGTAATGGGGTTCACGAATACGTCTTGATTATTTTACAACTCGTAAGTCGGTCGGTCGGTACGCAGGGGCGTATTGCCGTCATCCGGGCACTTTCGGGAATTACATGGGAAAATTTGGATATAGTCCAATTTTTTTAATTTTGACCAGAAAGGGAAAAGACCAGGAGAGAAAGGGAAGGAAAGGATATTGCTTGCACAGGAAGAAAAAAAAAGAAGAAGAAGTTAGAATATATAATAACACAAATAATAGATGTAACGTTATATATTCATAATGTAAAGCATTTCATGTCTCGTCAAGATTCACAACGCCTGCCTAAACTTTACGGTCTTTTAAGTTAACGAAGACGCATTTCTACGTCTTTAATAGAGCTGATCTCCAAAAATTAAACAAATGTAATTGATTTTTGTTATTGTTATGATTGATTAATAAAGGTTAAAATACTTAAGCAAGACTTCCTCCGTCGACACGCAATAAAAAATTCACCTTGCACAGAATTAATTTAGTAAAATTTACCAAACGTTATCCATGACGACATCCACGGGAGGATATGAGGTTTCACCATTCTATCGAACACCATAAAATGTTGCGCATTTATTTTGCACGGTTACGTAAAGACTACTTCAAACAAACATCTTGAGTGAGAACGTGTTCAAGATACGTTTCAATACTGCTTAAACTTTGGTTCTCATAGTCACATAAAGTTAAACTCAAACAAACTAAGAGATCTCAATATACTCATAAGAGCAAGTACCGCTACGCCCACATACGTACTATTTTCCAGTCGAACAGGTAAAGGCGAGTTCATACTTGCACCTCTAATACTAGAAAGTATTACGGTTAAAAAAACATTTATACATGACATAAGAATCTCTGACTCTTTGACTAATTTTATTTGGCTTTGGCGTTAATTATGTTCTATGTAACAGAATTGCTAAGGGTTAAAGCTGGTTTTTCAAAGGCCTGGCTAACGCCAAAACTCCTTAGGAATTTAATCGTTTCAGCAGGGGACTAAGGAAGAAGGTAAATTAGGGTTGCGAGGGAACTTCGAGGTTGGGAAACGGGAACGAGACTGCAGTATCTGGAAGCTCGGCATACGTGTACGTAGGGTTGCCAGGTCTTAAAACTGAAAAGCCTGACAGACCAGCTAGTTTAGCCGGACATTTATTTTTCGTGCCTAAGCAAGGCTCTACCACTTGTTAATTTGAAAAGTCATACAAAAGCAGCTTGTCCGGATTTTGTTAGGCTTTCAACTCCGTCTATTTTGGCCACATACGCAACATAAAAGCCTGACTGTGTCCGGCTATATCCGGATGCCTGGCAATGCTACGTGTACGAAACTCATATGGTTAGAGTCTAATAGAAATGCAGACTCAGTTATAACTGATAAAAAACAACAAAAAGGTATTAGTAGTAAATTGAAAGCTATTGAACGTAAAACCTCAACTAGTGAGAAAAGAAAACAACACATTTTTACAGATTGACAACTTCACATTCTAAACGTTCGTGACTCTAACAATGTACTACGCTCCAGTGTGAATATACCCTAAACGGTCCTGAAATATATGGTGAGCGGTCTCATACTTGTCATAAGTATAACCCACGTCTGGATCCCACGGTCTCGCCGCGGCGCGATCAAAGCCTGGACAGTCTCATTTATAAAATTGACACGTGGTGATATTTGACATATTTGGTTTGATCGTGTCTCCGTATAGACACTTTAGTGATATTCGTTGTGTACTGTATTAGTTGACTAGCAGTATCTAGTGCTATTATACTATTTTAGTTATTATTATGAGTGTGAAAGATTTCAGTTAGTTTGTGTAGTTGTAATAGACGGTGAATTGTTTGACAAAATCTACGATGCAACAATTTTTTTTTTAAATTCCCTTTTTTTACGATTACATAATCTCACACACCGCCGTCTGTACTCCGGGTCCAAGTTCATACTATGGTAACCAGACTGCTAACTGCGCGATCGTCGATATCAGGCCACCTTAGGAAGTGATTTAGGGGAATTCATCGTCCGAGCAGTTACTGGCCTAAGAAGCAGAACGCAGTGTTTCGTGTGTGCTTCTTGGAGGACGGTGACTACGGAGGACCGGTCTTGGGCGAGGCAGGTCAATGCCTGTCTGGGGTAGCGGAAGAACGCAGTTATGCAAGAAGAGGAACACCGGGGTGGATTTTAGTCGGTTTCCATTAAAAAAATTCCATCCTGTTAACAAAAAAAAACGGGCCAATAATAATCCAGATCCAATCGTCGCCAGATACCCTCTATTGTTAGTGAATCATTTGCGTTAGATAAGGTTTTTGGGTGTGAAAAATTACAGTAGGATTTTTTTTTAGATAAACTGCGTTATATAATTCTTTTCGACATATGTATTAGGAATATATGTGATATGAAAAACAAAATAAATAAATTGAATTCAGGTGTATTTTGGTCACTAAGGGGATTTTATGAAACCAAAATAAATCAATTGGAATATGGGGATTTTGTTCACTCAGGTGATTTGTTGGTAGGTGATTTTAGGACAAAATGATGTACAAATTGACCAGCAAGGTAATATCACTTGGGTGACTTAAGTAGAATAATCCATTCTTGAAACGTTTGATGCTAGTTAGAAACGGCTCTCAACTTTAACCTTTAAACTCGATTGAATAAAATAACAGCAATAGCCTCAATAGGTAGGAAATAAAATGATAAAACGTAAAATTACTAAAAGATTTTTTATCTTTCGAATTAATTTAAACAGTTAAATAAAAGTAATTTTCTAAAGATCCCATTTTTTGATTAATTTACGGCATCAATATGAAAATTTTTGTCATTAGCAGTTAATTATATAACGAAATCCACCGAAACGAAAACGAATGAAACAGTCATCTACAATTATAATTATCGGTTTAAATGAACATTACACAATTCTACTCAATTTCTATCGATTTAAACCCATTACCTTATGTTAAAACGGTAAGAATTTTCATGAATGATATTAACATTCAAGACATTCGTTTTATCTAACTAATTTGTCAACATTAATTGGTATTGACTTCTAGGGTTGCCAGGAATACCAACTATTATGTTACTCAAATTACCAATATCTTTAAAAATAGGCAAGAATGTCTTCTCAATTTAAATCGTACCTTAAAAACTTACAAAATGTTAATATATAATTATATTTTATATTAAGACTTTAATCTTATTTATTTTTATTTATTTGACTTTATGCACATGTTGTACAAGGCGGACTTAATGGCATAAATAAATAGTAGCAGATGCAAATTATCTCTCTTTCTTATTTCTCTTTAATCAGCTAGTTCGAGTTATATCCCTTTTCTTCCCTTTCTATCCTACTATTCCTGTCAAAATATACTGTAAATATTCCCATTTAATTGACAAAAGTGAATTGAGGTTGCATGATCGCAATTCGTAAGGTTGTTGGTAACCCTAAAATTAATACTAATAAGGGCTATTCAAAGTATTTTTAAAAGGTATCAGAATGAATATCAAATGCATAAAATACGTGGGTGGATCGTAACCTAGTGTGGCGGGACTCTGAAAGGGCATGGAGCCGAGAAACATTGCGACATTCCAACATAACGCATTCATGCCACGGGCCGAGTTATTACTGCGCCTTGTTCCTCTGTTATCATACTCCTAACGTTTTTATGTGCACAGGAGTGTTCGTGAGAAATATTGGAAAATTCCTTATGTACTGTACTGTATTCGCAAAGAATTTATTAATAAAAGTGATGAAAACAGAGTCTTGACTTAGAACTTCTCTTTCTCGTTAAAAACGTTTCAAGTTTTTATTGTCTATCTTCAAATATGCGTAATAATATCAGTTTGAAACAATTCTGTCTAGGTACAGTAGTCACTTTCGTTTGATCTTGTTTATATTTTCAATTTAACCTTTGAGGTACACTATAATATAAATAAAGTAGGTATATCTTGAGAGTTTACCATTCAATTTAATAAAGTATTATAAAATCAAGATAAATGGCTGTGTAAAGGTAACTGATGTTTGAAGATTAGATTACCAGGGATAGCACAGCGCAGTAAAAAACACACATTATCATCGATTGGTTATTCGAGACTGACCTTATATCATAGTTTCTTACGCAAATGCATAACATACGCATAAATGTTACTCGTACATACATATATACACGGTCCTACTGACGTAATAAAGAGCAACCCTATTGCGGCTAACTGGGCACTTACGAAATCAAAGGTAAAAAAAAAATTGGCAGTGAAAGGTACTAAGAAAAGCCAACGGAATGGAAATTATATTCTTTTCATAGACACAGTGAGAAGTGCGAGCTACAGCTCGAATAGGTCAGGTTCTCGACTCGAACTGTTGGCGGGAATCCCTCTAACCTTTACAGAACTTGTAACAATTACATGCTCTTAAGGTAACATCACTCAAATTCACAATAAGGAAGCTAACCAGTCAACACAGATAATAAATAAGTAATGATGATGACTCGTATGACATCTACATTCCACCTCAATATTCATTTATCAACTTCTAACACATTGCTGTTAGTGAACATAAGTGGTGGATTACCAAACTATCAAAATCAAAGACTACTTAAAAGCGGCGCACTAAATGATAGCTTTTGATACTGCACACGTGTGGTCTGAATTTAACGTATATTACAGATTTTAGGATCCCTAATCTCCGTTTATTAAAGTGAAGTTTGCAAAGAAGTATTATGCACGTGCTTTTCTTTTTAAACGACTCTAAATACTCGTATTTTAAAGGCTCGTTCGCTGTTCGGCTTATCTATCTGCGGCGGTAGTCACTTACGAGTATCATCAGATTACTCAACTGCTCATTTGTCCCATATCCTAAAGAACAGACCAAAGTAAAATAAAAGGGGAAATACGGTTTTAGTATGTGATATTATACTATATATACGTCCTGTGTGATTGAAAAATCACGACAAAAATCTTACCGCCCATTAATAACTAATTATGTATCTATGAACATACACTCACGCCTATATCCGCAAAGGGGTAGGCAGAGGCGTAAATAGCGTAAATTAATAATGGGGGCAAGCCTATTGCCATCCTCCGGGCACATTGGGAATGAGATGGGAAAACTGGGAACATGAAAAAAAAAGGGAGAATAGAAATGGAAGGAAAGAAATAAGGAATATTGCTCATTTAAGATGGATTGATGGATTGGGGAGTACCAGTAATAGCTACAGCAAGTCAGGGTAGCATTCCTATAACTCGAACATGCTAGCGCCTGGAAGTCCCTCTAACTTAGAATCTCTAAATGAGTCTCGTTTTAAATGACATCAGCTAATACACAACTATACTAAATGTATAATACTACTTTGCAGACTATCAATTACCTACTATTTTTTGGTTTAGGGAACAAAGCGTTTACCTTTTATATTTTAATGCTACATTAGTTAAAGTATGGAGACAAGGAAAATAATAGGTGGAAAACGTGTATATAATAATTTCCCTTATCACCAACCGGCTATGTGCTCATTTACATCACTTTAAATAAAAGTAAAACAAAAGAAAAGTATGAACGATAAATAAATAGTAACACAATAAATCTTATCTTAATTTTTGTTCCAGATATAGAATTTAGATCCGGGAAATAGGCTCAGACTTCCCGACTTGAGCCAGTTCAAGTTACATGCTATGAGACTGAAACATTGAACTGAAAAGACGAATAGGGTCATTGCTAATACGGATGATTTGGGATGTGTGTATACATGTAACTCGAACTGGCTGTAGTCGGTCCGACCCTCTATTTACTCAACCTACTCCCAATTTTAAAATTTTATTCCCAAGTGCCCGGGTACCGTTGAAAATTTTGTTTCATGTTTCTGAAACCGTTGAAGGATTAGGTTGAGTATTTAATAGTTTTTTATTTACCAGTAGCTGTTACGCTCGACTTCGTCCGCGTGGAATTTAACAATAAAGTTATTGTTCAGTTCGCAGAGTTTACGATAACGTATTAATTCTGTATTCCGCCAAGAAATACCTATGCTAATGTTAATGAAATTCTTCTATTTTATTACTCTATATTTTGTTTTTGTACATATTTTTCTACTGTTACCTACATATTTTTGTAAAGATGTATAGATATAAAAAAATTCATTGGTTTTAATTTGGACCTTATTTTTGTTTTCTAAAATAGAGGTAGCCTTAGTACCTCCTTATTACATCATCTCTGCCAGTGAAAGTCCCGTCAAAATCGTTCCAGCAATTTGAAAAATTAGCCGGAAAAAACAGACAGACAGACAGACACAAAAATTGTAAAAAAAAAAATGTTTTTGTTCATTGCAAACACTCCAATTTTATTTATTTTTATAGATGTGTACCGGGCCTTAACTTATCACACCTTCGTTATACTTCGGCTATTAATTTGACATAAAAACTACACAAGTCATGTAATGAAATATAATCTTATTTATTGCTCGATAATGTTTTTTTGTGGCCACTTTTTTCAAAGCTCTATAACAAACAGATGGACAGCTGACTGACTGACTGAAGCGACATCCTTTTACACATTATTTATTTGCGAGTGATCTCATCCCAATTACAAGTTTATGGTGTCATATGAAACGTATTGTTATTATCATATTTCAAACGGACTATTTCGGTACACGAACTCTTATAACCTATTCTATACGCATCTGTGATGTACCTAAATCTGGCTGTGAAAAGCAGCATCGATTTGAGAATACATTATTGGCAAATTTTCTAGAAATTTCAACTGGTAATAGTAACAATAAGGAGGTTGTTATGAATATAGGTATGCTACGTACTTATGAATAAAGAGAAGTAAGAATTATTTAGAGATAACGATCGCTCATGTGTCATAATTTTGCGGCAATCTACAGCGTATGTTGATTATGACGTATGATGACCTCTGGTGGGCCAACAACCAATCAGGTTGTTATTGGTTTAATATTATATTGGAACATACCAAGACTCGCTTGCATGAGTGCCCGGATGTTACTAGATTCATAAATAATATTTGCATTGAATTTATTAATATTTTGGAAATAGTACACAAACCATCAATATATGAACCTCAACGATCATTAATTATAAATCATAGATTACTCATCTTCTTACAAGTGCTCAGGGTATATTTTACACCTTACAAAGAAAGAGGGGTGTTACAAGTTTGTAGTGTGTGTCTGTCTGTGGCATTATAGCTCCAGAACGGATTAATCTATTTTGATTCAGTTTTTTTACTTTGAAATCTCTCTTAACCGAGAGTATTCTTAGCCATGTTTCTCATCATCAGCTTTTTCTTATCATTGGTATTCAATTTTAATTCATAGTTATTGCCTTGCCCTTGCCCTCTGTTACGTAAGTGAAATTAAATTATTGCACTTTAGTAATCCGTATAAATTGAAATATACGTTCCAAGTAAACAGGACACTTACCCATTCTTCTTATAAAAAGCGGTCTTATAAATTTATGAATACATTATTTTATCACGATTCACGGCCATTTTTTAAATATGATAGTGTTTTAAGTTTGTTGGAAGTGCTCTCGGTGCTTGTTCTGACTTAATAACCGAACTTGGCGAGAACTTGGTCATTAAAAGTTCATGTTTTAGCTGATAAAGTTTGTTCTCTATTGAGTGCTTGCACTAATTATCGAAGTAACTGACTTTTAATGTGGCAAAGTAATTGACAGTGTTGGAGTTTCTGTTGGTGCCGATTCTTACAGGTAATGTTTAGTGGTTAGTGATCCTGACAGCTGAGCTTGAAGCCGTGTCTACGATTCCCACCGGAACTAAAACATGTGTAATCCAACAAATTGTAATCCTGAGTATTAATTTATACGAAACATTTATTAATCTTAGTGTGGGAGTGTCTTTTTAAAATAATAATAATGAAAAATGGATCAGCCTAGTCTTTAGAAGAAGCTAGGTAGAAAACTTTGAATTTGAAACCAGTTCAAAATATGTAGTAATAAGTAAATATGTAGTTTAAATAACTGATGTTAAAGGCTATCAATTCCCTGCGCTAGTCTGTTTTAGGTATGTGACCTTGACTTGCTTGAGCTATTGCTTGAGCTCCCAAATCCATTTGTTTAACAATATCACTCTCTTTTCTATTCTACCTTTCCTGACAATATTCTCTAAATGTAATTAAACTGTAATTTAAGTCCCCATTCAAATTCTTATCGCAGGACTGGTTAAGTTACGTGTTCTGTTTAGAATTGTACATATAATTAAAATGTAGCACAACGAGCAGTGTAACATAAAATAACAAGCAATGCAGTACTACTGAATGTATGTTGACTAGCAAAACTCCATTGAAGGACAAAGTGAGATGAGATCGTTCAGATACAGATAACCGTTTACCATCAAGCGAACTGGAACATCTTTGATATCATGGCTGTGTGTGTTTTCTATGAATGACATATCTTTGAACGATAGAGAATCAGGTCATTAAAATATAGCAAACGATTAAATACATAAGTCAAAGTCAAAGCATTTGTTTCAAATAGGCCCAAAAGGCACTTTCGAACGTTTACATTTACATTTAAATAGAATTGATTCTAGTCGCCCATTCCAAAATGTAGTTTCGTGTGGAGAAGAATGGGCAAGAAACTCCACCGTTACTCTTTTAAAATGTTTTGTTTACATACAATCATTATATATAATTGAAATTGTGTTAAAACGATCCACCCAGAACAATATCACTATAGCGAAACAGGTAAAAAGAATTAAATCGAAACAACATATTTCAGAAAGTCTGGAATTTATTGGTATCCGGCAATTAACCGATGTAAATTTCTGCTTCAAAGTCGAAACGTATACGTTCTCGTTAGCAATGTTCTCTTTTATTACCCAATTGTTAGGTTAGTTTAGTTTCATGGCATAAAATAAATTTCAATTTGATAGACTTAGGCAGTTTACTTACTTTAAATGTAATTGATCTACAAGCTTAGGCAGTTTGTATTGCATTTAGTTTAGACAAGAGATAAGACTTCATAGCTAAATGTTCTTGTAATATGAGAACTCGCTTATAGGCTGGTTATGTTGCAATATATCTATCAATATAAACGGGCCTTATTGCGAAAATCAATACTTATCTAGCGGGTATTTTACTTGAGTACGTTATATAAGCAATTAATGTACATTTTTACGAGGGACTTAAATGTTACGACTAATGATTTACATGTAAGTGATTAAAGGCTTTATATTACAAAGATATTAGGATGTCTCTAATACTTAGTCAGATTTTTTTTTTGACTGCACAGATGGCGTAGCGGTTTAAGTGGTCACCTCGCCACCACGCTGCCAAACCGAGTGTTGTGGGTTCGATGCCTGTGTGTAATCCTCAAATTGTTGTTCGTGAAGTCCCCCGAGATACAGGAATTAATTTTAGTGCGGGAGTTTTCTATTAAAAAAAAAAGAGATAAAGATAAATATTCAGTAATTACTTAATTTAATTATTTTTAACGCAATACAGTAATTATTATTCTATGTATTTTTTTTGTCTGTAGCGCTGATAATGTTCAAGTATACTCATTATTTGTGTTTATTTTTAAAATAACGACTTCAAGTTACAAGTAATAATTGGGTATTTTTTATAAGTACCAAGTTATAAGTACCAATAATTATTACCAAAATAAAGCGACTAGTGGTGAAATTGAAAATCTTCTTCTGAATATGATATAGATTACAATAAATATAAAACACTCAATTCAGCAACATATAGATATCCGGATATCCGACAAAATAAGAATTCTGGATTCTGCATACTTACTGTTAAATTGATATGCTTCCGTTTACATAATCTACAGATCATTGCGGTGAATTTAGTGCGAAACGAGAAAAGTATACTCAAATCTTTGATAATGCAAAGCGGATTTCTGAAAAGTTTTTGAAGTGGATTCTCAAGGAAATAGACCGAATATGTCGGTGAAGAAGTAGTCATAGAGTTTTGGACCTTAAAGAGGTCTGAATGAAATACTCGTTCTTGAAGGATTTGATAATTTAATTAAGGGTCGTGGCAGGTGTTAAGTTGCCGTAAATGAAAAGGAGACTAATTCGCAAGGTATACGATGAAAGTTAGCGTCAAAAACATGTTTATGTTCAGTTTAAGCTGATCTGGAATCTTTCCTATTGTTTGAAATAAATGGCCTTCACATGAGAATCTGAGATATGTAGACATACAAAATTCAAGTCTTTTAACAATTAGAAGTCTCGTTAATAACAACGTTGATATAATGTAAATATATGTGAGAATAACCTTGGTTCACGTAAATCTACTGGTTAATTATCATGGAAATCGTGAATATTGTTTTATTGGTTGTGTAATAAATTTTAAATGATTGCTTAGTGAGGACTTAATAAATAATAAGTTACCTAGGTAACTATAATAAAGCATATCGTTTGAATAGTGTTAAGCTGGTGATAGGACCTTATAATATTTTAACCTTATTTATGTTAGTGATTATTCCTTGTTTGGATCACATTTATTTGGTGTGAAAAAAACAGTATATATATATTTCTGGGTTAGACATCACTCACAATAATATTATTGATAACAAAAGTCTTTTCCAATTCCTTTGCGCAATACTTTAAGTCGTAAAAACGACGTCGTAATGGGGTACTGTATTAAATGTTATAAATGAAAATAAATTTAAAACCGATATCAAAAATACACTTTGTAAACAAGCTTATTACAAATTAGAGGATTATATCCAAGATAAGAACGCTTGGAAACATGCTGGTCCTGCTCCATAGGACAATTTTGAGTATAGACAAAATCAGACTGGTTGCTAATTGTATTTTATAAGGAATTATATTTTGTACGATTATTTTAACCCACACACTGACTTATACTTGTTAATATTCTCTATATCGATGTAACTCGTATACTACTTTTACTATGTTTGTTAACGTGTGAGCACCATGTATCTATCATAAAATTATTTTATCTGTCGTTGCTTCTATTTAATTCTTTTTACCTATTTCGGTATAGTGATATTGTTCTGGGTGCCTCGTTTTCACTCATCATTTTAATTATATATAATGATTGTATGTAAACAAAACAAGTTAAAAGAGTAACGGTGGAGTTTCGTGCCCATTCTTCTCCATGTGAAACTACATTTTGGGAGGGGCAACTAGAATCAATTCTATTTAAATGTAAGAAAATTTAGACGTTCGAAAGTGCCTTTTGGGCCTATTTGAATTTATTTCAACTTTGACAGCTTTGACTTTGACTTTGAAACTTAATTAATTAGTAACGTAATTTCTCTGGTCCCATCCCATGATCAAATCCTGATTTGAAGACAATGGAGTCATCGCACGTTAACGTACATAAAAGAAAGATTCATACAATCGAACATAGAACCATCTCCTTTGAAGTCGGTTAAAACCACACTTATAGAACATGCCTTATACTGAGTGGGCCCCGTACATAATAGATTATTGGGTCATCAAAACTGACTAATCGTATCGTTTACATATTGTCAACTCTAAAATACTGGTCCATTACTAGTTAGAGCAGCGATAAGCTTAGGCTGATATGCACAAACACATTGCAGCATCGAACTCCGTAAAGCCTTGTATATAGTCTGTGGTAATGCAGAACTAATTTGTAATTTTAATAAAGTACGGAATCGTTAATTTTTTTATAATGTTGTTCTATATAAATAGGTTTTTATGACGCTGTATATTTGTATACTGTGTACGCCATTGCAAATATTAGCATATTGTTTTCATAATTTCATTTGTAACTATAATTACTTAATAGTATCTATGTACCTAAACAAATTTTGGAATATAGTACAGTACGTATGTATGTGTATGTGTGTATTTTATATCTACAAGAAAATGCGAAAGCTGGGTTTCGGTGATTTTGTGATGGCTGTCGAGAATGTCTTGAAGTCCAGATAAGAGGCCCCAATTCGGCTCCCACGTGTCAAAGCGCCTACGCATATCGTTCTATATGGTCAGATTACTTAGTATGGTCTCGGTTTTAGTGAGGTCAAACGGTGAACGTTAAAAGTAGTTTGTTTATAAGAAAGTGGGCGAGTGGGGTAATCTTGTTGTTGCGCCAGTAATGGCTCCCACCCACTAGATTAACAGTTACAAATGTTTTGTCACACAACGAGTAACTACTAAAGTCGATTAACATACAACCAGGAACGGAGCAGTGTCCTTTAGAGCGGGTATAACTGCTGCTTGGAATGGCTAGTAAGAAATAATGACATGTAATGGACAGTCGGCAATATTCCTTCGTTTGTTTCCTGAATGATGCTTTTGAAGTCTTACAGGAGATCACATGGTAATTATTTTCTATAATCTCTCCATTTGTCAAATATACAAATGAGAGATCGTGTTTAAGTAAAAATAAATTTTGTGGATAGAGTAAGTGTTTTGTATCTTATATCCCACGTATATAATTTTAACTCGCTACATTATCTGACTGCCAACAAGATTGCAGTCTATTTAACAAGTATAGTGAGCCAAGCTAGTCTGATCGGCAATAGTTACATGACTATAAGAGTCTTTCCGTTGCTCTTTATGTCCTTTCCTATTCTTCTTTCCACTAGTTGGCAGGACTTCATAAATTGTTGCAGCATTCTGTGAGGTCCTGCCAAGTAAGACTTTTAAAAGTTAGAATCTACTTTTAAATTTACAAGTCATTTGTTTTTGCAGAATCTATAATTATATTAATGGGGAAAATACTTACATACAAAATTGCATCTTCTTTACAAAAGTAAAACGTTTTTTTCCTGTTTGTATTTATCACGTCATTTCAATAATTACAACACGACAAAGTCTTTAATTAAATTTTTATAGGCAAGCTGTACTTAAAGCTCACATCGCACAATATAAAATTTGGATTAATATAATGTTATATAAAGGCTATTTTGTAATAAATTAATGTATATTGTTGTTGTATTCACGTCCAAGACAGATTTTCTTTTATAAAAAATACAATAGGCGTGGATAAGAATGGGCTCAATGCGAACTTCACTACGAAGTATTGACATTAAGTAGGTCCCGGATAGAAAAGCGCGGTGTCATCGGCGAATAGTGGGAGACAAGTTGGCGTTCAATGAAATCCACACAGTGAAGAGACTCTTGGCCTTTATACGCGACAGCTTTGATGATAGCGAAAAGAAATCAATAATGCTGGGGCTCACAGAAGCCGTATTTTATGTTGTCCGTTGCTTGCGTGAGTTAAATAAAATATATAAATCGTAAGTATAATAGTAAAGTAGGTTATTTTTATACAGCAAGACTTTTTTTGGCGCGTAAATGACTGGCTTACATCTGTGACTTTATAGTTAATATAATATTCTCTTTGTCTAACTTATTCCTTGGAAATAATCATGTAATATTTTGAATTAACGCGAATGATTTTTGTAATATGAAATGTTTCTGGTGAGGAAATGATTTTTTTTTCACGGTTATCCGAATTATGTGGGGTGCGGGTTATATGTAATACATTGCAAAGAAACTATAAAAGTGTATAAAGATCAGAATTTGGGTAAAGTGAAAGGTGGATGCACAGTTTAAAAAGTCGAGTAAAACGAAGAGTAAAAGGCGACTAAGAGACTTATCTATTAGGCATGCGAAACATGTGAATGACGGCAATAGGCTTTCGACGTTTCTTTTTCATAATTTCGTAATTCAATAAGGTTTATGTCATATTATTAGACAGTTTTACAGAACATAAAAAGGTAACGTGATGTCTAATTAAAGTATAGAATGAGATTAACATTTACGTAAATGTTTCACATTAATTTTTGTTATTTCGTGTGGTAGGTGTATAAGGAATGATGCCATTAAAGCACCCATTTCAAACAGACTTCTACGCTTTTAACGCGCACATTACCGCTTTATTTACACATGAAATTTGAACCATAAATATTGCCTACGTATTAAAATAAAGTTACTTCGGTAGTAAATAGGTAGGTACTAAGCGTTTAGAGTGATACACAGCTAAGAGTGATAGGCCTTGTAGCACTTGACTTGTGATTCATTTTATAGATAGATAGAGATATAATACTTTATTTTTACACCATTTTTGCAGTAAAATACGTTTGTCAAAAAGATAATGTATAAAGCGCGGACTTTGCTACGTTTGAAAACTACTATTACACGTATGTAGTGAGCCCATCAGTTGATATGTAATGCAAAACGTGATTCCGAGTTTAAATCCTATCATCTGATATATAAACAAGGCTTCTAGTAACTTCGGTTACATTTTTATTTTCGTGAAGATTAACGAGAATAAAAAAATAACCGAAGTTATGGGAATATGCAAATTAAAAATTAAATTGAATCAACCTCCAAATTACATGACTACTAAACTTAGAACGATACACTCGTTTGAAGATACTATACGTAAGCTCCACCGGATTAAAACCACTGTCTCATAGAAATTAAGCAACGCTTGCGTTGTGTTTCACAGAGTACGTGAGGTTATTGGAGACTTCGTCTAGAGATTAATAAATTTCAGAACCCCTTTCTTTCTCTCAGCTTTGAGAAGTCACGTTAGGTTTTTAAATATGACTGATGAGTAATTGCTGTCATGAAACATCAACTATTAGCTGTTTTTGGTATCACAAACATTAATCTAATTGGATATGTAATTTGATCTGTGCAATGACGTCAGTTGTTTCTGTAGTTTAAACCGTGTATTAATCCTTATTATCGCCTGTGTTTTATTCCACTAGTATTGTATGTATTGAGAAACAATAGCGTGTTGGTATATCGTACAAAGTGGACTAGCTGTTGAACGTATTATAACAATGTCCGTCAGTAATAATAATATGTAGTGTAAACGTCGCCTGTTGGGGTTACAGGTGGTAATTGTATTATGTATTCTTTATTCTGTCAGTTCAGTCGGCATCGCTATGCAACGTTCGTGAAATACATAGTAATTTTTTTTCACTTTTTGTTTTTTTACAACTCACGCACTAGGATTAATTCCTGTGTCGCAGGGTACTTCACAAACATTTAAACAACTGACACAAAGAACACCCAGACTCCCAGTATAGTATAGTTCTATGTATAGTAACAGTTTTTTAGAATGTTCTCGACTTGGGCGGCTTAAAATGGCAAGCTGCAGCTTGATCGCGGTCGTCACCGTGACTAAAGCGGACTAAAGCTAACAAAAGCAAAGGGAAAACTTTCAGTTCTTCTTTGACTATTAATTTGAGTATGCAAACGTCTCATAGTAAAAAAACGGTGACCCTATAGGACTCAAATCGACTCAATCAATCTGACCAATCGTCTTCATACAACTAGCAGGATGTAACTCTGATTACAGTGATTACTGTCGTGAGTAGCGTCAAGTAGTCGAGTAGGTATTTGATCGCGTCTACTTAGGCGATAGTCCGTCTGTCTCATCTGGATAGAATTAGTAGCTCGTCTGGACAGAATCGGGACTTCGGGTAGTCTTTCAGCGTTTGAATATTCGTCTCACAGAGAAACGTTCTCCTCTATTTGATAATCTTTTCAAGAATTTTCGTCAAGGTACACACAATTTACACTTATTGGCCCGGCCTTATTTAATTATATACCTAAACATTTCCCTTGACTAATTCGTCAGTTGATAAAGATTGTATTAATATCCGTTAGTTTATTCATTCAGAGATACATACGCTGTTGGGACTTTCTTTTATATGAAAAATAATACTGAAAGATATCTTCAGTAATAATGAAGTACCAGTAAGTAAGACGCATTAACAAATACGTATTCTATGCATAGAATACTATGGTAGGCTAATATGTATATATATGTATATAAAAAGAAATACTATGCAAAAGATACACCCTGCACATAAAGTCAGTCAGTATTTGAGTTAAAATTAGCACTAATCAATTCGTCGGTCCGTAAGTCTGGGTGATAAAACTGTAGTGGATGGTTGTTCGAGTGAATGCTGATGAGTTGAATACAAGAGAAACACTACGACGACGGTTCTGTTAAGATAAATTGCAGAATAAATATACATACACAATAATTTATCGTATTATTTTGTGGATTTTGGAGTGAAAACTGAAACTAAGTTTGTAATATTTAACTTAAAAATGTAAACAGCTCTTTCCTAATGAGTTTTTTTAGCTATCGTCTTCTCGCGCTATTTCTTGGATTCACTTGTGTTTATAGTTTTCCAATAACATGGACTTCTTGCCTACTATTAGTGTTGAAATCATTTATATAATGGTTAAACCACTCAGTGGTAGAGATATAATAATTATATAATAATAACTTCAGATGTGTCACGAAAGGCTGTCAGATCTCAAACTAAGCAGAGCTTTTAATGATACTAAACATATTTTTATACACATACATACTTTTTGTAGATGAAATACACCCAGATTCAGAACAAATAATTAAGCTTGTCAAACCATTATTTTTTATTTATTATTTAATTTTCGGTACTTTTGTAGTTTTGTGAAAATTGGAAATGAATTTACTGTTCCATTTAAAATTCTACATGTTGTAGTAGTTATACATGTAAGTATTGCATGAGCTATTGTGCTGAGCGGATGCAATTGGTGTCGTTGGTGTCGTGCAACTGCCCGCTAACAAACGTTTAGTAACTGTGAGATACTATTGTTTAGCCCTATTGTTTTGTTGACATGTCGCGACATAAAATACAATAATAATTGTGTTACAACAAGTTTAGATATTATTCTACTATATTGTAAAGCACCAAATTCAATAATAATAAAAAACACGAACTTTTTTATTATTATTGAAGTACGGTCTGGTTTTCGCTAGAGTAGAACAGCCCCCCAAATATCCATTGCCTTACCTATTACGTGAAAGGAACTAAATTGTATTATGGTTTGCAAAATATGCGCGTTTGAGGCGCCTCTGCTTTCCCTTTCGGGGATGTAGGCGTGAGTATATATGAATGTACAAAAATCATACGTTGACCCATATTTAAATATTATAACTAAATTCAAAACACACCATTTGTATATTTCGACAGCTAGGTCAAGGTCAAGTCTGCGTGTTTAGGGAATGGCAGGGTAACTTCTCAGCAACAGCATTATCTAAGAAAGGATATAAACGAATAAAATGAACCCTATCTTAATTACGAATTAAGTTAAGAGAGACCAAGAGAAGTTAAACTAAACATTTTTTTTAAATAACCCTTTGTAATTAAAATAAAATAAGACGGAGTTCATTACGTTCCTTAATTACTAGTACACTGATTGGAATTCCTAGTAACTAGCGGCTTTGGAACAAAAGACAATTTTATTAGTCAAGTTGAAATTGTAATTAGTCATAAACGCGGCATGCGATGTGATGCGAGCTGCTGATGACAAGACTGCTCTGTCAGTAATTGTTTGTTAACAGTACCCCAGGGGACATGATCGCCGTAATTTAATAGCAAACTAAGTAAAACTTTACATTTTATAGCGATTGCTTCTCAAATTATACACCTAATATTCTATATAACGGCTTAAGTACACCATCCGGACCCCTCCTAGCACCTGCCCGCAAAAGCACCCCCTTCGTGGGACTTTCAATAAGGCGGTGTCCAAACAGGGGCACCATACAGTGCCATAGACCGGACAACCCCCGTGTACAGCCGTCTTGTGGCGACACTAGGTCCACCCAGTAAGAGCAAGAGACGCCAAGGGCGGACGCATCACCGACCAGTTTCGGGGCCAGCTGTAGGAAGTGTTCGTCGAAGCGACGCCTACCGTCAATAATTATCAGTCCCAAATATTTTATATGGGCCCGAACCGGTATGAGGACCGAGTTGTCCACAACTGAGGCACCGGGGGTCGGACCGCGACGAGGCCCATGGTATAAGAGGGCCGCGGTCTTATTCATACTAGGTTATGCCCATGGCCTGTCTTGGGTTGAAAGTGTTTTTTAAACATAACTTATGTTAAATGTTCATTTTTGTACATCTGACAATGTGGGTAAGGCATGTACACACGAGTTACATATATTTCTGGAATTTGTGTGTAGTGTCGTATCTGGAGTTGTCCGAGTACTGCTGTTGGCGCCTAACGTGGAACTTTAGTATATTAAATATATTTAGTTTTAGCTAAATTTCTAAATAAAATTTTGATTAAAAATTCGAAATTAAATAAACTGCACGGATGGCGTAGGGCGTTAAGTGGTAACCACGCCGAGTGTTGTGGGTTCGATCCCCGCACGGGTCAACACTTTGTGTAATCCTATAAATTCTTAGTGCGGGAGATGTATTTTAAAAAGAGAAAAAGAAGGAAAACGATGATACTTATTTTGAGTAAGCTATGACAAACATGTAATCGTAAATGAAATAACTGCTCAAACAGAATTTGAACCATGTGGTTCTCGGTGGAGTAGAATTTTAATTACTCCCCCAGCTCTTTCTGTGGATTTCGTAAAGGGCGACTAAGGCTTCGGACTGTTATCTGTCAGACAGTATATGTACAGTGTACAGTCATACAGTGCCCGGTTGACGGCAATATACTAGCTCAATGGGGCGTTAGTGGGGCCAAAATCTACTTGCCTAAATATAGGTGTGAATTCGCCTCTACCTGCCATTAAGGTATGTAGAATTTGAACTTTTTCAAGACGTAATTTAATTTCCTTCTTTTGATGTAATGTGAATTGTGGCAAATAGGACATTAAAATTTTAATTTCTAAATAGTTTTCTGTCTTTCAGAGCTACTTTAAGAAAATTGTAACGTGCTTTTTAGAATATTAAAAAAGTATTAAGGCAAATCTATAATTCGAAAAGTGTAATAGTTATAAAATCTTGGAATAATAAATATGTTGACCGCAGGAAAATTTCCCTTTAGCTAGATAAACGTGTAGCAAAGTCGTAAGACGGTATCTAGTGAAACCTGCCTCAGCTGAATACAATCTCAGGGCACACACAGGTGAAATTCGCAAGCCCACGTAAACGTGTAAATCATTCTTTAATCACATTAACGAATGATTTACACATATCTAAGGTTTTGATTGCTAGAACTCGGTGGATTCTCTACACTACTGTACTAAATGTGTTAGATTATATTTAACGAGATTTTAGATTATATTTGACGAGTATTTAATTCATATTGTAAATTTTCGCCTGCTTCTTACTGTTAAACTGATTATGGAAAAAAAAATATACGGGCAGTCTTTTGGGGAATAAAATGAAAACTAAGTAACTTGTGAATTGTATCGTTATATACGGTATACATATGTGCACACAGTACACAGTACGTGTATTGTATTATACACAGTATACATATACCTCATGGAAAGCTTTCGGTGACGATGACGCAAGTTCCATGATTTTTGTCCCAAAAAGTGTTCAACGCGCTTAAAGAAGAGATTTTTCACTTCAAAAATATTTTTTTCTTTGTTCCCAACTGCTCAAGAAGGAGCTTTATGTTTTTCTAGTCCATGTATGTATGTTTATATTTATGTATCGATGACCTTTTTTCCTCTTACCCTAGAGTTAAATTCTTAATGTGTCACGCATACATCTCAAATAACACCCTTTAAAGGTCGTTTAAAAATATTAATTGTAGGCTATCGGCAATATCATAGCAGAGAGTTTATTTCAGAATTTGAAGCTCTGCAAAGGGTTATTGAGCACTTTTTAAAGAAAAAAAATATCAAAAAAGAAACTCTGTCTAAAATTAATTAAAATAGATAGTGACCAAACACTGTAATGTGCGTATAAATATGTAGTAACAAAGATTGTATGTATTTAGTTTATGTGGCACAACGGTGCAATAACTCGTAATAACTTCGTGTTTTATCGCCTGAACTAAAATAATGTATATTTAGTTGTTCAACTTTTACATACACAGGAACCCGGCGATGTCGTAACGTTGTGCAATTTTGTTAAAAACTGGGTGAAATGTCGTCGGATGTGTAAAACTACGATTTAGCTTATACCTATGTATATTTTATAGAGACGTTTCCTTATTAACTGGCTGTGATAAAACTTTATATATAAAGATATATAAAGTTTCATATTTCCCATATTCATCACAAACATATGTATATTTACGTAGAGATTGGATCGAGGGCTCTCATTTGCCGAAATCAGCTAGTTCGAGTTATATACAAGTTGCATACTTCCCGACCTGCTTACACTCCCCGATCCATCCTTAAAAGCAATATCCCTCGTCTTCTCTTACTCCCAATTTTTTAATTTAATTTAATTTAAATTAAAAATAAATAAGACTAAATTATAGTATGACCCGTCTGCTTGTTTGACCCTATCCCATAAAAAAACCCGCAGAATATGAACGCATAATTCGCCTCTGCCTACCCTTTTGATGATAAAATGATGTAGGTATTATCTTAAATTTGAGATGTCGCAAGGCTCGAGAAGCCAATTTTTCATTAGGTTATTTTCTATGCTAGATATATTATACATTTTCCATGTAAATTGCCGAAATAAAGAGTATTTTTTTTTGTTTTCAGGTAATTTGTGTGTCTTCAATACCTATAGTAGCAACTGACAACATATATTAAAATAGTAGCGGATTCTGCAGGTAATTGAGGATTCCAAAACCATTGTACTAGTGAGTAGTAGGATTAGATATTGTGCTTTTATAAGGATGGGTTCCCATTCAATGATTAAAACAAAAAGAAGTATTTCTGCTGCCCATGCACCCTTGCAACTCAAGAGAGAGTGTGAAATCCCTCCTCAGGGGGGGGGGAGGGAAAAGAGGAGAGGGGCCTGCTGCCATGTCTATATTGTACACCACAGAAAAGATACAACACAAAAAAAAACAATAATATACACATTACTGCTGGAACCAGCGATCTTATCGCTAGTTGCGATTTCTTCCAGGAAACCTTTATAATCGACAAGTGCTGTGTTTTTTTTAATAATTATACATTCGATATTTGCTGCTTGCTTTGGTTTTTTAGATTCTAACGATATCCCATAGATCCAAGAAGTTTTGGGGAAACAAAGAAATTGACACACAGACATAATTTATTATACATTAACCCTTAAAACATTATATTTCAATTTTTAAGGCAGTCGACTAAAAAAATATTAAATCAATAACTAACCCATTGGTTTAAGGCAGTAGTGAAACTCAAACATCAACCTGTATACATTTGACCTTCATCATATATTCACGACTTGTACAAAATTGTTGTATAATACTAAAATTTATATGGTACAATGGAATCTGTTAGCCGTAATACATGTCTTCATTTAAGTAAACACTGTAAGTACTACATAAGTTACGTATACACTGTAAGTACTATATAAGAGGCGTCCGTCTATAATGAAAGGTCACCGCGTCACATAGTCTACTTGCCACGGACAACGGCACAGGAAAAAGCTAGTTTGCGATAAATCCGGTAATTTCTTGCGATATAGGTTAGTGACGTTATTACAGAGGTGGCACGCGATACTTCGTAGGGTTGCCAGTAGCAAAATAGGTATATTTTTTATTTTTATTTTGGAGAGAGCAGAGTCAAAGTATGTATGTAATATAAATAAATTACGACTTCAATAGAAAAGACACAATAAAACGATGCTTGTTTTGTAAAATGTAAAAAAAAAAAATATAGATTAAATATTAAAGTTTATAGATTATTGAAATTGAAATGAAAATAAAAATATTTTATCAGGGGTTCCCATAGTTTTCCTTTTTAGGGTATCCCATGTATAGACCCACTTTTGACAGAACGATGCGTGGTTTTAGTCGGTTCGAGTCTGATATACCACTTCATCTCTCGGGATAATGTCAGAAGAAACGATGTATCCAATACTGTTCAGGCATATAGAGGACGTGTTGAACTAAAGAAACTTACATACATTAACCTTAAAATCATTACACTCGGAATGCTACACGAAAATGGTAGCAAAAGCATCTAATTATGTTAGTATTCAGAGCTCATAATGCTAACCTATAAAAAAATCATAAAACAATTTGCGAAAGGTTGTAATCGATTCCGGCAACCCTAACGCTACAAAGCTTTGTCGTTATTTATGTGTTCCATTCTGTTCCGCTAGACAAACAATATTTTAATATTTTTAATACATTATTTATGACATTGCAAGTGTTGGTGTAGAACTAGTATTATAATTATATTATATTTTTTTTTAAATATACACCTTCGCAATAGTAGTGATGTCTTGTCTATCGTTCGGTAGTATGTTAGTGCATGACAATATTACATATTTACCTTAAATCATCATCATCATCCGCCTATCGCAGTCCACTGCTGGGCATATAGGCCTCTCCCATTGCACGCCACTTCGATCTACTTTCGGCTTCTCGCATCCAGCTCCTGCCTGTGGGCGTCCTACGCTACGTTTAATTAATAATTAAGATATTTTATTTTATTGTAAATATTATAATATTAATAATACATAATATATAATATTAGATTCTAACTCTTTGACAGGTACTATCGGGTAGATTTCTAATGTAAGATATAACAATAAGATTCTTATGATCTAATATAGACATGATATTAGATAGTGACGACGACACACACCTTTCATCCCCTATATTACCACTATAATATTTTAGAGGTGAGGAGTAGTGGAGGTACTTTCTAAAATATGGCAATAATTTAAAAATATGTACCTCATACAATCTCGTTATTAGATAAAGTCAATGCATTAGTAATGAGCAGATGATTTGACCATAGAGATATTGGCGTCTTGTGTGCTAGTGAGATCATTTCGATGACTCATTGACATCAGTCACGGGCTCACGACCATCTGTCGGCACTCCCCGTCATTTGAGACCGCCTATGTTTTACTAGTGCAACAATTTTGAGGCAACACCTTTATACTAACGTGAATACAAAGAGGTCTTGTGTGTGATCGTAAGTGGTTATGGTGCTATTTTAGGTTGGTACATTTAATACGCTCGGTGACGTCAAATGTAGGTTTACGATTCACTCCAAGGTCCACAGTAGGTAAGGTTTATAGACATTACGTCATTCCTGTCATATATAGCATATGATCCTTATCCTATCTTATTTAATATTATAAATGTGCAGGAGTACAGTAAAGACCTGAGAGCCGGTTGTGTTCCAATGCAAGTGCGTTGCGACTCTTGATTTGCAGATATTAGCAGTCACCATCAGTAAAAAAAAGGACATAGACTTTGTTCCAAAAAAAGTATTGCTCCCGAGGCATATTGGTTTTATATTGGATCTTGACAAAGACATTTCTTATTCAAATTCTAGTACAACTAATATTGCAGTATGGAAACTCATGGTTACGTAATCATAGCACTCCTATATTAGTATAGGAATCACAGATTTATATGAATTATAGAAAGAAGAGAAGTAAAAAATACACTTTATTGCTTATACACCCACTAATCTTCGGCCTGCCATCGCTCAGCCATCGATTAGGTACATGCATGTTGAACGATCTTACACATAATAATGTAATGTAATGCCATTGTAGTGTATGTCATTTTCGAGATAATATGATAATAAAAAGGTACATTTATTTTTTTAAATCGGCTCCGTTAGTTTTATGGCCGGCCCACCTTAGTTGAAAGCTATAGCGACATTTGTAGGTATTGTGTTTCCAGACGGTATAAAGGAATTTCGAGGTAAATAAGATTATAATGGACGGATGTTATAAACGACTGGCTATATACATATATATCTATATATAATATGTAATATGCACACAAAAGGCGATATTAGATATAAAAAGCTTTTACATATTCAATACTATAATTACATAGTAAATATACATAGATGTATATTTACTATGTCTAAATTAGATAATTAGAAAGTTAACGTTTCAAAAAGTCTATTATTTTAAATTTAACTATTTAATAAGTTTTGCTAATAAAAATCATACTTTCTGAAATTACACAAAAATACATACATACAATAGATGTAATTTTGTTTCTCAGTGTATTTTGTACTTCTTGTCACTTTCTCATTTCAAGTTTAATAAATTGCCTTTCAGGGAAGTCTTAAAGTAGGCCATTTTACGTGCCACCCTGTGAAAAAGCGGGGGTGGAATGTCATTATCATTTAGCGAGCTCACTAAAATACTGATTTTATTAATTTTCCAAAGGTATAATAGCGGTTGTTTCTAGTATTGCAATAAGTTACTTAATATTTGTAGAGAGCAACTAATTAATATTTGCACAAAACCAAGAAGAAACAAATAACTTTTTTCACGTTTCATTTAATACTCAATTTTCTATATCACATACATACACTAACACCTGCATCCCTTAAGGGGTAGGCAGAAGCGTAATTAACGTACACATTTTGCCGATCGTAACTGAGTCCCTCTTACGTAATAGGGAGCAAGCCTATTGCCGTCTTTTGGAAATAAGATGGGGAAAATTAGGAGCATATTGAAAGGACTGTCTTTTATTTAGTTTATAAGAATAGTAGCAACGTGGGTCACACATTACTATTATTCCTTTGTTAACCCCCCCAGCTAAGCTAAATGCTTGTGGGGGGTCCGGTTACGACGATAGTGTACTGGGCGGGGTTTGAACCCGTAACCACTTGATCGCAAGTCGTCGCCTCAGCCATAAAAATAAATAATAAATTAAGGATAGGAAGTAAAGTAAAGGGATATTGCTTAAACAGATGGATTGGAGTGTATTTATTGTATAAGGAGTAGCTCAAGCAAGTCCGGATAGCTAACCTATGACTCGAACTGACTGGTGCCGAGAAGTCCAAGCCCTCTAACGAACTTTTCTACATTAATCTCAGGAACACTGCATTATGTACGTACATGTATGTATACATATGTTCGTTTCTGCAGCAACTGATTTGATTAGGACTGATTTGGACGTACACAGGTACATCCAAATCTGTCAGTCGTTAAGAAGTTTTTGTGAGATAAAGAGGTATCGTTCGGTTTCTTCTTGCATTCCGGATACATTAACTATTAAATAAAAAAGACATAAAGCTACAATATTTTTAAATAGTTTTGTGACATGATCATATTTTTAAATGACTAATTTATTACACTGCAGTAGGCAGTTTTTTGTATTGAACATCTACTACTACTTATTCACTTAGTTTAGCTTAGTACGCTCTATTTATTAAAGCTAATACATTCTATACATATTAACTAATATTCAAAGGTACTGCTATTGTAGGCACTCACAGAATAAACAATGTAACGAAAATCTTAATACTCAGTGAACTTCAGATGTATCCTATGAATATTCAAGATAGTATTTAAAATGTAAAGATTTTAAGTCACTCTGTGTAGTGGAATATTTTGTTCCCTGAATAATCTACTGTAAATTTAAATAGTGTATATTCAGTCAGAATTAAACAAACAATTTCACATTTAGTGAGTAACAGAGGCAGACAACGTTGCTTCAAGTTTGTCAATCTTCAATAATTTCAACCTACTTGAGTATTTAGCTTGTAGCACATATGTATCTTGTGTTATTATTGGAATAAAACATTCACCTGTTGTCACATGACAAATCTAAATTGTACGACACAAGCAACAGTGACAACAAAATCAATCTCGCAAGATAGAGAGAGAGTTTAGACACATAATAGCATATGCATATTAACTAACAAGGAAAAGTTTATGCTTTGTTTGATTGCTTCTTCAAAAAGCCCTAGTCGACGAATGAAATTCATTATTTTAAATGTCTAACATGTTGGCTATATTAGCTCGTTATATTTACTTTTCAACCGACTTTAAAAAGGAGGAGGTTCTCAATTCTCATTTTTTTTTGTTTGTTACCCCAGAACTTTCGACTGCGTGAACCGATTTCGACGTTGGTGCTTCCCGTGTGGTTCTATTTTAAACCATTTGGTCCAGTTCTGACAATGGCATCCATGAGAAAACCATATAACTCTTAAATTTGCATTAAGCATGTGCGCGACAAATGGACGAATAACTCAATATCACGTCAACCGATTTCGATTATTATTTTTTAATTGGAAAGGATGTACTCCAAGGGTAGTTAGATGAGAGTTTGGTTCAGTTGTGACAATGGCATCCATGAGAAAACCATAATAGTCTTAAATTTTATGATAGACGCATTGAAGTCGGTTGTCTACTTTTTTAAAATCCGATTATGTATTCAAGAAAAATGCCGTTGTGCCGTGTGGTTCTCAGTGGAGTAGAATAGGGCTACCCGTTCCCTCTCAGTGGGTGTTGTTAAAGACTACTAGGGGATCGGGCTATTAACTATCACACAGTGCCCCGATGCTGGCAATAGGCTTGCCCATACATATTGTATTAGGACTGTCAGTGGTAGAGCCATGCTTAGGCACGAATGGGCCGGCTCGACCGGTGCGATAACACGGCCTCACAGAAAACCGGTTGTGAAGTAACGCTTGCGTTGCATTGCGTCCCGGAATTGAGTGAGGTTTCCGGAGGCCCAATTCCCCCTCCCCCCTTTTCTCTACCTCATCTCCTTTCTCCTTTTTTCCATCTCCTCATCCCTCCTCTCTTCTTTCCGCTTCCTGCATCCCCCATCCCTCATCACCCTCAAAGGCGGGCAGCGCACTTGCAACTCTTGAGTTGCAAGTGTCCATGGACGGCGGTGTCACTTACCATCAGGTGACCCGTCTGTTCGTCTGTCCCCCCATAGTATATTTAAAAAATAAACTACACTATGGTTGGCAAAAAAGGGCGTTTGAGACGCCCCTATCCTACCCTTCTTATATATAGGCATTAAAATTATTTTATTAGACGTTATCTCGCAAAACACACTTTCCGGCTACTAGAATTTCTATGAAATATAAGTATAAAACTTAATTATATTTAAAGCAAAACAAATTGATAAACTAGTTCAGGAGTATATGCAGCAAGATTATGTTTTAAACATATTGACTTTATGATGTTCTGATCAACACACTTGAAACGCACCGACCATAACTTAGGGCCAGCCCACACTGATGTCCAATTTGCCTTAATCTTACACACTGCGTTATTAATTAAACCCCAGAATGGTTCTGACAGTTTCTGTATGTTAATTACTTCATTCCAAACATTATTTGAAGCTTTGTTTTGAAAATATTTTAATGAGAACTAGCGCATTAAATGTTTTAATTTAAGTTATGTATAGATAATATCTGTCTAGAATGCATGATAGTGCGAGAGATTATGTTGTAGGGTATACCCGGGTCCTCTGCGAAAGACTTCGTGACGGAACACCGTGTGGTTTTAGTCGGTTTGAGTCCGACATACCATTTCACTGTTCCAGTGAGGTAGGGATTTCCACACGATAAAAAAAAAAAATTGCGGGAATCTTCTGATTTATTTTTCATATAAAATAACTGTTTTCTTTATTACTACATCGTACGTACTGACAAGCAATAAGTGATACGTATGTAAGCTGATATTGCAATAGCCATCATGTAATAATGATTATCAAAATAAGAAAATACCTGGGCTTTCAAGTGGAGGTGATACAGACATAAGCGTATGTACGGGTATGTATGAAGCATTGTTAATAATATTCATACTTCAATGTATAAAACTTCTATGATCATTACTCTTTCGAAAAATTTGCCAATATATATAATATTTGCCAAATTACCATAAACGAATATCTAAGAAAAAGTTTACAATCCATTTTATCATTTAAGTAGTCCGGATATCTTATTACTAACTGTATACTCACGTCTTTCATCACTATCTCTTGTTTGAATTAAACGATAACGATAGAAGAATAATAAAAATATAAATATGGGAAGTGGAAGGTAATAAAAGTTTGCACAGAAGAAAATTAAACCTATGAATCGTTTAGCACTCCATAAAAAGTTATCAAATTAATTATGAATATACTTATGGTTTTTAAACACACTTTCAATCAACTAATATTTCCTATAAGGCTTAATGACTTGTTAAAGTAAATACTATTAACTCAACTCTCTAGTTTTGCCACTTTTTTTTTTTTGCTTATTCATACTAATTACTATCATCGTTTATTTATAGTTTAAGTTTTTATGGCGGTAGGAAAAAATAAAAAAAAAGAAGATAGAATAGACAGACACAATCAAAGTGGCTAAATAAATACATATAACCCATTTGCTCTCTTTACTCAACTCTCCATAAAATGGAAATTACCATAACTATTTTGGTCTCTCTTAGCAAAATAATCAGTTTACAAAAAGATTCATAGTGGAAAAAAGGCAGTGACAGAAACAGCATTACAAACTGTTTGGTCCGTAACCGGATTCAGGACAATCCGTTAACAACTCGAGAGCGTTTTACTGTATAACATTAAATACTGTTGATCCTCATTAAGTAATTCAACACCACGGTATAAATTTACCCTTATTTATAGAAGGTAATTTCTTGCAGACGATGCGCATCCATAAATATGTATACTTTGCTTAGGTCGAGTGAAGGGCACTTTCGACCTCGCCGGACAACGGAGTAATGACCTGTCTACATGAATGTCATCATTACCTATACAATGATAACTTTTAAATGAGGTGCGGCGAATATTTTTTAGACCTCTTTATTAAAAGTATTTAATTTCTTTGTTATTTTTACAAGTTCCCCACCAATTTACTTGTTTCATTATGTGAATATGTTATAATCAGTATTATATAGTTGATACTACAAGACTTATATTACATAATTACGTGTTGTTGTCTCTGTTTACCTCTTAGGGAATATGACAACACGACACTGACGAGGACGATATGATAACGTAGGAGATATTTAGTGGTATTATCGCACGACATACCTATCTATCATCAAATCGTTTAATCTGAACACTGTCTGTTTCATATTTCTGGGTCCGAACTTCTTACGACATCAGAAATTTTGTTGCACTTTTAAGAAAAGTATGTTCTTTGAAACCTTTTCTATACAATTATATATTCTACTAGCAATTATAGATACACCAAAGTTTGTATCGCAGATCAGTAATAATATTAAATTTAGTGGCCGTGGGTTTAATGAGACCAACCTTTTTGCTCTTCAGATTTACAATAATAATATATTGTACTATGACCCAATATCATACCAGGAGGGCAAGTTAGTATAACGACATGGCAAAAGTTAAAAACAAATGCCTTGACCTACTTGATCACAATATAAACAAATTTATTATAAGTGTGAAAGACAAGACAGGTATTGATTACTCTATAACAGTTGCGTCTTGGATATTTGGGAGCGACCGAAGCATCCAAATCTGAGCTTATATCTGTATGCATACTACTAAGAAAATATACGTTATAATTAGATTTTCCTCTAATTTTGAGCAATTTTCATATTATTTACTTTATGATACAGTTCAGAACTATATTTTTTAGTGTTTCAATGATATTTATATTGTGATGGCACGCTGCTACGCATACGCAGAGCCCTCTGTCAGAGTATGGGGTGCGGTATCCTCGCGTATATGAGCTGCCTAAACATATTTATTTTTTACGATTTACCAACATTTGTTTACATGGTGACAAGCAACAAAAATTACATTTAATTAGTTTTAAACTAAGTGTAAAAATAATTACAGCACGCTATATTGAACTATGTACTCATTCATCATATTCATCTTCAGTCCTTATAATTTTGGTTCATATATAAGTGTTTTATTCAAAAGGCAATCAAATGAGTATGCGTCATTTGGCCGCTGCTCGTCGGTCTCCAAATGCTTCCAGACATTGTTATTATTATCCAGTGAGTCGTTGCGCAAATTATCACTCGTCATTATCTGCAAGCTAATACTCGAAGACGGCGGCGTATCCTTTGAATTAAATTAATACAACCCTTGTCAGGCCCGACACATATTTCACAACACAAGAATCTGACACCTCATGGTCTCGCCGACCGACCGCGCACGGAGATAACTCGAACGAAAGAATTTTATGTAAATTGGCATCCTCTTTCATTGTTTTTTTTTTATATGGATATGTATTTTGGACTTGTTTAGAGTCCTGCATTCAAATAGGAAATCCACCGGCTTTAAGAAGGTATATATTGTTGCGTTATTTTAGAAACTAAAGTAATAAAATCAGGATAGAATTATATTCAAACTTCAAACCGCTTAATAAATTTCTTTCCTGAAATTCTTAAAATTTAAGATAATATTTTAAATATTAGCTAAGACATATTAATTTTGATTTAGTTAATGAATACAGTGTTTCCATTTTAGTTGGTTACGTTGTTTTCGAATTGTCTCAACTGTAGGATAATATGTCAGTGCTATATGCTCATAAAACGTATTAGATTATTCAATATACGAAGTATTCGTTTATAGATAAATTTTAAATAAAATAAAATGCTTTTAGTAGTTTTTAAATTAGACTGACCGCCGTCGTTCAGAAATATTTATTTGTTTTAATTCATTAAAATTTTCTATTCATTACAGTACGCTCATGCAATTTTAGTGGAGGCAATGAGAGTCATATTTTGTAAATACGATTATATAATTATATTTTTTATCTGCGGAACCCCATTTCAGACAGAACGCACCAAATGCATTGTTCATTTAGTTATATTTTGCATACCTGTAGCATCACCGAAGCCGTGTGAATCCAACTAATGAATTCATTTTGTTCCCCTTAATGCAGGCGCCACAGATAACATTTTAATTAAGTGTTAGGAATGATTTATATATGAGCTTATTTTATAAGTTTCTTGATTACAAAATGTTGTTGTAAAAAAATGGAAATGCATTCAAGGTTTGCTAAAGAAATGAAATGAAATGAAAAGAAAATGAAACATACAAAGATCTTAAGCAGGCTTATTAGCTTCTTATAATAATAAATTTCTTTTTAAAACTTGAATACTCATTGTAAATTAAAGGGGTTGACCTCGTTAAAAGATATTATATGATTTAATAACAATATGTGTATTACACAGATGTGTTATTTTACTCATAAACTCATATGTTCCGTTGCATGTTACTATAGATAAATTAATACATATATACACTCACGCCTTATGTCCCAAAAGGATAGGCAGAGGCGCATCTAATACTGTAATATCAACAATAATATTTAAAATGGAGATAGTTTACAATGTAACTTAAAATGTATGTAACCTTATAGAAATGGAGACTCAATAAACTGCTACGCAATTGAAGTGGGGAAATTTGGTTCCAATAAAAGGGTATAAAAATATTCATTTTTTTATAATAGCTGTATTTAAATGGCTAAAGTATATGGGTCGTGATATAGATTTGAAACATATAACTTCAAAAACTTACAAAACGAACTAGTAAAAATAGTCTCAAAATATGTATGGTTAACAAAATTTCCTTATTATTTAAACTTAAAAACCTTCTTCCTCATCAATGCGAGTATAATTATAAACAGCATGTATAAAATAAAATTGTATAATATGTAATTTAACAAAGTATAATTATAAAATTGATTTTAAAAGAGATTATAATCACAATTACCACAAATATATATATACCATAAACAATAACTCTATTTTGCGAGTAGCAATAATACCTGTGTAATTATAAAAAAATGTGTTCTAAGTTCAGCGGAACAACATTCGCGTTTTATCAATGTTAGTAAATCAGTCGGTTTAAAAAAAGTTGATAGGGTTGACAACGAAACAGTACAATTTAACATGTAGTTCAAATAATGAATTATGTCATTCCATCTAGATCTGACCTAACAAACTGCCTATACCCTAAATTCGCATCATTATGTTCGTACAGTATTACTATATTTATACAACGGTTAGCAAATACCTTTAAACTGGAAAAAAGGCTAGGTGGCAACCCTGAATGTTGTTAGATGTTAATTGTGGGTGATTACACAAAGCGTGACAGGAAAGCCTAGCAGATTACATCGAGATGTCGATCACATAGCTGTTCGTGGAACAGCTAATTATTTTATTGACGTAATGGGACTATGAATACTGAAATGGATTCAAACAAAGTTGTCCATACCACATCTAGATATAAATCGTTTTGGCTGCTACTTTATTAGATCAATCTTCTTTTAATGCTTAAATAATTTTCTTTTAATGAACTCATATGTATAAGAGATCGTTACTACGGTCATGTTAATAGAGTATATACAGTTTAATTAGGTAAAGCGGAATTATATCAGGTATAAATGCTATTGCGCTCTTAATAAGTCAAAGGGCAGTTTTGCTACTATTAAATAAAGTCTAGAGGTAGTCGATCCTGACTACTAAACCAGAGGCTTAAGTTCGATTCCCGCCGAGGACAAATATTTATGTGATGAATACGATGATTTGTTTTGTGTCTGGGTGTAATTTAACTATAATATCTACGTAGGTATTTAGATTTTTTTTTGAATTTTTTAACTGGAACTGGAATCAGACAGTAGGGTGTGAGATTTGTGAAATACTACAAAAAAATTACAAAAATTGTAAAAACAAAAATGGATATAATCTTATATACTTTATTAATATACTTTCGAGTTTAATAATAACTTCGTATCCTCTAAGTCGAAGGAGGTAAAATGTTTCAGACAAAACAAAAGTCCAAGTGTAATGTAATATTTTTGTATTTAAAACCTTGTTTTGTGTTTTTGTGACTTATAATTATAACTTTTACCGTGTAGTTACTATATTACACTGACATAACATCGAATAATGAAGGGCGACGTTTTGCTGTTCATTCATAAGTGAGACTTTAACGACTGAAAACACAATTTGGATTTTCTATAATATTATTTATTGAAAGTGGGTTTAATCCTTAACGTTTCGAGAACAATAGTAATTAATGACACGTGCGAGATAATTTATCACGGAACCCGAGTAATTAGGGGCCGAGAACCAAGGCTCTTGATTACGAATTATTCGGAATAATCCCTAAACTTGAATTATATTTTGGATGTTTTTGTAAGCGAATCTGAAGGGATTGCTTTTGGTGTTTTTACTTGCTTTAGTGATCGTCTTTTATTTTATTTTTTCAGGACAGATGTAACAGTATCAGTGGGTATTCAGTCTAATGTAGGCTAGTCTACGACGAACGGATGATCTACTAAAAAACACGTTCTATTTTGTATTGTTGAGTTTGTAAGCCGCTTATGCTTGGAACGTGTTAGGTGTTTTAACTAATTGACTGGTTATTTAGTTCGTTCCTCCTGTTCTTGAAATTGATTCCCTATAGAAGATTTTAAAGCTTTTCCTGACAGTCAGCACCTTCCAAGTTATTTGCAAGACAGAACTTGTATTAATAGCAATACCCGTCATACGCTGACAAGTCTGTCTCATCACGGTTGCAGTCTTTCTTAACATCACTAACATTTATTCTCCCGTCTTTAAAGAAGATTTGAATGAAGTGAATTACTAATTTTATCATATCAAATTAATAATTTCAACCTTATGGTAACAGATTTTATTCTGTATAGTTTTTGTTGTGTAGGTTTCAACTGCCAATTATTACTGCAACTCGAAAGTATAACTTGTGTGTCATTTTTAATTTACTATTCTAGTTATATGAAGTAAGAATAGCGATAATGTACAACGCACAATGTGGCGACCTCTATATATAGCGAAGACGATTAATTATATAGTAGTACTGAATTCCAATATAAAAGTTATCTTATATACAACTTCCAGATATCAACCGTGGGGCCGCGGATTGCCAGGCATTGGTGCCGATTCTGCTGCACACCTCACCAAACTAAACTTTCTCTAAAATTCTCTTAAGAGATTTTAAATATAACTAGATGCTTTTTTGTTGTGACATCGAACTTGACTAAGTTGAGTAACTTAAGCAACTTTGGTTCTGATAAATTGAAATAAGTTTAGTCTTGCGTTTTCATAATGTTAAACGTCAATTGCCAGTACTAAATTAATGTTTTGATGTAACAGAATTGCTACCATTACCACCTCATCTGGTACCGGTGTTGTGCCTCCAACTACAATGAAATCGTTCATTGTAGTTTGAGGTAATTATACAAACAATGTCACTGAACGAAGAGATCAGTCTATAAACTTTATATGAAACCAATAGTGTTAGAGAACACACTGAACTTCGATCTTTGCTTTGAGGCGCTATATGTGAATTTGTAGATATCGATTAATACTTTCTAAAAGGTCACAGGTAACTAATGATTTATGAAGTGAACGTGCTTCATAATAGAGCTGTTATAACGGTTCGTGATTCATGGCGACATTCGTTCATTGATTTACATAAAATTCTTATAAATTCAAAGTAAATGGCTTGTAGATATTCTAGTCACAATACTCGATTACCATTTAAGGCTGAAATGAGAATAATTGCAAACGTTTGAAAGCTTTATGAATATCAGATATTTCAAACTCGTAGCAGTTAAGCCTTATTCAGATTAAAAATATAGATATTAAAAATAAAAATAAATTTATTACTAAATTCGTTTTAGCAAATTAGCAATTCTTACTTTAACAAAAGTCAATTATTAACTTCCAAAACTAATCCAGTATGTACAAAAAATATAATTCAAGGTGCTATGGTATTCTTGTATATCAACATTCTAATATTCGGGGTCGGCAGAGGCGTATAAAACAACCACACTTTGCCAACCATCATTAAGTCCCATTTACGTAAAAGGGCGCATCTTCTCCTATTTACCGGGCACTGACCGTTTATATACTATCTGATAGATTACAATCCAATCCCTATATAGTAGATAGATAGTTGCCATAACAGATAGTTTAAATGACTAACACTAAGATTCATACAAATTAAGTATCGTTATATAAATAAAAATAAAAGTTATTTGAACAGTGTAATATTAAAGTGAATTTTATCTTAAGAATCGATACCTAAAGGAGATCTTTACCGTGGGAGAGGCATGCTTAGGCACGAATGGGCTGGCTTGACTGAAATGGGACCAAGTCCTCACAGAAAGGAGGTAGACAATTAATGCTTGCATTGTATTGCCTAGTGATGGTAATGGAGTGCAACACCCCCTTTCCGCTTTCCCGTCCCTCATCCCGCTCTCATTGTTACCCTTCCGCAGCCCCCATCACCTACAAAGGTGGACAGTGCACTAACAACTTTTGGGTTGAAGGTGTTCCGGGGCAGCGGTTGTCTCTTACCATCAGGTCATCCGTCTGATGCTATTATAAAAAAAATGAAAAGATGAGAAATAATTTGTATATGTAAGTGAAGTAGTTTTAATTAACAGCCGTTTAGGCTTACAAGAGATCACCTACATGTTTAAGATGAAGCTAAAAATGTACATCGTTCGTTGTAACAAGTGTAGCATTGATCTGTAGTTAATGAATTAACGACAAACAGACGGTTAGTCAGAATGTGTGCCAAGGTCGTCCGTCTGAGCGAGCATTGACTACATTGAAAAGCAAAGCAAAACGATTGCGATTTTTAATTATTGATTTAAACCCTTCAGTTTAAATGTGGATGGAGTTATTGCAAATATAAGAAAGAATATTTTTATTAGACACACATAATGCACACATAAATAGCTAATTAAATTTAAAATAAAATAGAAATTGAATAAAGTTACATTAAATATATATATGTATATAAAAATTACAACACTAACCAAATGACCTAACTAAAAACTAGCAGGCTCGGTGTGGTGCTAAGTGTCCGAAAAGCCACAGCTCAGCAAATGCTGTAAATGAATGATTGCAGCGCTGATTTTCAGCGGAAGCCTGAGGTGGCTTGCTGACAATATATGTATATCAAACATTTGAAAGTAGTGAAGGAATCCAATTGCTTTACTACCAAGCCTTTGGATACGTAGAATATTTCAGACTGGATCAGCAGATTTATAGCCGTCTGCGCCACTTATACATGTATTACAAAATATTGTAGAATCGATAATGACCAGAATGATGATCATAACCTCATATTTTAAAGTGCTAGGATACTAGGTGCCACCATGCGCACACGCAGATGTGTACCACTAATTACGTTAACCAGGACATACCGACACTAGATGAGATAGCAACAGCTTTATTTCCTTTTTATTTTTTATAAGTATGATTGAAAAGATTCTTAATAAGACATATGATTGTTAGTATTACAAACTACATAGATTATAATTTAAAGGTAAAAATAAAAACATTGACACCAATAAGTGGAGAACAGTTACGCGGATTGTATATGTATTGCTTCGTTTCTTTGCAGACAGTTTATGAAACAAATACAATATCAATTTAACGTCAAAATACTCTTTAGGATCGCATTTATAGGTTTTTAAAATATGAAGACAAAGTCATGGTTTCAAACCGATATCTGAATTGACCCCGCAATTCTAACCAGAGCTTTTATCAGACGTCATTAAAACTATAGACTCGATATCTGAAATAGAATTCAGTAATTTACCCGTAATGTTAGCATATCTAGTATGTTATGCTCTTTGTTAGTAGTCGATGCACCGTTGATTGCCAATTAGCACGGTCAACAGACGAACTGTTTTGTTAACACACAATTAAGCTTACTGTCGGTATCATCAATATGAGCAACATACTGTATGCCCATTCAGTTTGGTTCTTTTGAAGGGTACTTCGAGATTTCTTTATTAAAGCAATATAAGGCTATTGAAGGCGCTTTGAAAGGAATAAGACTACAAGAAGCTATTAAATATTTTTAATTATAATTAGGTATTCGGTGATTAAAAGAGTTGAAGTGTTATTATGATAGTCACAGTATCACATGTATTACACGCAGTCACAGTGGCGAATTAACATGGTATCAATAGTAGCAATTCAGAGCAATTTGCGCAACTAGAAAGGAACATACTTTTTAGAAGTTAAATTTATTGAAACGTTGTATATTGAATTTACTTGATGTAGAAGGAATAAGATTTAGATTGATTTGTGTGTGTTAGATTGACAGTTTTATCAAAGGAATATAAATAAATGTATTGACTATTGTCAATACATTTATTTATATTCCTACCCCCTTAGGCCCCGCGCTACCTTAATCTGCTGCTCATTTCTAAAACCGTCAGTTTCATAATAATCATACATATATATCTAAAAATGACCGAATAAGTGCGCACATTAAGGTAAATAGAATAGTTAACCTTCTCTATAGGTAAAAGTCGCATTTACCTACGTTTTATGTCGGATCGTATCCTAAACGTTATGTAAGAAAACCCTAATATGCCGAAAAGGAACGAAAGACTTTTATATACTTTTATGAGCGGCTGGAGTGAGGTAATATCGGGCTTTTGATATATAAAATAGGACTTCACAAATTGAAATTTGTGCTATCATAGAATATCCAGCAAACATTGAAGGACCTCGGAGATTTACGATATTTCCGATTCTCACAAGAATATTTTTGTTTCTTTGTGACAGCCATCTGTTCTTGATATCATCCGTTTTGGGCATCAAAGGATTTGATTTACTATGTATTTCGACAGAGGTGTAAATGTCTTCTTCTCATGTTTTTATATAAGACTTACTTGCACGTATATAACTGACATCATTTGACGTCTAAAGATTTCAATCTCGAGTTTGAACTGAATTGTCTTCGTTTGTCTAATATTTTTTTTAGAGAAAAACGTGATCTTTAAATATTAATAATGTTACCCAATAGACGTCATTTTTAACTAAAAATGGAGTTTTTCATACTATGAATATTTTAATAAAGATTTAATAAAGAATACTTGCTTGGTGGTAAGCTGTCACTACTGACTTGAAAACACCGACTGCCATTCACGTATTCCCAACTCTCTTTCCAATAAGCAAATAAATAAAGTAAATGATTATTGAAACAGGTTTTTGTTTTTAATAAAGAGTTAGTTAATAGAACATAACATCATTTCTCTGAAGGTGGAATGCTTGTTACAATTGGGGGGGCGTTGCGTAAATGATGATATCAACCATCAATCGTACATCGCAACACTGTACTTTGAATATTAATGGTCGTAGATTATTATTGGAACCGGTACAACTAGTATGTTGTTTTCTATTAATCTGTGTACATATGTGTACAACTATATTTATACATATTAACAATCTTCTAACCAGTTACCGTAATTACATGGTATACGCGGCCACAAATTACGCGCTTTATACAATTATCATAGTCAATGGTTTTAAATCTTTCAATTAGGTTCGCTCCTTTTTTAGAATTATTGATTGCTTGACACTGTAGTCATTGTTTACTGCGTTTCGAGTGTAAGCATGTATTTATATTTCTTTATGTAGATGTATAGATGTTGTACTACAAAAAGGCGAAAGATTTATGCGTTATGAAGGGAAACCAGAGTTCAATACTACATATAACAATTCAAATGACACCTGTCAATGCCAATGGCACCTGTCACTTGAATTGTCTTAAAAGTGGGTGATACCCTCTGGTATACCATTTTGAAATAACGTCACCAAAACAAAAATAAATGAGAAGTTACTTAAGTAGGATCATATATGTTACACTAATAGTACCTACACTCTTGCCAGCTTGGTATTGTTTTCAGGGTTCAAACAGTAGGAACGCTGTTACGTGTACGGTATTTTGTTTATTTCTATCTTATCTATATATATATCTTTATGTGATAGGAGGCGAACGAGACTGGTCACTTTATGGTACTGCAACTCAAGAGTCACAAGAGCGTTGCCGGCTCTTTTCTTGAATAATATTAGCATAGCGACTTCTTTTCAATTTCATTCTTGACAGTATATATACACACCTACAACGCCTTGATGACCATGATTACTTCTACTTAGGTAATATGGTGTTATGAAAGTTAACCTAAATCAGTAAAAAAACCTAGTAGTAAAAAAAATGCTGTGTTAAGTTAAGTTAAACCATAAAAACAATAAAAATACAAAATATCACTTGCAACTACCTTAAAATAATCGCATAAGATACATAGATACTTTGGGAAACCTTGACTTAAACATTTTACAAAAGTTATGTAATGTTTTATTTATTACGTTCTTTTAACGAGATTTTATAAGCACTGTGGTTATTGCTAGGCAATTGCCATGTGAAGGCCGTCTGATAGTTATTAAAACTGCCACTGTTGATTTAACATACATAGACTTTTAGGAGAAGCCTAAATCCTTCTTGACTTCAGTTAACCGTAGACTGATTGCATTTCACGTAATGGAAGGAATTGAATGGCCAGTTGTTCATGTTATTGTGTTCATGTTGCTGGCATTTACAAGGCACAATATCGTTTAGGCTTAACAGTCTTACGAGTCACATTATTTGCATATCCCGAGTCACATAAAATAGAGTTCATAAATATTTTATACTATAATATATCTAGTTTTATAACTATAAATACATATTGCATAATATACATTGTTTACTGAAAGAATCTGTGTCTCTGGAGATAGCTTTTACTCCGCGTTTCTGAATATGTGATAAGATAGCGTCTTATTTAAAGGACTTCTGGCTCCGAAAAACTACTGCTACTAAAAATAATATATCCATATATACATGTATATATATATATGTTCATTTTTAGTATCATATGTTTTGTCTTGCTAATAACTAGCGCCGGCTGTGGACATATGCAACTCGAGAATCGCAAGTCGCCACCTACTAACCGTGAGGTCGTGGTATTACTCCCGTCAAGCCGGCCCACAAGAGCCTAATCATTGCACTCATTGCAATAATAAAATATCGACTGAACATGTCAATTATGTGCTCCACGTGTTAAAGATAAATACCAATGTGCAACTTATATATTCCCTTATATATCCATTTCAAAATAAACATTTCTACTAAAATAGTATTCGTATTTCAATATTGTTATTTATTTTATCCGAGATGTAAATACGTAAAAATATAAATTCTTATCTAACATCTAGGGCAAAACAAACATCGTGACATGTCCAAAAAGATTCTATTCGATGTTTTTTTGTAAATCTGTGCCTTGCAGCTATTTGAGGAGGACCTAAGAGTATATAAAGTAGTAACATTCAACTTGGAGTAGATGAAAACTAGGACTAGTATAGGTATAAACCTTATCTTTGTTTGTTGTGTAGCTTTGACATGAGACCTCTCGGCTGATCGAGTACTTGATTTATCTTTGTTCAGATGTACGGAAGCATCTAAGGAGAAGTCTTGACAGCAGAAACCTCGATTAAACTGCTGCTTCTGTGTCACCGTCTAGCGTCTCGTTATAATTAATACAAGCGCCTGAGTTAATCGGCATCCTACGAAGACATAATACGCTCCAATTATTATGTTACTTGTATGTTACGGTATCGCAACGTACAGCTTAAGTACAAAATGAGTTAAGACTAGGTTAATAAGATAAGTACTAATGTTTTTAAAGTAAAATATATATCAACGACATACAAAAACAGAAAGACCGTTTGGTATTTTTATACCAAAAGTATTGATATTTTTCGCCCCTGTAGTTCACGTATTCACAATAAAGTATTCTAAACGAAATAAGAATTTTTTTTTACGTTTTGCGGAATCATTTACAACTGTCAGTTAAGCTGACGTTGTTTATAAGAGTCGTGGAACGTGGAACTCGATTGTGTGACAGAAACCGTCGAAATTGCCTTGGAACGGTAATGATGTACTCATCAAATAACACTCAGACGATGTTTATTTGAATATAACCTCGATAATAGTTAAAGTTTATATGTTTAGAACAGCAACTATCCTGTTATTTTAGCTTAAATAAAAATTTAAATGAAATATAAATTAGAAAATAATATACAACAGTCTGCGCCATATCTAGTCCGCTTCTTATCCAAATAAGTATGAAGACCAATCTTTAAAATTGGTAGTTTCGTACCAGCTATACTAGGTATGTATGGCTATACATACGTATAGCCATACATACCTAGAATCAACGTTTAACGGAAACATTTCATTGCAATATGCAGAATTTGCTCTTTGACCCTTAAAGTATATTATTACACAGTAAACTGGTTGCAGAAAAAAAAAACATAGAGAATTGTATTGACGAAAAAGGGAAGCATGAAGTAAATTATTTGTGTCTTACTATACTTTATGGGCCGCAAGGACAACTTTCAGCTAAGATTACTATTCTAAATTCGAATTTATGTCAAGACAATAGAAACCTTCTAATGGACTTTAAAGAAAGGGGGGACAAAAAAAAAAAACTAAAATGCGTGTTTCAAAAATGGAATATTAAGGTCTAGTTTGTATTAGCACTGACAATATCTCGAGTTGCTCCAATTTTATTTGGAAAATGACAATATGTCGGGTGTATTTCGCAGAATTAATCTATGGGCATTTTTAATCTTAAATTAGAACTTGGTTAATTTATTGCTACTATTTCATTATAAAACAACTAGGTGTCATTGCTGCCAACTTTAGTTCGCTCGAAACGAAATATCGCCATCGTTAGCGTGGGCGCCTATTACGTGCACCTCGTTCCCGAAATAATTTCGTGAATGGCAGATCGCAAAACTTTGAGTTTATTTTTAAAACTCGAAGAGTTTCCCCGTTCAACGTTTTCCGGTGCGTCACTTGACGGTTCAATGCAGCTTTTAACCGCACACCCATTTTTTTATAAGTTGATTTATTTTCGTGCAGACTGTTTATACTACTCTCCTGGAAGAATACACAATCATTTTTAGCGTGATACTGAACACAAACGAGTTCTTTAATTTGTGTAAAATAGCTTAGGTTGTTTTATTTTTATTTTTAGTTATATTAGTGAGTAGGTACACGTCCGCAATATCCTCACTGCTAAATAATAATTAACTGAAAAGCTACTGCTGACCTACTTTGACTAATTACTTGACCGTTTCTATGAAAACAAAGGATACTGATAGGAAAAAAATAACATATATCCTTATAAATGTCTTCACAGTATTCGAGGAAAGTATATGTATAATCCTAGCGCCACTTCATTATAAGATCGTTAAATCTTATACTGTCGCTGTCACATTAAAGAGAATTGTAGCTACAAAACTTAATGACGTCATTCAAAAGCGTTTGGGCATTCGGCCACTCAAATTTAATGTTCACAGACACAGACACTTTAAAATGCTATACCGACAAACACTGAATTCTGCAAATAATTTTAACACAGCAATGATTTAATTTTGGAGTATTCCCATTTACTACTCCTGCGCGTCATAGGGAAAGTTAAAAGTGGGAACTATCGAGGTTCAAATATAAGTAAACAACGGCAAAATATGATCAAATAAATCAGACTAGGTCACAAGCAAGTCTTTCAAAACCGTGCCTTACAAATGGTGATCATTCAGATGTCATTTATCATACTACTACTGCTAGAGAAAGCTAACTGCTAATAGGAGTTATCGCTGTCGTTGCGAGTCGACACCATACATGAGCTTTTAGTACCTGAACATATGCAAATAAAATGCCAGACGTGACTTTATAGCTTAAACATTTGGTACACGTCTATAAAAACGAACGACATCATGTTAATAGGAATATTTTAATTCTATTCTGATATATCTTGGTGTTGAGAATAGGGGCAATCTTGACTTGCGCGTCATTTTTATTGTGGATTAATGAGATTGAATAGAGGATTTGAAATTATTTTTGAATAAACTGAAGAAGAGATCTATAAATCCTCTTCAAATTGAGAAAAATAGGGAAATAGAATTTATTAATAACACCGTGAACAAAGCTATTAGCGTAATAAAACGATACATAAACGATAACTTCATAATCAACATATTATAGCTTTTTCTTTTTTTTTAAAAGACAACTCCCGCACTAGGATTAATTCCTGTGTCGCGGGGGACTTAACAAACATTCAAACAACGGACACAAAGAACACCCAGACTCAGAACAACAATTTGAGGATTACACAAACTGTTGTCCCGTGCGGGGATCGAACCCACAACACTCGGCGCGGCAGTATAGTGGCGAGGTGACCACTTAAACCGCAACGCCATCCGTGCAGTCAATAGCTATTTTACAAATGCATTAAGTTTAATAACAGAAACACAAATACACAAGAATTTAATCAAAAGTATATATACTCTTATATACATATTTTATTGATATATGCGTGCAGCTGTTCATATGTTCATTATATTATACCTGAAGCAATGAGTTTAAAGACTATTGATTGCTTACTTTTATTTGTAGGTCACTTAAAGCCGTATATCCTGGTTCTTATAAACGATATGACTTACGTATAATTTTATCAATTTTTCCTGTGCAAAAGGTAGTAAAGCTCGATATATTATTATTTTTTTTATTTTGAAAGCTAGAGCTCTTATTTTAAACAATACTACTGTATTTGATACCCCACTTCTCGTGGAAGTTTCTTTAGCATAACTATACGAAACTGCTTGTACCGAATTAGTAGTATTTTTGAGTAAAATTAGTGTAGAAAAAATACTACCGTAAAGAATTATTTAATTTTACTAGAGCCTAACGTTACTCCAGCTTTTACACAGCGATACGAGTTGGTTAAAATTTATCAACTAATTCCAAATTCAGTGTGTCGTAAGTGGTGGCTGGCTGCAGGTGTCATTGCCATAAAAGTGTGTGTCGGTGCATGTGAGCATCCCACGGCTCCCTTGGCACTGTTAGCAGTGATTGCACTGCATCGCATCACCTGCCGCCTTGCATAGTAAGTTTGTTTGTGTAAGTAGCAATTCCAATGCGCATTTTACGAGTTCACGTCGCACAGCTAAAAATCGATTTGGGTTACATTTGGTTACAAAGGTAATGCGCACTACAATTCTTGCAACGCGGTGCAAAACTGCGTATGCGCACCGGACCATAAAAGTCTGTTTATGGTCCGGACAGAGATTTTCTTTTACACACACATGTGTTAGACCATAAATATTAAATGTCGAAGTAAGCATGATTTTTACTTTTATAAGCTAATTTAAGAGCGTAATTTTCCACTTGTATTCAATAAAAATATGTCCTTATCCGACTCCATTAGTTAAACGTATGCGTAGTGATCTAGTGATTAATGCGATGATGTAGGTATTGATTGAAAACATAAGAGTGTCATTGAAAATAACACGAGAAGGGTATTTATAATTGCATTGTAGTTGTCATTCTTATTACTCTTTCAATATTATTACACCTATCGTAGATATTTTTGTTTTTAATGTGGACTTTAGTAATTTACATTATGGGTATTTTATGAATAGTATAAATTTTCGAGTTGTACATGAGAGAACTGTGTAGTTAATTATTTAGGTTTATGTTTTATGTCTCCTGGCAGATCTAGTATATCATGCTCGCCTAGAAGTCCTGCCAAAGGTGGCGTATGTGTCGGCTAGTTCGGCTCCCTCTGATACGGTAGAGATGGATGATGATAGCTGGCGCGTGCGTCATGCTATTGAACGAGTGCCGTTGATCGGGGCTGGTCATCTGACAGCTATTACTTTACGTAAGATAGTAATTACCATAAACGTTATTTCAAAATGATATATTGCATTGTTCTCATATCTTATCTTATTTTATTTTATATGCACTTATGAACTTTAACAAGAAAATTGTGTAAAATAGTTGAAAAAGAGTTTCCTTGGAGCTTCTAGCCTGTTCTTCTCCATAGGATCTACGTATTGGAACAAGCAACTAGCTTCATTCAAATTCAAAAAGAACTATGACTGGTTCTGTTGAAATAAATGATTTTGAATTTGATTTTACTTATGAATGTGGGCTAAAGGTAACAGTAAAAATCTTGGAACGGATTGCTTGATGTTTAATGTTTTTTTTTATATTCATTGTCAATATTTTTGTATTAACTATTAAAATCTGACAGAAATTTTAGATAACCACACATCAGAAAAAGACAGGCAGTAATCTATTACGCACGGACCCGGAAACCGAGAATACGAAAATACAAGCCCTGATTTCTTTTATCTGTACATAAAATATAATCATAACAGGCCGCTATATGTATTTACATTACAGCTATAGAAGAAAAACTAATATGAGAAGTCTTTATTAGAGTAACAGTAGGAAAACAACAGTTTTAGGATATTTACTGACTGTCTGTGTGTTTATACATGCATCACGCAAAAAATACTACATGGAACTGATTGCAGTTTACATAAATGTATTGCTAGACTTAACTTAAAATATAAGCTCCATTTTACAGCAGAAGGCGCTGGTAAAAGCTAGTAAAAAATAAAAACAATTAGGCTTTGAGTTTCAAGACTGTCAACATATAGAAATATCTTGTTACATAACTTTATTGACATTATTTTTTCAATCGTCTTGGAGGAGTTAAAGAAGTCAAAGTTATATAGTAAAATTTTTAAGCCAGAAATAATGCCCAAAAATATAAAGGGTATAGTTATTTGAGTCGAGGGGATTCACATTCAAAAATAAATATTACATTTTTTTGTTTACACTGCGTTCGTTATTGAATGTTTATGAAGTCGTAGCCACGGAGGGATAACTCTCAAGTGTTTTCTCTCAAATTTTGTTTTTTTAAAGAAAATATTTTAATGTATTTCGGCATTCTAGTAACGAAAAGTTAACACAAAAACGAAAAATGAAAATCTTACCCAGCCTCGTTATAGAATATGTGTAAGTAGCATTGTATGTAGGTACATAACAATATATCAAGTGCGGCAACACGCTGTATATTTGTCATTGTGTTACTAAAACAAGGCTCTCATGTGGAACAGTGGTGCTGTGGAGAGGCACGAGTGATGTTTATTCGAGAGTTTACAAGCCCTCTGCGGCATTCAGTGGCATTACCCTCGAGCTCGCCCCGCTTACTTGTATTTTTAAAACTCGAGCATACGTTCACTATGATTTATAAAGATATAAAAACTTTTTGATGTCCACCATTTTTAACAAATGAAAAAAAAATGGACTTGAATTTACATGTTACTTCAAAGTTTTTTTTTTAACTATAATACGATTCTTTGAGTTCTTTTCAATTCTTTTTTTATTGCAAAATAATATTTATAAGTATTGCTTATATGCTAAGTTTTTTTTTTTATTCTTGTTAAATATTTTATTGTAATATATATTATTTAATTCATGTACTGACAGTTTTCAATTGTGGTGACTGTAATAACATCATGGCGAATATAGAGTGTACACTACCGGGCCACTTAGCACTCGATCACGGCGCTTGAACTAAATCGAGTGAATTTATGTGATTTGCTGTATGTGTTATATTTGTTCACTGCTGTAAGCTTGCTGTCACGTAACCTATAACGAAGTATGGTATCGTATAATAGTTTGACGCTAGCTGAATCTTATTAACATAAAAGTATTTATTTTGGCCAGATTTTAGGGTGACTTTTCTTTAAAATTTGAGAAGTACCTGGCTTGTACCTTACACCCTACAAGCAGAGGTTTTTTTTTTTATTTATTTTTTATTAGCCTACCATAGTGACTCCACTTTGCCTGATGGAAAACAATAAGTGGAGTCAAAGAGTGGTGGTCACCATCCTCATTGCATGTGTAGTCAATGCAGCATGGTGACCCACACTATGGCGGCTTGGTGAGATGCTTTTTCACGCCCCGTTTAAAAGACCCGGGATCAAAGTGGGAAGGAAAGTCCTTACTTAACATGTAGGATAGGTTGCTAGGGACTTAATTGAAACCAATCAAAGTATCATAATCTCAGACTGATTTTATTTCAGCTGGTGACTCGTCACCCGTAGGGAAATTTAATATTATTATTCTAAAAATTCACTTGCTACAGAATTTACGAAGCAGCACTGATCCCTTTCTTCAATAACATCCGTTGAAAAAAGGTAGCAAAGTCACTGCGAATGTCACCTCTACGAGTGCACCTCTAAGTTGGTGGCTGACTTATAATCTTTGTCTTTTCGTGGGATGTAAATTAGTTACAGAACCACTGAAAGTGCTACATATTAAATGAACTCTTTACATACCACCTAGAGTAGACCTATACCGGGCTAGTCTCCCTTAAAAACCGTGGCTCTTTAGATAATGCTTGCACACATACGAACATAAAGACATAAATTACTTAAACAAACATATGTGGCACGAACTGATTTAATTAAGAACTTTAAGTGGTGTAATTAAACTATGAGGATGTGCACGAATACTATAACGATTGTATATATTTCAATTATTTTTATATATTCTATTAATTATAACATATTTTCGATTTTAAGTACCTGTGTAGGAAGTAGAAGAATTTTAATGAGTTTACGTAACGATTTCCTAACTAGATTAGAAATCAAGGTATGAATAGCTAATTATATAGCTTTTTCGTTTGAACACTTCGGAGTCAGAAGATCAACCAATTGTCGTAAGTAGAGATCGTCTGACCTAGAAAATCAACAACCACCGCACATGGACACCTGCAACTCAAGAGTTGTAAGTTCTTTGCCCGCCTTTGAGGATGATGGGGCAGGGGTTGAGGGATGTTAAAGAGGAGAGGGGTGTTGAAAGTGGAGAGGGGGATTGAGGGGAGAGGAAAGATGAGAAGAAAGAGGAACCTGTCTGTGAGACAATATCGGTTCTGTAACCCTCAGCAGTCGGTTTGAATGTATTTGGTGGAACCCTGTCTACTGTACAACTATTCACATGCCAATAACTGGGAGGCCTGCTAGTAGTCTCACCCGCCTGCCTGCTAGTAGTCTCACCCGCCTGCCTGCTCATGAAATTGTGGTAGAGGGCTTTTAAACATAGTAGAGGCTATTATTTGAACTGCGATCTTCGGTTGAAAAATTACCTTTCGCTCCGTGGCTTCGAGTAAAATCTACACTCACTTTGAGTGCTGATAAGAATGATGGCTTTTTGGGCCAATTTTTATTGAAGCGTACAGAAGTTAATATGTAGAATCTTTATTATGGGATTCTTATACTCGAACGGATTCAACGCTGTAACATCTCAAGCGGGTTTTCGTTTTGGCGACATTGGTCGCCGTATAAGTTTTGAAACTTCTTCATATTTTTATTATATTTAAATATATATTTCGATACTATCTACTAAATGGAATTGTAAATCGAATTAAGAGAGTTTACGGGTATTGATTACTATTTTATACTTAGATATTATTTTTGGACATGAATGCGGTTCATGCGGTGCAAAAACAACATTAATATAACTAACAAATACCTAGAACAACATTAGTGGACTACATCAGTATGATGCCTGCACTACCGGTTGCATCGCGGTGCGCATAAAGTTCATACTGCTTCATCATTTATTATTCATAGTCCATTCGAGTGTTGTACATACGCATATTAATTTAGTACTTACAAACGTAAATAATGCACGCATATTAAACGTTTGACGTATACTCGTTTGTTCACAGGAGTATGTATAATAAGTATCCTTAAACAATTGTGGACATTGGATCATTTGAAGAAAGTGGTAATTTATTTTGTAGCATGATTAACGAAAAAAGTTAAAAGTGTGTGAATAGAAATTAACTAATTAAATAATAACAATCTAAGAAGAATAACATATATACTAAAATAACAATGCTTTTATTAAATAATTAAAAACGGTTAGTACGGTACGGTACGGTAACGGTAGTTAAGAACTATCTTCTAGCCCTGGTATATTTATATACATTGCCCCACGTTACTTGTATTTTTCTTTACACAAAAGAAAAAATCTTGAAATCTCTAACACTTTTATAGGTAAATGGTATGTAACCGAAGTTGTCTATCGCTCTTGGTTATTTAAAAGGCGTCGTTCTGGTCTCGCTGCCGAATTCTGATAATATTTTGAGGGTTGCGGAAGAAAAATATTAATTTAATTTTATTGTGGGTTAAAACTGACACGTTTCAAATATACTTTAAAAAATGACCGTTAATCGAGTTATTATCTTACTGCAATAACTAATCTAATATCAAAGTACTTCATAAACGTCAAGATGAAGAAAGAATTTTGAATCAAACTTATATTTTAGTTCAAGATAAAAACCTTCGTTTTTTTTAAGCTTAAGTATTCTATCAAGATTGCTCCATACATGAATAATATTTAGAGCCTCCGACTTCCCGACACCAGCCAGTTCGAGTTATAGGTATTTGACCCAGACTTGCTTGAGCTATTGCTCATACCTACTCCCCAATTTATCTGTATAACCAATATCTCTTTCCTTCCCTTTCTATCGTCCCTTTACTGTTAAAGTTCCAAAAATGTCCGGCAAAAAAAAAACAAAAATGTCCGGCATTTTTTTTTCCATAAATGTCCGGCACACGGCAATAGGCTTGCCCCCTTCTACGTAAATGAGACAAAATTATTATCTGCAAAATGTGGCAGTTACTTACGCCTTTGCTTGCCACTTAAGGGATACAGGCATATGTGTATGTATGTATATATGAGGAATATTGTTATTGCATAAAAACATTATGTTTCAAAAAACATTATGCCGTGTCAATTAGCTCCAATAGGCTGTAAGTTACTGTACAAATTAATACAAAAGGACCACTCCTCTTTCATTAGCAAAAGTCTTTTATTCGCTCCCATTAAAAGACAAAGAGGAATATGAATGATGCTAATGCAAAAGCGTTTAATGGTGAAACGGACGCGCTGCTTCGAGGCCCTTAATTGCAAATCAATGACGTCAACATACTCGCATCCGTAGAACGTTAATTTATAATAATAATTGCCCATCAGCATTTATACTTTATATACTTATTCAAATACCTTACAAGATGAGATCTATATACCATAGGCACTTATAATACAATTCAAAATGTTTCCGTATGATGTTATATATAGCCTATAGCCTTCCTCGACAAATGGGCTATCCAACATTAAAATAATTTTTCAATTTGAACCGGTAGTTTCTGAGATTAGCGCGTTTAAACAAACAAACAGAATCTTCCGATTTATAGTATTAGGTTGTAGCGTTATGTTTTACCCTATATCCGACTCAACTCAATTCGACCTGTAGTTTCAGAGATGATTTAAACAAACAAACAAATATATCTACAGCTACATTATATTAGTATAGATACTGCCTCACTATAAAATATTGAATTGGACTATGCTCATAGTCAAATACCATAATTTAGCTTTTATTAATTATAATAAGAGGTAATATATATTTTTGTAATATTTTTTTTTTACTTTGATATTTTACTTAGTATATTTTTAACAAACCTAAAGTTGTCTCTGCATACCCCGATGTCATAAAGACGTGAGCGAATTTATACATCTTTGTATGTGTAATAATTTAATCAAACTAAAAAGCACGCTTTGTCACCAAGTGTAATTCGACTTGTAAGGTTAACTAACTGAGTCCAAATCGATAGGTTTACTAATAAATATACTTTACTTTTATTTAGTTTACTAATAATATCCGAATGCTGGCTCCAGCGTCCTAACTACAAATACATACAAGGTTTCATTTTGGTACTTGTTAGCACTAACGTCTGATGAATTTGTTATCCTTGCCTTGTATGAGTCCAAAATAAATATATTTTCTTTCTTTCTTTCTAAATAAAAAAAAAAAACACCTTTAACGTAAGCAGTAATAGAAAAATATTCTAGCAAAAGTAATAAAGGATTTTTTTATCGACAATAGCACTTATATGGATAAACGGTAATGAGGAGGTAAAAAGGTTTCAGAATAATTCCTTTCCTGTGCATCATTACAGAAAATACATTGCTGATGGACATTGAATATTTTATGACTAGTCTTGTTCGAAGCTGTTAGCTGATTAGTTCAGCTTTAATTCAAGAAACTAACGTCTGGCTATTCAAAATAGGATATTTAAGCAATATTGACATTTAAGGCTAATAGTTATTGAGAATATTTTGGCGTGTTAGGATTGTAAAATCTCGAGATATTTGAATGAAAATGGTCTTCATTAACAGACCGCTTCTAATATTTCCGGTCCTAGTAAAACATAATGCTCCTGTACTTAAAGAGTTGAGCAGATTGGATTGGGCGATACATGGTTTATACATATATATATATATATATATATATACGGGCTTATAAATGGGTCCATAAATTGAATTTGATTAAAATTTGTCCCCCGTATTTTATCGGGAAAACATGAAAACAACCGGTAATAAGGTAACACCGGTCGGCTGAAATTATTGCTGAATGGTTTTAAGTAGCATGCTTCAGGTGATTTCTTCTATTCATCTAGATGAACGATAATATTATTTTGTTATCCATAATGTCATTCAATGTATATAGTAAGTGTTTAGGTACTCGTAATATCACCATATTTTTAGTTACATTTTTTATATCTATCAATTGATGAATGACAATTTTGTTTGTACAAAACACTGCCAGGTATGTTAAATATATACATATATATATATATATATATATAAACACTTCTGCATTCTTCGACCACTTGTACTTGAGAAAATCGAAGTGATTCTGGTTTATTTTGGTATATTTTGCTTATTTTTCTAGAACTTCTTACAAATATATCATAAATCATTTACTGTCACTACCATTTCCAATTGAATTATCTCGACAAAAGAGACATATGCTAATTGTAAAACCCTTTGATGTTCGCTCATAAAACTGTAAATTACGCTTGTACGAGTACAAAGTTAGATCGAATGCCTTTTGAATAGCGTAGTTGTTTGATTAAAGTTGGTAGGTTTAATGAAATAATTGGAAAAGTTTCCTAAATCTGATCCACTTCACTCTTTTACATGACTGAGTATTGGGAGCTTTTATTGCCTATAAAGTAAATTAATAGAATAGTTACAGAGAGACTAGCAAAAATATTATTATGCTTAAGTTTTGTCTTAATCTTGTCAAAAAGGACAGAATAATATTGGTATAGGTTAGTTATATTTTTTTTTAATTAACTTTCATGTAGTCACATCAATCTTTTCTGGATATGCGACCCTGACTTAATTGGATTGGGGGATGCAGGCGGAAAAGAAAGAGGAGGAGTTGGGTCTCCGCTACCCTCACTCACTCGGCAATACAATGCAAGCATTGCATGTCTACCGATTTTCTGTGAAGCCTCGGTATTGCTACGGTCAACGGTGTTTACTAACATTTAAAAGTTGTATGTGTATCTTCCTGTTTTAATATATCTGGCGATTTGCTTTTGTCTTAATAAAATAATTAAAAAAAAAAAACTTTCCTACTTTGGAATATTCCCGGTGTCAAAGAGCCATAATACTTACAGGCCCAAAGAACACTCAGATCCCAAAACATGTTCAAACAAGTGTTATATAAATTAATTTCTGCCAAACTTTTCTAAAGTAAAATTAAATTTGTTTAATCTTATTCAATTTGATATAAAGTAACTCTTAATAGAAAATAAACAATGTGGTTTTGGATTTAATTGGGTAAATTTGAATATCGTATATGTAGTAGTTTTCACATCGTTTCTTCTCAATCTTGACTAAGTGCGCTAGTTCTACAAACTGAAATTGGCGGACACCAAACGTCACGTAACTTACATCACTAGTACTAGTAGTAGTAATATACTAGTAGCTCGTATGTTCTATGCTCATAAAACACGTGCAGAATATTGAACTCACTTATTGCAATTCCGTTTCCTCAACGAACAAACTTAAAGTACCATTTTGCATAATATAATATGAGATGTTATTATTGTGTGACGCGTCATTTCGTCTGGTGGGAGAAAAAAGCAACTGAGTTCAAAATCGGTACGGTAACTTGATCTACAATCACAACTCATTTTATTCAATCAACGGACGACAGCCCTCAACTGTAACATGATTACGGTTCATTAAACAGACCGGAGCTTTATAACTTGATATCTACTTGATCGCGACCGCAGATAAAGAGATTTTAATGAACGACAGAACAGCACTTGTCCCGCCCGTAGATAATATTAATTGATAAAACTGTAGTAATATGAACAATACCATTTAAATTGGTACAAAGTCGGTTTCATCTAGCGAGCATTCACTAATTATGATTCGCACTTCTATGAGTACATTACAAGCGCAGCTCGCTGGACGGTGCGGTAATCACAAATACACTGAATTTGACTGGGCGAAAATTGTTCGCGAATGCACTCTCGAAATAGGGCAATCCACCCGCAGAGACAATTGAAATAAAACGCTATTGCAGAACCGGAGACTAAAAGTTACAAGAGAATTCTGCGATGTGCTGAATTATGTCGTGTCACAGTTTCGCAAGGATCATTTTAGAAATGTCATTCGGCTTGATGATGTCATTTCAGCTCGCCGGTTAAGCGCTTACTCCGTACCGCAGATTTTTCTTTATGTTCCCACTGTAAAGAGTTTTATTTTAAATCTGCAGCTCTAACGAACCAAACTCTTGATGCATACGGGGCCACGAATGCAGCTGTCATTTTAGATATCGCAATCGTAATCATTACTTGCTCATAGTTTTTTCTATTGTTTTTTATGCCTTTTAGGTATAAATCTGTTAGGCGGGGATAAACACTGGAGCTGCTTATATGCCGGCACATATTAAGTTAGTAATAGCGCGACAGGGCGCGGCTCGTGCGGTTGCAGACAGCGCATTGTGTTCTTATGCCGCATACATTAGCGTGCATTCTCACGAAAGAAACCCGTTCTGTAGCTTGCTGCGTTCCTATTTTGTTGTTCCTTTACAAATCTGCGTGCCTCGTATCGTTCAGTTATCTTTTTTACACACAGTCCAGTGCTCAAAAAACTTTATCCGCCCGTTTAACGAACATACCGCAACACGAACTCCGGTTGCCATGGACCGAAGAATTAAAATATCACTTAAGTATGGTGAACTGTGATTTTATCGATATAACAACAATAACTGTCGTGTTGGCTTTTACTCTAGACTGCCGCAGCGACGTTGATATTTATCGGTCCATTGTCAATAGGAATACGATGCATTGAGCGAGTGACAATAAAACAAACGCTATAATTTCAGGGAGGATACGTTCGTGCTAATTGTACTGGAATCGTGAGAGAGCGTTAAGTTTAGCGAAGGAGCATGTGCAACTGTTCTCAAAATAATTTAATGCTAGCGGTACGGAGGCGGCAGGGTAACGACATCAAGCTAATTTCGCATGCGGCACTGTCGTCGCTCGCGTCGGCCGTTGCCGTCGCGAACGCATATAACTCTGACCAGATTAGAATTCAGTTGGAATGGCGGGCTCGCCAAACAGTCTGCGTTCCACTTGTACTCGAATGTCAGCGAGTGCGCCATGGTGACTGATTTGTGTACTTTTTGACTGTTGTAAGTAATGTAATGTTTTTGATTTTCAGGTAATTTGTGTTATCAGCTTTAGATACTGAGTGTCATATTTTGGAAATGGCAGTAAGTAGTAAGTATTGAATAGTACCTAATAATAAACTATATAGTTAATAAGTTTTTCTGATTGAGCTAAGTGAAGATATTTGCAATGTACTTAATGCGAAGTTAAATATACTTAATCTGGCAAAAAATACTATTACAATTAAGAAAAACTTATCTTTCATTCTTATACGAACATGCAGTATGTATTATCATTTTCGGTGTAAAAAAAATTGTGATATTAATATGGAGTGCATTGGTAAAGAGAACCGAATTGCTGTGATAGCATTACACAAAGTAGGTATGGGGCCAAATGCAATTTTAAACTCTTCATCCTCTAGCTATCAGTTAAATGTGAATGTACCGAGCTATTGATAGGTACAATGAACCTCCTCTGTGACAGAAAAAGATTTGGCCTTTCACCTAGCTCGATCCCCCCAAGCGTGGTTGGAGCGAACGTGTCTGACTTCATCAGAGCTGAAGACTGGCCCTCAATTAGAATTAATTCGCTGGATTATGATTTATGATCAGTTTTATGGCATGCTAATCTAAACTAAACGCCATGATAATTTGGAGTCCCTTAAATAATCTATAAGATTGGCAGTGATGAATTTTCCCATGCAGAAAGTGGGTATTTCTATTGATAACTGGCCCTAACATTTCATGGATTGTATTAAAGCCAATGGAGCTCATGTTGAATGAACCTCGTATATTTTTATACTAACATACATTACAGTAATAAATGTTTTATGCAATACTTAATAAAAAGTCCTTGTAACAGTATTTATGGCAAGATTAGGTATAGTGAAACGATGATGACGTGACAACTAAACATTTATTTTTAACTCTTTATGTTTAATATCACTATCAAATAATATTATAATAAACAAAATTCTATTTGAAAACAAAATTGTATAAGTTAACTATATGATCACTAAATAGTTATATGAAAAATATTATTTTATTTGAAGATGAATGCAAGTAGATCTTAATTAATTTTATTGCACGGTATTGAATCCGCTTTAAATAACCTCTATAAAAGTTCGTTGGCTATGGTGTATTTTACATGTAGTCTGAAAATGTGTTTTTAAGTAATTAATACTTACAAGACATTAAAACCATTGTACTCGTATATACGCGGCTTTATACCTAGTAAGGTGTAGACTGAGTCAACGGGAGACGGTCGAGGCTCACGGAACCCGGCTTTACACGATAAATAAATCTTTTGAATGAATATACGTGTCACCGAGGGGTTTAATTAAGAGTCTTAACTGGGGTAATTAAAGCTTGTATTGGCCCGACGGGGTGTCGAAGAAGCACGCGGCAAGTTTCGTCCTTATAGTGTGAGGATAATTTACCAGCTATGCCTGGTAAAAAAGATAATTACCATTCTTTGTCACATGACAGGCGACTTCAAGTCTTGAGTTGGGCTGTAATTTTGTTTTCTTATCATTTTACTGTTACCTATCAGAGATTAAATATACAGTCCCTTGTTGACGGCTTGTCCCTTATTGCGTATATAACTTAATTACAAAATTTTGGCGTTAAATACACCTCTGGGCTGCACCTTCAGAGCTATACGAGTTTGTATATGTATGTTCTTAGCACAAAAATGTGTGTTTACTAACAATTATAAAAAAATGTGTACTCCGTCTACTTTTAGAATCTACAGAAGTACTCCAAATATAATATGATCTTTAATTTTAATTACGACACTTGAAAAAATAATTAGAGTTCGCTAAAAAGAATTCAGATCCATTCTTTTGAGGTCGGACGGTACGTACAAGAGAAGAAGACCCAAGATAACTTAATAAACACGAAAATAAATTATATTTTTGAGGACCGTCAGTAATTTATAAATAAGAAACTAAATTCTGAAACGTAATAAAAATTCAGGTTCATGATTTGATTATTCTATTTAAGTAGCCTTAGGTGCTTTAATTTAATTTTGGAAACACAAATCTCTCAGATTATTTACCTAGAACATCTTGTTTATAATTAAATTTCAATTTTAAACAGAAATGTGAACAATATATTTGATTATACCGAAGTATAAAAAAAACAAAGGAATACATAGATATTCTATGTGACCTATACCCAACGTAAATGTAGAAATTGGTAACAAATTAAAGCTTAAAACCTTTTTATCCAGTTTTATTGGTCAGCAGGTCTTAAGTAGAGTAGTCCTAGGTGTCATAGGATTAGTAATTATCAGAAATAGATGACGTACGTCAATTGATAAGCACAGTTAGTTTTAAAATATGTGGAAAATATAAATAACGAAGTTAACAGTAAACTGTAACTCGTAAATGGGATATGAGAATTTTATAAGATCTCCTATCTTTTATTCCATTTCATAATCATTTAAGTTTTCTCTAATTGATGATACTTTCATATGATGTGTCCCTCAAATATAAGGGAGGGCCTTATTTTTGAGGGATACATCATGTGAAAGTAACATCACCTTTGAGGCTCAATCATTATGCCACTGCTTGATATAAAATAACTGTATAGCGCTACGCTGCGCCGTAGCAATAAATTTGTAGACCGTATCATTTGACTGCAGATCAATTAACCACCGACATTAACAGCGTCACACAGGTTTCTTTAAATTATATTTAGCTACGTGGTTACTAAATTCCATCCACTAGTTTTTAGGAGAGTAAATTATTTTTCTCTATGATAAAGGAAAACACAAAATTTTAGCGCGGCGCTTGTTTCTTCTTCACTATCAGTTGATTAGGGTTTTGGTGCCAGTTTCCAGGCTCAGACCAGGTGGTTAACCAAATCTGTTAACAACACGAGCAACTGCATATTAATAAATTTGTACAAAAAATTCAGAATAAAGTACAGGGAGAGACGTGACGAAGGACTAAAAATGCAATAAATATCACCTTTTGAAAGGTTGAAAGTAAAGAAATCAGTTAAGCTCAAATCTTACTAAAACCTTTTAAGTAATGAAAATATGAAAAATTAGAGCACTTAACAGGATTATGTACCTCGAGGACTTCTTAATGCTTTTTACATAACCGAAGTACTTATAATAACTTTCTCAGCATTAAATTTTAATACTAATTACCACTTTAATATTATATTTGGAAAGGTCAAAAGTTGTTGAGAGTTAGTTAATTTTTTGCCATCCAATTCATGAATGACATGTGTACCATTTCACTAGAAACCATTTTATCCCCCGAATGGGTAGGTCGAGACGTACTTAACCGCCCACATTATGCCCATGCTAATTTTGTCCTAGTAAAGATTGGGGTATATTGGTAGGAAAGGGAGAATAAAAAGTTGTATTGCGTATACATATTGATTGTGGAGTATTAGCAATAGCTTAAGCGAGTCAGAGTCCTTGAGTTGCAGGTGTCCATGGACGGAGGTTGTCACTACTTACCATCAGGTGACTCGTCTGTTCGTCTGTCCGCCTATAGTATAAAAAAAAACTCGAACTGAACTGAACCGAACCCTCTAAATTAATTACCGGAATTTAATAACGAACCGAATGAAACGGAAATTATAATTTTATATCGGTAACCGGTAACGGTTATAGGTAAGAGGCTAGAGGGCCAGAGGGCTAGAGGGCTTGGGCTTTCCGGCATCAGCTAGTTCGAGTTACATAGAGCTACACGACTTACTCGAGCTGTTGCTTATACTCCCCAATTTATCCGTATATGAAATATCGATTTCCTTTCATTCTATGGAGTCCTTAATTTTCAATATTCTCTCAATTTTTCAATTTCATTATTGCTTAGTGACCGATTGACAGCAATAAGCTTGCCCCTATTAGGAAAGTGGGTCTAAATTATAGGCGACAAAATATGGACTTTTAATACTTTTCTGCCAACACCTTAAGCGATACAGGCGTGAACGTATATATGTAAACGATTTCCATTTAAATTTAATTATTTGTTTGCGTACAGGCAACTACGTTTATATTTAGGTATAATTAAGTCTCTTGTGATATGCATTGTGTAATCATATTTTGTATTTTTCTAGCTTTTGACTATATTCTTAAGGCATGGTTACACTGGTTTGTGTTAGTTACAATTTATATATATATATATATATATATATATATATATATATATATATATATACGAGTATATATAATATATGTCTATAGCACTATTAACGCTGAATGTAAAGGCGTACGAAATAAACAAGATACAAAATATTAAAAACATAGCAGCTGATTTCAACTACATTAATAACAACGCATTTCTGTTAGTTTCGTGACGATTAATTTTATTCATAACGTCCTCCTTTCTCTCTGTAATAGAGTTTACTCAATCAAACTAATTTCAACTGCCATCTCGGGTTGAAGGTGTTTAGAAAGTACGGTTAGTACATCCTCAGAAAATTATACAGTAGATTGATGATGTTTGGTGATGATAACATTATGATTAATAGTATTCAAACATTGTGATTTGTGAATAATTACTTTACATCCTTTTTATGTTATGCGGGGCAAACGAGCAGACTTGTTACCGACCTAGCCGCTATGGACACCTGCAACTCGACCCCTTTCTGGGAGAGGTAAAAGAGAAAGAGAAGAGGTAGGAGTTATAGAGCTCCGGTAACGTCACTCTCTTGTTGACAGACAATGCTAGCAATTCTTTCCTTCACTGCTTTGATCACCTTTTTCGTACGAATGCTACGCGCTACGCTAATACCAAGCGGATGGATTTTCAAAAGTTGCATAGGCTCTATACCTACTTTGTGTAATGCTATAACAGCAATTCAGTTATCTTTTTCATTCCACTTTATTTTAATATCACACAAACATTTAACACCGATTGCCCCAAAAAAAAAAAAAAAAAACAATGCATATTCATATAAAAATGAGAGACACCAAATTCAAATATAATATTATGCCCATTGTAAATATATGCCTTTATAGAAGCTCCTATTTTGTTCTCTAATCAACAATATTGAGCGTTCTGGTAACATGGTTGCCGTTAATTAATCGTTTTACGTAATACAAGGCCCAATACTAAATAGGAAAGAAATAACACACAAAATAATAATATAAAGAATCAGACTCTCCCATACTACTTTTACAACATTAATTCTATCCCTCTTTTTACATCTGTCACACACTCATACAAAACACTATCCAAAAATATCCTACTCCATATCTTCCCATCCTCCCATCTTTAGCGTAGGGGGGTGCTGATGCTGCTCTTTTCGTTCCTACGGGGTACGACGTAACCCTGTCGCACTCATTTCAATTGCTAGAGTTTTGGCTTTTGTTTGATGACCACCTGCCTGACACCAACTCTTATACGTCTCGGATAAGGAAATGGGACTCAGAATTGCAGTAGCTCGTAGAAGCCAGGGTCATGTACTCAAATTTCCGGAGAGGCTACTAGAATAGGAACCAGCTACAGAAGTTTTTAGCTCGTGTTTACTGACTATTCTCAAATACCTTAGTTCGTAAGTTTGGTTTTTAAGTTTTAATATTTTCTGCTGTGTCTGTACTACCCGAGACTGACTTGACTTACTCTGACGGACTGTTAATGCTTAAGTATTAATTCCACCTCTGAACAATAAGTACATAAAGCTTAAATAACTAAAATAATATAATAGAACAATACTTTATATCCAATTATAAAAATTGGTAGCCCTGCCTAGAATATTGAAAGCATGGCTGTTATTTTCTCAGAAACGTACGAAATAAAAATAATATGGAACCAAATTAAGAGCAATTCCATAGAAGCTATCTATTGGAGGCAGGTTTCAGTTTCAAAAGTTATGAGGTTACTAAAAGAGATCTCTATTGACTATTTTTTACTGAGAAATGCTGTCTATATTTTCATTAAATTTGCGTTTGATCAGTAATCTAGAGGAGAGTATATCCGATTTCATGGAATTTCTACATATACATATATATATATGTATATACATTTATATTGATGTAAGTGTTTGAATCGCTATTGTATTATAGAATGTAGATACATTCTTTTTTAGGTAATATTTAGCAATTCAGCTAGTGATTCTTATTGTTTTAATCTCTTGGGCAGTCTGCATCCATCCATCCTATTGGATGGATGGATGCAGACGCGGATCGCCAAAGACCAGGATAGTTGGTTCTTGGGGGAGGCTTTGGCCCGGATGTGTTACAAAAGCTGTTCCCGGATTCCTTCTATTTTAAGCGCAGTATTGCACACCGTGTGGTTGAAGTCGGTCCGATTCATACACACTGTTCCACCGAAAACCCCGGTGGGATGACGGCCCAATGGGCTTTACAAAAAGACTTTAGTCCAGTAGTAGACAGCAATAGGCTGAAGAAGATGATTGTTCCATAATGAAATCATACACCGATTAATACTAACTTACTCTATGTGGACTTAAGTGTTTATTTTGGGTGGTTATACAAGTACATATTGTGTATGTATACTAGGATGAAAGATGAAGGATAACATGATGTGATCACCTGAACGTATGTTAATACTACAAGATTCGTTCGCCAAGGGTACCTCTCGGAAAGACCATCTTCTTTATTACTCAGTGTGACAAGATATAGCGTACATGTTACATGCATAAATATAAGTCCTGTATCTAATCTATGTTCTCCTAATAACATAAGAACATATGTGCATAGATACACCTATGTTCCCTAAGGGGTAGGCAGAGGCATCTAACGCTCACTTTTTGCCAACCATAACTTAGTCCCACTTACCCAATAGAAGGCAAACACATTGCCGTCACCCGTTCACTGTATGACTGTATGTATACATAATCTGATATCTGATTTGATATATAACAGTCTGATCCTTTAGTCGCCTTTAACGACACCCACGGTAAGAGGTGGGGTTTCCCTATTATACTCCAATACACTACCAATAACTGATACAACTAATCAAATAGCAATTCTACGCATAAAACTTCTTTTAGCCCTCATATTTAATTGATTTAAATACTCTATTGCAAAGCTAATAGCTATACGAACATTGACCTTTAGGAAACAATTTACGTGTCGCTTTTACGTCTAACGATACCAATTTTCTTCGCAATAGTACATTCTCCGTCTCTTAGCCTTGATATTTCAATATCTAAAAGCGATATAAAATTCTTTTTGTATATTTTCGCCCATCATTTTTCCATTTACATATGTACATTTCTTATACAGCTGTGCGTTTTTCATTTGTATAAAGATTGCACATTGCAGATTGCAGAAAAATAAAAAATCAATGAATTAAAAAAGTTTAAAATTTAGTCGGCTTACTACTGTCAACAGTATACTGTAGTTGGGGTATGTTAGTTTTTCATATCTTGTTGGCTTAATATTTCATGTTTAAAGTTCATAAATGCTGCTCAAATTGTTAAAAAAATGTAGTTTAAGGTCAAATCTAGCAAAATACGAGTATGTGTGTCTATTATAAAATTTAGCAACCAACTATTGCAATGTCATAAGTAATGTTATAGAGCACATATTGTCGCCCAACCCTTTTCTTTCGATACATAATGCTATTCTGATTCACGTAATCTTATCGTCTACTGACACGACATCATTACTTTCACGGAATTATAGGTCATATTAGGACGGCATCAGGATATACTACAGTATGTATGTGTAAATTATAAATAAGCAGTGCATTGCTGAAAGTTGTTTGTATATGAAGTTCGCGTGTTTTTTTTTTATTTCCAATGTTTTATTATTTCCATCGCTTGTTTTAATAAGACAGGAATAGGTTTATAATATATGATTGGAATGATGGTGCAATTATAAAATGGATTTGTATATACTTTTTATTTGGCTACGATTGAGACGAAGATACTCTAGAAGTACCTTTTTAGTGATAATGAAGTGATACTCGTATGTTTTCTTCAGTGGTAGAGCCATGCTTTTGCACGAATGGGCCGGCTCGACCGCTGCGATACCACGGCCTCACAGAAAACCGGTTGTGAAGTAACGCTTGCCCGAATTGAGTGAGGTTTCCGGAGGCCCAATTCCTCCTCCCCCCTTTTCTCTCCCATATCTCCTTTCTCCTTTTTTCCATCTCCTCATCCCTCCTCTCTTCTTTCCGCTCCCTGCATCCCCCATCCCTCATCACCCTCAAAGGCGGGCAGCGCACTTGCGACTCTTGAGTTGCAAGTGTCCATGGACGGCGGTGTCACTTACCATCAGGTGACCCGTCTGTTCGTCTGTCCCCCTATAGTATAAAAAAAAAAAAAAAAAAAAAATGTCGGACTCGAACCGACTAAAACCACACGGTGTTCCGTCACGAGTGGGTGTATTACAAAGGATCTGGGTACACCCTAAGAAGGAAGCTTCCGAGAACTTTTAGCAGTTGTGAGCCATGCTTAGGCACGAATGGGCCGGCTCGACGTTGCGATACCACGGCCTCTCCTCCTCTTTTCCATCTCCCCTTCCCTCCTCTCTTTTTTGCTCCCAGCAACCCTCATCCCTAATCACTTTCAAAGGCGGGCAGAGCACTTGCGACTCTTGAGTTGCAGACGTCTATTTACGGCGGTTGTCACTTACCATCAGATGGCCCGTCTGTTCATCTGTCCCCCTATAGTATTAAAAAAAAGAACCCCTTGACCAGACCTTGGTGGTCTGCCAGTATCAGGTGACCACACCGTGGAAAGGAAAGGGGGGGCCTTGCCCCTCTCCAACTGAGAGAGGCACGTCCAGATCACTACGCACTACCATCTCAGGCCTGAAATGTGATTGGTTAATATTTTGTTATTTATTCAGTGAAAGTATTTTTTACAGCACCATACTCTTGAATAAATAGATAATACGACACCTAATATATCTAAAATGTAAAACAGAGGTACCGTGTCCAGGGCTTCCCCTACCTGCTTATCACTCGGATTTACGGCTGAATAAAATAACCCGATATTATCAATAGGGATTGAGTATCTCACAATGCAATGTAAAGTGGTATCTGTCAAACCTTAAACAAAAGCCAACCTACCCATAGCTCACAGATGAGCGTCCAGTATTGTTATAGCACAATTAATGTACTAATTTCATAAAGGAGAATTGTACTATGCCATTAATAGTATGTCCTTTTACTAGTACATACGAGTATACTGTTGTGACCAAAATGAACTTACTGAGAGAAGTGTATATTGTATACTTTATTTATATTTTATTATTTATTTTATATTATATTTTATTTTATACTTTGGGAATTATCTCTTTTCATATATATTGGATGAACTTACATCGATCGGTACATATTTCTTTATAATATAATTAAAAAATAGTGTTGTTTTTGTCTATCCTTCATAAACAATACTTATGTCGGGGGCAAGTTACCGTATATGTATTTTGTATGAGGTAGAGACCAAACGTTCAGACGGGTCACCTGATGATAAGTGAGTACCGCCGCTCATGGCCACCCGCAACTCAAGTCACAAGTTATTGTACCTGTGGCAACTGGCACCTACGCTTAATTTCATGAGGATTGCAGTTATATTTCTGAAAGCAGAGGTGTATTGAATGCCCACATTTTGCCGACCACAATTTAGCCCCACTAACGTTTTAAGTTGCAAGCATAATGCCGTCAACCGGTCTTTTGCCGTACACATACCGTCTGATAGATAACAGTCCAATCAATTAGTCATCTATTACGACACCAACATGATGAGATGAGTGGGCCCTACTCTACTCCACCGTAACAACAAACACACGGTGTATTAAACACGAAATAATAATAACCATATTTTGGCAAATAGTCCACTCATTCGAGCAAATGCTAAAAGTCAGTTTTGTTACATAACAACCAAATGTCAAACACATATAAAGGCTACTCTATACATATAGTATAATTATGCTACGTTTCACCTCCCAATCATCGTAGACCCCTGTTACAACATAATTCGGTCTTTCGTAGAGACATGCTTAATTGGTAAATTGAATTAACAAAGCTTAGTGAAATCTAGTCCCAAATCTACAATTACGATAGACAAATCTACAATTGAGATAGCTTGTCGGTTCTATTTCTACTTAAAGTTTCGCTGTTAGTCAAATTAAATGGATATAATACTGTGCTCTGGAAATAAAAACATTTATTATATATTATTATAGTTTATGACGTCCTGTTGACAAGAATTCGGTTTACTGATTCGTTGTCACATGGTACAATATCTATCTCTTTATATTTATGCATCCTCTTCAAGTTTTATGAGCTTATTGATTACTAACAGTAAAGGTGTGTCAGCGTGTCCATAGTTAAGCTTGTACATGTTAAATAAAAAATTGCATAACATTATATAAAATCCGAATACATAAAGCACGAAACACTACGGAGCTCAATAAGAAGCTCACGGACCGTATCATGATTAGAGTCCCATATAAACACTCGAAATACTAGCGGCTTGTCAACTTCATCATTGTCATCGTCCCGCATAGAGCTCTTGTGACTGTTGTAACTTGAACACCAAATACGAACTCCTAATTTAGAAACAAAAACCACCACAGGGAGATTTAGCAAAATTCAATTTTCTAAATTGCATTCAGTGCGTGGGTAGCCACCAATCAGTCCAATTAATAATACTGTTACCGTACTGTGTGGAACAACCGTTATATATACATATATTATATGGGCCAAGAAGTTCAACAGCCAAAGAGTATCTAAGTACGAACAGGTTGTTATAATAAGGCCTTTTCAACTTTTGGCAAAAATAGTTATTTCAAATCCAGATACCAATTTACTTGATTATAAAGGGTATCCTACTTATTTCCTTTTTGTTGATACACCGTATACGATAGTCACGCTAAGGTTCGAAAGCCAGGTCAGTGAGTTGTTTTATGTTACGGTAAAATAATAAAATTAGAATAAAAAGTATTTGGAATGGTAACTTATACATAGTAAAAGAAGTATAAGAAGGCTGCTTTCTCTTATTTGAAAAATCGCCACCTCGCACTTAATAAACTAGATTGGATAATGGTCAGAATCAAGTTTATTATCTTGGAGATCTATAAAGTTTTAAATGTTAGGACATTTCAGACTTATAGGACATATAGGAGATATATATATATACATATATATATATATACATATATATATATATATATATATATATATATATATATATATATATATATATATATAGATTTTCTTTCTATTGCAGGCAGAAAGCACAAAGATGACCTGTTGTATTTTGTTTGCGACTATACAGAACAATGTCTTTAGCTACCAGTCGCTATACATACTTTAAGTTAATCTTTATTAGCGCAGTGTTACAGTATAGGGGAGGTGTGTGAGGGGAGGCATGTAGAGCAAATAAAATATCTGTATGAATAAAGTACCTACTTAGGTGTAAAAGAACCTGGCATTTCCTTTTGTTCGTTTGAAGGAAAATGTATTATCACCTACTGCCCATTTCATGTGACACGACTACAGTTTTAATGTAGACCTTCCGCAGTGATTTGAGAATTGGGATTTTGTTACGGAACGTGACAAAAATATAACATTTTTTTCGAATTATTTTGTAAAAAAATATGGATTTGTTCGTACTCCAGATTAGTTCTTCAACTGTACGTTACTGCTGGCATATAGTTTTTGTGAATTAAGGATAAAGTTTTGGGTAGATCGACGTTATTTATTTATATTTGTTTTAACCAATAGCTTCCTACTAATTAGGTGATAAGTAAAAGTAACATGTATACAGGTTTTTGACATGCATTTAGAAAAAAAAAATATGGAGATTCAAAACTTTTCGTAAAACTGTGTTTTATCTATTTACATCACACCATAAAACTCCGTTATTTTGAGTTTGCCATCACATATGCCAAGAAGAATTGATTTTTTTTTAACTTTTATATGTTTGGGTTGTGCCCTTTTTAATAATTCTTTTCGTACGTGCTTTGCGTGCTTTTTTAATGAAGAGTAAATTGGTAAAACAAATAAATTAATTATTATATAAGTTTATTAATTAATTAATAGTATATGACCTCAATATAATTGATAGCCTTTTTTATATACATTAATTCAAGTAATCTTCACAAAAATAAACAATTCTTACTCGAAGATACGATAAGATTGAACCAACTTCATTCTGTACATAGTTGGTTTATCGCCTCCTAATTGCTTACAGAACATTGAATATATGCATAAGTAGAGCTTGAGTAAATTCAGCTCAGTAATAACTTTAGAACCGTTACAGTCGCATTTGTGTACCGAGTTAGCGTGTAAGCCATCTGCTATAGAAACTGTATAGAGCGCTGAAGTCGTATATTACAGCTAGTTTAGATGACGGCCGACCAGGCGTATCTGAATACAACGTTGCTTGAGTACTTTAGAATGGTAGCCACCTCAGGTTGTATATTTAATTTGTGTTGTCGAACGAAGAGAAGGCACTGTATGACATAGTATTATATATAATATTGTATTTGATTATAGCAGACGGTAGACCTGATATATAAATAAAATGTCTAGTCTAAACCGTACAAGACAAAGTGGATTTAACTTCGATTTTGTACTTTTTGTAAATAATAAATATACTATATATGTATATATATATATATATATATATATATTCAGCTTCCCCCGGCTAGTTTCACTGTAGTCCGGTGAAGGTAGCTGGGATATACTGAATGAAAGACGGTAGAAAAGACGGTATATGCGCACGTTATATCTCGGTATATCTCACGCGCGCAAGAGAAGCGTGCGTCCAGCAGTGGACTGCGATTGGTTGAATGGTGATGATGATATTTCAGAAATAATATTATTGTATTCTACGGTAAAACTTCTATATTTTAAACACATGAATATTTAAAATGCTTTTATAAACTGACATATGTTTCGTCTAACGTATGCGCTTTAGCATGCGATAATTTGTAACACATAAATACATGCACAAAGAATCACATACATTAACATACTTGCAAAACAGCAACACACAAAACGAGTACACATGCTCGCTAACACATACTAATTATGAAGTACATTACTATCATATCAACGCCTGATCTTAATCAATGTTTTTGTTTCGTCTAGTTTTGTGCAGTGTTATGTTTACGTATGCAAATGATCATGACATGATCAACTGTGTGTGTGGCAATGGGCTAGAATTAATACCTCTGGATTGTGAAATTATATTATTTGGGAGATCCTTATAAATGTGTTTTAATAAAATAATATTTTAATGCGTTGGCTTGTGCATATTACGTTAGGGGGACCTAATTCTAATTGGCAAAATGATGGTGTTTAATACAAATCGGCCTTCTCCTTAAGGGATACAAGCGTGGGCGTATGTATTTATCTTTGTATATTTTTATATAAGTGTACTTTTTGTTACTTAAGAATCATCTTTGGCGTTAAGTTTGAACATTACTTTTTGCCAGCGACTATTTTTCTTCGTGTAAATAGCTTTTTTGGTATTTCAGACTTCAGATCCGTTCAGCTATTCTGATTGAGTAACAAAGATGCAGAACTTCTGCATTTATAATAGCAGTAAGACTGTATTTTTTCGTTAGTGTGTATAGGGTATTTGTGTACTTAGTTTGCATACAGGCACTCCTATGGGCAAATTTATGCCTCAATTACCTCTATCTATGTAGTACCGACCTATATGCTTAAATTCCTATAACTATTAAATATTACTTTGATTTGTTTTTTTTTTATGAATACTATTTACAATAGTAGATTAACATTAACATAACTACAATACTGTATCCTTAAAAGAAAAGCTCTTTCTAATAATTCAATTCCGTTTACGATGATTGATTTTGTTAGCTGCAAAATATAATGGTTCTTATGCCTTACACACATTTTATTACCACATGCCTTTACTTTATGAGTTTCAAGACAAAGCAGAACTCAATTGAACCTTAATGGCTATAAATAATATGAAATATATATCTTCGTTTGGTTCAACTTTTTATTTTGCCTGTAAAAACCTCATTCCTAAGTATTTTTAACTGCTGGCTGTTTTTGCACATAAGACTTTAACTGGTTAGACATCAGGGTGTTTACACAGGAACACCGTTTAGCTTACCGGCGGACGGCTGAGTTTCGAATGATCAGGGGCAGTAGGTGCGCCAAGAGGTGTACCAAGAGGTGCGCGAGTGGCGCGAAGCCGCCCGCCGAGCCACGATGGCTCGTTGGTCGTCCCGGCTGGAGGCTCCACGTGCTGGCTTTGCCGCCGTGGAGGCACTCCAGCCGGTCAGCGAAGAGTGGGCAGGGAGGCAGCACGGGACTCTTCTCTTCCGGCTGACGCAGGTGACGCATGGAATAATGAAATTACTTAATGATGAATAATGAAAATACTACTACTAGAATTCGAAAATAATGAAACTACTATCTGAAAATAATGAGAATGTCTTCAGCAAGTGGTTCCAGCATAATAAGAATTAAATACTTTCACTATCAAGGTCAATTAGTCCATTGCGTTACTGAATCATGGTACTGACGGTTGCTAAAAATAATAATTATTGCAGTTTATCCCTTCCCTTCACTTTCTATCCTTCCTTTCTTGTTCAAATTTCCCCCTTTTTTTTATTAAATTATAATCGGCAAAATGTGGGCGTTATTTAAGCTTCTGCCTATTTCTTTGTACGCTGTACAAATGCACTTTAATATATTTTAGAAGAAATACCAAAAAAATAAAAGGTTAAAGAAAATTAACATAAAAAAGTGTAGTTATTGCCCATTTAAAGAATTCACACAAGTTTGAAGTTAGCCGTCCAAGTTTTAAATAAGACTGCTGCAGTAGCATTAAAAACGTATTTAAGATTATTCGGCAGTTTGTTTGTAAATAACTCATTTGTAGAAAAACCTTTAAATTTAAAATTAGAAAGTAATTATTATGCATTTTTAAAGCTATAGTTTACTTAAACGAAGATTACATTTAATTCTAGTCAAAGAACAGTGTCAATTACTGCATTCTGCATTCTCTATATATTGAATTGTAGTCTCTATTTAAAGCACGATAAAGCTGGCAATACTACGTAGACTTTTAATAACCTATTATTCAGTGTTGCTGTGTTACGATATGCCGCATTGCAATTTCGCAATGGCGTTATAAAAGTGAAGAGCCATGCAAGCCTTGATTGTAGCGAGATTAATTTCTTTTTATACTGTTTTTGTTGACCTTGACTTTTAGAATTGTTATATTACTAAAGTTGGAAGAATGTTTGTAATGCATTTGCCAAACTTTAATATCGGATATTAAAATGCATTTGCAAATTTTAAATGTGTCGGAGTTTATTGGTGCAGTAGAAGGTAGTTTTCTACAAATTCACATTTAGGTTTAAAATCATATTTACCTTTTTATTCATATAATTTGTATGGAGATATAAAAATTAGTTAGTATGTATCTTAGAGTAAACCTCATTAAGGAAACCTACTCCACATAGATGTCATACAATACAATTTATACAATTGTATTGGCATGCTCGCGCCTACATCCCTGATGTAGTGTTCAGATGTCTACACAATACATAGGTAACTAAAAAAAAAAATAGATTCTGGTCCTACTAAAGTAATGTGGTACAAACCTTTTGCCATCCTATAATACTAACTGCTAGCCTAAATAAGTGAGAGCATTTTACCCAATTCATATTTCAAAATATAAAATTTATCATTTTGCGAGAAAAACAGGAAAAAAACAGTCGCAAGTTCTGACCACATAAAGTTTAAACAAAAGCATATTAAAATATTGAATATCTATAACTTGAACTATGTGTCATAAATTAGTTATGTTCAAAGCTACAAAAATAAAGTATTTTATAAAACTAAAGAGGTGTTCTCATGTTTAAGTAATAAGTAAATTGAATTCTATCTTTACGATTCGGTAGCCAAATGTTATAACTGGGATAGCCATAACATTGAGCGATGTTGTTTTAGTTAAAATTAGTAATGTGTATATATATGTATAAGTGGTGCACAAATAATGGGCAGTCGCTTCGTGTCGTGGTTATTGAGTTATGGGATATGTGGCAAACGAGCACACGGTTCACCAGATGGTAAGAAACGACAGCCCCCCATGAACACCCGCAACTCAAGAGTCACAAGTGCGTTGCCGGCCTTTTAGGTGGAGTACAGTCCGGAAATACGGCAGGCGACAATTTGTTCCATAGGCTGGTGGACCAACATAGCTGAGAAAGGTATGCAGCATGGTAGGTAGGTCCCTTAATAGGTATAGGTGGTATTCACAAACAATAGAAGAATCAACGAGATTTGAAGTATAAGTTGGGGTAGCGTAAGCCGAGGCATTAGTGTATGTATGTTACAGTGGAATCTATAAATTAAACTTTAAATAATTTCTAACCGTGCGAATATTTCTCATTTAGCCATAGTAAAAGATTGCTGACAACGTAATAAAATATGAAAAAAGACTTAAGTAAGTTAAGTAGTAAAAAACAAATAAAAACTTCACCAATGTATTATGTAATTCTGTCAAATCTTGTTTTTCAAAACATTGAGAAGCATCTTTATTCTAAAAATAAAACGTTACACGTTTTCTACCATTAATATTAGGTTACCATTAAATAAATCTAAAAACACACTTCATAATTTTATTTATAATATAAATCAAAGCGACACAACGTAAAATACACTCAAAAAACTTGCAACAAACAATTTTTTATTTTATTAGAACTCTTAATTTCGATTTAAAATTATTATATCGATTTAAGTAATTAATTAAATAATGTTAAAATCAATTACAAAATTAATTATTACCTTTTAAATTATGAAAAAAAATCAATTACTTCTAAGGGTTTACAAAAACTCAAACCAGCCGTAGAAACTATAATCAGTTTAATTAACGTTTAACGTGAAATATAAATAACGTTATTTCTGGTTGGTACCGGCAACATGTTTCGCTTTTCACACTATCATTAACTAGTGGTGTTTAAATATTTGTGGAATAAAGTTCTCGCACGCGCTGTTTGTTTTGAGGGCTTCGCTACTTACATATATCATCCTTTAGCATTCATTACACTGTGCATACACTTGAAAAACATACTCCGTATCAAATACACTGTACTGTTTTTAATGAAAGTCTGTCAGTACTTGTACAGACTTGATGACACATTTTATTAATTGCTTAATTTTTTCATTTCTTTGAAATAAAAAAAAGTTTTCGTCTTTTAAAATCTGTTGTGTTGATACTAAATAGGTACAAAGGTAGGTAAAATACATATGCCAGAGAGAACAGAACAATCTCCGGCCTCCGTGAGCGCTGGCCTCGGGGTAACGGGTAGGGTTGCCCGTACTCTAGCAGAAGCAGGCCTGATACGGTGGCGCGACGTTTCCCACGCACGCCTCTCAAACTGGAGGGGGTGAGGGGCAAGGCCCCCATATTCTATGGTGTGGCCGCCCTAGAAAAGAGGCGGCCACACCATAGGGATTTAGTCGGCTCGAGTCCGACATACCACTTCACCGTCAGCTCTGGTGACATTTCGGAACATATCAAACAATAACTCAATTTTCATGGTATCAGCTACCAGTTTCCATATTGTCCACTTCTACCCTTCTTTACTTAAATTCCGTTAAGTTCTTCTGTGAAGGATCTTTGCCTCTTCATCAATACCAACCTTAACTGGCACATCCAAGTTACAAGTGTTGGATGATACTTACGTGGGTCACACTTTTAGTGTGACCCACGTAAGTTAATATAATTATTTCTCTTTTTAGTCTTCCTTTTTTTAAATTTTACTGTTTAGTTATTATTTTACTTTTATGTTATATTGTGTGTGTGTGTGTGTGTTATAGTGTATTGTTACTTTTATATTTATTTTGCCGTGTGGTGCTCGGTGAGGTAGAAGTTAAAGGCGATTGAGGGATCGGCCTGTATTTATCAGACAGTATATATACTGTCATAAAAAGTCCGCTTAACGACACTAGGGTTGCCCCCTATGACGTTAGTGGGACCAAATTCTTATTGACAAAGTATGCATGCTTTTTGTGTAATTTATATTATTGAACTATAATTGCTTTTTTCTCTTCTAATTACTAAATTATATAAGCTGTGTTTACTTGTGATTGCTACAATTAACGTGTTCCACATTGTATATGCTTATAAATGTTACTTTGTAAACAATTGCTGGCAAACTTTATAAATAAATAAGTAGTTAAGTTACGTAATAGTGTAATATTTATCACTATCCAAACAAGAAACGGTGAATTTTATGTTAAGCAATCATTGTAGTTTATTAACAGTTGCAACACTATCATCAATAACTGGTTAACATTCTAAGACAACCATTATATTATTTATATAGTTATTGTAACAGAGCAAAATATTTTGCTTAAGAGATGATTCGGCTTAAAAAATATGAAACAGTTATAAGACAATTATGTTTTTTCCACAGGAAGTCATATACATATCATATCGCCACTTCAGATACTCCATGTTTGTAGGAAATTATCGCAACGATTTGCATACGTCAATAAACTCCATTACATCAATTAATAGTTTCATATAATAAAAAACTTGCTTTAAGAGGTGTAAATTAAATAGAAGACTTTTTAATTTTTATCTAGACTGGTTTTGACACGAATTGGTGGTCGTAAATGTTTTATTACTTTTGATTCGGCGCACCTGCTGTCTGAAAAATACTGTTTAGTTCATTACTTTGCAGTTAAAGTCTTATTATATACGAGTCGTGCGACATAATTTAATAATCATTAAATTATTAATAGCTAATGTTGTCACCAACGCTTTGGTTTTTATTGCGGTCGGAAACAATCTTAGATATACGTAACGCAAACTAAACGGTACGTTTTTATTACAATAAGTCTAAAACGAGTGAGGATGTTTTATACAATAAAAAATAAATCGATTAATCGATTTTATGTCTTTATCACATCCCTTTCAAGTCCTATAAACTTTTTGATAATAATTCATATGAAACGCAACCATTAGATGACCACACCTACTCGTATTTGTAATAACATCAATACATTTACAAATACAGCCGTGGGTCATATAAATTCGAACAGTCAATTCACATTAATGAACGTTGTGGCAGAAAACCGGAACTTTATAAATAAATAGTAATATTTATAAAGCAATATGTTGCAAATGTTCAGAACGGTGTCAGTAAGAGTAGCACAAAGTTGGTTCAAGCGTTTTCAGTCCGGGAAATTTGTCGTCAAACATGCAGCTCGCTCTGGTCGCCATCATACGGATAAAGTCGATGCCATTTTTTTTAAAGTGGAGCAAGATCGCCATTATCACTACATAGCCGAGGAACTGAGGATTGACCACAAAACAGTTTTGACTTATTTTTAAGAAATCTGACTATACAAAAAACTCTATATTTGGGTGGCATACAAGCTCATTGAAAGTAACCTAATGAATCATTCTGAATGAGTACTCATTTGTGGTTCTCTAGTGAAACGTAATAAAACCGAACCCATTTCGAAAAGATTAATCACCTGATTGATTGCTGATGAAAAGATAAGATAAGATAAGATAAAGATTTATTTTCATTAATTTGGCGCAAAAGTACATCAACACGATCACATCACATCACAAACACGATATATAGTAATTACGATAAACTCTGGCACCCAGAATAAGATTCAACTTGTGTTTAGGGTACCAGCGTTCTTGCGCACACTGTAAACATATAACGTCAGCAGTACTCGTAAGACAAACACAGTGTCAAATTAAAAAAAAACATACTACAAAAATAATAGTGATACGAAAAACAAAAAATCGACGAAAAAAAGATTTGTAATATTTATAATATATACAACTATTTATAATATTAGGCTACAGTACTAAATACTTATTTAGTACTGTAGCCTAATATTACTACTACAGTACTAAATAAGTATTTAGTACTGTAGCCTAATATTATAAATAGTTGTTTCTTGTGTGTGTGTGTGTTTGCACACATCAAAAATTGAGAGCTTGGTTGGGAACTGTTATTGCATCCACCATATCGTCCTGACCTTGCACCCTCAGTTTTTCACCTGTTTCGATCTTTTCAGAATTTTTTTCTTTCGGTAGTGTTACATTAACATTTAGACAGGACTATTAAAAAAATATCTCATTTTCTGATAACAAATCCCAAGATTTTTACGGGGACGGGATTATACGACGGGATATATCTATACCTACAAGATGGCAACAAGTTATCCAACAGAAGGGCATATATATATATATATATATATATATATATATATATATATATATATATATATATATATATATATATTATTTATTTTATATATATATATATATATATATATATATATATTTATATTTTTGAGAAAAGTTAAAAAGTTTTAATGCAAGCTAGACCAATAATTGCTATTGCACCAAAACTATATGAATTAAGCCAAGAATTGTCTATGAACTCAGTCGAATTTCAGTTTCGCTTTTTGAAAATCATTTTCTATGTATTTTACTTAACAACAGTTCAACTACCGTTATCTGAAATTGTATTATTATTGTGTCAGCAATTGTTGTTGAAAAAAAAACCGTATTTAATATGCCACTTATATTCTAGAATGATTGAGTGACTAGTTTATTTATACTAACCCGCAATTTACTGACAGATCTTTATTACACAGTAATATTAACGTAGTTAGTGGTCGACTGGATTTATGACTCAATTATACTTCGGTGTAGTTTCAAAAGACCGTCTTTTTTATACCACTGGTTAGATAGTTGGCATGTGAATAGGTCTGACCCAAAGCAAAGAAAAATTAAAACAAAAATATGTAATCCCTCATTTTTTTTATATTCCACATTGTAACCATAGTCCAGCTTGGACGCAGCAGCGACATAAGCTTGCAGCAGCTATTGGTGTGGGAAGCTAGACGCCATGGCGAACAGGATATCGGGTATTGCTGCTCGTTTAGTAGTCTAGACGTGAAATCGCAACATACACATAAACAAATACGAGTTCCAATTTATTACATTTCAGTCTAGAAATAATTCTATTATGCTTATTATTCATTTCTGCACATGTCGTGTTGACACCACATATTATTACTCGTATACCATATTTATTACACAGACACACACACAGACATTCACAAACACACAAACGAATGCATGTGCCAATGTTTCTAATTGTTTTATACTTTAAAAATAAAAACAAACAAAATATTACAAATGCTACTATTTCGATGTAAATATGGATGTGTGCTAAGCGCGCAAACAATATTATATTGTTACTCTATTGACCATTGTGTACTGAAATACAGGCTTAAGCCTAGCTTAGTACCCGCAGCTACAATTATTTTTAACAAATATAAATGAAACTATGAGTGCGTAAGTTATTTATAACGATTTTGGGACAATAAATATTATTATTATTATTATTATAGAATTTTATTTTTAGACAAGAAGTTATTGTTGGTATTTATATCATCATCTATATCATTCAAACGAGAAAAGGATATAATTTGGAAAACTGAGAATTATCCGAAATACACAAAAAAAGTAGTTTTTTTTTTTTGACAAGGTGGGGCAAACGAGCGGGTCGGATCACCTGATGGTAAGTGACAACCACCGCCTATGGAAACCTCCACCTCAAGAGTTGTAAGTGCGCCTTTGAGGATGATGAAGGCAGGAGGGAAAATCGCAGAGTGAGTGAGGGTAAAGAGGCCTCCCTTTACCCTCACTTACTCGGTAAATGCAATGCTTTAAATATTGTGTTGCGTAAAAGTAGTTAAATATACACTAAAAAATATACACCCACATCAAAAATAATTATATATATTCTGATTTATTGATATCAATAACATGAGCTTGTTTAGAAGAACTTTGAAGCGTCAATAAACATTTACATCTCATCGTAATTTATTTAATGTGTAGGTGTTAGATATTAAATTGTTGGATCTCATTATTTAACCAATTTACCTATTCGATTATATAGTTGTTTTGGTCTGAGCGAGGCTCCGCTCTGTCTGCTAGCGTGGCCTTGTCGACGCTTGTTACAGCTGTCGCTACACGCCTCGCCATTATGCCAAATACCTACGTGATTTTGGTAATAGTATCGCTATTAGTACCTATACTTATAGTTATATTGTTACCTTAATTAAGATTTTGAATAAAATTGACGGGTAATTTATTTCGGGGAGTTAATGATATTGTGTTACACGACTGATGTCTGCGAGCTACAGTATCGTTTCGGCATTCGAGACTTGTGGAATCCGTTACTGCGAGTTCCTCCCCACACCCATTTTCCTTCTACAAATTCCCACCTTTTGCTTTCTTCCCCGTTTTAAAACGCTTTCATTGCCGTTAGCGTCAGAATTTAAGAGCCAAAAAAGTCTAGGTAAAACTCTTGCACCAGCATAGGAAGATGATGATTTAGGTACCAGGTATATAAAAGTTCGTCACTCGTCGTTTTTTCTATCGGATCCTTTTAGTGTAATTTATTTCAATTTCTGATTAGTATGAAAGCGTTGGCTACGGCCCTAAATCTTTTACGATGGTTCCGAAGAATGAATAAAACCTTTTTTTGTACAACAGAATTATGTTGAAAATAAGATTAGGCTATGTCTAATAATCGGTAATCAGTCTATAAACACCTCTAATAAAAGTGACATCGTGTCGTCCCGACTTTTGTATGTTAGCAACCCATTCTATATATGTATCTAGTGACCCTTCTCAGAAGAAATGTTGATTGTTTTGTTAGTCATAGAGTTTGGTTTTTGGACATATGCTTTTACAAATATGAAATTTGCAAGCAGCTTCTTCATCTTCTCTAGATATAGATACATATAAATTTGTTACATTTCAGTTAAGAAGGCAACTTAAAAACACGCTTGAACAGAAAAGACATACTCTAATAATAAAATATTATATATTCTAAATATATATTCGAATACCTATGTTTAACTAATGAATTTATCAAAAGTAATACAATTAGTTGCTCATCAAAGTTAGGACCGCACTATTTACTACACCTACTAATTTTTAAGTAAAGAATTAATATATGAGAAAAAATCCTAACTACTTTAAAGAGAGTATAAAGTTAACAGTCTATAATTAATACCTATTCTTCTATCTTATATCTACAATAATATACCTATCTATGAGATATACGAAAACCGCTTCCTAGAATAGATTTAAATATACATTTTTTTGTATTCAAATAAGAGAAAAACTGTGGCAATGGTATTCAGCAGGCGGCCTTTGTATGTTCTCGTCTAGCTGTCACACAACAATGCGCCGGCACAACCTTGAACCTACTGAGCGGGCGACGCTCTCACGACATTGTGCCAGATGTAATATAATAATATGTATAGATATTAGCAACGGAAATTGCAAATGGCAAAACCATAGAAATATGCGAACAACCTAAGCGCTTAAGAAATCCGTCTGCCCGTCGGGTGTTAGTAGTATGCATACGCAATTTTAGCACATACTTAATTTTCTCTCTTCCAGTTCTTTTCTGTGGGGTACAATCAAGACAGTGACATTTCCTTGATCCCAATAGTTTGGGCCTTTCCAGATACATATATCAGACTGTTCATAGTGCTTCAGTACAGCCGCCCATGGACACCCACAACTCAAGAGTCACAAGTGCGTTGCCGGCCTTTTAGGTAGAGGTACGTTCTCTTCTTGAAGGTTTGAAGGTCGTATCGGTTCGGAAATACGGCAGGCGACAATTTGTTCCATAAGCTGGTTGTGCGAGGCAAAAAGCTTCTGGAGAAGCGCACAGTGGTGGAGTCCCAATCGTCAATCGTGGCTGATGCAGTTAGGGAAGTGCTCTCAAATTGAGGTGATACGACCAATGGCAAGTTTTTAGCGGGTTAAACTGGAGTAGGTTAAGTCGACCCCAATCTGAATCTTTTGATATAGAAGTTTCGATTTCAGACACAAGTTTGGATCGGCTTTCGATGACGTTTACCCGAGAAATGTTAGCGCGGCCGGTGTAAAGGGCATCACTCGTGCTATCGTCCGCATAGCAATGGATGCTGCTAATCTGCAGCATGTCGTTGATATGCAGAAGAAACAGCGTGGGTGATAGCACACAGCCTTGTGGGACACCAGAATTAACAGACTTGGAGTCGGAGCATGCACCGTCAACAACGACCTTGATGCTTCTCTCTGTAAGAAAACTGGTGAGCCAATTGCACAGTTTCTCGGGAAGCCCATAGGAAGGAAGCTTCGCAAGGAGCGCTTTGTGCCAGACCCGATCGAAGGCCTTCGCCACGTCCAAACTAACGGCCAACGCTTCCCCCTTGGTCTCGATCGCCTGTGCCCACCGGTGATTCAAGTATACGAGAAGATCACCAGTTGAACGACCCTGACGGAAGCCGTATTGTCGATCATTGAGGAGCTGGTGGTCTTTTAAGTACCGGAGGAGCTGGCAGTTAACAATGGATTCCATTATCTTGGAGAACAAGGAGGTGATGGCTATGGGTCTGTAGTTGGACGGATCCGAGCGATCTCCTTTTTTAGGGATTGGGTGCACTAGAGCTGTCTTCCATGAGTTCAAGAGAGTAGGAAAGCCGATAAAGGCGCGTTAAAACCGGTGCTAACTCTGGAGCACACGTCTTCAGCACGATAGGAGAGATTCTATCGGGCCCACTCGACTTATGAAAAAAGAAGCGCTTTACGCACTGCCCTTTGTGTAAACCGGACTTCCAGCATGCGGGTCTCGCACTGCGGTATGGTCGGCGGTGCGTTTCCCCCGTTGTCCAGGGTCGAGTTGGACGCAAAGAGTTTGCCCAGAAGATCGGCTTTTTCTTTAGCGTCGTGGGCCAACGAATTATCTCCTATGCGCAGAGGTGGAAGGGATGGCTTACAAAAGTTCCCCTGGACAGCTTTGGCAAGAAACCAGAATGCACGAGTTCCGGAGGGGAGACTCACTAGTCTCTCGCCAATTCTGCCGATGTGAGCCGACTTCGCCCCAGCAATTACTCTTTGAGGGATCTGGAGGCAAAGTTAAATTGCTTCTTTAATGTGCTGGTCTTTACATCCCGTGCTGTCGCTGCATAAGCCCATGCTTGGTAACATTCCTGCTTTCGGCGGGACGCCGCTTTGCAGGTTCGACCAAACCAGGGCTGGGACTTGCCACCTGTGGGAATCAGGGAGAATGGAATGAAAAGTTCCATACCCTGAAGCACAACATCCGCGACAGAGTCAGCAACGACATTGGGATCATCTGGCGAGAAGCAAACCTGCCTCCATGGGTAGGATGCAAAGAATGTTCTCATTCCATCCCAGTCTGCTGACCTATAGTGCCAGCGACTGCCTGTAATTCGCGGCCGCAGCGAGTGAACGAGTGGCACCATACTCCTAATCAGGAAATGATCCGAAGAGCCAAGATTATTGTTAATTGGTAAGTAATGCAACTCATAAAAACGTTATCAACCAGAAGGATATAGGATTGAGAATTAAGATGCATCAGGTATCATAGCTCGATAGCAGATCAGATGGCAATTACAATAAAGACTTTCGTGAGTTACATTCGTATTTATTTAAATATACGGTTTTACTCCTTGAGAAAGGTCTCCTGTCTATTTAAATTAATTATTATAGTCAATTGACATCTGTATTTATTTAAATATACTATATATATATATATATATATATATATTTAACTCAAGTGTGTATTTCGGGGATGCCCGACTAGTTTCGGTCTCGACAGAAGACCTTTTTCAAGGAGTTAGTCGTCCGGCCGCGACGATAGCGGACGTCACACTGAGTAGGCGAAGTTGGCATCTGTTTTTATGTCTCTCTGATCTAGCGGACGAAGACAATGGCATTTCTATTTTGTTATATGTTGCGGTGCTGTTATGACCAGGCGCTGTGATACATAAACAACTGACCGTGTCAGTTTTTTTAATCGTAGCTGTCTCTGTTGAAGTTTGGGCAACGGCTTATTTCGATTACTTCAAGTACTTTCCTCTAGACGAAATACTTTTCTTTTGCAAGTACGGTAGTCTTGTCGGCGTTGTAGTGAGCCGTGTCCGTCTTGCAAACGTGTTCAGCGGCGGCCGACCTGTCACTGCGTATGTTTTTCAAACTACGTATGTGTTCCTGAAGTCAAGTTGCGATGTTGCGTTGAGTCTCTCCCACATAACACAAGCCACAGTCCCTAGTGGGTCCAACGTCCTTCGGTGAGCGCATTAGTCCTCTTAGCTGTCCAGGTGGGCGGAAAATTGTTCTGATGTTGAACTTCGTTCTTAATGTTAGCTCGATCTTATCGCTTACTCCGAGAATGTATGGATCATGGATTTTAACATATGTAAGTACAACACTCAAATGAACAACTTAATGTGGGTAACTTGTTCCACTGTATTTAATCCATCCGTATAAATTATATTTTTTCTTCCAGTTTCTATCCTCTTTTTTTCTTTCAACATATCCCGACTTTTCCTATCTTATTCCACAAGTACCCGGATGATTATAGTTGAAATTACCGCCTGCAACTTATAAGGCGAAGAGTCGGCCGCATATGGAATACTGTTCTCATCTCTATACAGGTGCAAACCCTGTTCCAGCTTCTCCCTCTTGACCGCATTCAACGGAGAGCGACTCTCATCATCGATTGCCAGGATATTTCTGATCGGCTTGATACCTTGGCGTTGCGTAGGGATGTAGCTTTACTCTCCATTCTCTATCGCTTGTATCATGGGGAGCTTTCCGCCATCGTCCTACGCTACAAAATTTGCAAACCTATCACCTTGACGATTGGCACTCCACCAATGTGCTCTTCAGTCTGTAAAACAAATGGTCGCCTGGCGTATTTCCGGACCGATAAGACATTCAAACCTTTAAGGAAAGAGCATACTCCTACTTAAAGGGCCGGCAACGCATTTGTGACACGTTAGTTACGCCTCTGCCTACTCCTATGGTATGATATGTATGTATGATCCATAGTGCCTTATATTAGAAGATTCTATCGATCTGCTTTTGTGTTTAAAAGTAATATTTTTATGTAGCATTGTCATTCCCGTGGGTGTTGGTGAAGGAGACTGAGAAATCTAATTGTTGTCTATTTGACAAAAAACCGTAAGACGGCAATCGGCTTACCCCCTATTACGTAATATGAACAAAATTACCTTTGGCAAAAAATGCGTATTTTATACTTCTTTGCTACCCCTTCGATAAAACGTGAGTGTATTATGATGTATGTTACGAACTGTTTGTTCATTCATATTGTTACTTTGGTACAATATTTTTGAAACTTCCTTTTAGCTTCCCTTATAGTTTGTTTTACGACGTTAAACTGCTTTACATATAAATATAGCGTAATATTTGATGACAATGAAACAGAATACCTCTGAATCTAGTTCTTAATATCTGTAAAAGCTTTTTGCTACGTATTTCTTGACGATAGAATGGAAATAAATAGAGCGTTCAACTCAACATGGCACTTCACTCAATTCGCTCCCAATATACCTAAGGAAATATATGTACTTATATTTTACTAGATTATCTATGACGCGAGGACGTAAAAAAATATGAAACTCAGATAATTGGTAGTTGACGTGGCAACATTTAGGTGGACAGTATTAGTGCGTGGAACATTCTGAATGTAGATTAATGTTCAATTTATTCAACGAAACTGGTACTATTTTATTGAAGTTTGCTGTGAATTTTATATATCACAGTCACATCATGTTATTAACCTAATACCTAGACATCTTATACTAGCCACTTTCAGTAATCTAGTTTTATTTGAATTGCGGTGTTAATTCTGTTGTATTTCGACATTAATCAAAAAAGTCATACGATAAATCTAAAAATGTAGTTTTTTAATGTACTATGTCTATTGAGATCGTAATGTGGAGAATGGAAAACACTTTCAGGAATGTGTCTCAGATATTAATATATGAAAATACAAAAAGTGGCTATTAGAATTAGAGTTGATTAATACAATAAGCTAATATTATGAGAGATGACTGAATTATCTAGAGTTGTTGGTCTAGAGGTTAGTGACCCCGACTGCTGAGTGGTGGTCGTGCCGGTGGTCGTGGGTTCGATTCAGACGCGGGACAAAACATTGTGTGATCCACAATTAGTTGTCCCGGCTCTGGGTGTTATTTGTGTCCGTTGTATGAATATTTGTAAAGTCCCCCGCGGAAAGTTCACAGGAATTATTACTAATATAGTTGTCTTTTTTAATAAAAAGTAAGAAGATTAAAAATAAAACTTGCCAACAAGATTTAAAAAAAAGAAAAATATTCTGATTTGGTGCCATCCACTTTCCTTTACTTTGCCTTTGTTTACTTTGACTTATAGTTACAAACAATCACAATAGATGTCAGATAAAATAATAGGTACGTCGTAACAATGTCAATAAAATCAAATTCAAAACCTCTTTATAAATGTTACTAGCATATCTTTTTGTTAGACTATTGCTCCGAAAATGAACACTAATGCGTTAATATTTCTATACATTCTCTATAGCAATAATTACTTTTTATTAAGGACAATGTATAAAAGTTAAAGCCTTTTGCTATCATGCTATCAAGGAAGTGACTGGACTTGTTATGACAACAGAATAGTCACCACTGTTTATACTAGTATAAAATACGTTTGAATGCCACATGCTGACGACCGCTAACATTTTCCGTGCTATTCATCTTCTTATGACTGGTCTTTGGACAACGGCCAAAGAGAACAGATGAAATACCACGCGACTGGTCTCTTACGATAATTTTAAATTAGTACCTCGTTAGTACGTTATAGATGTGGTTAAATTTATTTACTTGAGTTATTTATAACGTAACATTAGGTTTGCCTCATATTTCAATTGTACTATGAGACTTTACCAAACTTTATTGCTTTACTTAAAGTTTTGCATGTTTAAAAGTGAAAATAAACTGTGGTTATTACATTTTTTTTGTGGGATGGGCAAACGAGCAGGCGGGTCACGTGATGGTAAGTGACTACCCTCGCCCATGGACACCCGCAACCCTAGTCACAAGTGCGTTGCCGGCCTTTTAGGTAGGAGTACGCTCTTTGTTTGAAGGTTTGAAGGTCGTATCGGTCCATAAATACGGCAGGTGACAATTACATTCAGAAAAAGGTAGTTTAATCTTATTTTAATACAATTTTTAATGATAGAAGGTTTAAAAATAGTAAATTGCTATATCTACTGCAAAATCACGGCTTTATCTCCGAAAGGGCAGGCAAACTCTTACTTACAATCTATACACATAAACAGTAATGGTAAAAGTTTGTAGTCAAGTAGTCAAAGTCATTATTGTTAGAATTCATAATATTAGGTTTTTGAACAAAAAACAAAATTTGTGTTAAGTTAACATGTATAAGTTTTATATCAAAACTATTTTTGATTTTCTTTATAACATTAATAAAACGATAATAAAACATAATTAAAAGGTTACATTTTTTTTTTATCTAGTACCGAATGACGACAGCTCCCTAACAAACCCGAGCTAACGTCATAATGCTAGTTTTCACTCATTGCAGTATACAGAGATAATACATTGTTTTGACTTTTAATCTATAAAATTCTGTTGTTATCGTAAATTATTTAAAAAATATCGAAAATGTCGAACCTTAGAAGTTATCGTTCTTGTTTCGTACCATTATGTACGAATACGAAAAATGGTCATTTCGCCGTAAGTATGTCATAATAATATTGTAATGAATATAAGTATTCCTGTAAATGTGCTAATTGAATAAGCAGACTTTAATTTATATTTTTTTTAACTGGGCTTGAAGGGCTGAAACATTACAAAATTTGCTATTGATAATTTAACATCATTAATTAATTTGCTATTGAAAATTTAAACCATTAAATAATTAATTAATTATAATTTATCACAATTATCACCATTAAATAATAAATTCGTATAACTTTATCGAATGAGTGGGAGTCAACTTGATATTTTTTTAATTTTATAACGCACTAGGTTATATATATGTAGCCTCTACCTGGAGACCATGGTTCTGTCCATGGTCCGAAGCGAGAGCGAGTGGGATTCCGCCGCCTCATTCTGCGAGGAAGTCATGTTGGCTAAAGAGGCGGCGGAGAGGATACGGGAGAGGACAAATACTCACCCGTCCCGCAGAAGACGCATCAGGCGCCGGAGCCATGAGCGCTGGCCTGGGGGTAACGGGTAGGGCTGCCCGTACCCTAGCAGAAGCAGGCCTAAGACGGTGGCGTGACGTGTTCCACGCACGCCTCTCAAACTGGAGGGGGGGTTAGGCCATATTCCCATGGTGTGGCCGCCCTGGAAAAGAGGCGGCCAAGGTCTGCAGGGGTTCCTGGAAGCATCCCTTCTTGGGTATACCCAGGTCCTGAAAGACCAGACTGAATGAAAAGTTTTAAAGTAAATGTTATACTATAATTTTTACTATAAACCTCGAACTTCGGCAGAATTGAACCGAACGTCATTAAAAAACATGAGTAGAACAGAACAGAACTAGAGACCATGATTATGTCCATGGTCTCTAGCGAGAGTGCATGGGATTTTGCTGGCTCCTTTTTGCGAGGAGGTGATGCTCCCCAAGGAGGTGGCGGAAAGGGAACGGGAGAGGTCTAGTGCTCTCCCATCCCGCAGAAGACGCACCAGACGCCGGACAGCGCAAACTGATTTCTGGCCTCCATAAGCGCTGGCCTGAGAGCAACGGATAGGGCTATCCGCCGCTCTAGTAGAAGCAGGCCCAAGATGGCGACGCCGTGTTCCTCGCGTGCCTCTTTGAATAGTGATGCTACACCACAGCGGGGTCGTCTGTTGTTCAATAGGCGACCAAGTCTGCCGGGGTGCACAGGGATTTCCTTTAAAGGGTACACCTGAGACCCCGGCAATAGGACTATGTGACAACACACCGTGTGGTTTTAGTCGGTTCGAGTCCGACATACCACCCTACTGGTCCCAGTAGGGTGATGACCCGTGGGGGTTTCTACACGGTAAAAAACAAAAAAAAATCATAAATATATCAACATCAGGTATATTATTAAAATTTGCCTTTATAAAACCTGTATCTGATATGTCTAAAGATATTATTATTATTAATGTACATACCAAATGTCATTTTGATGCGACAGTAGGAACTAGGTTAAAATTGACTTTCAAGAGTTGTTTACATTGTTATAAGAAAAGTTAATATAAGCGTTTTAAAAAAACTATGAAATCTTAAAGATATGAAACTTTTTATGCATGCAAGATGTATAGAGGCACAGACACAACAAACATTTCCTTCATTCATTATTTCTCCACATCTCCACGACACTTGATCTACCTAGTGATAGTTAAGTGATTAAGGTAAGTGTTTCTAAGCGTGTTAACTGGAGTGTACCCTCATCAAGGTGACACATGTCACGTGACCCCACTTCAGACAACCCACCTTTGACCTCACATTAAACGGTAATTGGAATAGCTTGTTAAGGGCCTGTCGCCTTAATAAGTCTAAGTTTCCGACCAATTTTTAAACCTGCAAATACAGTATGCGTCATGAATTGTGAGCAATCATCACAAAGAGCAGATTCAACACCTCATTCATTTGAAGTCTTAATATACACATCTATGTTTGACAGTGTATATAATTTTTTTACAAGCTTTTATTTAACTTGCAATATATGTATATTTGTGCTGATCAAATCTTGAACGCTAAATTTGACAACTTTCACGGTGCCGGATTGATCTGAAATTTGGCATGCAGTTCCGATGATATGCATCTTTATAATAGACACCCGATTCCGCTTTTAAAAAGTTTTTTGAAATACATATTTAAAACTAATTATTACAATAATATTAATACTTTACAATTAAATCAGTAAACGTTTCTGTAAAGGGGTTTAATTTAATTCGTTCATTGTTTTCTTAATTGGCATCATGAACAATAGACAAAAACATTATGCATACAAGTTAGAGTGATGATCGCCTCCTACTCATAACAAATTAACAATTTATTTTTATTTTTATTTCTTTGTCCATAGGTCCAATATGTGGCGGCCAGTGCTGCGGTCGAGGGCGCGAAATGAAACTGCGTGCATCCTTACGCCGAGCTGCAGAGATCAGCACGGCTGCTACTACCATGCGGACGGCTGAGCTATTGCTGTCTACGAGGCGGTCGCTTCAAGGTAGATACACTGAGAACAATATAATATTGTTGGATGGAAGGGCACGAAAGACTTTATTTTATGTTATTTTCGTTTTAGTCAGTTGGTTACGTTTTAGTAGCCTTGATTCAGACATACATAGCTGCAATAAACTGTCATAGTGTTGATGAAATTCTACAGCACAGCGGTTGCTACATGTTCTTAAAATGTAATAATACGTTACTCAGCGCCAATCTTTAGAGAAATTAGAATAATGAATGCAATTTAATATGAAATAAAAAGAAAATATAAATACATAAAGATTTTATAAATATAATATCGATGACGTTACTATTAGTGTTAGTTATGCTAATAACGTAGCAGAGTTTAGCAGGGGACACGTAATTTCAATAATAGAATCTTGCGAAATTTATAAATTTGTGTGTCAGAACGCGCAAATTTGTTAACAAAGTACATTTTAACATCAAAGCTCGTTAATTTTACCCAACACACAACTCACTTTGTGAAATAGGACGATGCAAGTTTTTCAGTAACGCGACTTGCAAATATCAAACGGCTGAGATCAAAGGGCTTGGACCTGAACTATGCCATGCCATCGCTTCCATCAAATAAATTGGCAAGCTTCCGCTATACGATACACCATCTAGAAATAGAGTAGAGTGCTATAGGTAGTGTCTTTGAAAGTTTAACGCTAGCAGAGATTGTTATAACATGCCCCTCAACATCCTTGTACTGCTACTGATCTATAGTATGTCACAGTAGTATGGAACGGACAGGACCCTTTATAAAGGCGTAACACGTTTTGATCCATCGCTGCGAAACACCTTAACACACAATACAAACTTCAATATTGAAAAAAATATGTGTAACACCAACATCGTCTGGTTTTCAGAGTAGTAAAATAAGGTCACCCTATTTCGTTCCCTCTGTGTCTCAGAGGTGACTCAGAGATTGGACTGTTATTTAACAGACAGTACCTACATATACATATATGTACTTTTATACAGTGCCCGCTTGACCGCTGTATAATTAAGTTAGACTATATGATTTTTGACAAAATGTGGGCGATTAATTACCCTCTACATACGACTACGGGGATATAGGTATGACGGGCCTGTTGGTCCAGTGGTTAGTGACTCTGCCTGCTGAACCGGAGGTCGTGGGTTCGATTCCCATACGGGACAAAAATTTGTGTGATCAACAAAAGTTATCCCGATTTTGAGTGTTCTTTGTGTCCGTTGATTGAATGTCGGACATTAAATGTTCTTTGTAAATATATATGCTGATCTACAAATTATACAATGCTGTGTTGTTAATAATGTAAATAAATTTTTGACAACCTTACGCTGTTCATTGTCCTCGTTAGCTAACATATCTAAAAATAACGCTGATGCGTTTACGATGTGCGCATGCATACAGTATCTACGATCATATTTTTCCTTATCTGTAGGCTCATTGTAGTTCGTACAAAAGGGAAGTCATTGAAAGATATGTTACATATCTATGATTATTATAATAAGATCAATCGATCCTGTAAGCAGATGCTGTCAAAACAAATAACTTTATGGGTCAGATCGTATAATTCTTATTTAGATAACACTCTGAACATCAACAATTTAAGTTTGGAGCCACGCAGTCTAGGAGTTTTTATTTGTTTGGTTAGAAGCGGTATGGTTGAACAAATAGTTCATTACATCGCGTTAGCGGTTGTAACAACCGCGATAATTTGTTACACCATGGAATATGTTAATTACTTGTAGCAAATAAGACAAACTAATTGAGTTTTTGGAACAGTTGGAGTAAAGCGCATTTCTAGAATCTGGATATTATGTCTATGGATACACGTATTAATCCCTTTCAACATCCAATTGGTTTGTTTGTTTTCTGGTAAGTAATCCTGACTTCTGAGCCAAAGCTCGTGAGTTCGATTCACACCCGGACACAACAATTTGTATGATCCATAAAAAGTTGTCCCCAGTCTGGGTGTTCTATGTCTGTCTGCAGAGAGTTACCTATTAAAAAAATAGAAATATATATACAGGGTAAGGATACATCGGCATTTATGAATTTAATAGTAATAATATCTATTTATACGAGTTTAAAAACCGTAACGTTCACGTATGGGCAGGCTTAACTCAACCGCAGCAGTGATATTCTCCCGAGTGAGTGAGGTTACTGGAGGCTCAACCCCCTCTTATCTTGCCCCTTCCCACTTCCCTTTTTCCCCCGTCAGGTGTCAATGGGCGGTGGTAGTCATCAGATGACCAGGCTTCTCGTTTGCCCCCCATAACATTTTAAAATTATATATATTGCAGTATGGCCACTTAGAACAGTATACTAAACATAGTATGTATTAAGTAACTATCCATGTTTCTGATCTCTCATTATGTTGCGTACAAACTGGTGGAATGCAACATGTAGTATATCATTCTGTCTTTCATTACATGTTCGTTGCTCTTTACCGCGCTTTCGAAACTCCTGCGTGCACCTGTTTCCGCCAGTTTACCGCTAACACGGGCCGTCGTCACATGTTCTATTACTCCACCGCGGATCACACGAATCAAGGAGTGCCAAGACCACGTTCTCCCTTTAATGATTATCAGTGCTTCATTGTTGATAATACATCAACTCAGCAGCAAAGATAATACAACAACTTACAACAGAGTTTTATTAGTCGAATGTTTGTGTACCGGGTTATTGATAAATACAATGAAACCTATACCCAAGAATGTCCCTTTCAGCAAGACTCAACACCGGACCATAAAGCTCGATCGATTTTATAAATGATACACGACTTAACTCTGTTTGTTAGATGAAGTTTTTATTTAGGGAACTTTACATTACAAGGACGCTTGGATTGGATGCCGTCTTTTTATAGACTACAAATGAACCTCATACATCCTTAACAACTATTTACATTATTACATTAATGTTTTCTATTTATTTATTTCTAAACTGAATACAAAACTAAACTTGGGTTAATATCGCAATTTCGTCAATTATTGTTTTAACTCTGAGTACTTAAAAGTAATAACCATTACGTTTACGGCAAGGCAGTCTTAAAAACTCGTAAAAGTATTTAATATGTATAAATAAAATTCATACATAAGATTAACGTACAATTAAATAAAGCAGCACTTAGTGTCTCCGCGATGTTTATTTAAAAGGCAATTTACTCGCATGTTCCATACAGATTCTACAACTTCTCTTTAAAGTTTTATATCGTCCAAGCAGGTTTCTTTAATGTAGTTTAATAGGGTTAGACAGCAAACTTGTTTTATAAATGTAGTCAATAAAAAAATGCATTTTTTAAACCAGACAACATTTAAAATATAGAGTTTCGACTGGGTGCCAGTGATCAGCTGATCAGTTAGTCTTTGGATATATTAATCAAAACAGGTGTAATTCGCTAAGCCCTTTTATAAACTTAAATAATGTATATATGTATATAATGTAGATCATACTGTTGTACTGAATGAATATCATCAAATTCACACCCAACTAAAATTTAGAGGTAAGGTATTTGTCGTCACATTTGTGCCAGTTAAATGTCAAATTAATTTACATACCACTATTGCCATTAATAATATCATATGAAGCAACAGCTAGATCCACGTGTATTGATAATAGGACCGCACCAATAACGAAATGCAGTATGTCACTCTACATACGTGAACACTGCATTGGCTCGAAGACTCACTTTATATATGCAAGTTGATACATTTACACTCGTCGGTTGCTCATGCACTACCATGCTGTGGCAGCTTAGAACATAAGAAAATCACATATTTTTTATTGATTACAAGGAGATATAGACGAACTAAAATCTCTGTGTTGTAATATTTCAGTACATGATTTAGAAGAAGGAAAAATATTCATTAACTGGATGTGTAAATAAAAGACCTATAAAAGAAATGCACAGTAAATATCAAAACAAAATTAAATCCCGAATTCATAGTAAAATTTATTTAAAATACCGTTATTTTTAATGGTTTAAATTATACATATTAGATTGGCAACACTTATATTGCAAATGGCTGCGTAATAACATTGGCGAAAACAAAGTCAAATACAAAGTAAATTAATATCATTACTTTTCTTATGTAAAACTTTCAGTTACTTTAACGCAGAAACCGGAGATTAGTTATAAGCATATATTTTACAGCCAAATATAAAATCAGGTTACAACCAGCAAAACAGTAATCAAATTATACAACGTAATCAAAAAAATAGATTGCTATAGGTATATATTGTACTATAATATATATATCATATACATATAATATGTTTTTTACGTGGGCTTGGGCTTGGGCCATGAATGGGCTGGCTCGACCGGTGTGATGCCTCACAGAAAACCGGTTGTGAAGCAACGCTTACGTTGCATTTCCCTGAAATAAGAGGTTTCCGGAGGCCCAACTCTCCTTTTTCCTGTGGAGTTGCTGTTGAGTGGGGTTGGGTGGAAAAGTTGAGTGGGAACTTTTCCCATCTCCTCATCGCCCTGTCTTTAGCATTCCCGCATACCCTCATCGCAGCGCACTTACGACTCTCGATTTGCAGATGTCCATGTCACTTACCATCAGGTGACCCGTCTGTTCGACTGTCACCCTACAGCATATAACTAAAAAACTTACATACATAAATATTTTCGCGCCTTATTCCCGTCCAGGGTAGACAGAGAGGGTAAAACGCCATTTGCCATGATCCTGGCACACAACTTACAGTTAGAAGCAAATAAACAAACCTTAACGAAAGCCATGTAATATAACGCTGGTAAACGACACCCGATATAAACAAAAGTAATAACAGCCCACGCTTGTAGGTATATTAATTATAGCACTTTACAACACTATTTATTATACCAAGTTTATACACTTCCAAATAATGAGGTATAATAATAAGACGATATTTTAGTTTTAAGCTTCCTATTGAACTATACAATATTATTAATATTGTATAGTTCAAATATTAATTTATTCGTGTAGATTTAATCAATCAGTTTTGGTATCGCTTATGAAGAATACTTTTTTAACGGGTTATGATTTAAATTTAAATTTATAGAAAGAAAAGATTAGAAATTTATAGAGTTTAATGATAGACGGCTTTATGGGTTTTGGCATGTGGGGTATTATTTGAATCGTCTTTAGTGGCTTCGGCATAGGGTTAACATTTCGAGATAACAAGAGCAAAAAAAAAAGTTAATAATAAAAGTTTTTCTTTAATAATTTTACTTGTTTTAGGACGAATTAAAAAATGGTATCTCCCTTTTCTTTTTTAACGTGTAGAAACCCCCACGGGTCATCTTACCGGGACTAGTAGGGTGATATATCAGACTCGTACCGACTAAAATTACGCGGTGTTCCGTCACATAGTCTTTTTGCCGGGTTCTTAGGTGTACCCTTGAAAGGAAGTCCCTGTGCACCCCGGCAGACCTGGCCGCATGTTGAACAACAGACGACCACAGTGCCCTGTAACTCTATTATTCAAAGAGGCGCACCTGGAGCACGGCATCGCTGTCTTGGGCCTGTTTCTACTAGGGTGGCGGATAACCCTGTCCGTCGTCCTGAGGCCAGCGCTTATGGAGACGGTAATGAGATTGCGCTCTCCGGCGTCTAATGCGTCTTCTGTAGTTCCCTTTACGCCACCTCTTTGGCGAGCCTCCTCCTCGCAAAACGATTCGGCAGAATCCCACGCGCTCTCGCTAAAGACCATGGACATAATCATTGTCTCCAACGAGAGGCTATCCACACCTATCCTTATCGTTGTTTGACAAAGTAAATAAAAATTTCATTACGATCGGCATGAACAAATTAACTTACATTCGTGTTTATAATATTAATTAACATTTTATTTTATAAAGCATCGTATATGAACATATCATTTGATAACTTTTATATTAAACATTAAATCTCCAATATGTATTGGTTAGAATATTTTTTATTTACATTCAGTGTCTTTTAAAAAAATATCTGGCATACAAATCACACAATATTTTTTGTCGATATTGTAGGCATGGCATAAAATAAGTACTTTTAGAGATGATTTAATTGAAGGACTTTCAAATATAAATTAGTTTATAATTTAATTGCGAATCAGAGCCAGCTCATGATTATCATAAAAATGCATTGACATCGAAACTGAGAGTGAATGCAAAACTTCAGCTGAATTGGACACCGAGATATTTAACGTGCAAGATTTGACCCAAACATACTTTACAAGTTAAATAAAAGCTTGTAAAAATATCGAGTGCAACGACCGCTCGACTAGCAAATATAAAACAATGAGATCCACTTTCAACCCTCAACTCCTCAGAGGAAATAATCAGAGTGTGCTTCACGCTGACGGTTCCGCTTTATTCTATTGTTCGGGGAGTGGCTGAGGGTCTCGGGGACCACACGCACGGACCCTCATTAGAACACTAAAATAATTTACCTTTGTGCTTTACAAAGGTACCGCACATTACTGTTAATATAGCTGTTTTAATATTAATGTAGCTTTCATTAACCGTTCTAGCAATTGATTATTTGGAGTTTTGAAATAGAGAACCTGGGGTACCTTTAGAATGTTTAGGTGGGCCATCGTCTATATTATTAATGTTATAAAGATGGAGCATATATTTATTTTTTCGGCTATATAACATAGTTACATGTATTCATACATAGCTCCTACTATATTTATAAGAGTTATAGGAACTTAAAAACAAATATTTTTTTAAGTATTTTTAAATTAACTATTTACATAACATATTAAAATAAAAAAAGCATGTAAAAAAATATATAAGATATTTTAAACAGCAAAAAGGTTGTATAGTTGTTGACCTAAATTAAAAGGTACGTCGGTAATCTACTTAAGATTACCGACGTACCTTTTAATTTAAAAAGTAACACACCGTCGACTATTGACGTCGATGTAACGGTTTAATTTTCCTTATTTGAAGTACTTCAATTTGATCTTTGTTGCTCTCTATGCCTTTAATTCCTTGTCCTCACATCTTTAAGAACGAGAGAGTAATTACCTAAGATAGACTCTTTATGTTTTTAGCTTGAATGTTGGAATTATAACAATACATATCGCGTTTATATAAATAAAATCATTTTTATAATACAAAAGGATGTTGTTAATCAGTAAAATACGAAAGATACTGAACAGAACTATAATTAAAATATAAATAACCTCTGCTTCTGCGAGTATAGATTGCAGGTTACCTACACATCAAAATACCCATTTGTTCAACGGGTACCCTCAAACCGTCGTTGCGCTAGGAAATTGGCAAGATATATTTATATATATATATATGTATGAGGACAGGATATAATCCAAACCTTTTTTTTTTTCTTGTTGAAACCCCCACGGGTCATCACCTCACCAGAGCTGACGGTGAGGTGGTATGTCGGACTCGAACCGACTAAAACCACTCGGTGTTCCGTCATGAGAGCGTCTATTGCTAGGGATCCGGGATACCCTCAGAAGGAAACATCCGGGCACGTCCTAACCTACGTATTTCATAAAATCTTACATAAATATACATAATAAATCTTACATCTACATTTTTCTAAGTTGTCATGGTTTTATATTTATGACGAAAAGTACCTATCTGTTTATGGCATCAGATAATACTGCTTCTATTTATTCCGTGACTAAACTAGTTCAACTGAATCGAGGGTGTAATTTCGATTGCATAAGAATAGTAAAAAAACATGGCTGTACAGCTTAGTAAATTGATTAAAAACAGTTTCATGCATATTTTAGGTTTCATTGCAACCTGCCTCGGTTTTAAAATTATAACGCATAGTCTTCCTCTATACGAAATTCACGCCTTTTCTCCACTATCATTATGGTTGGACATCAAACAAAGCCAATCAAACAATATTATTCCTTTCTTGAAGAAATCTAATCATGCAGGGATAAGTTCGGTTGGAACAATTAGGATCCTACTATTTTTTTCCTATTTAGTGTTACTCTAAGAGACGTGTGCGATTACTTTTGGCGTTCGCTATTACTTGGCAGTATCGTCCTTTGACCTTGGATTATTCTGAACAATAAACGACGAAATACTTCCACCTACATACATGTAACTAATTATTTAAAAATAGTGTAATGCACTTCAGAAGTGCTGGAACGAATTGCTATTAATCTCTAACACTAGTTTGCTGATATTTAAGGTGAAAATGACTGTCTATTGACGTTTAATTTTTATATGTATGTTAATAAGAAATATAAAATGTACACCAACATGAAAATTGACAAAAAACTAGAAGATTGGGAGTTTATTAAAAGATACCTTTTGGTAGGAAGAAAAGATGTCTTTGATTAACGTGGGAGAGCCATGCTGTAGCACGTATGGGCTGGCTTGACCGGAGATTACCACGTCCTTACAGAAAACCGGCTCTTAAACAATGCTTGCACTGTGTGACCGAGTGAGTGATTGTTACCGGAGGCCTAAGCACCTTTCCCCTTTCCCTTCCCCTTCCCCTCTTTCCTCTCCCCATTTGCCCATTCCCTCTTTCCCTTCCGACCTTTCCACTACTTCTCAAAAGGCGGACGGCACTCTTATGACTCTTGAGTTGAAAGTGTTCATGGGCGCGGAAGTCGCTTATCATCAGTTGACCCGTCTGCTCGTTTGTTCCACTATACTGCTAAAAAAATTACAACGTAATTCACCTACCCCTTGATAAACTTATTCAGTTAAGACGCTATATAAGCAATATTAACATTCCTATTCTATTCAGTTACCGGCAGGGACGTCTCTTGTCTAAATGACTCTACTCTTCTCATTATTACAATTACAGATTCAAAGACTTAATAAAACGAGATAGTCTGAAAGGCAAAAATCTCTCAGCTGAAGTTCATTTGTTGAAACAGCCCTGAAGCTGGATTAACATAGCTAAGTAATTAGTCCACTCGGGGCGAACTATTCACACTGCAATTTTGTACACTGTAATGCTATTTTATTTACTATTCTTTTCTTGTATTAATCTTTTAAATTTGTAGAATTGTTAAGGCATTGAATGCAATATTAAAGAAGAATATCAATTCAATTCAAAACATCATGCTTTCGAACCAATGGGACAAATCAAATTTTGACCGCCATAGTCACTTGTGTTGAAATGTTTCTACGTGCTGTGACTTTATAAAAATACCTGTTTATACAATTAATGGTACAGAGATGTATTTAAGTGATTATTTTCCATATCCACTTAAAGAAGCACAAGCTTATAAAGTACTCGTAGCTTGGAATGAGTAATATGTTGCAAACCCAACGTGGGAGAGCCATGCTACGGCACGTATGGGTCGGAGTATTTACTACCACGGCCTCACAGAAAACCGGCTGTTAAACAATGCTGGCATTGTGTGACCGAGTGAGTGAGGTTACCGGAGGTCCAATCCCCTTTTCCCTGTCCCTTCCCCTCTTTCACCTTCTCCTTGTCCCTTCCTCTCTGTCTTACTTACCATCAGGTGACCCGTCTGCTCATTTGTCCCCTATGTATATATAGTTACACTTTACAAGAAAAATATATATAAAAACGAATCGCACTTAAAAGTTTGTACAGAAATAATATCAAATACCTATCATTATCAATTCTGCAACCTAAAACGCCTGATCGTAAAAGATCAGGTTATCAACGCTCAGGTGATATTACAAAGTCATTAATCCCTTGTACGTTATCGCTTACTATCGTCTAGTAGTATGTGTTGCTCAGTACGGGTGTTTATTTATAATATGAATAACCATGTACTCGAAAACATTCACTTATGTATGTATAAAGAAGTGATTTCCTAATTATGGGGTTGGTTATAGCTATATCCAATACAAAAAGAATCATTCAAATGATAGTTCGAGAGATAAGACAAATCCGACTTTAAACAAAGTATAAAAACTATTGCGTTAATAAGTACGTATTATAACAGGCGAGTGTAATGTATACCTTTAAAGTGTAAAGTGAGAAATATATGAGTCATTCATATGTTTCTCATTTTACAATTACCTACCAACCCTAGTTACAATTGTAACTCTCTTTAGAAAAGTAGAATTTTCACTGCTAAAAAATCGATAAACAACTAAGCTGTGTTTAACGTACATTCATGGCTCATTTAATGTTTCGTTACAGTAGATATAGTGAAAGTACGGTCTTACTAAAAGTTGGCAAGTTCAGTGTCTGGCAAAGGGCGTCTAGAGGTCTTACTCTGCGCTGAAAAGACGAATGGCACTTATTATTTATTGAACCGCCAGCGGCGGCGTCGCGCCTACCCACAATGCGCTCAACCATCGAAGTTGCTTTTCTCAAATTATTGATTTTCCTCGGCTTGTTTAAGAGTTTAACTTTCATTGGAATTAATTTAAACTATCAGTCTATGATTTTAAAAGGCATCTAATCTACATGTATACTTGAGTTTATCATATACTTTTTATATAGGTATGCTATGTATATGTGTGTTCCAAAATTGGTTATCCGAAGAGCCGCCGCGAATGCCACGATACACACAATGCAGAGGTTTATTTTTGGAACTTCGTACCCTGTCATCAATCGCCTTTTGTGTGCAGGTGAAACTTTAATACTCCCCCTTACACTGTCTGGCGAATGAGTCGGGTAAATGAACTATATATTTAATTTTTCAAGGTTTTATATGTGTAGGTTATTTAAAAGAGCTTTTGCGGGCATGACACGATATTTTATAAGGTTTTGAGGGTTAGATTTTTCCTTAATTAGGTATATTTCAAAGAAACTTAAAAAAATACATATACATCATAAATTCTATTTCGTATCTCCGAATGGGTAGGCATAGGTAATTAACGCACACATTTTGCCGATTTTAATATAGTCCTATTTAAGTAATAAGGGGCAAGCCTATAGGGAATTAAAGGGTAATATTGACAGGAGGATAGAAATTGAAAAAAAAGGGTTATGGCTTACATATATGGATTGGCAATAGCTCAAGCAAGTCAGCGTCGCATATCTATAACTCGATCTGGCTGGTGCCGGGAACGCAATAAAATTAAATAATAAAAAAATACTATAAACGCAAAGAAGATTTTGATTATTCCACCGACCATAACTAAGTTGCAACGAAGTGCATACACGTACCGAAAAATGCGTAGGTTTCATGACCTTTCATTCAGAAATAAAATTGTTAAAAAATATATATAAAACGAGTCTGTAGAATTAACTTCATCTTATTTTTCTTGACGATATCTCTATGCTTTTTCCTGTGTCACCCCCACTATTAAGACATTTCAAATTAGCATCCACAACAAGCTTTGTCACTATAAAATAACATACGTAATCCGTAACATGCTATTTTAGCCGCATATGCATCATGCACACGCATATGTATAATGAGTAACTCTATAAAACACAATTATTTTAATTTCAAGATTAACAAGAACCATATTGTGAAGAGCTTGAGTATAAATCTTGAAAGCGAAGCCGCACATTAAAGTATACCAACAAAAGGTATGTCGTTAACGGCACTAACTGAAAAGCTTCCCGTCATGCCCAAGATCAAAGCCTTACTCTCTTTTACACTAACATAAATATAGTGCCTTTCTTCGAGCGCAGCTTGACATCGCATACATTACACGTTCATACGTGCTTAGTAGCATTAAGTTATAATAACACAGTATAAACTTATGTTAGTTATTTAATCTTTTTAAGTTTTCGTGACAAAAAAATACTTCCTTGTCAGGTCATATTTCTGTCTGTAAGTTATATCAAAAACATAGAAAACAATAAAATGATTTTTAATGCAATATAATACGAATTTAAAAGCTAATACTTCCCGTGAGTTTCGTAAAAGGCGGCTTAGCGAAAAGGTTGATATCTATTAGACAGTAAATATACAGTACTCAGATGTCAGCAATAAGCTTGACTCGTATTACGTAAATGGGACTGAATGTAGGTTCATCAAAAGTGGGCGTTTATAACGCCTAAAATCTGACACGAGTAAAAAAGTTTATATACTGGGAGCTGTTGCCGTCTAGCACTACAATCACTGCCAATATTTATTGTGACCAACTGGATAAAGAAGCAGCGAGATTACCGAAAAATCAAAATAAGGTATACTTTTTGCAAGATAATGCTCGACCACATGTAGCAAAAGCGACTCGTGAATAATTACTTTCGCTTGGCTGGGCTATCCTTCCTCACCCACCGTACTCTCCAGAAAATATGCCTTCAGATTATCATCTGTTTCGTTCTCTAGCCCACTACTTAGCAGATAAAAAAATTAAAAATGAAGACCAGCTTAAAAGTGACTTTACCACCTTTTTTGATCAAAAGCCTAAAAACTTCTACGAGGAAGGCATTTTGTACCTGCCAGCGCGTTGGTGACAGGTGATTGAAAACTTCGGTGCTTATATAGTTGAGAAATAATTTGATTTTGAATACTTCAAAAAATTAATAAATGTGTGTACAAAGATGGCGGGCTTATTAGTTGCCAACCTAACATTTAATGTACTATATAGAAGGAATTCATATTTTTTATGACATTATATCTCGAATAATTAGTAAAGAAAATTTAGGTCATAATAATCTGTTAAATTACATTAACACAAAATTATTCAAAGATAAAAAAAATACGAAGCTTGTGTAGTAACATAATATCGTACTCGGTACGAGAACTTCCATTGCGCGATATAGGTTAGAACTAACGAACTAGTTTCAGTTGTTTTGCTTCAAACTTTGCCACCAATACACTCCAGTGTGTAATACCAGAGTCCAAATATACACGTACGTCAAGAGCCACCTTAATTAAAATGTTAATCTAGCTGCTCAGAAGCACTTTCTGATTACTTTAAACTTAAATTTATCAAAGATAGACAGTAAGTCCAGTAGATTTCTGACTGGTGTGCACAAACCAAACAAAGCAAGCTATGTTAAGCTAACAAGCTATGTTAAAAACTCAGAAGAAAAATACACAACGTACATATCGGTAAGATAAGGGGATTCGTTGAGTATTTAGATAAGTTTACTTGTCGGGAATGTGGGAATGCGTTGATATATACATAGGAGCCTTGCCGTAAAATTCCTTTGAGATAACACTTTAAACCGAAGTCCTGGGTGTTAAGCAGGTGCCATGAACTATGAGAAACAAGGCGGTGTTTGCTAACAACTAAACGTATTTACATAGGCCTGTTAAACAACGTTTAATTTATTGTACAAAGCTGTTACGTAACTTTGTTAAGCTATGTTTTGGTGTTTCTCTGCTGCGTTATGTACTAATTAAATATATTTACTTTAGTTGTTGTATCTTTTAACACTAACAACACTTAAAACACTTTTACTACTACACATAACAATTAAATATACGTAAACAAAGGATTCCGTACTATTCTTCTCTACAGTACGTACATTAAACATACCGGTATTTCAATAGCTTATATCCGAATCAATCCAACTGATGTATACTATTTGAAAGACAACCATGTGAGGCAATATCCTGATATACACATGCATAATATACTTATTATACGGTTTGCTATCACTGGTGATATTACTGATTGAGACATACAATGTGAAGTTGCTTTAAGCAGTGTAGATCCTGTTTTATGTAATGAATATTTATTTCTGTCGATACAGATCACCTCACGGGGCTTTCTCATCAATCGCAGAACAAGACAGCGACATTATTTACGCAGTTATACCGAGGGCACGCGACAAGAACAGTCCAGCCACTTGCAACACTCTATGACGACATCCGGATAGTTCTCCGATCAAATTCAGATGAAGACGTGAGCACAGAAAGCTTGAGTACTGCTGCACCAAGAGATCTTGTTGCCAGTTCCAAAAAGTTCTTCAGAGACATATTCCCAGTAGCGCATCATAACGTTTTAAAGTTGGATTCGAAACAGTTCACGCCCGAATATGAGGCGTGTTTGAAAGATGCGTATGATGCTGTCCAGCCATTTGGGGATGTACCGCAACAGGTGAGTTCCTTAAAAACTCTAAATTCTATATAAGTAGAATTTAGAGTTGCTATTTACATATTCCATTATGTAAACAAGAAAATTTGTAAATGGATAAAGATTAATTTGGATATAAAAATCAGTTTCCAACGCTTTAGTATCTCTAATTTAATTTTAAACAAGGTTATGCCTGCTATCACTCTCATTTTTGGAACTTCCCTTTGAGTTTTATTTGTTAACATTTCATTTTAATCTGTTCAGTCTTGACACAAATTGGTTAAATTTATGGACCTGCAATCAAGTTTAAATCAAGATGTACAGTACATTCTTAACTATTCACGCAATCTAGAAAAAGATAAGGCCCCCACTTTGTGTTTTTATTATCGATAATTATGTATACTTGCTTTTTATTTTCTTTCTTGGTGCATAAAAAGAGGAATTATTAAACTTACGTACCTAACTAAAGCAATTTTTTTTTCAATTGAACTGTACCCGAGGTTGACCCCATTTTAAAATGAATAATTTTTCCCACTTCTAAGGTGGAAAATTATTTGATGAAAACTTATTACAATTTGTCATGATATTAATAAGTACATTATATTTTCTATTGAAGAGCTTATAACATTTTCGATGTATGTAACTTAGAAATCCTTTGACCGTCGTTTTTTTTTGTTGTATACATACAAACACTTACTCACTCCTGCATCCCCGAATGGGTTGGCAGAGGTGTATTTAACACCCACATTTTGCCAATTTTAATTTGGTCCTACTAACGTAATAGGGGGCAGGCCCATTGCCGTCAATCCGGCCCTACATGATATATGTGTATACTGTCTGATAAATAACAGTCCAATCCGTTAGTTGCATTTTGCTACGCCCGCGAAGTGTTGGTGTGACCCTATTCTATTCCGTCGAGAACCATGCGGCAACACAAGTCTTTTTATATTAATAACAAATAAAGAGCAGCCATTTTAGTTCTAAAATATATAACAAAACCTTTTTCGTTCTGCTGCGACGCCCTACCCTTCATCACCCTAAAAGGCGGGCAGCGCACTTGAAACTCCTCGAGTTGCAGGTGTCCATGGTCGGCAGTTGTCACTTACCATCTGGTGACCCATCTGTTCGTCTGTCCCCTCATATTATAGGTCATTCCATGATTCTAACAGCTCCACAGCGTAGGCGGTCTGGCCATAAACTGTAAAAGTAGAACTTATTTCACTGAATTCTCTAGTAACCTAACTAAGCTCGCTTTAAATTATTTTACTTACTTGTGTACTGGACATTTTTGCTATTTTTTAAATGACTTACACCGCCAGGCAGAGTCATGATATGAAAAATTTAGACAGTGAATCCTTATTGATAGCCAAATTTTGTACCGTGGAAGAGCCAAGAATGGGCTGTCTCGACGGGAGTATTACCACGTCCTCACAGAAAACTAGTTGACAAACAATGCCAGAGTTATATTTACCTAGTGAGTGAGGGTAGGCCGAAGAAACCGAAGGCCCAAGCCCCCCGTCAACTCTTTCATCTCTCCTCATTACCCTCAAAGGTGGGCAGCGCACTTGCAGCTCTCGAGTTACAGGTGTCCATGGGCGGCAGTTGTCACTTACCATCAGATGACCCGTCTGTTCGTCTGACCCCTATAGCATAAAACAAAAATTTAATTATATATTAACATCCTGTTTCGTTTTATACCTGCCTTGTCCTATCCATTGTACCTGTCAGCATTAGGATCTGAATTCAAATTCTACACATTACCTGTAATATTTCACTAAGCTAATACCGCTATACATATATTATTTTTTTATTTCTAAGCCATACTTTTTTCTCCAGTTGGGTACTACACTATCCCGGTCACTAGAAGCGGCGCGTGCGCTACTGCAAATGCTAGCTGTAGGCGCGGAAGCACTTGCAACTACTGATCGTGTACTGTCAAGTGCAAGCGACGCCTGCGCCGACCGCTTGTTACGCGCAGCTGGCTGTTCGAAGTGTCATGGACACACTGCGCCACCGTGCAGAAATTACTGCCTAAACGTTGCCAGAGGGTAAGTTAATTCTGGAATAAACAACTAGTCATAGTCTTTAAGCCTTGTCTTTTATTTAATTTGTAAAAAAAAAAACTTTATCATTAACGGGGCCTGTAAAACAAGATCTTTGTAAATGTTTAACCATAGATTGTAATGTTTAACCTGACCTCTGTATTCTATCACGTATGTTGCGGAGTGCAGTAGACATATAATCTTGTGTAATTTATACACAGCTACCTGTCATTATGAACACGAACTGTCAGTAATTAGAGTTACAGCAATGATTACAAACTGCTAGTTCCATGAATTATTGGTGTTTTTATGCAAACATTCACGAATCTACTTAATGCGAAACCTATCATCGGATGTGTACTGATTTTTAATAATAGTTGCTAGGTTCTCTGAATTAGTGAAGTCAATGCTTAACGCACACAACGGCTTTTCACTTCTTAGCGACGAAATATGTAATATAAATATGTCGGTACATCAAAAGGGATTTTCTTTTTAAACTTAGATTATTTTGAGATTCTTCCACGGATTGAGGGAATTTAATCTTTTTACTTTGGTAGGTAAATACTAATATATGGCTAAAAACTATATTCTATTGCTTTGAGCTGGTCTTTAGTAGAAGTAATAAGTAGATCTAAAGTAGAAAAGCAGTAACAAGTTTAATAGTGGTAGAGCCAGCCGGTGCGATACCATACCTAACCGATACCGAAAAAAAAACATACACACATACATATGTACAAAAGCGCCAATCTCCTTTCAGGGTAGGCACACACAATAACTGCAATTTTCATCTATGCCTAAACTGCTCACCAGATACCTTAACGGACATTAAAGTTTTCATGAGCCCGCCGGTTGCGAATACTTTTGACCTGCCCGTTTTTCAATATCATTAATTAGATCAGCATTTTTTATAAATGGTCGAGGTTTACCCCTACCGGCATTCACCAAAAAGAGATTCCAATTTGTCCTAAGATTATATAACGAGTAATAAAATGCAGTAATAAACTAAGTACTTACGTAGGTAACAACAAAAGTATGTTGTGTCTAGTATGTCGGCGTTGGGGTTCGCAAATTAATTGCGTTTTGTGTTATGTGTGTGGTCAACCTGTTGCTGTGCCTAAGTAAAATTGTCTGGAAACAAGTTGATTGAAATGGAAATCTGAACTATCTATAACTATAACTGTTTGAAGTTTACTATTTATCTAATATATAAAATTCTCGTGTCACAGTGTTTGATGCCAAGCTCCTCCGAAACCGCTTAACCGTTTCTTATGAAAATTTTTGTGTGTATTTAGTTAGTTTGAGAATAGGTCGCAAAGTATATTTCATACCGCTAGGTGATCACGGTGCCCCTTTACAGTTTTTTTATGGCAGAACAATGTTTGCCGGGTCAACTAGTATATATACTCGTATATATAATAAACAACTCTTGCACTAGAATTAATTCCTGTACCGCGGGGGACTTAAAAACATTCAAATAATAAAAATCACCCAGACTCAAAACAAAAATTTGACGACAAAACAATGTTGCCCCGTGTCGGGATTGAACCCACGCGGCAGCGTAGTAGGGAGGTGACCACTTAAGCTTGAACAATTGAGTTGACCACGCTAACCTTCTTCCAGAAAGTTACGTTTTCATTTAGACTATATTTTTATAGCAAAAACAGGATTGGTCATTTCACAATATTAATAAAACAAACTTCCAATCATAAAATTGATAGTCGTAATGTTTGTTGCACGCACAGTTTGGATACAATAATCCCTTATCACTGATATTAACAGCTTCGATAAAATATAGTACGCAGGTTTAAGGTACTTACACATATATCCAGGGGTACGCAGACGCGTATTAAACACCTACATTTTGCCGACTTCAACTTAGGTTCTTTTACTTCATAGGTGACAAGTCTTTTTCCTTTATCCGGGTCTTCGAAAAATTCAATAGGAAAATTGGGAGTATATTGAAAGGGTAAAGGAAGATAGAAAGCAAATCTGGATAACATGTAAGATCTGGAGAAGGTTCGGACGTACTCGCGGCGGACCTACTCGCAAGGATAAATAATTATCCTTGCGAGTAGGTGTGTGTATTTAATAAAAGAACGTTTCCACAAGCAGTATAATAAATGAATGTTTTTCCAGGTGCATCGGATCGTTACTCACTGAGCTAGACGGTCCCTGGGCTGGTTACGTGGAAGGTGTGGAGAGACTCACTAAGGTAGACGCTGACGTCGCGCTTCGGGAGTTAGAAACCAAAGTGACTAAAGCTATCATGTACGCACTTGAAAATAGAGCTGTGTCAGAAAATAAGGTAAGTGTTTACCCCCTTTTAAATTTTCACGAGTTTAAAAAAGGAGGAGGTTCCCAATTCGGCTGTATTTTTTTTTTATTTGTTACCTCAGAACTTTCGAGTGGGTGAACCGATTTTTTTATTTGAAAGCTGGTGCTTCCCGTGTGGTCTCATATCAATTAGGTCTAGTTCCGACGATGGCATCCATAAGAAAACCATATAAGTCTTCAATTTGCATTAAGTTTCTGCGTGACAAATGGACGAATAACCGATCACGTCAACCGATTTCGATGATTCTTTATTTATTGGAAAGGATGTACTTCAAGGGTGAGGGATGAGAGTTTGGACATCCATGAGAAAACCATATAAGTCTTAAATTTTATGATAGATGCAGTAAAGTCGGTTGTTGTAAGTTGAGTTGTCTACTTTTTTAAAGGGAATTATTAATCTCTAGCGTAAAAGTGAGAGTATTTGTCTGTAGCTCTTTTGCGTCTATGATTTTCATGTAGAGTAATAAATAATAACTGCTAAGGCAAGCTATTCTTAAAGCTAGGCATGTATACAGAAAAAATGGTTCGATTTAATTCGGCTGTACTTAATTTTTTGTTGCAATATGTCATTTAATAATGAGTTTAATTAAATAAAAAAAAAAAAAAATTTACAAGAGTTAACATATAAATATAATAATTATTTTTTTATTACAATTTTGAATAATAACTACGCAATTGCAAAACTTATCCTGTTAGAATGTTAAATAAACATAGCCAGTAACTCAGAACATAATAACTTTCTCAGCAGTTAAAATATAACACTGAACGCACAGCTCGCTATAATTTGGTTTGATTTACCGTTGCACTGCTAACTAACAGAATTCTCACATTTCATACGCTATTTTAGCATGAAATTGCTGTTACAACCACTAAGCTATGAAATGTGGCACCACACTTCACCGCCCGACTCTCATAGAGCAATCAAACGGGAAAATATATTCCAATTTAGCTGAAAGTGGAATAAAATAAAGTTAGTATATGCCTTAAGGCTGGCAGGTCGCCACACGTGTCCAAGTACTGCCTCTGAGATATTTCAATTATATGTCCGTTAGTTGGCTCAATAGAAAGTTCTAGAGCTGGCAATTTGCATGATAATACCCAGTTATTGAGGTGACTGAAGGTTATGTCATTTTATTCTCCGTCTTAATATGTTGTTAAGGTGCATTTCATCTTTATCGTTCGTTTTTATTTAGGAAAACGGTTAAAAAGACATTTAAAAAACGAGTCGTCGGTTTATATTACTATAGGTATATAATAGTCCAGAGGCTCTGTCTTTCTGTCTGTACGCAAAACTCAATAACTACTGAACGGATTTTCATACAGTTTTCACCAAATGACGGAGTAATTTATAAGGAAGATTTATGAGTATAATTTTTATTCTTTATGGGTTGAACATATTAAAGATGTCGGAAATAGTCAATACTTACTAACCATCCTATCTTCCCATCCTTTCGCTCCTCTCTGTTCCCTACCCGAAAAGGCGGACAGCACTCTTGTGACTCTTGAGTTGCAAGTGTTCCTGGGCGTCGGAAGTCACTTACCAACCGGTGACCCGTTTGTTTGTTTGTCTCCCTATGCCATAATACATATACATATATTTACTCTGCTATCCGTGCGAATCCAAGTCGGATATTAAACACATGTTAGTAAATTGTCTACCCAAAGGTGAAAGTTTTATTAAACTGCATAAGTATTCACGTTTATTATTTGTATATAAATATAAAATAATATTAATTTAACTCATTTTTTTTTAATTTACTAATAATTCTTAACATATCTAGTAATCACTTGTCAATACGCTTAGCTGAAAACTGCTTCTTACGTTTGTAAATCAGTTTTGTGGTGTTAGAACCAGAAACAGAAATTAGTACCATAGTATCAACAGTAATGGTAAACTCGTATGTCAGACAGTTTAAACTGTGTTAAACTTATTATGTACAAGAATATCTTCTAGTTGGCTATACTAGTTTGAAATAATATTTTAATGCCCGAGTAGAGGTATGTTTCTACGTTCAGAGAAAGTCTCGACAAGAATTCAATTACTTGTAAAAGGAAATCCTCATTCGTTCCAAATAAATCGAATATCTCACTAAACTAATTTGAGCTTAGCTACATATCTTCTCTGATCGAAACATAAACACGCAAAGAATTATTTGAATTTTCAACAGTTCGGTACTTATGTTTTAATGAAAGATGAAAGCTGACTGCACGGATGGCGTAGCGGTTTAAGTGGTCACCCCGCCACTACCTTCACTGCCTTTCCTTTCTTCCATTCCTTGCACGCCTTGTAAGAATATCCTATCTCTGAATCCAGATTATAAACTTAACTAAAATCTCCATGTCTAATTTTCATCCTACGAACTTTGAGTGAAAATCATCATCTATCCATTCATCCTTTTAAACTTTCGGGTTTATGGTATTAGTAAGATACAATAATAACAACTTCAGACATGTCACAGGCGGCGAGCTCCCAAACAGGCTGTTGATAAACATACTTAATATATTTCTAAATACTACAGATAACATTACACATAAATTATACTCAGACACAGAATACATAAGTCATGGTTATAATACAATTCTCTGACAATGAATAACGGCGTATTGGTATAGTGGTTAGTGACCTTGACTATACTGGAGGTCGTGGGTTCGATTCCCACACGAGACAAAAATTTGTGTGAACCACAAATAGTTATCCCGAGTCTGAATGTTCCTTATGTCCGTTGATTGATGTTTTGGAAGCCCCCAGCGACACGGGAATGATCCTTAACGCGGGAATTGTCTTTAAAAAAAATTGGTAGAAATCGAGCCCACGAGCTCAGGCTTAGAAGTTAGGCTCAAAAACCACAAGATGAACAGGCCAGTCATAACTCTCCCATCATCTCTCGGTCAACGTCAGATAGTCCAAACGTGTCTTTGCCGTTTAGTGGGTTGAGAACAGTTGAGTTACGAGTATTTGAACGACCGTGTTATATGGCACCTTATCGAATATTTACAAGATATTGCGACGTCATAAACAGTTAAGGAACGTAGGCAGAGTGCACGGGTCAGTTGTGGGCGAGGGCCGCGACTCGTCTCTATTACTTAGGCGCCAACTTTCGACATTCGACAACAAAGAGAAAATTGCTTGTACATTTAAGTGAAGACTTTATCCTAAAACCTATAAGTATAAAAGAGTTATCAGGTTACTGGCCTATTGCTCTAGTTGTCACTGAGCCAGTGGTCGTACGTTCGATTCCCATGCACGATAAATAATGTGATGGACATGATCATTTATTCTGTATCTGGTTGTAATTTATGTTTAATATTTATGTATAAAATTGTTTGTAAATATGTTTACCATCGTCTGATTAAAATAGTACAAGCTCTGCTTAGTTAGGTGTCAGACGGGCGTGTGTAAGATATGTTAAGTTGTTTTTGTTATTATATCCTACTAATATTATAAATGCGAATGGCAAATTGTTTGTTTCTTTGTTATCTTTTCATCACAAACCGTTTTTGATATGGGGTTTTCAGGGTTACAGAAAAAGACATAGGGTACCGTTCAGCCAGAATAACCATACTTGCTAGTGGGATAGAAAAGTTAATTAAACGCGAAGCCGCGTGTCAAAGCTAATATTATACAATATAAATAATATTCAATAAGAAAAAATTATTACCCGGAGATTTTGTCCCTTTTTTAATCATGCTCCTGATCGCCTCTTTATAAACAATCATATATTTTTTAAGAACCGTAAGCCAATCCTACCTTAGTTAAAATAATGAACCAAAATATTTAAACTGTTTATCTGTTTTTTTATTTGATAGCGTAACTTCTTACTAAGTTTGTACGCTGTTATTCACTATGCTGTGATATAAAAAATGGCTAGCCATAAATGAAATAAATAAATTAAATAATTAAATAAATAATATTAGTTTTAAATCCATCCAGCTTCTAGAACCTCTTCGATCAGATTTCTATCAATTAACGAGTCTCATAAACGTTTGACTATATTTAGATGGGTGCAAACTGTATTTAATATCGTGTAGCATATGCTCATGAATATTAATATTGCAGATATGGCCTGGGATTACTGTTCAGCGTAATATTGTACGACTTTTATTACCTGGCTTTAATACATTGCGTTACTAAAAAGGCCGTTAAAGGAGCTGAAAATGGTAATTATTTCTATTGAAATACATAAACTAGCTTTCGCTCGTCTTTGTCCCCGTGTAGATGTTGTTCAGATTTTTTTGTATTCGGTCAGTGCCCTACTACTTTTGTGTATTATTAAGTCTGGTAATAATGTCGTTGATAAACGGTAACTGGTGATTCGGGCATTAAGTCTTCGGGAGTGCTAATTCATCAGGAAATAATTAAACTTGTTATTAAAAGTGCATAACACTAACAATAAGTAACACCAAGGAACCGTTCTATACTTCATTTCCTGCATCATACATGGTGGATTGATGTTTAGAACTCAAACACGACAGAACGGCCAAAAAGATCTGGACAATTTTCTGGAATAACACACTGGAATAACAGACTACTTTTTATACCAGAAAAAAAAATCGCGAGTAACAGCTAGTTTTATAATATACTCTGTTCTAAAATTAAATTTTTCTGGTCGACTATAAATCGCACACCAAAACAAATAAAACTTAAAAAAAAGACATACACTCGTGAAACATAGCCCTCTTTCTTGCGCAGAGAGGTAAACATCTGTCAAAGTAGATGTATAGTAGAATAATTCAGTTTATCTTTTTTTAAACGCTTTCAATACATGTTTCAATACATGTCATCAAAAAGTGTCATGTAAGTTTGAAAATTAAGTTCTAAATTTACTCAAAATGCTAATGAAGTTTGTGAGCTCAAGAAACTTTAAACGATTTGGACGAGACAGTTTGTGCATGACTGAGTTCATGGCCAGTGTGACGTCATCGCTTGTCGAATGTTACAACAAGCAAGGCTTACATTTCCGGCCCAAAAAAACCATCTATACATTCGTCTATAGTTTTGATAAACCTTATGTTTGGTTTTGATTGGATTTTTGGGTTTGATTGGACTTCTTAGAGCCGTCGATATCCATGCGAGACTTCACCTATGATCTGACAAAGGATTGTTGTTCTTAACGAATTTAAAAGCAATCTGCTAGTTGTGTGTTTCCAGCAACCATAAAAAATTAAAACCAGCAACACTAGCGGTGAGATTTGTGTGTCATCGTCCTATCGTTAACTCACATGCAGCTTTAGTGGCTATTTAGAAAAACATGTTTTTTTTTTATGCGATAGGGGGCAAACGAGTAGACGGGTCACCTGATGGTAAATGACTACCGCCGCCCATGGACACCCGCAACTCAAGAGTCACAAGTGCGTGGCCGGCCTTTTAGGTAGGAGTACGCTCTTCTCTTGAAGGTTTGAAGGTCGTATCGGTTCGGAAATACGGCAGGCAAAAAGTAGCTCTATAGAGTCTTGTTTGTTCTTTTCCAAAGATTCTACGTACTGGAACAGGCAACTAACTAGCTTCACGTCTGACTTAGTCTGGCGAATTCTACTCATAAAAATTAAAAATATGTACTTGCAATATTTTAATTGCAATAAATAAATTGCTATCTGAAATAATTCACGTAAAAAACGATTATTTCAGTAATAAAAGTCAAGCAAAATCCGTGAAAACTTTTTATTTTGGGAAGACTGTTGTAGGTAAGCAGTTTCATTTTTGTTTAATATTTAATACTTGCCAATCCTCGCACTTTCATCTTCGTTTATGCTCACTGCTTAGCTCCTGGGGGTCTTAGCGAGATGTTTTATAACTACTATATATATACTATATAATATATATTATATAACTATTCTATCTTGTTCTATCTATTTCAATAAACCAAAAAGAAATCCAACTGACTAGCTTTATTAATAAAGATCATTAAAGAAATATGATCACATGCTTCAATGTTATGTTATGTGGGAAGGTTCACAAGCAGAAAATGCCTTAAATAATGTATTTGCAAACATAATAAATAAATAAATTAACATATGTTATACGAAAACGTCACATAAGTTCGCCACTCAACGTAACAATTTAGACTACAAATAAAAGTAAGTCTTTATTTGCCCGAAAATTAAATAGGAAATATTTTATTTCTGTACGTCTTTCGTAATCAGTCGTGGCAATATTGCCAATAACTGTAATTTTGTTGCGGTCTCAATCATTTTCCCGGTATACAGACGACTGATTCAATAAACCTATGACAACAACAGTATGGCGGTAGATCTCTGTATTGTACTCTGACTTGAAATGAAATATACAAAAGCAAATAGTGCTCGATATTTCAAATATAGTCGCCATATATCTGATTATCACGCCTCGCTGTTACCAAAGTGCTACTCATATAATTATATTAGTATGGACTTTTATTCAGACAATTTTTCATGGTAAATTAATAATATGTATATAAAATTCATTTATTTTATTCCTTGTTTATTTGTTTTTTGACGTAGGCCTCTTCCAACGTCTTCCAGTCTAATCTATTATGTGCGGCTCTAGTCAGAAGTTGGCCAGCCAGTTTTTTTATAGACGACCTCTCTTTCGTTTTCTCGGCCTAGGGTAACATGTGGTGACAGCTTGCTCTATTATTATTTCTCCTCTTATCATATGTCCAGTCGATCTTCATTTTAGTATATTAATTGTTATATGTACTTTCTTAAACTGTGTTATACTTTGTTAAGCCGTATATTGTTTGGGTAAAGTAAAATAAGCCTCATCTCTTACTGCGGGTGTCTTGAAAGGCGAATATTATACAACCTATATATTATAAATCTAGACATTATACTCGTGTGAGTATAATGTCTAACTATTTATATATTGCGTAAATAATGATACCAGCTAATAAATAATCTCCATTTTTATGGGAAATTTCTATTTCAAACAGTGAGACTAATTAAATTAAGCTGCGTTTTAAGTTAGGTAAAGTTAGTTAGTTTGATATGCAGATATAATTTAGCTTGTTTAGTTATGTATAATAAGTTATATAATTTCACAAATTCTACTCTATTAGCTTTTTGTTTATTATAATATATTTTACATATTTCATTTTTAATAAATTAAATAAAAAAAAGTATTACTTTTAGGTATGACTCTTCTAGTAGAAAAAACATTTCAGTTGAACGCTAAGCCCTACGCTTTAGGTTGTTGACTTTCAATCGTGCGGTATCTCGCGGTGCTGCCTTCCCCTCTAATCTGTTAAATTGAGTTGGCGAACTATAAACAAAGTTGACAGATTATAATATGAACTTCGTCAAGTCTACTTTAAGGAGCTGTTGTGCTGTTCTAGTTACAAACAGTTCATACGACGAGTGTCTGTAGTTTCTCAGTATTAATATATAATCTGTTTAATGTGTACTAATGTCGGAGTAAATGGTTCAAGGTTTGATATTATAATATCTCTCGTAATATTATCACATTCTTGGTTATATCTCTATGTAGACAAAGAGATAGCTATTACAGGGTAGTTAGGGGGTTTATATCTTAAATAAATCTCATTTCAACAGAGTGACAGAATTGAAAAAATCTTACGCCAACTTTGAGCAGTGCTAGTACACCTGGCCGTTTAATTTAATAAATTGACAGCTATTCAGTGTATGTCACTGAATCTCACTAAGCTAGGTCAAACTTGAAAAGAAAGCAACTTACCTAATTTATGATTGTTTTCTTATATTAGTAGATTAAGAAATATATGAATTTCTGTAAACCAACTAAACGATATACGTAGATACGACCTTCTCTCGTAGGTACTTAAGAGAGACACAAGATGACTTTCTGACGTCGCTTATATCTGTGTCGAGTCCGACTAATAATCGCTTCTCGGTGCTTGCTGCGAGCGCAATTTACTTGTTATACAGCATGCAGGTCATGAAGCTCTTCATACATCGTCTAATCTTCTACGCACGATTAGTGTCGCGAAACGAGAAAAATTACAGCTAAAATATGGCGGTGGATTGACAATCATAAAATGAACTCTCCGATACTGTTATATTGGGTTATCGTTTACTTTTAACAAGTTTCACCTATTGCTATTCCTGTCCATAATAAAATGAGTATTATGTCCTTCTTGTTGATTTAACATTCCAAACCATTTTTTTTTAATTTTTAGTGTTCCAATAAATTGTTAATTCAACTTATTTCAATTCTCTATTTCTTAATGAATTTAATTCACATATTGTCGAACCACAAAAATACAATATCTTATTATGATACAATTCTCAATCACATCGCGCATCGCACTGACAGTCTGAGACGTACCTAAACGTCTCAGACTGTCAGTGTCGTTGTTGTCACTTTCCTGAGAAAGTGAAGTGTAGCGGAAGAACGAAATTTTACGACTTCTTATAATTTATGTACCCTTACAGGATTTTGCCATTCGGCAAATGTACTTACAACCGAACACTAAAGTAATAAAAAATTGTTTACCAAATTTGCTTTGCTGTTTGAAATGATTAAAATTTATGCGTAAAACGACACGTTAGCGAATAGTCTTAAATGCAAAGCGTAATATAGATCCTTTACTTTTAAGGTCAATGTGCGTTTCAGAGTCCATAGAATCGCACTTGTACATAAAAATAATCGCATATTTGCACAGACTGTATAAAATGTTAAAATTCTTAATTTAAAAACTCTGTGTTCAAATACTTAATTCAAAAATATGGGAAACACTCATTTGTCAGGATTTTATGCTTATTTTTTTCTGGTTATCATACGAGTACAACTTGTTTCACCATATTGTATCATATTTTATGTACGCAGTGCCGAACGCGTTGTTCCGTTTTCATCACTATATTTTTAATACTTATGTATTTTAAAGGAAGTTTACAGATTGGTTTTTTGATCGATCATAGTATTGCAGAATATACTCATTCACGTCTATAATTGCAAGGCTTTAGTGTATTACTTTTAATAATAGAAATGTTTTGATTCCAATTTTATATATAACTTGTATATAATTTAATAAATTATTTACTCTTAGAGATTATTGAAAACTATATAAAATATACAAAGTTCAAAAGCATATTTAATACTTTCAAATTTGCTTGGCTATACGATAAATAAGAATAAATATAATATGTATATATATATAATATGTAAATATAATAAGATAATATGATTAGAATAAGTGTGTTATAACACTTATTCTAATCACTTTACAATTATACTATACCCGACATAAATTTACTTTCCTGAACTTTCAAAGCCGTATAACACGGTAAGAAAATATTTCTTCAATACAAAAGGACCTTGAAGTTTAACTACTTTCTTACATTTACATTATGAAGAACGATATCGACTCACATCACATATGCAGTCAAGGAGATCGTAACTCCATTCCTCAAACAGTAACTATGGTAGCCATTCTGTAGAAGGCAACCGGTGCATTTACAATACGCTACTGTCGCGCTTTATATCGCACTTATTCGATAATGGATTCTACTTCCACTTCAGGGAATATTAGTTCACTTTTCTCTAATCACCCTAAAATCATTACTTTTTATCAGGTATTAACATTTGTTTGAATTGTGTGAATGTTGAAACATATTGCTCAAACCCCAAAAAAAAATATTTTTACCCACAATAAAAGCCTTCAAGATCTCCTAAATGTGGTGTCAAAAATATGTATACAAATGAATGAGTGAAGTTTTACCTAAAAATATAAATAGTGATAAACTAACGCTAACCTAACATACCCATAACTCTGGAAAATACAACAAGAATTAGGTCATACACACTTTTAAATTGATATCTGGAGAAGAGAGCATATGCTTGTGACACTAGTCTATGGTTTTATTAGTAAAACGCACGCATAGTCAGCGTCGCATCTCAAATTCTATCAAGCTGCGGCGCCTACGCGTGCCTCGTGCTTTCACCTCGCGAAATTACGACCCAAGCCGTGGGCGTTAGCGTGCACCATCGATAAATTAAATTGTAATTTATTATTATAAAGTGTTTTCAGGTATTTCATCTAGGTTCATATAAACGATGTCCAAATATATTCAATAATAAATTCAAAAAATATAAACTCCTTCCGCTTGTAACGAACGCTCGTGGCTGAGACGCTGTAATCAATTGCTATAATTGACTGTGATATGATAGTACACATATATAAAAAATATTTAGATTTTTACCCTCTGACTCTAAAATGTATATTAAATGCATATTTATTTACCATAAGCTGAGTGATCCAGATGTTTTCTCTCAAGTGATCCCTAGCCTACGAAACCTTTTTGGTAACATTTTAATCATTAATATCTGGCAAATTGGGTCAATTAGTCTACATAAATTTAAAAAAAAATCAGGGTTACTAAAGTTTTTTTTTTCTCTCTATATATGTAATGTTACGTGTCTTATACAAATAAATACAGCCTTCTTCATTTTATATGACTGCGGAACACCATAGATATTACTACGATAGTATATGTAAGAACTGGCAAGCAAGTACGAGCTATTCCTGTTTTACAACCGAATGTCACGAAATTCGATCTAAAAATATACAACATACAAGATAACACGCAACCTGGGAAGCTATTAATATTAATATCTCAACATATTTTATCTATGCGCCTACGCGTAGTAACTCTACGAACTTGCATAATACCGGCCACTCGCGACAATACTTTATAAAGTAATAGCTGACCCGGCAAACGTTGTTCTGCCATAAAAAAATCTGTATAGGGTCACCCTGATCACCTGGCGCTATGAAATATACTATACTATACTTTACAACTTATTCTCTCTGATCGGCGATGCCACTATTTCACATATCGAATACGCATATAAATCACTAGTTTTAATATTAACATCTTTTGTAGCATTGAGCAGCTGACAGATTATAGAGAATCAGGATAGTTTCTTAATTTAAAAACAGAAGAGCTTCTTATAAGTTTCATGGAGGACAAAAAGATGTTCATCAAAAATTAGTAAAGCATAGGAAATGATATCATTGATTTTTCACTTTAAAAAAAGTTAAAAATCTTATTTTTCAATGTCCTTGTATTTAATATACTCGTTTGTTAAATTATTTACAACCAATAGTCCAAATTTGAAACAAAATTAGACTGTTCTAGCATATAAAAAGAAGATAGAGGTGAGGAATAATAATTATTACCGTCAAGTGAATTTAACTACCTAAATTCTATCTATTAGGGCGAAAAACTTATTTAGAAATTAGAAATAATATATTGGCATAAGGTGTGCGTACGATCCGCTCGTGGTTCGGGTCATGGCCTGCGTGGGCGCGACACAACCTCAATACATTCAATCTCGTGCATTGATGAATGCCCACAACTCTCTTATTTATTGAAACACAATAACATGTATATATACCAACTACTGATTTTATTGAAGAAGTGTTGTGAAGATATTGTTTAATTGTGTTTTCTGTTATTTCTTTGTACAAATAACTATATTATTATTAACTTGAATAGTTATATAAGAACTGTATCTAATTTAAAAATGATTATTATATATGCTAGCAAGCTTTTTAGTCGACTGTTTTCAGCTCACTCGAATGAACAATAAAGAACTTAGTGTCTTTTTAAATATATATTATTTATTTTATATTTGTGGATGTTTTATACACACCTCTACCTACAGGGCATACAGGCGTGAGCGAATGTATTCATATTTGTATGTATTATTATGATATACACTCATAGGCACAATTAACCGCCCACCTTGTATTTCTTTCAATTTTCAGTAGTCGGAAAATTTTGACCACATTTGATGGAAGTTATGTTAAAAGCAGCCATTAAGGATAAATAAAATCACAAAAGTCTTTAAACAAAACCGTTTAATAAAAAAAAATATGCCAAAAATCGATTTTGCAAAAAAATTGCATGAAAATGTGATGACTTTAATTTTGAAAAAAATCGTCCGCTTTCTTTTTATTTAAATTTTAATAATGAGTATTACTACCTCGGGCCCTGATGACTTCTTGTAGTCGGTTTGGCAATCCATCTACGAGGTCTTGAATATCCGACTGAGGGATATTATGCCACTCCTCTATCGCAGCCGTCTTGAGCTCTTGTAAGGTCGCAGGGGCTGATATTCTTCCTCGAATACGTCTTTTTAGGTTGTCCCAAATGTGCTCAATTGGGTTAAGATCGGGACTGCGTGACGGCCATGGCAAAACTTGAATCCCAACCTCATCGAGGTATCGAGTGACGGATCTTGCGGTATGGCATCGAGCATTGTCGTGCGTTAATTTAAAGTTTTCATCAATAAATGGTGCGATAGGTATGACGTGGTCTTGTAAGACTTCCTCCACGTATCTTTGAGCAGTCACACTGCCTCTATCAAACACCACTAGATCGGTACGAGCCTCGTAAGAGATACCTCCCCAAACCATTATGGATCCTCCCTGATAACTCACGGTTTCGATTATTGCACATGGAGCAAACCGTTCATTTTGGCGCCTACAAACACGCTGACGTCCATCTGGACCCCTTAAGGCTATTCTGCTCTCATCTGAGAACAGTACGTTCTTCCATTGTTCCGTAGTCCAGTCAGCATATTCTCGTGCAAAGGCAAGTCTTGCTCTAGGATGCTGTGCAAGCAGCTGTGGACCGCGAGCTGGACGAAAAGCTCTCAGATTCCTTTCAGCCACTCTTCTTCTTATCGTACGTTCACTTACAGTGACATTTCTCACCTCAAACAGACGTGTGCGCGCTTCAGTAGCGGTGCAAAAGCGATTTCTTAGCACGTTACTGACAACAAAGCGGTCATCCAGAGCCGAGGTGCACCGATGTCGGCCTTGACCTGGCCTTCTCGTGTATGAACCAGTCTCCCGAAAGCGTCTGATAGCATCCCGCACTGTAGTTCGAGTTACACCAAGCGGCCTGACGCTGGGTATAGCCAACGTCGCATCGCTCGACGTTGGCTATACCCAGCGTCAGCTAAAGTCACTGCCCTAGCAGCACCAGTTGCATCCAGTGGCATTTTTTTCAGTCACAAACAATAATCGTACACTAAAAACTCAAATTAAACAATGTTCGTACACGATAGCAGACAAGAACAAGAAATGTAATCAATGTAACGTTACTGCAACAATGTCAAACAGAGACTAAATTCTAAAAACGCTTCGGCGATACAAGTTTAAGGGTTGAAATAAGGGTTTTTAAGTGTTTAGTTTATTGCTAAAGTACCCACTTAACTAAAAACAAAACAGTAGATAAGCCACAGTTAACATAAACAAACAGGGTGACGAAAAATATAGGTGGGCGGTTAATTGTGCCTGTGAGTGTATAAATAATAAATATTCTATAGCTCCAAAACGGTTGATTCTTTTGCATAAAAGTGGATCATAAAACTGGATCCGCAACTCACTTAATTAAAATTTACTTTTCGCTCTTTCTTGAACTCATAGGACAATTGATAAAAGAGATAAAATATGGTTGTTGTAACGTCAGCACGAATTTCCTCAATTTTCATCGCAAGTAGGTATAGGCATATTTAATGTTTACGTTGTTACGTAATTTCAAAGATATTATATTTGATTTAACGGCCTTTTAAATAGTATTGACACTTAATCTTCCATTAATGTTAGTTATTCACAGTTGACACTCAAATACCTAACTATTGAGAGCTTATTTACTGAATAAACGTTGATAATCGGTGTTGAATATTCGGCAGCACGTTTGTCTATTACCATTATGTACAATCGGAACTGAATGTTGTAAGGAAGCCTAGCGGTATACGAATTTGACTTTTAATTGAAAGGACCGATCGTGACTAACGAAGTACTAGTTAGACATAGCGATCATTGTAGTCAGTAATCATTGAAGAATCAGGGTCATTATATATACCTGAATAGTAGAAAATTACGCTCTGACTAAAACCGATTAGGTGAAACGATATATCGATTACTGAACCCACATATACGGAAATTTCTAAATTGGGTCTAGGCCATGTCCCGTTATTATCATTAATTTAATTACAAACTACCAACAGTAGCAACTAAAGGGATGATAATATAGTATACATATTTTACAAATTGTCTCGGTCAACTGCAAAATAGAGATTTTTTTTTATATATTATAGGGGACAGACGAACGAATGGGTCACCTGATGGTAAGTGACAACCGCTGTCCATGGACACCCGCAACTCAAGAGTCGTAAGTGCGCTGCCCGCCTTTGAGGTTGATGATGGATAGGGGGACATGGGGATGAGAAAGAAGAGAGGGGTATGAGGAGATGGGAAAGAGGAGAGGGAGGATGAGGGGACAGGAAAGATGAGAGGGAGAGGTGGGCCTCCGGAAACCTCACACATTTCCTGGAAATGCAACGCAAGCGTTACTTCACAACCGGTTTTCTGTGAGGCCGTGGTATCGCACCGGTCGAGCCGGCCCATTCGTGCCTATGAATGGCTCTGATAAAAAGTATAAAGTTTGTAAAATTTGCTCATTAACCTCAACAAAGATCGCTTCGAGAATCATGGCACATCGACAATCAAGGAAACTTAATGTTCTATAGGTTCTACTTAAGAAAAAATAAAGCATACACACTAAACGATGTTTAGAAAAGAGGCGATTTCATTCGAATTTTGCACACAGCTCCTCAAATATCAACAGTGTCTACCTAAGTCCTACACCGTTAGACTGAATTAAAATACTCATTATTAGAGAGGAAAATTTCTATAGTCTAATTAATTTTGGATGGGCAATGAAAAGGAAAACTGTTCCTATTTTCTATTAAGTAATCTTCCAGCTGAGCTCTTCGGCTGTAATTGCGTCATTTCCTGGTAATGGGTGTCCCAAACCTTTGATCGTAACAAAGAGTGACATCAGCGTTTTTTTTTTTTTTAATGCTGTGGAAGATGCTATGATTGTCACCTATTGTGCCAATTTATTAACAAAATGAACTTCTCGAAGTTTGCTCGTGAGACTTTTTTATTAATATTTTTTTATATAAGACACGTAAAACGAAGATATTTAACAATACAGCCAAATACAAAAAAGAAATTGCAAGGTCTGTGTCTTCTTTCTGTAAACTTTAAATTATCGATACGTCCTGTAGGATCTCTGTTCTTTGATTAAGAAAACAAATGAATGGTGTTTTCTCTTTTAAATTATACAATTTTAGTTATTTATGTCTTTTATTTAATATGCATGTTTTTGTTTTTCAATTTATAAAATAAATCAACCAAATCCATCAGTTCTATTGCAGCATTTCAGCATTTACTATATTCCAGTACAATTGGCGCATTTTGGTATTGACAATGAATGATTTACAAAATTGTTTCATAATAAATGTGTTTGAAATAAAACTAGTTTCAGCATTTTGTGCCGGCCCTTTCATATTATATTTTCAGACAAGCATAAAGATTTTTCCCTTTGGGAACGCCGAAAAGTATTTACAACTTTGATAAAGGTAAAATAAAGAGTGAAAAAGTATTGAATGGTGTAGGCTGTAGGCTGTACTTTTGTTGAGACTGCGTCTATTTCAATAAATCTGGTAGTATCAAGTTATTTATTGTAAGAAGTATTTAGCCATCTGTTTCTCTATGGGAAAATAGGCTTGCTTACTAATATGTAAATGGGAATAAACATTGCGTATCCCTTCGGGGATATAGGCGTATGTGTGTATGTGCGTTACTGTGTATGTATGTGTGTTATTTCTGGTAAACTGAAACCTAGTAATACTTAACTAACGATTTGAATTAACCGTATAATAAACTTTACGACTCTCGGGAGTCATCACATTATTATGGGCCGTAACATATTAGAAGGTGCTATTTAAAAAAATCGTTAGAAATATGTGAGAGTTATCATGAGTAAGTTACTGTCATGAGCGTGGATTTATAGCGTTCGTTTATATAATGATCCTATATCTTACCTAAAAATACTTATTTTCATGTTTAAAGTGGCTATAAAACTGATATTTTTTTCCTGGAGTACACACTGAAAAATAGGAAAATAAAAATATCGATAAAAACTAGATGGCAGAAGGTGGAAATATCATAATATTTTTAAGATGAGGTTTGGGTATAAATGCGCTTCCGTCTTCTAGGGTAAAAAAATTAATAATATAGAACTGATCTCTAATAAATCTTCTATCTGGAGGTCAAAAGAACAGCCTAAGCCACCGATTGGTAGTTGAACGATACACGATCCGCAATTTTCAAACGGAGTACATATCTACCCTATGTGATCCTACGACGTGAGACGACAGTTAGTGCTCATGCGGCTTAGGTACTCATATTATATTTTATCCCACCTCTAACTGAGCCATCTATGTCACAGGTAAAAATCTCATATAACACAATTCAAATTCAATGTCGCGTCTCAACACCCAATGCTCTAGTTTTTCTAGGCCAAACGCCGACATGAATTATTTAAAGCAACCCTGGTATATTTTATTATATCGCAAATATTAAGGACTGACAATAAAAAATATTTATTTGTATCTGCAGCAATTACAGATAAAAGGTTGGTTTTGATTTACCTTAAAACGATCCGGATACATGTGCTACGTGTGCTGTAAAACTTTTTCTCTTGTTTAAGTTTCTTAGCGGAGAGCATGTAAGGTTACCAATTTTGTGGTACCGCCTACCACACTTTAATAACTTTACTAAATTCTACTGTTGTGTTCACATCCATTTTGTTGTTCGTTAACTTGTAACTTATACATATAAATACCTAAATAGTATAGTTTTAAAATTATATATGCGTTTACTTGACTAATTTACAAAGGAACAAAATATTAGCCTTTAAATCTAATTCAAAAAACTGGTGACGATGATAAGTGTGATGACATAAAATAAAAGTAATACTAAACCCCAGATACAAATATGAGACTAAATTTATTCTCATCCCGGTTTAGTATCTTTAGAACGAGTCCAATTCTAAAGATACTTAACCCGGACGGCTCATTGGTCATTTCGACTTCGCTTTGATATATCGTAAATAATATCGCTTGCCGTTTTACCATACTCGGCAAGTTGAGATAAACCAAGTTGCTTGTTGTTCAGAGATGTCTTCTTTATTTTATTTAACTATGACATTTCTCTCTTTCTCCAAACCCGTTTTCTAATATTCTTTTAATGGGTTTCCTATGTGTTCATTAAATTATTTAGCAGTCCTCCTGAAATTAATTGTTAAATGACACTGAAAAGTAAGAAAACCTCTTAAATAGTAATGTGTGTTCATTTTATTATACCATTTGACAATTGCAACCTGTGCTTATTTCAAACAAGTTTCTAAAGCTTAATCTAAGTTTACTTTAAATTTACCACTTAATAACAACGTAATAAATTATAAAAGTACATACATATATATGAAAATGATATAAGAGTCTTCTGTTATTTAGCAGTCGAACTCAAGACTAAGTTATTTTATACGAGTTTTAATAGCGTATATATTTAAGGTATTTATACCTTAAAATAAATAGTTATGTGTTATGTATTAGTTTTATTTATTGTTCTTGCAAATGGCTGAAATAGTTTAACTGTTGCTACTAAATGGTAATGTAACATTTATATGTGCAAAGATTTTGGATACTGTGCGGACAGGATCCAATATCTTCGTCTTCACTGATCCTCAAGTACTTATATTTTTTGATTCTATTTAATTATTTTGTATGTTTTTAATGTTATAATGTTGCTGGATTCTATTATATTGAATTTGATATTATATTACTTCAAATCTCTTGAAGAAGACATTAAAAAGTATAAATATGATCATTAATTATAATAAACTTTTATACATACAAAATATTGAAGATATTTATATAACTTTATGAATATTTTTAAACATACATCTATTAAAACAAAACTAACCTTACATTTTGTTATTGTATGAAGATAGATGATACATTTCTTTACAAACTATCATTACGAGTGATTCACATTGAAGAACAAAGAACCTTTGATACAATTAATTGTAATTGCTGCTGATAGAATTTTATTACTCACTAGCTGTTTATGGTAATCTAATAGACTCCACTTCAAAAATAGTTTTGTAGTAACTGTTACTGCCACTAACTAAAAAAAGTATTTTACATTATCTTTTGAATAATTTCTTGTTTTATTATAAGTTTTAAAGCCAATTATGTTTCCTTATCTACCTAATAAAATTAATAAAGGGTCTGGGAAAGGGTGGATCAATTTCCACGTGACACGTTACAATGAGTATATTAAAATGCTATTATTTTGGAAATTATTATTTTGTTTAGTAGTAAGTAGTTCAGAGGGCACTGTTAGTGTCTCACTAGAAAGATAAAAAAATGTTTTAGATAAAAACTAAATAAAAAAATCTTGGATATTTTATCGTATCGCGCTTTTATCGGACAATATAAGAGAACTTTTTATGTGGCCATTACTAGACAGCATTATGGAGACGAAGCTGAGAAAGTTGCATGACTGAGGAGTAATGCAACTATGTAACTTTGAAGTTACGACTGTTACAAAAGAGTTTGTTCAGATATTATGCATCTTCGGATCTTTTACTCGGATTGCAAAAGATGAGCGCTTCTTAGATAGTTTGAAAATTAAATTACTCAATGCACGTGTAAAGAACATTTGTTATATCAGCTCCAACTAGCACATGGTGATAAAAACGAGAAGTTAAAACATTTATAAATCATTTCTTAGAAGGTTTTCTTATAAAAAATTTAGGATGTACAATACATACATACATACGCTCACGCTTTAGTCCCTATAAGGGTAGACACAGATGTATTAAAGACAATCATTTTATCAATTAGCATTTGATCCCACTATCATAACAGGAGACAAGCAACAAAAATGTTCGTTTTGTTTACTACCTATTTAGGATAGGCCGAATGCTTGCCTATTTACGTCTATAAAATGTGGTTGTTTTAACTATGAATTTTACTACAGTACTGGGAATTCTTCACTCTTTATCTCCTTTTCAATTAGAACAGACCTAGTTTTTAACAAAAGTTAAATGACCCACTTTTCAGCGAACCTACAATTGTATAAATAGATGATTACAATAACCGTAGCTTATCCATTTATCGGTATCTGTAGAATAAATCGATTGCTTTATTAGTTTTCTTGCAGAGTACTCGTAATTATATAGAGCCCGCGGCAGGCGAATCCTTTACCAAACAACTTTTTTTAAACGGGGTAAGTAAACTGAAGGCGGTACCAACCGGTTTCATAAAAGCAATGAATATTTACTATATTTAGCAGTCGTGCTTTTTTGTTTTATCTTTATTAATCTTATGGCAAGTAAAAAAGTAATTAGCACATAATACAAGTCAATTATATTCTTTTTTGTTTTTAAGGGCGTACTCAGTTACATTTTTTGCATATATCAAATAATTATTAGTATAATTATAATGCTCTAGATGCAGGATAATGTTTTTCGAAAGTGTGTATGTAAAATGTTTCCTTGTCACGACCTAAAACCAAAATGTCTTGATGGATTTCAACAAATGAGGTAGGTGTCACTTAAATAGTCTTAATAATAGGTGTTGCAGACGGTATTAGAAAATTTCGAGATAATGTCACGAAAATAAAAGGAAGTTTTTACTATTTACCTTGTTGTTGAAGTTTATCACGCCGCGGCTTAATAAAGATCAGTAAGCAAAAAATCTGTGGAAGCTCATAACCTTAGGACTAATTGAAAAAAAAAAAAAAAACATATCTTTCTATTCATGTAGATCAGTTTAACGAGTAGCTTGCAACAACATAAGCTAATTTCCAAAAAATAAATTTAATTTTTGTACTCACGACCCAAAGGAAACAAAGCCCCCCTCTTGTTGACTTGATCAGACAGGAGTCGAAACGAAATTATTTATTTATGTTTAATGACTATTTATTTAAAATATAATCTATATTCCATGTACCTGATAGAGGCAAACGTATTTCAAAATAAAGGTGAATTTTTCCATTATCTTTCTATTCTGACTCAGCACAAGGCTTTGAACGCGGCTGATTTCATTTTTTTTTTATTCTTTTTCAACCATCGAAAATATTTTTTGTACGACAAATAGACAACGATTATGATAGACAATTTCTGACTAGTTTCAAACTAGATTAATTCGAATATAAATCTGATATTAATAAAAGTAGGAATATTGAACTAACCCATTTTGTGTACGACGTTACGCGACAGATGTCAGAGTCGTAATAAAACTTTTGCGTTCCTCGGGGATTAGGATATAGGTCCCAACTTTTCCCAACTTTGCTTATATACATGTTGATTTATCGTCAATGTACTGAAATACGACTATAAAGTTCAAAGAAAACATCACACTTCTGTTGATGTCTTGTGTCCGTTATTTGAATGTTTGTAAAGTCCCCCGAGATACAGAAATTATTCTTCTACAGGATATGGCCTTAAAAAAAGTAGCCGATATTCCAATTTTCATCGCACTTTTAAGGGATAATTCCTACATCGTTTAACCGAGGTACCAAAATAACATTAGTTGCAGTTCGGCCTATGCTGTATGATAAGAATGAAGGATGTATTTATTTGTATTAACACGTGTTAATACAAATACCTGACTCTATCTTGGGAATCGAAAACTCAGTAACAGGTACAATTGAATTTTAAATTAGCAGGAGCCCATTGAAAATATTTATTTCAGCTGTACCCACCCCCTGGTCTGATTTGAAAAGTCAACGAGTACTCGTGTACATTGTAGAATTTTTTTAAGACAATTTATTTAATAAAAAGCACATAGTCTTATGAAAAGCTGTGACTAGTGCCGATAAAAATTTGCAACTGCAGGTACCTACAACTATATGCTAACCATTGTTTTCTATAGAATACAGTAGATTCTTTCCCAGAAAATCTGTTGGAATAAACCACCAGTTAATTATTTACATAGTTGCTTCAGCAGTCAAAAATAAATTACTCTCGCGTTGAATACTAATGATTACTGCGCATGTTTACAAGACTTTATACAAAGCATATTTCTGAGCGTTGTTCAAATAAAGAATGCATTAAACTTAAAACAAAAGAAAACGAATTCATAGAAGTGAGCGAAGTATTATGTGGTGCTTTTTGCTAGAATGGCGTCGGAGCTATGTGAGTATTTGCGTCGTTGTTTTGTTGAGGTTTATTTGCGTGTGTCGCGCGACTATGAGGACGTTCACACGAACGAGCACGCGCGACCACTGCTCCCACAACACTTTATACACTATTCTGCTATTCCTGCGCCCAGGGTCCGTTCACACTGTTAACGTAGACCTTTTAGTGTCCTGGAATATATGAATGTGGATTTAAAACAGCAATACCGATTGGCACTCCACCACTGTGCGCTTCTCCAGAAGCTTTTTGCCTCGCACAACCAGCTTATGGAACAAATTGTCGCCTGCCGTATTTCCGAACCGATACGACCTTCAAACCTTCAAGAAGAGAGCGTACCTCTACCTAAAAGGCCGGCAACGCACTTGTGACTCTTGAGTTGCGGGTGTCCATGGGCGGCGGTAGTCACTTACCATCAGGTGACCCGTCTGCTCGTATGCCCCCTATCGCATAAAAAAAAAAAAAAAATACCTCATCAAAACAGGTTGAAAAAAATAAGTTTACACCCTCATTTTGTATAATATTATGTTTAATGAGGAACTTAAAATGTGTGTGAGAAAACAGAATACTATGGTTTTATAAGGCCGGAATTAGATATGTATGTGATGCACTTATCTCAATGTAACGCCCGCATTCTACGATAAGCGGAGACATACATATCTACATAAGCTCACGCCTTTCTCCCATCGGGGTAGGCAGAGACAACTGACCGCCACCTTTTTCTGTTCTTAAATATGTACATAACTAGCTTTCTCTAATTTCATTAAACCTTTCCTAGAAGTCCTACGGTTTCGGGTACTTCTGACCTGTCCTTTGTTCAGAACATCAGCAACTTGATCGGTGTAAATTTTGCGTTGTCGACCCCTTTCGACATTCCCATTCAAGTTTACCTTATATACTTACATATATGTGGAGGATTTAGTACTTATTTACCAGGTGCTGAACATGTCAAACGATTGCCACTAGCTTCTTAGATATTCTGGTATAGTGGTAGAAAAGAAGACACAAGTTAGAAATTATTAAATGAAGAAGAAAAGTACTCTTACTACTATTATATTCAACAGTGGCAGAGCCATGCTTAGACACAAACGGGTCGGCTCGACCGGTGCGATACCACGGATTCACAGTAAAGCGGTTGAAAAGCAACTTTCACGTGTACTTGCAAGGGTAGTTAGAGGGATATAAAACACCAACATTTTGATAATTAGAATTCGATCCCACTAACATAAGCATTTTACTCTTAGTTACACCAAAAATGGAGTAATTACAGCGCCTTTTCGACATACGCTACGTACCAAAGGAACCTAAATACCATCAGGTATATTGGTTAGTGAATTATCCACTTTTACTGAGTGTGAATCGGGTCTTGACCCTTGCACTACAATTCATAATCGCTATGTCGTTACCGGCGGTGGCTTTACCTTGACAGATGACAGACTATCAGCTATACCATGATCATTTATCTTCATCTGGAAGAGCTGATTACATTTTGTTTTTGATATTTATAAGATAGCGGTAGGGTAGGGATATTGGTAACTAAATAGGGAAATGATTGAACCTCTCTCTACCGCGGCTCAGCTGGCTGGCTACTACATTCATTATTGATATCGGCTATTCTATTGACGGTTAAGGTGAATTTTATGCACATATGTACAAACACTCACGCCTTTATTCCCGAAGGGATAGGCAGAAGCTTCTCAAGCGCCCACTTTTTTTTGTGCCATATTATCGAAGACGGGTCACCTGATGGTAAGTGACAACGCCGCCCATGGACACCCGCAACTCCTGAGTGACAAGTGCGTTGCCGGCCGTTTAGGTAGGAGTACGCTCTTTACTTGAAGGTTTGAAGGTCGTATCAGTCCGGAAATACGGCAGGCGACAATTTCTTCCATAGGCTGGTTGTGCGAGGCATAAAGCTTCTGGAGAAGCGCACAGTGGTGGAGTGCCAATCATCCAGGTGATGGGGATGGGCAAAACACACCAATCCAACCAGAACTTAGTCCTATTTACGTAATAGGGGGCAAGACTATTGCTGACATCCGAATTTTAGTGGTTTGTTAGTTTCAATATATACATTTATAAATATAAACTCTTCTTGAGAATTGGAAATCAATGTTCGATTTATACAACATGCGAATTTATATTAAATAATTACATTGAAATAGTAGAATGATATTGTTGTTACTACATTAGTGCAGCAACAAATTAAATATACAAAATAAAAACTATAATTTATCTTTAAATCACAAATATATTGAATTCAAGGTTAACAAATGTGTATGATCATGCAGCTGATGCTAAAAAGGAAAAGCTGAAGTAAAATCACGTTCCAGTTACTAGATTTGTTATAATATGTATAAGGAGAAGTTGCTTGTACAACATTACGATGCTCATATTACAATGATTAAATAAAGATATAATATGTATATTCAAACAAATGTATTGAATTAAATTAAAATTTTAATGAATATGTAAAAGGTTGATAAATACTATAACTGACAATGATCACAAAGTTTTTGTTTTTAAATGGTTACAAATTTCTGTCACGAGATCTTCAAAGGATAAAAACGGAATTTTAATTGTTTAAGTGCTTGTATTATCATAAAATATTCTGCATTATATTGTCACGAAAGCGATTCGACTTATTTTTTTTTCAAAGCGTTTTATTTATTTCTATTTAATTTTCATTGTCCATAGGTACGCCAAGAATGCGGTCTACCTTCTACAATGGAGTCTCCTAATTTTTCATCCTCACACCCTTCCCCTGGTTCCATCCGAAGAGAGAACCTTCGAGCACCACCTCCAGACACTGAACTGCTGCAATTTGCTGCTATCCTTGCCTCAACCAAAAAACTATTCGCTGGACTTGCAGACAGACTATGTGAGCAGCCTGACTTTGCTGTAGAAGACAGTTCTGACCGCTGTTGGAACGGAAATGCCGTTGCCGAGTAAGTATTTACAATAATATAAATTCTGCCTTGTTGTGTAAGTTACGCCTTCGCCGATGTATAGGGGAGGTAAAGAATGAGTATTAGATGTAAGAAAAGTAGAAAAGTGCTTGTGTTTGGAATGTACTCAGTTCGGTGTGTTTTGATATTGCATGTTTGTGTCCAAATGGTCTTAAAATAATTAAAGGCTTCTTTAGGTAATAATAGCTTACATCCAACGTCTTCTTTCTTTCTTTTTAATCTTTAAGTTTATATTTTGAATCTTACATTAATAGAAATATCATAATTATTTTGTATATAACATAATTATCATAAGTGTCTTCAGAGCTGGGATTTTTTTTTTATTTCATGTAGCAAAACATAACAGTTATATTTTCAGAAATCATGAATTATAATTTATTTTTCTTCCAGTTACACAAAACCCCTTGTTTCGTCAGCATCACTGAGTGACCAGAAGTACAACCCTGAGATCAGCGGTAGCCCCCCTCAAGATTTGAGGGTGACGGCTTTGGCAGATAGGCTTCAACGGGCCCGACAGGTAAATAGAGACATTATAATTTATATTTAAACAGTAGGATTGTGTTGCTGTGCCTACACAAAGTAAAATGTTTCTGAGGAGTGGATCCCGTGAATATATAGAAAGGGCGGTCTTATAGCTAAAAGCAATTTCTCACAGGCAACCTTTGCAGGCACAAAACTACAAATAATAGACGAAATCATTCGAGGGTAGTTTTGGTCTTCTAAGTGATGATGTGTGCTATATTGTAATAATTTAATTTTGAAAAGGAATTGCCTTATGATGTTTTTTTTTTTTTCTTTTGTTAAGCTCTTTTTAATCGTTCAAAAAGTCTTTATGTTGTTGAAAGTTTTAAGTTAGGATCTCTTTAAACCCAACAAGCCTTATATTATTTTATTTTGGTCAAACTGCGCAATGTGCAAGGTATTATGTGTATGTGATGTTTGTCTCTTATTAGAACCTAAACGTCTAAATAGATTTCGACGTCAACAAAAGAATATAGGGAGTTATTAATGGTTCGGGTTTTTATTAACAGTTTATTCTTTCTTATATTGGTATTTTTTTTTTGACATTGCTGACAAGAAGTAACGTAACATAACGTATTGTAATGTATGGACACTATCAATGCACATGAATGAAGGGAACAAATTATTATTTCTTTTTTATTTTCCACAGCTACTTGTATCCTACTCGCGGAGCAACGACGCTTCAGCGGAAGCGTTTATGCAAGGCGATGAGGCCGGCGAGGAAGGCTCGGGTTCAGGAAGGAGCTGGAGCCCCGATGATTACGATACCGAGGGCTCTGGGGAAGACGGCTCCGGCGAAATTGAAGGACGTAAGTACATATAAATGATACATTTGACATAAAAGTTGAATTCTTATTTTTAAAATTAGTAATTTTTACGACTTTATACATACATATATATTATTATTAACAAAATAAATAAGACAAACTGAATTTAGATTTAGAATATAGTTCTAAATATTTCGAATACAGAAGTGTATTAAATATGGATCGGATAACGGGATTTCTGTAATACACTTTTAAATGTTTTAGAGTATCAGTACAAGTTTTTAGGTTTTTATTCGTAAATAAAAACCTAAACGCGACGTATCGCGTTGCGTAAAATTTTCGCGCGTATCAATTTAGTTCTCTTATTTTCCATTCGGTGACTGTTGATACGCGTTCTAGTTAAACGAATACGTATTTTATATGCGTTATTTGAAACGAAATCTTCAGGGAACGGACACGAAAAAGTTTATTTATTTTAATTGAGATGAAATTTAATTAAATATCATATTTTAAAGAAATATTTAGTATCAGCAATATGCAGCTGTTTAATGATAAACGCAATTATATTATTATTTTTTACCACTTTTTGATTATTTAATACTGTTATTATTTGTAATAGGAAGCGGTACCGATACGAGCGATTCGAAACCAGACACTTCGACACCACGCACGAGTTCCGGCAAAGCGTTATACCCCTCCCAACTGGTTACACTTCTTGTCGCTTACATTGCACTCACTCGTACTACTTAAGCGACACAACACACAAGTAAGAATAACCATATCATTTGTATGACATCGTGTGTGCGAGAATGCGTATTTGAGTGCTAAATAGTAGTGATTATAAAAGACAAGACGCCTTACGACTAGTGCGTTCGTTCTCTAGCTAGTCCCAAACTATGTTAGAATAAAAGTCCAGATTTAAACGTATTTACAAGAATATTTGTAAAATGTTTTATATTAAATTACGGTGTAACGCCTGTAATTTCTATAGTTTCAAATATCTATTGTTAAGAACGCATTTACGACCATATTGATTTGATTTAAAATGTGTTTATACATAGTTGCTTTAAAACCAGTAACAATTCGATAAATATATTTGGTACCCTTTGTAGGGAAATCTATAGTGTCTTTGGGTAGTAATAATAATTAATTGAATTGCCATAGACGTAGTCTAACTGAATATAAATATTATGTGAAGACCACAAATTAGCGTAACATCATTAGACACGCGTTTGTTTGTTTGTTAACACAATGTATAAAAAAAGTATATTTTACGCATTTATGGCAAAATGTAACCGCATTTATGTATTTCAAACACTTTATGAAAATTTTCTTTACTATTTCGGCCAAAGTTTGTAAAAATAATCAGTGTACAATATATAAAAAAAATATCAACATATAATATGTATTTTTTTTTTCTTTTTATACAAACAAACGCATATATCAAAGAGTTTGTAATACAATTTTACACTGCCTAGTAACAACGTCATTTTGGGTTAAATCAATATCCAATACGTGTTGCGGTAAAATAAGTCCTCAAAGTTTGTAAATGTACAGTACATATCCCAGCAATGTACAGTGCATATCAGTCTCGACTTCATTTTGTAAATATTTTGTTTTGATGAATATGCGTAGAATTAGGTAAAAATATATATTAGTAATGGAAGCTTTACTATACTTCTGCATTTATAAACTTCGAAGTGATTGTGAAATTTTAATGTCATAATAATAATAAATTATTGAGAAAAAGTTTAAATATTGTTGAACACTAGCTGATGGGCAATAATTTTATTAAGATGAAAGTATAACGATTAGAGGCGAGTGAGAACTCTAAAATTAAGGATTTTATGTACAGAACGTGTAAATACCTGAAATCCTACTGTTCTAGGTGCTTAGCTAGTAAATATATTTCGTTGCCATATTAATATTACGAATATTATTATTTATAAAATTAGTTAAGTCATAATTTAAACTAATATTATGTTATGTGATACAGATTACTTTGTAAGTTAGACTCTAGTTCTATTGTGTTTTTCAATAACTTCTATGTATGTGTAATGCTCTAGAGCTAGGCGGATTGTAACGACTTATATTTATAATCTCAGTTTTTCTGTGTTACGAATGTTGTAACAGTCGGCGATTGATTATCGTAAACATTTGTGAAATGGTTAAAAGGAAACGCTGAAGTATAATAATTAATAAGGAAACTTATATTTTTGTCTTTAAATCTAAAATGTATGAATGGTCTTTTTGGTTGCCTTCTCGTAATGAAATATATTAACATTTGTTTAAAGAATGATAGTAAATAATCGTTATTTTTGACTAACACCAAGCAGTACTCAGTCAATCCGCAAAATATCATTAGTAGATCTATCAATATTGTACGGAATGGTTGAAAATTGGTTTAATACCAAACTCGGCATTCTTCCTTATCGGTAAAGTCATTAAGGAACTCTTTCAGTGCTAATAAGAGTGAGAAAAATGAGTTATTGGCTATAAAGACAAGATCTTCATAACCTGTTATTGTAAAAATATTTATCAACATAAAACCACAAGACGAGAACGCGAATGTCTGGACCAATTTCTTTTCTTTCAGTTCTTATGATGAGAAATTGTAGAATACTTTTTGATTTCTTTTTATGGGGTTGCCAACGTTGAATTGCTTTTGTCGAAACGATGTCCGTTGGATCAGCTGATTGAAAATGTAATTTACTACATATAGAAGTTGTTGAATACATGAATTTGTTTGTTCTCGTAAATTGGTGTGTGTAATTAATTGCATATAAACATGTTAAAATCATAATTAGAGAATAAAATAAACTTGTGTGTAAATTAATTAATTTATGAGTATGTATTTATACAAGCAGGCCTAAGTTTCACAAGTTTTGGTTTATTAGTATTCGAAAAATTACAAGAAAGTATAAAAATATAAGTTATATTTATCAGTTATAAATACATAGCAATAAAATACGTTTGTAAATTGCTTTAAAGATTAGTGAATTTTATGTGTAAAGTCAGCGGCAGTCATGTAATGGCGCCATGACGTTTGTATCATAGACAATGACGTCAAGGTCTATGCTATTAGAGAAATGTGAAATTTAAGTTATTTCATAAACGGGAAAGTGAAACCTTTTTAAAATTAAAGAATCCTACTATGGGGCTTTTGTTAATTTATTCTGTCTAACTTCAATTATGCTGTTGTTATACTGATTATTGCTAATTTGAAAATAATAACAGTCGTATACGGTATCTTTGACAGTCGATTTCAACGATAAACATGTTCAAAGGAAAACAATTGGTTTACAAATGTAATAACTATGTATCTCGTTAATGTTAAAATAATATAATTCCTATAAACAACTTAATCGAGTGCCCGTGAACTTCTATAGAAATGCGTATGTACTATTTGTACATACACATTTCTTAGCATATATTTGTAATCGGAACTTCTGCATACGATTAGTTGTTATAACTAATAGTGCCATCAAGAAAGTTTATGTAAAGAACCAAGAAAACGGTCAGCTTTCATTAATATTAGCAATTGATAAAGGGGCTTAAGAAACCTATATATATAGGTATTAAAATTCAAAGATTTGTCATTCATAATGACTTAGAAACGAATGACGTTTTATGTCTGCGTTACTGTAAAAAGTTCTATGTTTCTCTAGAAGTATACACCGCAATCATTGTTCGCAGATATGTGTTGTAGATGTGAGAGGACCAGGCAAGGCCCGGGAACATGTCGCTACATTTTGTTTTTATTTAAGAAATCAGTGAGAAACCAATAAAATCACCGCGACTAACCGATATTGTAATTTAATAACTGATAACATACCTAATTATAATAAACGAGTAAAGATTTGTAATAATTTTACAAAGACCATGTTCCTTAATAGTTCACTGCGCCAACGCATTAATTCCTCTTTATGAGTAACCTAAATATATCTCAGGATTCAATTTGTTTCACAAAGTGGTTCCATTCAAAGAATCCATCTCGAGGGCATTATTGGTCACAACCCAGTTTTTATTCACGCGACGGTTACTATAAACCTGTGTTGTTTATTCATTCTGTAGATTATACTCACTTCCAATTTCTATTAGGCCAGTAGGTACTACACAGCCAGTGGAATATCTAGTCTGCCAGATCGACACTTGTATTGAAAGAATTCTGTTCATATCATTTGATCGAACTGTTTTGTAGCGATATGATACCGAAAGTTAAATGTAAATATTGTTGGAGAATATATCATGTGGAAGGAAGACAATTGCTGTTATATCTGAGTATATAATATGGAAATAAATTCTGTACTATACAATTCCTTTGTTTTATTGCGAATACTCTGTTTTCTATTATGACAAACAGATAAACGGTATCTTTAAAGGGTCTGGTACTGGTTGTCAGTTGGCTGTATATTAGGTATGTATCGAGGCATCAAAATGCTGCCAATTTTGCAAATAAATAGAAACAATTTTTTTTCAAATCTGAAATTCCTTATTTTAAAATGATACCTTACTCTGTAGTTACCACGAGCATTTGATGCAGGATGTGACAAAACTAGTAAAAAAATAAATAGCGAAAAATAGTGGTGATATATCGTTAGGTCATTTACAGAAACCTTAATATTACTTATTAGGTTTGAGCAGGGGAGCAGCTTATTATCACTCTTAATCATTTGTATGTAAGATCTTGCGAAGCCTTAAAGTAATTCCTTGTTCAACAGAAAACTAATGTGTTCAACAAAAACCTGTTACATAAATGGGACTAAATAATGGTTCGAACAAACTGTATGTATGTAACTATCTATGTATCTATGTATGTATGTAACAACAAAAGTTGTTACTAAGGTATCGCTATCATGTAAGTATGTAAGTGTATGTTATATACCTACTTAAGGGGGTCATCCCATGTGAAGGCCTGTTTTTTAGGATTTTTTTTCTACAACCAGTAAATAGATAGAGCTTTAAGTTTTATATCATTTATTAACATATATTTCGACGGTATTAATATAAATTTTAAGCTAAAAACATTGTGTAGAACTTGATTTACAGATTGGCTTATCTGAAACAAATAAAAAAACGGCGTTTTAATCTGTAAGCCTAAATGCACGGAATGGACTATTATCAAATGAATATACAAAAATTGGACTTTTGGTAGACATTTGAAATAAAAGTTGCGAATTTAGCGTTTTTTTTTTTGTTTTTTTTTTAAATCGAAATTTTGGAAATTTTCGATTGATAATAGTTCATTCCGTGCGTTTACATGTGTTGAGTGTGCCTCATAAATTTCAAGTCATTTAGTCAAGCCGTTTTTGAGATACGATGGAGGAAAGTTTTAAAAACTCAGTTTTCAGAAAACGCGTTTAAAGTTTTAGGTCCGTTTAAAACTATGAAAATCTCAACTTACCCTCAATCGGCGATGTTTGGTCCATAGAGTATTCCTTCCTCTTCCTCTTGAAACTATTTTAAAGCAGATTGTTCAGCTCTTGAGTCAATCCTGGCTTGTTTAACGACATCACTTACGCGCCGCTCAGAACGTGAGATTCGCTTTTCATCACGTTTCTCAACATACGTATGGGCTTCGCGGCCAATGGGGCATCCCATAACCGACATTACTTTTAAAACACCTTCAAAACCTTAATTAAAGATGATAACTGATAAGTAGCTAGCAATTTCAACAATTTTGGGGCCAGTATAAAGATGCATAGGAGCTAAAGTCCAATTCAACGAATTCAAAGATTGGTTATTGTTTTGTGTCTCTGCTCCTAAACAACGAATTAATAATTCGTCTTTCAATAAATCTTCGAAAACCGGTTTGATAGCTACTTGTACTTCTGGTATTAGAGGTGGTTTATCGTGATGAAATTGGTCGAGCTCATTCTTAGCTTCTGCCTTACGCCATTTACACCAACTGTCTTCGCCTTCTGGACAAAATTGATGTTGAGGGTTTTCATCTGAAGAACATTTGTGATAATACGTTGCGCAAACTTCCTTTTTCATATCTTCAAACGAATCTGGATGACATCGAATAGTTAATCCGTAGAATTTCGTTGTTTCTTGAATAACTTTATCGGTAAGTTTACCTGGTCCTTTTCCCCCGATTCCTTTATTTGTTTTATCCTTTTTAACAGCCCGAAGTCGTGTTCCCATTCTCTTTTCTACGTGGCCCACACATTCTTTTTTTGTTACTACAGTATCTCCATAAGCTCTTTCTTCTACCTGCTGTATCTTTAAAATGACTTCGAATTTTCAAAAAATCACTTTACTAGAGTTAGAACATGTTAAGAAAGCAATTTACGAAAAAAAAAAAAAAAAACGTTTTTTGAGCCCGAAGATGAGAACATGGGATGACCCCCTTATGCAAGTAGGTATATTTAATTCATATAGTTTATGTGTTACTCTTTGAAACAAAAAATGATTCTGTTTTTAAATATTTTTAAAAGATTCCAATAATATACTAAATAACATTGTTATCTGTACTGTTTAAAAAGAAACAAAAAAGAGCTGTGTTTATATAGTGTATCTAAAATTAATAAATAATGATCAAAAGTTTTATATTTCTTTGCTAAGAATTCTTGTTTATCTTGTAATAGATTCTGCTCGTTATTTCGTTCTACAGAAGTGTATTTTTTTATTTTTCATCTTGCAGAATACAAAAGATCCTTATTTTCTTTTCATTTTATTGTTTTGCAGTAGCACAATTATAACAACAGCGCTTTATAAATTTATCTTACTCTTTTTTAAGATTTATACCGGGAAATTAACTGTGTGTGCACAATTCCATGACAACGACTTGATAATACAAGTTTCTTGCATCTTTGAACGCAATGGAAAACGCGTCATCAGACACGAAGGACGGGGATACAAACTGTAAATGATGGGAATACCTTGGAAATTGTATCTAAGCACCAAAGAACTTTTAGATCAAAAGTTTTGAATGCAATTGCACTAACAAATGACATGTCGAAGACACGTCATCAGACACGAGGGACTGGATATACTGTAAAAGACAGGAATACCTTGGAAATTGTATCCAAGCACCAAAAAAGCTATTGATCCCATGAAAAGAACATGTGATATTAAACTAACTACAGGTTCTGCCTAACCTCTTTTCTAATTAATACTACTTTATATTAGATAAATAACTGTATTGATTTCTTAGTAAATGTATCACAAGGATGAGATACAAAGAAAGAATGATGTAGTTTATTACACATAGCAACAGCGCAGTTGTTATTCATGCAGCCACTTCATGCACCGCACTTTAACATAATAAAAAACAGTGTGCAGAGTGCAAGTCCTTTTAAAACTTTGTTATCATTGTGAAGACGACAATTATCTAGTTTTGGAACCGTAGTTGAGGATATCAGTTGATAAAACTATTATTTTTAACCAAATAACCCAAACCTCTCATATCAAAATCTTATTACATTGCATAAAACATCAGCAAAAGTCACCAAACTTTTTTTCAATTTTTTTTTTTTTGGTAAATCGTGTTTTATGGAAATTATGTCTAGATACGAATTACTTACTGATGAAATTAATAAAACTGGAAAATAATAATAATCGTAATCATCTAGATTCGAACACATAATCATTTGAATCTAAATCTAGTAAGTAGGTACTGATTTGAGTAATGGACGCGTAGAAACCATATTAGACTTACCTACTTATTGTATAGATATCTGTAAACCAAATGTAATTTACCTATGACATTATCCTAGTCATATTGAGAGATAAACTGTACAAAGAAACAAATTCATAGAAGTAGAGTCCGCAGAGATCTTGCTAACTAAACAATTAAACTCAATCAGACGTTACGTGATTGAGTAACAAACTTGCAATTTATAGCCAGTTAACCAATCAATTATAGGTATATATTGAATGTAAGATACATATAGGGTTACCAACCACACAAACTTTATAATTTTACTGGTTAATATTTTTATTCGTCAACTAAATAGTGGCTACTTAAATGTTCTAGGGGCTCACAATACGGTTATAGATGCAATTTGATTTGAAATTCGTTCGCAAAAGACTCACAGTTGATACGTCACGATTTTTTATCGGTACGTATTGAAATGCGGACCATTTAGAAATAAACATGATAAACAAGAAATGTAACTGAATAAGAAATAAATATGAATAGTTTGAAGTCTCTGATTGGTATTTTGAATTTTTACAATAATAACTAAAATATATTCCACATTTTTACATTGCAAAATTTAAAATGAATTTTTTTTTTTTTAATACATACCTGTATATTTGAGTCCATGTTATTTGCAAAATAATAATAATATATTCTTGAATTATTAGACAGCTGGCAACCCTGAACGTATCACTGGCCTTAATAACATCTAGTTGAATACTTGTTACGCAAGCTTGAAGACGTGACTATCTAAAAGATCCCTTTATATAAATAGAATTAGTAGGTATTTTATTATCTAATAGAATAGTAGCTAATGAAGCAAAATAATGGTGACAATAAAAAACCATCCCGGCTGTACTACAATAGTTTTAAATACAAACCTAACGCACCTAGTTTCAACGGACTGCCTTGTTTATTACTTAATGACATAGTTTGATAGTTTCAAGCGGATAGTTGTGACTTTATATTGGAGCGACTACAATCATAAACAATTAAATGATAGTATAACGCCTAGTTTTCTCGGCAACAATACTACTGCGTAACTCCTTCAACAGGGGATTTTCATACACTGATGGACGTCATCACAACCTACAGGGTTTACTTCTCATTGAGGGTTGTTGAAAAACCCTCTAAAGGCAGCCAAACTAACCTCAAAGCAAAACATTGGTGACAAGAAAAAACCGTCCCGTGTGTTTTTTTTTTATGCGATGCGGCAAACGAGCAGACGGGTCACCTGATGGTAAGTGACTACCGCCGCCCATGGACACCCGCATCTCAAGAGTAACAAGTGCGTTGCCGGCCTGTTAGGTAGGAGTACGCTCTTTTCTTGAAGGTTTGAAGGTCGTATCGGTTCGGAAATACGTCAGGCGACAATTTGTTCCATAAGCTGGTTGTGTGATAACAATAGCTTTAAATTATTTTCTTACGTCACTAATAATGACCTAGATTAATACTCGTAGGTAGATGCAAAAGAAATAGCACGTTCTTGGCTGCTCAACCTATAGTAAATTTCAAGAAACTCCAAACAGTCTAAAATTCAGTTTACCCATATAACAAGCTATCAACTTTCATGGACGGTTGTAAGATAATCAAACACATATCATAAAATACACATTAGAGATAGATACCAGATTATTTTATAATAAAGTAGCTTCCACCCGTGGTTCTGACCCCGTGGTATGTAGATAAAATGTATATAAATGTAGCATATGTCCTTACCCAGGGTTCAAGGCATCTCAAAATACATTTTTTACCTACCCATTGTTCACCCGTGCATAGTAAGCTGAGGTGGTTTCTTTTCAGCACCATCACAAGCAAACCCAAATTTGATATCATATCGCAGTAACTCTATACATGGAAGACGCGAATTTCTATAAAGTGGTCAAGCCAGAGTAAAAATTTTGAATTTAGAAGAAAATATCTACTACAAACCGAAATCAGTATAGCATGTCCAACAATAAATAATAGATATCTCTACCAATTCAATAAATGAAAACCGGTTGTCAAACAACGCTTGCATTGTTTTGTCGAGTGGGTGACGGTACCGGAGGCCCAACTCCAACTCTCCTATTTCCCTCGACTCATCCTCCCTCATCACCCTGAAAGGCCGACAGCGCACTTACGACTCTTTAGTTGCAGGTGTCAATAAGCCGCAGTTGTCACTTAAAATCACGTCACCTATCTGTCCACATAATAATAAATAACAAAAAAATGCAAGAGTAACTCTGCCTGTTTGTAAGTCTGTTAGTTTTCATGGCTGATCCGCTAAACCCTACTGGATGAAATTTGGTTTAGTGATAAACGGAACCTCTGGAAAGGGCATAGACATGCTATGCCATGATAGTAAAACTTACAAGATGGACATATTTATTAGAATTCAGTGACGACGAAAATGTAAACACAGTATTTTATACAAAATGTAAACTGTCTGTTATTTTTACATACTATTGGCATATTTTGTGTATATAGAAATCAAACAGAAACTTCCAGTAGATTTAGTATATATATTTGTAGAGTATAGACAAACGTCGCTTGTTATGGCCAATCGAATCCAATATTAGATGGAATAAGTCAAGAGCTGTATCAGACGACCATTTCACGGCCCATTTACCCTCGAGGTCGACCTACTCCAATCGATTTATACAATTACTTACATGAAAGGGTACTACTACCTTATCTGCAATCAATACTCGCATGTTGGTTGTCGGTTCTATTCAAAACTTGCATCCACTTATCTTGCATCTCACTTTAATCTGTTATGCAACCGATGCAGTCTTAGGCTTTCTATACACGATAGGGAAAATACGGATAATTGCGTCGTGACACAGAATTTAAATGTACCTACGTTTATACTTTAACTTATGTTACATAACACAACAAACAACACAAACAACATAAAAATATATATAACAAAATATCAAGCGAGAACATAAGTTTAATATACCTTAATTTTTCTTTCTTTTTATTTGTTTATAAAATACTTATTAGATACCGGTTTACAGCAATAGGTTTGCCTCTTATTATGTTAGTGGGACCAAATTGTTGCTGACAAAATGCGAACGTTCGAGGTTCCTCTGTCCATCCCCTCCAGTATGCGGGCGTGAGTGTATGTATGTATATTTATGTATGTGATTTATTTAAAATATTATAAAATATTAAAATAGCTATATAAAAAATTATGAAATGTTAACATGTCATAGGAGCGAAATATGTCTTTTTATATTAAAATATAATTGTCCTGATAATCTATATCTTAGTCAGAACATACATTCAGTATAAAAAAAATAACATAATATTGCACCCATCTATAATGACACAAAACTAATGTCTCTTAACTGACTACCAAATGACGAATTAGGGTAGAAACCTACCTATCGACAGGTGTACAAAAATGATAGCAAAAAACATATGGAATTTTCGACAGCGAAAACAAAGCTACAAATGCTGTTTCTCAAGCTTTGAAATCCACGCAGGGGCCTTTGTGTTCAAGTTTCGTCATCATATGCCCCTCAAATTACTGGAATCTACCTACAGGTCAATCTTTAAGGATTCTCGCAACAATTAAAGCTCCAATCTACGTTATCTGGAATCCAGCCGCGCTCAGGTCGCCGTGTCAACTGGTGTCTTCGTGGCGTATCTTACTTCTGCGAAATGATATAATACAGTCACGGATAATATAATTAAGTAACGGAGGATGTTGTTATCAAATTCGCCTAATTATACGTAGAATAATTTATATTGTCTATTGTCACTATTATGCAGGGAATGCATGTATGTAGCGCACGCGTAATTTTGGCGGTAAGACCCATCTGGCAGACTAATCTGGAGAGGGGTGTGATCCAACCCCATATAGTTTTATTCGGTTCGAGTCGGACATACCACTTCACTGTTAGCTCCAGTGAACTGATAATCCGTGAGGGTGTACACACGATAAAAAAAAAAAACAAAAAGAGAATACATGTTACATACATGTATATAAACACATATGTCCCTAAGAGTCCCTATTATTAAATGCCCATATTTTGCAAATTTTTCACTTTGGGAAATATATGGGAAGTATATTGAAAGGAATAGGGAGGTTAGAAGGGAAGTTAATCCTTTACAGATGGACTTTTTGTGTAAGCAATATCAAGTAGCTACCACTAAAAGGTCGGAGACCCATAACTTGCACTGTCTGATGCCAGGAAGTCCGAGTGCTCTAACTTATACCACCGAATACATAAAAGTATTTTTTAATATTCATTACTTACAACTGACGCAGCAGTAACTAAGAAAAAACATCTACCAAATGCTAACTTCCAAAATTGTCTATTTTAACTTGCTTACAGTTTCTCGTTGTTACTCATTGAATACACGACATTTATTAAATATTAAACTCCCTGCAGAGATGTATAAAACTTTCGTTATGAACCTTTCAGTAAATATGAATGTCTTTATAAAATAGTTTTTCGGCTAAGTTATAAATACTTCTTATATGTATGCTGAATGACGTCATCTTGGCATCTATCTAGACGTCATATCTCGCAAAATTAAAAAGGGAATCAAGAGCTATAAGAAAAAATACTAGCTTTATTCCAGATTAGTGACGAATAATCAGCAATGTATAATATGTATTAACATTTTATATACTTCCTTCACTGATTTTAAGATACATAGACCCTAATCCCGCCTATTTTGGGTGATTGAGATTATCACTATGCCTTTCAAATAGGAATATAATTTGCCTGTAGCGGCTGACACTGTCACGGAAGGTCTCTTCATTCCCTGATAAAGGTCCCTAGTCGGGTTCAAACTAATAGGCATCCGTAGTACACACATAGAAAATAACTGTCAAACCTCCATTATTTCGCAAGTGCCATGCAACTTTACTAAGAAACTTACGGCTAGAAAACAAAAGGAAATCAGCTGCATCGGTGTAGATGTATTTAATATATAGGTACCTATGTAACCATGCTCGAGAACGCAATCTTTACGCTCTGGCAAAGGTGCTGGGAATCTGGGGAAACCGGGCGTTTGACTTACAGGCTTATTGAACGAGTCTGTGTCTGTCCATGTTCCCGTAGGACCCAGTCCTACGGGAACATGGACAAGCTGATTAATTAACTCGCACAGTTTCTTACTGGACACAGACAGTTCAATGCCTATTTACATCGTATGGGAATCCGAAACATTACTTTTGCGTGTACTGTCCGGGCGATGTTGACTCTGCCGAGCACACCTATTTTGACAGTCGACGTTAGTCTGAAATACGGCTGCGCTGGCGTAACGAGAAGAGAGTGCCTCGAAGGCCAGAAGAGGTCATTCCTTGGATGCTGGAGACGATCGATAACTGGACAGCTATGGCGGGGTTTGTAGATAGGTCCTGATAGAGAAAAAGGGAAAAAGAAAAGAACATCTAGGAAAAATAGCCGCAGTCAACGGCAAGGAGACTTAGGAGGCCTAGTACGGCGAAGTAATGCTAATGCGGTCCCACGGTACTAGGTAAAAGAGAGGGTAGATTTTTAGTGGGCAAAAATCCCACACTACTGGTCTGTTTTCAGATTTTCCTCCTGGCTTAGAAAAAAAAAACGATTGAACCATACAATAAAATATGAGGAATAAATATATCTAGGTCTGTTCTATATATGCATATCAAATAATATAGTACAATCTGTTAGACCTATAGAATTTAAAGGTCATATACAGTTAAAAGTTCTCATTTTTTTAAATAATATTAGCAACGTGGGTCAGACATTACTAGTATTCTTGTTAACCCCCCAGCTAAGCTAAATGTTTGTGTTAGGGGTGGGTATACGATGGTAGTGTACTGGACAGGATTTAAATTCGCAACCACTTGATTTCAAGTCAGACGCCTCTGCCATCACGCTACCGCCGCTTTCGTAAATTATAATCACGAATATTGCATTTTTGGCCCCCACGACCCGTTTATAACTATATATAAACTGGTCGTAGGGGCGTACATACTATTATGTATCAGCTAAATCTTAGTGTTGTTGTCAAAACTATGACTCAATTATAACTTGTAAGCGTACCGTGTATACGCATAACGTAACGTACATAAAGAATCTAAGCTGACATCTAAACATTTCAACTGTGGCAGTTTAATACATTACTTCATAAGTTTATTAATGACTTGATGTTATCCGGAACATAAATCAAAACTGTAATACGTACAAAACATGATATTTTAAATGAAATGTATACATATATTTCATTGACACAATTTCAAACGAGACACTAATTTAAAAAAAAAAAACAGTTACTCTGTCGAATTAATAATTACGCAAAAAAACAGCAGCCATATTGTTTATTTAAAAAAATAAATAAATAGAATGTCATTTTACACTGGCTGACATTGGTCAGCCAGTGTAAAATGACAAGGATTCTACAAACGAGACTTCAAACACGCCAATTTGTTCAGACATTTAATAAATTATGGTGGAATAAAGGAACTTACATACACACAGTGGCAGAGCCATGTTTAGGCACGAATGGGCCGGTTCGACCGGTACTGCCCACGGCCTCACAAAAAACCGGTTGTGAAGCTACGCTTGCGTTGCATTTCCCCGAAATGAGTGGGGTTTCCGGAGGCCCAACTCCTCCTCTACACTCCCCTCTTCCCCCTCTCCTTTTTCCCATCTCCTAATCCCTCCTCTCATTTTTCCCCTAACCGCAACCCCCATCCCTCATCACCTTGAAAGGCGGGCAGCGCACTTGCGATTCTTAAGTTGCAGGTGTCCATAGACGGCGGTTGTCACTTGCCATCAGGTGACCAGTCTGTTCGTCGGTCCGCCTATAGCATAAAAAAAAAGCATACACGAACCCTAAAAATATTACACCGTCTTTCGTACTCGTGATCATCAATGAAAATTAAAATATATACGAAAATTTTAAAGCAAATATAAAATTGTTTGATATGCTTATAAAATGTTAGGCATTACCTACGAAATGTCCGTTGAGTATACAAAAAGTTGAAAACATTTTTTTTATTTCTGTTAGTCAAACAATACATCCATTCTATCTATGCGTCTATGCCAGCGCAGTGGTAATTTTACATTGTAAAAAAAAGTTTGTCCGTGCAAGGTGTGGTCAATATAGTGAATGATGCAAAACATCCCACTTTCGTTCTTGTAGCTCAGAATCCATTTAACATAGCAAGTGACAATGTGGTTGTAAATTTTTTTGTTTCTGTGACTGTAAAGCAAACTGGACCAATATTGTTGTAATGTCGAAAACTGCTGCTACCTTAGAGGTATATTTTTCAGACGTACATTGGAAAAGAAAGCTATTAGAGTCATTTATAATCTACGCAGTTGGGAATACCTTAGGTACCTATTTAAGGAAATTAGCATCCTGACGGTGCCTTCTCAGTATGTTTATGAACACATTATGTACAGAAGAAAAAAAAATGTCCACTATTCCCATGATCAGACTGAAGAAAGTCTTTTATGTCTTACGTCATATTTAACAATTTTCTGGTCTCTTACAAGAAATATAAATTTGTTTGTTTGGTGATGTAGTCCAAGATATAGTCTATGAGAAACTGACTAAAAGAATCATTCGGACTGCCAACACCTACAATTTCCAGCCAGTATTGTAGAATTGCAACTTCATAGGTAGCGACATATTACAGAAGTATACCTTTTAGGGAAAATAATTAACACCTTTAATATCATATAATTAACAGTTCCCTGCTAAGAAATGTGTAAGTTAATTAATTGCTTACATTCACACGTAATTATGTATCGCGATAATATCTGTCTGTGACCAAAAGGAAACAATTTTTATATTTAATAAATCTTTATTGAACAGTGGACGGAACTATAAATTAATGTGTTTTTGAGATTTCCAATTCATGTTGTATGTGCACTGGCATATTATAAGCATAAAAATCTGTTAGGTGGACAACACAATTAATGCCACTAAGGCTTGCCCCCTTGTTACGTCAGTGGAAACAGGTTATAATAAGCCTCTTTATAGACACAGCCGAGAGTGTATATATGGATATCAATGAGGCAAGTTACAATTAGTATTTTCGTAGGTTGAGCCCATTTTTTTACAACCAGTTCTTCGACGTTTTAAAGGAACTCCGATCGACAGATCTTTTATCTTGGCACGTTTGTACGGATAGTAGTGACGCTGCAAATCTATGATGTTTATACAAATGTATTAGTATAGAACCCATACCGTAGCGTAAATATCCAGACCTTGAGTCAAGAACGTCTAAGAAAACCGAATTGCTCTAAAACAGGGGTGCTCAAACTTGAACTGCTGGCGATCTACCTCAATATTTTTAGACTACTTACGATCGACTTGAGAGGCTGCAAGTATGTGTGATGCAGGGTTGTCGTACATACACGATACACCCTACCTACCTAGGTAGGGTGTACCTTAGCATATATAGATATTAGCTTTCCGCACAATTTACATTATCTTAGTCAAGGTTTGGGTTAGGTTTACTTAAGTTCTTCTCTACAATATCAATGAAAAAACTCCTAGTTATTCAAAATTGCGAGTTTATTCGTTGTTACAAAACAAAAGAGTTACATATGGTGTTAAACTCAACTAAGGAGTGACTTTGGATCTTGAAGCGTGGCACTGCATGTCCTCAGCATACTTTTCATAAGATGGTGCGTAACCACTGAGTGCCAATCGCAAGCATGATAACATATGATCGTCAGTTAGTCGATTGCGATATTTTGACTTAATTATCTTCGCACAAGTAAGTTGACCCAAACATTGCCGTCAGTTGAAGGGCGATTTGCCTTAGATTCGGATATTTATCTTCAGATATAAAACAGCAGAAATTTGTATCAGATGCTGTAGCTTTGAGATGTATATCTGATATAATCTGCACCAACTCATTTTCAACAGAACATGAGTTCATATTAAACTGACTTGCTACTTCAGTGGTTAATTCCTCAATGTTTTTACATGAAAAAGGATAACTCATAAATGATGCTATATTTGCCAATTTACTGCAATCATAAAAACGCATTTCGAATTGTCCCAAAATATTTGATAATTCAGCCTCATACGTATCATAATTCAACTGAGGAATCCTTGCTTTCAAAGACGGAAAATGTTTCAGATCCTTTCTTTTCAGTTGATCTATCATAAGTTGCAATTTACTTTTGAATGCGTTTACTGCGCTAATCATCTCAATAATAGTTTTTATTTTACCTTGAAGCTCCAAGTTAATGGTGTTTAAGTGCATTGTGATGTCAGTCAAAAATGCCAAATCAGTCAGCCATTTTTCGTTTTTCAACATCTCAGTGTCATCACCTCTTTCGTCTAGAAAAACTGTTATTTCGGGCAATAATTCTTGAAACCTTTCTAGGAATTTTCCGCGACTCAACCACCTGACGTCCGTGTGAAGAACTAAATCAGTGTGTTCAGCTGACTCCCTATCTTCCAACTGCAACTTAAAGAGCCGCCGTTGCAAGCTACGTGCACGGATGGAATTCACAATTTTTGTTGCAATGCCCATAATTTCCTCCGTGTTTAAAACTTTTGAACACAAAACTTGTTGATGTATAATGCAATGGAATGAAAAAAATGAAGGGAATTCTTCATTAGCTCGACACAATGCCACAAAACCGTTCTTGTTTCCAGTCATTGCTAGTGCTCCATCGGTTGTAATGCACACTAATTTATATATTGGTAGCTTGTAGTTTTTTACAAAATTGATGAAAACGTCATATACATATATCTTCGCCACGGGTCTTCCCCTTCAGAGGAATGATTGTCAAAAATTCTTCCTTAGCCAACATGTCATTGAATACCATCCGAATAAAAATACACAGCTGGGCAGTGTCTGTCATATCGGTGGATTCGTCGAACTGTAAAGAAAAGTATGTACATTCCATGATATCATGTTTTAGTTTATCTGCGATGTCCTGACTCATGACTTCAATACGCCTTGTGACAGTCGGACGAGATAACTGAAGTTCTCTAATAGCAGACATGATTTCTGTTTTATTTTTAAAATCTCCAAATAAAGTCTCACCCGCTTCAATAAATGCTTCCTTCACAACCGATCCATCTTCGAATGGTTTCTTGTGTGTCGCCAATATATGAGATATTTTAAATGACGCGATCGTAGCAGCTTTTGATTGTTTGGCTGGTCTTGTGAACATGGTTTGTTCTTTTTTCAAACAAGATATCAAATTACTTACTTTTCGTTTTCTTAATTCACTCTGTGGCGGAAAATCCTTTTCATAGTTTTTATGAACCGTTTTATGATGCCTCTCTAAGTTACCACGCTTAGGTATTGCAACTGACGCACGACAAATAACACAAATGCACTTATCCTTCACCATACAAAAGAAAAATTCTTCCTCCCAATCGTTATTAAAATAATACGTTTTAGATTTCTTCATTGCACTCATTTCGCGCTATTTAATAATAAACTTTGTATCGACGTAGTATCGCCTTCAAGTTACAATTCAGAATGACTCCAATTCCTGCAGGCGCAACATTTATATCGCCGTGAACGAAAGTCTCGAATGTTCCCGTCAAACGCGCCGCCCGAAATGGTCTAGTACAGTCTAGTCTAGAAACAACGCGGCTTTTCTTTGACAAGTACCGCGCGTTCCCTTGATAAAGCCGCCTTTTGCCGCAAGCAGTGTTATTACGTAATAAATTTTTGTAGTTTAGTTACCTACTTATTAAAAATTTTTTTCTTCTCAAGATCTACTCAAAAAGCACTCGCGATCGACCGTTTGAGCACCCCTGCTCTAAAACATTGAAATAGACGATAGATACTTCGAGGAAAAACAAATATGATCCATCGATCTCGAAATTAGATAATAAATTGAAAGAAATAAAATATATTTATTTTGACTTCATACAAGGCGAGGATAGCAAATTCATTAAACGTCGGTGCTAACAAGTACCAGTGTATGAGACAAAAATGGCCGTTAGCTCAGCTTTATGCTACTTCGTAAGAAGCAGCGCTGGTATTATGCAAAAACCTAGTGAATATAACGGACAGAGAGCCATCTTTTAGTGTATATATATAAGAGTGAGTGTGAGATAAAGAGTACCTACATAGAGTATAAATTTCTAGCGTGTTCGTGTTATGTGCAGAGACTAAACAAAACGTCATGTCACTATTTAATATGTGCCTCGTAGGGGGCTTTAGTATTTGTGTATAATCTATGAGCAGGGTTTTCACTAGTTCTAAACAAAGAGAAAACTGAGAAGAGTAATAATTTTAAAGTTAGGTAAAATGCAGACGCTTATATTAGCGCGAGAAGTGAAAGTTCAATGGAAATTTTATAATTAGTAATTCAGTGTTAGTTTGTGAGTTATGTTTCTTATATAATAGTATACAGTGGAGTGAATTTATGAGTGTTATATGATAAATAGTCATTATGACTTTATAGTAACCAAGAGGGATTAGAGATGAGTCAAGTCAAGTCAGTCAACAAAACAAAACAAAATTAAGGATATTATATCATCATCAGCACCGCACTTAAGCACTGACCAGGGAGATGCCGGATTAATATTGTTGATTTAGTGATTATTGGCCCTGACTCCTGAGCTAGATGACTTCCCTCATCATCCTCACAAAGGACACATTTTGAGTGATCTACAAATAGCTGTCCCGAGTCTCAGTGTTCTTTGTGTTGTTAAGCAATGTGAGTGAGTGAGTACCGGAAGTCCAACCCTATTTCCCTTCCCCTCTTTCGACTCCTTCTTTTCAAGTCTCCTCCTCCCTTGCAATACCCTAAAAAGCGGACAGCACTCTTGTGACTCTTGAGTTGAAAGTGTTCGTGGGCGGCGGGAGTCACTTACTAATGTGTGACCCCCCATACCATAAATAAAAAAGACAAGCTTACATCTACCTATCTATATAAATAGGACTGACTAGTTATTTATTTTGCTTGTTTGTTTTGTCGAAGCCTGCTAATTTCTGGAACAATCTATCAGTCTTTAAGTCTGTTGTTTGTATCGTTGCCAAGTCCCCCGGGCCACAGAAATAAATACTCTTAAAGATTTTAACTAGGTTCTCGGCAAATGACATTACATTTACAGTCACTTCACATAACAAATAGGTCACGTAGTTCAATTGAATCCTACCCCTTAATCACGCTGACTACGCCGTCGACCACTGTGAGAATGACCACAGATGCAATAGTTGACGTCGTAAATAACTTAAGTAATGATTGATCATGTGTCGTTACTCGCGTTGCTCCTCGTGCATCGTTATGAGCAGCGAAGCAGCATGTATTGCGGTATGTGCGGTATTGCGGTGTCTACTTACAATGTTATAACAAGCACCAATTAAATTTGAACGATGTCATTATTAATGGCCATGAGAACCCTCACAAAGACTGTACACGCTGTTGTGCTCTGTGTTGGGTGCTGTGCAAGAAGGAATATTATGTTTTTTAATTGTATGTATGTATGATATTTCATTGTGAAGCTAGACAGTTTGATGGAATTGATGGATTTAAATGACACCCCACTTGTCAACACGATACAAGCAACAGTTCATTTAAGACTTGCATAACCAATTCCGTTGTGGTGTAACATTAGTACATTATTAAACTTTTTTTAAATAGTAACACAGAATAATATATTGTCGTGAACATAAATGAAATGATAAGACCCACCCTTACTCACAAAGATTGAATCTCGCCAATCGGATTCAATTCGCGTCTCCAAGTTTCTGTCGTCGCCAACAACGAAAACTTTATAGATTTGCTCGATTGAACTTCTTAAAGGAATGACAAAAGTGCTTTCGTTCGATTCGTATGTCATTTACCTTTAACTAACTTCTGCGCATCTTAAGACTGAATGCAGTTTACATTTTAGTAAACTACCTTTCTATAAATCTTTGTACACGCATCATGAAAAAACTACTGCCTGTAATTGAATGCAATTTTTACAGATGTATTGCTAACTTGAACTAGTTTATATTCTTCACATTAAGAAAAAAAAAACTTAAGCAGGAACACACTCTGCCATGATCATTCGTAGAATTAACAAGAACTAATAACTCTGATTATTATCGTGCAAACTCTTTAGAATTCCCATCAATAAAAACTGATAGTTCAAACCCGTGTGGGAACCAACTACCAAGAAAGACGCTATCACGACGGTCCCCTTGGTCTAGTGGTTAGTAGACAGTGACCCTAACTGCTAAGCCAAAGGTTGATTCCCACGAAGGACAAATAATTGTGTGCTGAGTACAATTATTTGTTCTGTGTTTATGTTAATTTATCAAAGTCAATCATAAAGCAATGGAGACTATGGAGACTTTTTACGAGTCGTACACGAGCATGGCGCATGCCATTATCCATCTCAACCATACCAAAGGGACACGAGCATGGCGAACAGACGGGTCACTTGATGGTAAGTGACAACCGCCGTCCAGAGACATCGCTTCTTTCCCTCAACGTTCATAAGTCGAGTGGGCCCGATGGAATCTCTCCTATCGTGCTGAAGACGTGTGCTCCAGAGTTGGCACCGGTTTTAACGCGCCTTTATCGGCTTTCCTACTCTCTTGGCGTAGTCCCGAAGGCCTTCGATCGGGTCTGGCACAAAGCGCTCCTTGCGAAGCTTCCTTCCTATGGGCTTCCCGAAAAACTGTGCAATTGGCTCACCAGTTTTCTTACAGACAGAAGCATCAAGGTCGTTGTTGACGGTGCAAGCTCCGACTCCAAGTCTGTTAATTCTGGTATCCCACAAGGCTGTGTGCTATCAACCACGCTGTTTCTTCTGCATATCAACGACATGCTGCAGATTAGCAGCATCCATTGCTATGCAGACGATAGCACGAGTGATGCCCTTTACACCGGCCGCGCTAACATTTCTCGGGTAAACGTCATCGAAAGCCGATCCAAACTTGTGTCTGAAATCGAAACTTTTTTATCAAAAGTTTCAGATTGGGGTCGACTTAACCTAGTCCAGTTTAACCCCAAGAAGACACAGGTTTGCGCGTTCACCGCTAAAAAGTTGCCATTGGTCGTATCACCTCAATTTGAGAGCACTTCCCTAACTGCATCAGCCAGTATCGGAATCCTTGGCGTCGATATATCAAGCAAAGTCCAGTTTCGCGGTCACTTAGAGAGTAAGGCCATATAAGCCTCGAAGAAGCTTGGTGTGCTAAACAGATCGAGACAATATTTTACTCCGGCCCACCGCCTGCAACTTTATAAGGCGCAGGTTCGGCCGCACATGGAATACTGTTCTCATCTCTATGCAGGTGCACCCCAGTACCAACTTCTCCCTCTTGACCGCATTCAACGGAGAGCGACTCGCATCATCGACTGCCAAGATATTTCTGATCGACTTGACACCTTGGCGTTGCGTAGAGATGTAGCTTCACTCTGCATCCTCTATCGCTTGTATCATGGGGAGTGTTCAGAGGAATTGTTCGGACTTATACCGGCTGCTGGTTTCCGCCATCGTCCTACGTGACAAAATATCCATCCCCATCACCTGGACGATTGGCACTCCACCACTGTGCGCTTCTCCAGAAGCTTTTTGCCTCGCACAACCAGCTTATGGAACAAATTGTCGCCTGCCGTATTTCCGAACCGATACGACCTTCAAACCTTCAAGAAGAGAGCGTATCTCTACCTAAAAGGCCGGCAACGCACTTGTGACTCTTGAGTTGCGGGTGTCCATGGGCGGCGGTAGTCACTTACCATCAGGTGACCCGTCTGCTCGTTTGCCCCCTATCGCATAAAAAAATAGTCGTAAGCACTCCTTTCAGGGTGATGATTGATCGGGGATAGGGGATGAGGGGAAGAAAAGAGGATGGATAAGAAGAGGGGGATGAGGGGTAGGAAAAAGAGAGGAGGTGTTAGGCCTCCGGAAACCTGTCTTTTCGGTGAAATGCAACGCAAGCGTTGCTTCACAACCGGTTTTCTGTAAGGCCGTTAAAAGCAGTTGAATTCGATTGATCCACATAATTATCTAGTCATTCTGTACATACATTATATATGTACATACGCACATACCTGTATATTTCAATATTCTGCCTAAGAGGTGTATCAAACAACCAAAGATTGCCAATTAGAATTAAAGCACACTTACATAAAACGACCGGAGTATTACCACGGCCTCACAGAAAACCGTCTGTTAAACAATGCTTGCATTGTGTGACCGACTGAGTGAGGTTACCTGGGGCCCTTTACCTCCCCCTCTTTTCCTACTTCTTTTCCCTTCCCCTCCTCACTTTTCATTACCCCAAAAGGATCTTCTGACTCTTGAGTTGCAAGTTTTCACTTACGGCGGAAGTCACTTAGCAACAAACTGCTCGTTTGTCCCTCTATACCATAAAAAAAACATAGGACCTGTAACCCGAACTGGCTGTAGTCGGTAAGTGAGCTCTCTACACAGAGTTATTTTGTGTCGTTTGTTTAGCTTAGCTACATATTTCCCCGCAATTTTTTATTTAAAGTGGGTAAAACGGTCTTATTTTCTATTCGGGCATATAAAATTATGTTAAAGCGACCGACGGTGACGACTAAAGGAAGGTGGCGGGCAGCGGATGGATCCGGGCTGCCTAAGTCGAGAATATTTGGCGCTCCTTAGGGGAGGCCTTCATCCAGTAGTGGGCGACCATGGGCCGATCATGATTATGACACGACCGTTGTCCTACGTTAATAATTAGCGTTTCGTTAGTTTGTTGGCAGTTCATAATTTTATATAAGCGTCATCAGCCAATTGTCGTCCACTGCTGGACAAAGAACTCCCCAAAAAAAAAATACAAAACAGCATATTCCGGATATATGTCATCGAAAACCGACCCAAACTTGTGTCTGAAATCGAAACCTCTTTAGAAATAGTTTCAGATTAGGGTCGACTTAACCTAGTTTAACCCCACGAAGACCCAGGTATGCGCGTTCACCTCTAAAAAGACGCCATTCGTAGTATCGTCTCGCTTTGAGAGCACTTCCCTAACTGCATCAGCCAGAATCGGAATCCTCGGCGTCGATATATCAAACGAAATCCAGTTTCACGATCACTTAGAGGGTAAGGTCAAAGTAGCCTCGAAGAAGCTTGATGTGCTAAACAGATCGAGAGAGTATTTCAACCCGGCCCACCGCCTGCAACATTATAAGGTGCAGATGAGAACAGTATTCCATGGGCGGCCGCCCATGGAATACTGTTCTCATCTCTATGCAGGTGCACCCCAGTACCAGCTTCTCCCTCTTGACAGCTTTCAACGGAGAGCGACTCACATATCGATATTTCTGATCGTTCGGACACCTTGGCGTTGCTAAGAGACGTAGCTTCACTTATACCAGCTGCAGGTTTCTGCCATCGTCCAACGCGAAAAAATTGCCATCCTGGATGATTGGTACTCCCCCACTGTGCGCTTCTCCAGTAGCTCTTTGCCTCGCATAACCAGCGTATTTACCTAATTGTCGCCAGCCGTATTTCCGGACCGATACGACCTTCAAACCTTCAAGAAAAGAGCGTACTCCTACCTAAAAGTCCGGCAACGCACTTGTGACTCTTGAGTTGCGTTTGTTCACGGGCGGCAGTAGTCACTTACCTTCAGGTCGCTCGTTTACCCCTAAAACATAAAAAAAAAAACATAATCTCCGACATAGCAGTGGGGACACTAACCGCTGTCACACCATATAACTATCAGCTATTATTGATCAGAATCCTAAAAAGTTTTAACAAAATTATCCAACATGTATATATGCTGATTCTTCGAAGTTTTTTTTTCTACATTTAAACTACATGCACCAGTATAATGTTTATTAAGAAGGATGAAGTTCATAAATATCGGACTAAAACTAAACTTCTGTTTAAACTCTTAGCTGCATAAAATGTTGGCGATCACGGTCAGGGTTGAATAATGAATGAATGACTACTCACTGAGTGTACTATTTTAGGACTGTCAGTAGGCTATTAAATGTATATAGTACGAACTAATATATTATTAGAGTGGTCGTTACTTTTCATCATAAATAGTACAAAAGGCCTACTGGTCTAAACGTTATGCTCATAACTATGAGCATGACGTTTAGTATTTATCTAAATAGTTACCCCCTTAACTGAGTGTTAGTTTTGTCCGTTGTTTTATCGAGTCCCCCACGACACAGGAATATTAAAAAAAAAAACTAAAATGTGAAATCCAAATACAGGTATTAGAATATTTCCTTTTGTAAAAAAGAACATACATTTTGTAGCCTTATTCTGATAAGACAGATACAGTGCCTCTACTTGCAAAAAACTCGTTTAAAAGTTTTATTGAGTTACTAGTTGTAGTTGCATAGTGGTTAAGAATATTTTATTTACCCAGACTCGCTAGCTCTAATAGCGTGATAAATGATTTTAGATAATGTTTCGATATTTTATTTCTTTAGCATCTCATAATCTGTATAAAATAACATATCATTGCTAAAATAAACACGACGGAAGTGACATTAACATAATGAGCATGTCTTGTAGACGGTTTATTGACCGCCGGGTTGTACTAGACACCGTTTGTTATCCGATAATCTTCTGTTATGACACGCCTATGGGGTAACATTATCGAATGTCGCTGTAGATATACACATTTTATTATATATGAGATGAGCTTGAGCTGAATAATTAAAAGTAATGGAGCAATATAAGCACTTTAAATTTTGTACACCGTGGGTTTCTATTATGGTTATAATTGAACTATTAACCAGCGGTGTGTCTTGAATATTAATAAGTATCTGCTGCAAAATTGAGTAATCATAACCGAATGCCGAGCTAGTTTACCAAATTCCACTTGTCATATTCTCCAAATGGCGTTCTACCAGCTCTGCCTACCCTTGAGGGGAATAAGGCGTGAGAAACTTTTATGTAAGTATATGCTCCGTGAGTTGATTTAAAAAGACAAGTGAAACATTTCGCAGAACATCGACTCCAGTTCACCTCCGAAAACTATTGCAACGGAGGCTTACTTTCCTACGCCTCGTGTACTCGTCAATGTCTAAGTATAAGTATTATAATGTAAAGTAGTGTGTGTACCTGGAGATCGTTCACTTCAGGATATTAAATGTAATTTTGGTTGATTCCATTGTGACAGTACTAAACAGGTAGTGTGGCTCATGTAGCTCAACTCTCATCAATCAATTAATCTCTCTGCTATTTATACAGTCGTAAATGCGCTATTTACAGTGTTTAAATAACTCATAGACATGTATTCCATATTTAAAATAACATTTATTATAAAAACACTACCACAAATCTTATTAATTTAATCCCACACACAATGCGCTCTAAAACACTTAATAAGATTAATATCTACAGAAAACAATTCATTTATATCTAAATGCTTAAACGTACTTTGTACCGATCACAACAATGAGTACAACTCCATTCTTCCCAGCCAGTTGACGTTCACCCACCAGTTCAACAGGAACACCAATATATTAAGACCCCATTCAGCCTGAACTTTGACATGGAGTTGTTCAGAGATGAGCCTTCAAACGGGTCATAGTTGCTTGGTAGTTCGTGCCACCACCCACAGGCTCGGTCTATTGTCTCTGGCTGTTTATCTGTACATTATTTATAATGACTAAGATAGCGCATTCACGTCAGTCTACACCCACGCAACGAACACACAGCTTGAACTCGAATGATTTTTATAGTAATTTAATTGGGAAACATAGGAATTCGGTAGTTTTAATATATAACGGAATAATAATATGCTGAGAATGACAAATTTTATTACATCTTAGTAGATGTTAAATGTTGAGCAGGGTAGGCGTTTCCTTATGAATAAACATCTTGCAGAACTTGTTTTGTCATAGAACATATAAACTTAACAGGTTAGTCGTTGTTCACGAAAGTCATTACATATTTGTATATTTATTTTTTAATAATATTTTCTTCTACCCAGAGACATCTCCCGTATTAACAACGATCCCTGTGTTAAGGGGAAATTTCACACATAGAAACCACGGACTCCAAGATGGGACCCACCCTTGACCAGTATTTGTGATTTACACAAATTTTTGTTCCGTGAGGAAATAACCCACTCAGCAGTCGGGATTACTAACTACTAGACCGACAGGCCATTCTACAATTGCAGTAAAAGATTAAAATAATGCGGCAGTCTATTTAAACGTGTAAGACAGTTTCAATACTTTGAGTTTATGATTTGTTAATTTATACTATATTAATTAAAACGAAACTAGATATCGAGAGGTCTCGGACCTGCCGGCAACAGCCAGTTATAGTTATAGGTATGCGACCCTGACCTATACTACCTAATCCATTTTTGTAAGCAATATTCATAACCTTCCATTTCTATCCGCCCTTTCCTGTCTGTATATACTCCAAATTTTCTTATCCAATTCTTAAGTGCCCGGAGGACGACAATGAGCTTGCATATACATAAATGTAACAAAATTATAATCGGTAAAATGAGGGCATAAATTACACGAGTGTGTGTATGAAGATCGCCCCAGGTGCTCTAATTTCGACCTCAATTTATTTGAATACTAGCGTGTATAACTTGATCTGTCAACCTCTGCTTGAACTCGGTGACTTTCCTTCCCGTGACAGCTACGACATATGTATGTACACAGTCGTAAGTGCGCTGCCCGCCTATGAGAGTGATGAGGGGTAACTCGGGAGGGGAACGAAGGGGGATAGGAAAGAAGAGGGGGGATAAAGAGATGAGAAAGAGCAGGGGAGGGGAAAGAGGGGAGGGGGAGTTGGGCTTCCGGAAATCTCACAAATTTTATCGAAATGCAATGCAAGCGTTGCTTCACAACAGGTTTTCTGTAAGGCCATAGTATTATAGCGGTCGACCCGGCCTATTCGTGCCTAAGCAGTGCTCTACTACGATCATGGCTGTAATTAACGTTTAGTTTCTAAAACTATAAAAATCTCTATATAATACTATATGCCTGCTACATGGTTTGTCTTTATTCCTCACTTAGCATAATTTGAACACGCGCTGCTCAGACAAGATTTAATTTAGAGGAGAGAACACTGTTTCAATTTGAATTAAATTAATTCTAATTGATAAAACTTTTTAAATTATTTTGTTGTTCTTTTAGATTCATAAACTAAAAAGAAAAAGAATAAAGGAATTATATTGTCACGGAACTGTCTTGGCCAGATTTATAGAATTGACGACTTCATGATGTGGCCAACCATTTCATGAAATGGTCGTATTTCATGAAATGTTCAGATTAAACCGAACATTATAATGCTATTTGCACATTATAATTCACTTTCAAAATTAAATTATTATCACCCCCTGATCCATAATATACACAAAACGATATCATCGCCTTTAACAGTGTATAGTTTTATGATATGATCACTAACGTTTGACCACTTTGAATATCCCGAAGTACTCGTGCATTTAGTTGTTCATCTGGTCTGACCATATCATGACGTGACGGAAAATTTTATGAAAGGGTTGCACACATCGTTGAGTGATAAATTCTATGATCTGGCTGCTACAGAATAAACTACTTCTTGCATAAATAATCTAGTCTAGAAGTTACTGCTTAGCCATAATAGTCGTTTTGCTTTTTGTTTGACACTGTTCTAATTCTTTTATATTTTTTTTCACAGGCGTGCGCGTTTTCAAACAAAAAGTCTCCATTCCTTCCCCTTCCTACTCTTCAGAACACTCAACTGCCACTACAGGATAGGCTTAGTATACTGGGTATGGACATCTGTCGGGATCTCAATCCGCGTGATTACATCGAGAGCGTCACTAAGGCGGCCTCGCGGAAGCTCGGTGTATTGAACAAGGTGAGACGGTTCTTCTCGCCCGAGCATCTGTGTCTTTTATATAAGACCCAGGTTCGCTCCTGCGTGGAGTACTGCTCTCATCTTTGGGATAGCTATGCGCAGTATCTGCTTGACGCTCTCGATCGGTTGCAGCGACGCGCAGTCCGTATTATAGACTGTCCTGAGGTCACCCAGTCTCTTGAGCCCCTGCAGTTGCTAAGAGATGTTGCCTCTATGGCAGTTCTCTATCGCCTACATCACGGGGAGTGTTCTGACGAGCTCTTCCAATTGGTCCCACCTTCTCCCTTCCTCTACAGGACTACACGTGCTGGCCTGAGGAGTCACCGTTTGCGAGTCGAAGATATGCGATCCCGAACGAAACGGTTTGGCTCTTCTTTCCTGTGCCGATCAGTGAAAGCCTGGAATTCCCTACCAGCGCACGTGTTTCCTTCCCAATTTGATCCCGGGTCTTTTAAGCGGGGCGTGAAAAAGCATCTTACCAAGCCGCCATAGTGTGGGTCACCATGCTGCATAGACTAGACATGCAATGAGGATGGTGACCACCACTCTTGGACTCCACTTATTGCTTACCATCAGGCAAAGTGGAGTCATTATGGTAGGCTTACGAATAAAAAAAAAAAAAAAAAAATATTCACCGATTATAACAGACGTGTTTTAACCGACTTAAAAAAGGAGGAGGCTTATAACTCCGTTATTGATGAAAGGTTTTTTTTTTTATTTAAAAGAATATACTTTCCGGTGGATGATGATAGTGTTGAATATTGAACGAATGACTAAATACACATAAAAAAGGAGAAGGTGTTCAATTGGCTTGTATTTTTTTATAAATATTGTGCGTTTTTACAACTGAAAGTATTGCGGAAAAGAATTCGAAATGCACATTGAAGGAGGCTATTAACTTTTAAAGTAAATTATTTATCACTAAAATCACAACTTACCTTATAATCAAAATGGCAACATCTGAAATCACTACCTTCATATTGACGGCACGATCCTGATAAACAAGTAAATCCTGATAAAAAATATTCAAGCAGCACCTCTCATCACACGTTTCACTTACTTTAACCATCTTATATATGTATACTGTAAATAAAATGTAAATGAGCGACAGACGGGACTGAGCGACAACGTGACAATCAACAACAAGATGAAATGGCTGTGCTAACGATATTTCCAGCAGTATATGTATATACATACATATAGGAGGGTGGATTGAAAAGTTCTCGGCCTAAGATATCTATAATTGTTATGTTGTTGTAATACTACACTCATTAGGTTCATACATTGTTTAATTTTTATGTTGTACAATTTTATTACTAAAGCTTTTGTCATTATAAAGTTGGAGCAAGATAAGTGAGAAGAAACGTACGAATTTTAAAATATGGAGAAAATTTAACAACGTGCGGTCAACAAATACTTGTTTAAAAAGAAAATGATCCACAGGAGATTCACAATGATATGAAATCAACGTTAGAGGAGTCGGCTCCATCTTATTTCACGAAAAAGAATGAACCTATACCAAAGAAAAAACCTGGGTGGCAAGAAATTTTTTACATACTTATTATTTTTATTAGATTTATTTAAATTTATTATTATCCTAATAAGTGACAACTACAACGTATTTCTAGAAACCCTCAAGCACAATGTCTCCCTATTATTATTACCAATGTAACTCTTATTTGTTTGTTCATGTGTTTATTTACCTATATTTGACAGTTGTCTATTTATATTCATATGATATCGTCAATTCATTCTCAAAAAAATATTGATTTTTTTTTCAAGACACAAGTCGAAGAAAAGTTATAAAACGTAAAATTCTGATAATGTCAAAACGACTTTGCGTGATAACAAGCACGCGCCATGGACCGCCATTGGGACTGATAATAAATAATATACTGGAGCAACGGTGTTAATTGACATTCGAAATTTAAAACTATCTATCGACCGTTTAGAAACTTGTCGAGTCGTAAAAATGTCTATGGCCGCCCACGGCATAGATACTTCAATTTGTTTCACTTTAATCCGTGAAGCCAACTGATTAATGCCTTTGTTAGGCTAATGAGACTCATCTGATGATGCATAATCAATAAATGTAAGCTCGTGCGGCTCAGGTTTCTTCTATTGAACCAGTAACAGACATCGTACGCCTACGGGAAGTTAAGTTATGGAGATTTAGTTTTAAATTCTCATTTGCTTGGCTTATGAGCGAAGAAGAACACGTGTAAGTGTGTGTTTGGGAATAATCCTAAACCCTTAATTCCAATACACAACAATTTACATATACGGATCTACAAATAAATGTAAATAAAGATTGTTGCATACATTTACAATATGAATTATCAAAGTAAACAGCTGGATTATGTTTAAATATTATGTAAGTAAACGGCCAGCATTAATACGCAGAATTAACTTCGGATTAAATTTTTGTATAAATATAATTCTATACATCCGATTTTTTAAATAAAATTAAACTACGATCAAAAGTAGTGCATTTTGACGTACAATATGTAAGCGTGAAGGTATACGTGATGTGTATTTTTATAAGGTGAGATTTACGAGTTTCAATATACGGTACAGTTAATTATATCAATTTAGAAAATATTATTTTAAATTGTTATACGCTTAAAAAAATGGTTGGATAAAAATATTATGGTTGGGAAAAAGTGGGCGTTTGAGACGCCACTGCCTAACCTTCAGAGAAATAGGTTTGAGTGTATGTATGTAAGTAATACACAAATTTTGCAACAGTTTTATATCGTTTATTATTCGTAGAAGCAATGTCCTCTGCGTCACCAGGGATGAACGTGACCAACCGCGATTCATTTGACAGCTGTGTGACATCTTTATCCTATTACTCGTATAGCTACTTAATTCAACACACACGTCACGCTTACATTGAATGACATACTATTCAAAAACGGAAACATACAATTCAATAAATAAAGTCAAAGAATTACTATCCTATCATCCTAGCATCCTATTTTCAAACCAAGGTTGTTGTTTATCAACTCAATAGTTTTTCGTTGGACATTTTCGAGGTACAATCTTCGATGAATAGTTATTTGATCGAAGTTTGAAATAGGTAGAAAATGTACAATTAAATAAGAAATATCTAATCTCTATCCTTCGTTTCAACTTATGATTCCAAGCTAATGGATTTTAATACTCGCATTACATTTATATTAATTTTACTATATTACAAATTCAACAAAAAAAGGTGAACCGTTAGTTCGAAAATAAGAATTGCTCGCACCCACACGATTTAATTGAAACTGGCTTGGCTAACTTTTATTCTTAATATGTCTCATTCCAACGGTTTTGATTTCAAAATAAGGTTTTTTCTTTTTTTCGTGTGAAGGTGTATGTCGGACTCGTTCCGACTAAAACCACACGGTGTTCCGTTACAAGTGGGTCTATTAAAAGGGACCTGGATATACCCTAGAAGGGATGCTTCCAGAAACCCTGCAGACCTTGGCCGCCTCTAAGGCACCACCACCATTATATACGGGAGCCTAGCCCCCCTCCAGTATGAGAGGCGAACGTGGAACACGTCACACCATCGTGTCAGGCCTGCTTCTGCTAGGGTAAGGGCAGCCCTACCCGTTACCCTGAGGCCAGCTCTCATGGAGGCCGGAGATAGTTTTGTGCTCTCCGGCGCCTGGTGCGTCTTCTGCGGGACGGGAAGGTATTTGCCCTCTCCCGTATCCTCTCCGTCGCCTCTTTAGCCAATATGACCTCTTCGCAAAATGAGCGTCCGGAATCCCACGCGCTCTCGGTTTGGACCATGGACAGAACCATGGTCTCTAGGGAGAGACTTTCGACACCAATTGCCGTCGCGAGAATTATGTATCATTAAATTGGTTTTTATTTCAAAACTAGTTACTAATTACATTTCTAGCCTAGCTAGGTATGTCCTGCAGTTTCGCAAATGTTAAATGTGTTTTATTACTATGCACAAATTTCTAACTTTATTATTATACTAACTGTCATCCATGACTTGTTTTGTTGTTTATTGTTGTTGTTATTATTGTTACATATACGTCTGTGTAGTTTCTGAGCTAAAACTATTTGAACACATCATAAACACCAGGCTAGAATAACGTATAAAGTGCACCCGATTCGTTGTCATTTATGATCGGGTGCACTTTATACGTTATTCTCTACTGCTTCGCTACCTTATACATGTAATCGCATGATAAGTGCAAGAAGGATTTTTCACATTGGATTAGTAGGTATTTCGTGGTACCAGCTAGTTCGAGTTATAGGTATGCCCAATTCATCTCCCCAATTCATCTGTGTAAGCAATATTCCTTTCCTTCCCTTTCGTGTATGTGTGTGTTCAATATACTCCAAATTTTCTCATCTAGTTCCCAAAAGTGCCCGGATGATGGCGATAGGGGTGCCCTATAACATCGGCGGATTTGTTTATTACACTTCAGCCTACTGCTTCGGGGATACCGGCGTGAGTATATGTGAGTACATATGTATTTATTGTCTAGAATCTCTTTATATAATCCCAAAAATCTAAAAGAAATTCTTCTTCAAAAAATGTCTTTATGAGATATTTTGTAAACAGAAGCTCTTGTATCAAATCTCTCACTTTCACTATACAAGTAAATGTCGACAATCTTGTCACGTTTCACGCACCTCTAAAGACGTGTTCACACATAAATATTGTCATAACCCACTAGATTTGAGACGAATGCGGCCACGGACGCGACGGGACTATTTAAAGACAAATTTAGTTAATATATAAAAGAGGTACGGTAACAGCAGTTTTTATTTTAAAGTTCATATATACATATACTAAGGCTGTTGTCCCCGAAGGGGTAAGCAGACTCGTCTTAAACGCCCACTTTTTGTATAATTTAGTAACACTTACGTAACAGCCTATTGCCGTTATCCGGGATTGTATCTATACTGTCTGAGAGAAAACAGTTTAAATGGTAGAGCTCTTTGGTAGAGCCATGCTTAGGCACGAATGGGCCGGCTCGAACGGTGCGATGCCACGGCCCTTACAGAAGACCGGTTGTTTTTGTTGTAGTTCCCCGAAATTAGTGAGCTTTCCGGAGGCCCAGCTCCCCCTCTCCTTTTCCCCTTCCCTCAACCCCTACTCCTCGTTCCCCTCCAGACATCCCTCATCACCCTTTAAGGCGGGCAGCGCACTTACGACTCTTGAATTGTAGGAGTTCATGGGCGGCCGTTGTCACTTACATTCAAGTGACCCGTCTCCGTCTCCATATTATAAAAAAAAAATATGTATTATATTTTCTATTATCTCTAATACAAAAATAAGGTTAAATACTACTACAATTGTCCCGCAGACTTAACCCCGTGCAACTTAATGACCAAAATGAAATTATAATAATAATTAGGGTGTTAAATCTAATAAACAAACTTACATTCCCTAGTTAGGATTAGGATACTTAGAGTATGGAGAAAATGTGTATGTACTCGGTCTCTTACCTTACTCATCACAGTCATTACAGTTTACTTAAAGCACTAAAGAAAGTAAAATAACCGGTCCTAACTTAATAACAATTTATGGATGTTTGATTGAATGTAAGGGGTTCAGGAGGACCGAACTTAATAGCAAGTAATGTGTGCGAGCTTTATTTATTTTTTATTAAGTAATATGTACTTGCTGTTGCAAAGTATCAATGTGATACCTTTTTGAGAAGTGTAATGTGTACATGCGTGTGGTTGATTAAAATTTTAGAGATATACATAAATGATGTCACTAAGTTATATTTAATAGAATTATAGCGAATAAAAATTGAAGGCGCCGCAGAAAAATTGAAGACCACAACACCCTGTAGAAGGCGTAGGGTGGCTGGATCGGGGCAATGGCCCCCTGCCAGCGGTGTCAATCGCAACCCCTAAATAAGGGTAGGTCGTGGGGTGTCCTAATTATGGTGATGGTAATCTAGGTGCTTGTTAGGTGTTAGGTGGGACCATTTCAGCCTTCACGCCGCTTAGGCGGTCTAGCGGAGCCACATGAGACCACAGATGACACCTGGAGAGGTCCAGCTCCGGACGACCAACGACACACGCGGCGACTTACGTGCGACCCCTCGGCGTCATGTCCGAGGCGCCGATCACGTAACTAGATGTTACCTACCTAAATGTCTTAAATAGTAAAATACACCTGAGACCACTAGATGGTTAAATAAATTTGTATTAGATGAGTATATAGTATACAGAACTTAAAACTAATAGTTAATTCTATTTTACTATTCCGCGTCCACAGATAAAGGCATCACGCCTAATTGAGGAAGTACCATTCCTTTTTTAAAGTATGCTAGCAACGTGGGTATATAATTATTAGTATTCTTGTTAACCTCCCCAGCTAAGCCAAATGCTTGTGTTAGGGGTGGGATCACGAGGTGACGGGAGTGCACTGGGTGGAATTCAAACCCACAACCACTCGCAAGTCCGATGTCTTAGCCTTATTACAATACCGCTTCATGTCAATAAAGTAAAGAGGATATAGAAAAAATATTGACCAATATTGACCTATACTATGCATTCAAAGGGACGGGGTCTTTGACCCACCTATTTAGGGGCACGGTACATTTATTGGTTCGAGTCAATTTGACTCTGTCATATCAACCCAAAGATACAAATAGATATTAACAGAAAGTAGTTCCTTAATAGTTTCTTATTTTAACTTCAGAATTCTCAGCAATAGCATTTAAACAATATTCCTTTTCTTCCGTCCCACATATTAGTTATTATTTCCGTATAGTTTTCGGATAGTTTTCGTGTTGGTATTAATTATAGTTTGTAAAATGTTTGCCTTTAGTTCGCCTCTGCTATTCCTTAAATTACATAGTTATGGTCTCTACATCTAACTTTCATACCGCATATTTCTAAACTAAATTATTATACACATGACGATCCATTACATTTTACATATATGTACATACATGACGATGCATTAATATTATCAAAGGATAACTTAGCACATCATTTCGGACGCTCGTACAATGACAATATGCGACGTCATTCCGTATTCAAATAGCGGCTGAACCGCTCCTACCGTTGGTCAATCAGATGCGTGACCCCCCGTACCAAGCCTATGTTGAAGAAAACATTTATATTATTGTTTACTGCACCAAACTTCGGTAGTATTACTCATGTATCCTATGTATTGCTTTGTAAATAAATGGTATGCAAATATTTGTATTAGATTGACATGACGCTTCCTTAAATAAAGCCAACCCAAAAATGTAACATATTAAAAAAATATGTTGTGATAGTACTTTTATTTATCACTTTTATAAATTAAGCATTCATAAATGCACGAAATACGCATATGGTGTGGCTATAATCATCTATCAATTCTGATAGCAGTGATATTATTTTTTTTGGTATGTTACAAGTATTTTAAAGTCAACCAGTAATTTGTTTTAATCACGTTAAAAAAACGAAAGCAACAAATGGAACGGTAGGCTACTCTGCTGCATATGCTATAAAGAAAAATGCTAAATAGGTACCAAAGTCACTCCTAAATTATTATCAACTTAATAAACTGCAATGTATTACAAAAAAAAAAACTGTTGGATAGTTTGGAGGCATGGGTCTAGTTTATTATATCTTCAACTCATCTCTCAGTAAGAAATGCATATTTCAAACCAAATTATTGTCATGCTAAACACCACTGATGGAAGTAGCGATGCCATTTACAATTCAAAATAAATTGACTGCTTTATATTACCATAATAATAGGATCACATTGTATTATATCTATTTTATGACAAAAATAATAATTAATGTTGAAGTGTTAAGTATTAGGTAATCTGGAAATTTGTGAATTTAAAAGCAATTTGATCTTTGACATGCACATCTTTAATTAAATGAATCTTTTTAATATAGTTTTATATAGATATATTACAGGTTTTTATTATCGTTAACATTGAACCCGGTCAACTATAAGATAATAAAATCAAGAATTTTAATTATTAATTGGTTACTTTCTTGAACAAACTCGTTCTGTAGAATGTTCTAAAGGAAGAACAATATTTTGTTCGTAACGGTTTGTTTAACTATGTAAGACCTCTCTTTATCATAAACAGTAATCTCTCTTATTATAAGTCTTCTAATTTAAAGGGTCAAACAGTTGTGGCGATTCTGCTGTTGCAAAACTCCTAAAAATCTCAAAATTTTAATTTAGTCCTGTCTAACGACATTTCGTATTCTGAAAACGTAATATTAAACTAATTTTAGTTTGACAGAACCAAAATTCGCTAAGTTACTCAACTTAGTCCATATTTACTCATTTGCTATCCTCCTGCACGTTTTAAATGTCAAAAACTGTCTAAAATTAAAAACGTCGCTCTAATATTAGACATCACTTAAATACATAGCGTAGTCGCTATTTTAGTGATATAATTAAACTCCCTTTTTTGGTAAAATTTACCAAATAACTACGTCAAATTAGTATAATGAACAACGAATTCTTGATATTAGCTGTAGCTGCTTCAGTGGAAAGGTATGTATCTACTGTTTATGTTACAATTAAATATAATCATGGTATTTTTATTTGAAGTAATAAACATATTATTTTTAGAAAATTTCAAGATAGATTGAGATTGGAAAATTTAAAGAGATAATTCCAGAAATAAGGAGGAAAGTTTTTGGAAACTTTTAAGCTCTAATGATCTTGGAATAAGGCTACATCCCAAAGCACTCAAGGGTTTGCTTGAATTTCCATGGCAAATGGCATTTTCTTCAAAGGATTAACTTTATGTGAGAACAGTACAATATAGTATAAATTGAAAAATGTATATATATATGATACTTCTCATGTAATAGAAGTGCACAAATAAAGTATTCTCTATCTAGTGTTTCTCTATATTAGGTATAGGTGTAAAATGGTTTATCTGTGTGATATTTTAACAGGTTTTATCTGCACTTGAATTTTTTCCCAATATAACTATCAGGCTGCTGTAGAACAAGGTAATTTTATTGCACTCAGCAAACCTTCTGTCATGTTGGGTGTGGGTTCAATTCCCACCCAGCACAAATATGATGAGATGAGCACCATCATAATTTTGTTCCGGGTCTGTATGTGTATTTAGAAATATTTAAGTGTATGATGTTTTATTAAAATGAAGATTTAAAAAACCAAATTATAATGTTTATATCTCAAATTATATCTACTGTATCTTTCCAGATTACGATGAATATAATTTGTATACGGAGGAGAATATAAATCCTTCTCTTGTGTCCCCCTCATCACTCAGACTTTGTGAACTCTTCGTTCTACGTGCAGTCAGTTCTTCTCTGGAATGCTCTCCCGCTCGAAATCAGGATGTCCACTAATCGCTTTATATTTAAAAGAAGGGTACGCGATCTCCTTCAAAACGAATTGGCAGAATTGTCGCAGCGTTAGCATATGATTCTTGAATGATTGTTAAAACTTTTATTGTATTTGTATTTGTATGTGTGTGTGTTCATTTATATGTATTTGTATAGCTATGTGTAATTTTACTGGAATATTATATTTGAATAATACAATCCAATCACATGTACACTTATTTATAATATTACCTTTAGAATATGTATATGTATGTTTATATATGTATATATATATATATATATATACATATATATATATATCCATTTCCCTCAATTAGTTATGCGTTTTTGCACCTACCACTTTTATCTCTGCAACACCCCAAGGTTGACTGGCAGAGAATGCCTTAGGCATTAAGTCCGCCTGTGTACGAAAAGTGCATAAAGATTTTTAAATAAATAAATAAATAAATCCTGACTTCATCGAGGAAGAGTGCCATGATTTTAGGACTGAGGCCAGGCAGGCATAGTAGAGAAGAAATAATACAAAACCACTACAATTAAACTGCTAATAAACATATTTATTTTAATTAAAACATTAGTTTTGCTATTAATCAAAAATCAAAAACCACATCATTTAAATTCTCAACATAAAAATATTAATTTAATGTACTGAAAATGTCAAATAATACAAAATGGTTTTCGCAAGATAACAGACAAGCTGTAGGAACTGCTCACAAGAAGCAGCAGCAGTTTTCATACTCCTGTTGCCCTTACTGATTCACGCACCTTTTGAACTTTGGTTTTTTTTTAGTCACCCATATACTCCAAACCTTAAAAATAAATATATACAATTTATGCATCACAATGCTTAAGAATGGATGGCTTAATGCTGTTAACTAAAGACAGTAATGTGCTGCCAGTGCTGTATAGTCCTATTACAGCCTAAGTAGACCTGATTACCTAAAAAACAAAAACTTGAAACACTTGTAAAAGTGCAATAAAAACAAGTAAAACAAATATTTTAATTAATATTGGTGATTTAACAAAATAGTGTTATAAATAATATCACTCAACAAATGAATATTTTCTTACCTCTCGCAATTTCCATGTTAATGAGAAGGCGTTCCACATGTAGTTTTATATTTTAGTAGTACAAATGAACTAATGTAGGCACTGGGTACGTATTTATTTATTCCGGATCGATTTATATCAGATCTTAATAGATTTGTACATCCTCGTTATAGACAGTTAGTTACATAGATAACAAAAATGTTAAATTGTGGGTTGCTGATGATGATGTTATATTACGCGTAAACAAACATTCACAGGCATGCAAGAAACCTTAAAATGTAGTTTAAGGAGAATTTATTATTAAACTCTTTGTCATTCATTGTTTATTTTAATGTAGTGGTAACACCTTTGTACTCAACTTTTAGTGATGTCAATTTCAAATTTAGAGCTGTCATGTTGAAAACTAAATTTAATTCGACGTAAAACCAGAATAGCATATATGTATTTTGTAATCTGTTCACTAAAATAAGAGATTTTTAGTGAAATTTTAGTTTAGTGATGTCAACAGCGGTAGAGGGCTTGACCTTCCTGTCAGGTTACAGGGGTGCGACCCTGACGTGCTCGAGCTATTGCTTATACCTTTCATTTAGTCCGTATAAGCAATATCCATTTAATTCCTATCCCTTTAACTTCCCAAGTTTCCATCAAATTCCTGAGTAGGTGGAACGGTGAGAGGGGTGAACCACCATCTTTTGCCCCAAGCCAACCTCACCTGCACGTGTTGCATCCCGCTAAACGACGAACGAGGCTCTGCGACCGACCAATGGCGGTATATCCATCCCAATAGGCGTAGCTAAATTCGACAGGCCGGTGACGGGCAGCAGCGTCACCGGTGCCAGAAGCTATGCCCTGCGATCGCCAACCCGCCTGCCCAGCGTGGCGATTATGGGCAAATCTCCTCCCAATGCAGACGCAACATAAGCCACGGCCCCCAGTTCCCGGCGCCCCCGCTATTCCTGGTCATGGTAGCGACCACGGTTACGGCGGGGCGGGGGGTGCTAAGAATCTCCGGGTTACGAGAGGCCACCAAAACCCACTGACCCTGGCTACGTATAACGGGCGCACGTTACGGCTAGACTCGCATCTGGCGCAACTTGAGGTTGAACTCGAAAAGATTAGGTGGCATATCCTAGGGCTATGTGAAGTCCGAAGAGAGGGGGAGGACACCATAACCCTCGAGTCAGGCCACCTGATGTACTTGAGCGAGGGGGATCAACAATCCCAAGGTGGCGTATGATTTCTGGTAAATAAGTCCCTTTCTGACAACGTTGGTGAAATATCCAGTGTGTCGAGCAGGGTAGCGTACATCATTGTCAAGCTTACCGAGAGGTATAGCCTCAAGGTTGTGCAAGTGTACGCACCGACCTCGGCACACTCGGATGACGAGGTGGAGGATATGTTTGATGACATATCAAGGGCCCTCCACTGCACCACTAAGACCCACTACAACGTTGTTATGGGTGACTTCAACGCTAAAGTGGGAGTATGCTCGTTAACTTCCTCGAACGGGAGGGGCTCTTCTTGATGAATTCATTTTTCAAGAAACAGCCCCAGAGAAAGTGGACGTGGCAAAGTCCCGACGCTATGACCAAAAATGAGATCGACTTCATCATGTCGGACAGGAAGCACATATTCAGAGATACCTCAGTGATCCATAGGTTTAATACCGGTAGTGACCACCGACTCGTCCGAGGCTCTCTAAATATCGACTTTAAGGCTGAACGTGTTCGTTTGATGAAGTCCAGGCTCCGACCAACTCTGCTTCAAGCCATGATAGGATCTGAAACGTTCCAGGCAAAGCTGGAAAACCGATTCACTTCCGTGGAAACCACAAAAGACGTAAACCACCAGGGAAGAAGGTACGAGATTTTGTGAATTGCAGCGTAAGGGCAGGAAGTCGAAACTTTCGGAAGAGACCCTAGGGTTAAAACTTCGTTGGCAAAGCGGACTCTAAACCGAGAGATTAGTAAGCTCGTACGACACGACCTCCGATGCTTTAACGCTCTCTCGATTGAAAGGGCGATCGAGCAGAATCGGGGGTCAAAAGTGTTCGTACAATCTCTCGGAAGAAGCCACCTGACGAAGTTGACTACAGCAACCGGAGAAGTCGTTGCTTCGAAACCGGCAGTCCTTTTGGAAGTAGAAAGCTTCTATGGCCGGTTATATGCTTCGCATGCATCTCGACTGGATCCCGTAAATGAGGACCCCAGAGCCGCTTTAACACGCCACTTCACCGAAGACCTACCAGAAGTCAGTACCGACGAAATTGAGATGGCTCTTAGACAGCTGAAAAATGGAAAAGCCCCTGGAGAGGATGGCGTTACAACAGAGCTGCTAAAGGCTGGAGGTAAACCCGTAATAAGGGAGCTCCAAAAGCTCTTCAATGCTGTCCTGTTTGAAGAGAGAACTCCGGAGGCGTGGAGTAGGAGTGTGGTCGTCTTGTTCTTCAAAAAGGGTGACAAGACAATGTTGAAAAACTATCGACCAATTTCCTTTCTAAGCCACGTCTACAAGCTGTTTTCAAGAATCATCACGAACCGTCTTGCGCGAACACTCGACGAAATTCAACCACCGGAGCAGGCTGGATTTCGGAGAGGATATGGCACCATAGACCACATCCACACAGTGCGGCAGATTATACAGAAGACCGAAGAATATAATCAGCCCCTGTGTTTAGCATTCGTGGACTATGAGAAGGCCTTTGACTCGATCGAGATCTGGGCTGTTATGGAGTCCCTGCAGCGTTGCCAAGTAGATTGGCGATATATCCAAGTGATGAGATGTCTCTACGAAGCTGCCACCATGTCCGTCCAAGTACAGAGCCAGCAAACAAGGGCGTGGCATCAACGTCAACGGCGAATACATTTCTCATTTGCGATTTGCAGACGATATCGTCATCATGGCAGAGACGCTGCAGGACCTACAGCAGATGCTGAATGACCTAGCTGACTCTTCTGTACGCATCGGCCTACGGATGAACTTGGATAAAACTAAGATCATGTTCAATAAGCATGTACTACCGGAACCGATTGCGGTACACGGGGCTGTTCTGGAAGTTGTTCAAAAATATGTATACCTCGGGCAGACATTGCAGTTAGGTAGAAACAACTTTGAGGACGAGGTGAACAGAAGAATTCGGCTGGGTTGGGTAGCCATTGGGAAGCTACGCCGAGTCTTCTCATCATCGATCCCACAGTGCCTTTAGACGAAAGTCTTCAATGAGTGTGTCCTACCCGTCATGACATACGGAGCCGAAACGTGGACACTTACGGTACGGCTGGTCCACAAGCTTAAAGTTGCTCAGCGTGCTATGGAAAGGGCTATGCTCGGTGTTTCTTTAAGGGATCGCATCAGGAATGAGGTGATCCGGCAGAAAACCAGAGTAATCGACATAGCCCACCGGATCAGCAGGCTGAAGTGGCAATGGGCTTTCCATATTAGCCGCAGAACCGACGAACGTTGGGGAAACCGAGTTCTAGAGTGGAGACCGCGTCTCGGGAAACGTAGCGTAGGACGCCCACAGGCCAGGTGGAGTAACGATTTGCGCAAGATGGCTGGTAGGAGCTGGATGCGAGAAGCCGAAAATAGATCGAAGTGGCGTGCAATGGAAGAGGCCTATGTCCAGCAGTGGACTGCGATAGGCTGATGATGATGATGATGATGATGATGATGATGATCTCAACAGCAGAATCGCTACTAGTAACTGCCAGTGTTAAATAGATAATAGAGATTGAAGCCAGACTTTCAATTCCTTACTTCACTGATTTAAATTTTAACCATTCAAAATTATCAAATGTCCTAAAAAACCTTCTCAAATTTTGTAACGAACTCTCGATCTATAGATGCTATCGGTTCAAACACATTTTACGAACTATGACTAAACAAGAATTTTTTGTACGTGATTCATAAAAAGGTTATATTTTACTTTGTCTTAAAGAAGTTTCTCTGAAGTCAACTCTACATTGTATGACTCTTCCTATTATTCTTCCCTTCGCTTCACTTCTTCTTACATGATCTGATATTCTGACCTGATATTCTTTTTATTCGCTTTTGAGTTTTCATAATGTTAAGAAACTTTATAGAAAGAAAATATTCGGAATGTACACACCTTTGCCCTATCATCCGTATTAATTTTGAAAGTTGTCCGAGCTGATCTTATCAACAATATCATCTCCCTGTTCTTGTCCTAATCATTAAAAGTCTGATTATTCACTTGGCTCAGTTGTCCGTTTTTTAATCACTAATACACAAATAATATTATAATTTTTTTTTTACAGTAAACCCATCCCCTACCACAATTTTCAAGTAATACAATAAGTCATTGTGCAATAAAACAAAAAGCGGCCCATACATCACATTCGACAGTTGTTCATACTCATACCCGTAATGTGATATGATAACATGACAATTGCGTGTGCATTTCGGGAAGGACCCACTAGATCATTCGCTTTAGGCGATTATTACGGTCGCCATTCCTGAGAGGTTGTGAGTTCTACCTGACCGTGGTTCCACGAATCTCCAGACACATAGTGAATTTATTATTATTTCATTTTACGTATATTTTTTTTTGCATATAATCTTCTATAAGCAGTTGTTTCACGATAATTGCCAATTACCAAACACAAATTACTACCACGCACCCAAAACATGTATCATTAACAACTAAATGGTCTTCACATTATGGGATCGAGAACGCAACACAACTTAATGGTTGTTGATAAGATGACTACTTAATCCATTCATCTTATTTATCTCCAAAGAACACACTGCAACTAATCAAATCCCTGTCATTATAATTTGCCTATTTTGAATAATAAGAAGCTTACCCATATAGCCGTAAGCCTCTTTTTTCGTACACAAGTATGGTACATTATTAAGCAAATAGAAAACCAATATATAGAAAGTTTTTTAAAGTACGTTTACTAATATTTAGTGAATCAGATTTTTTTTAATAACATAGGGGCACATACGAACAGACCTGATGGTAAGTGACAACCGTCATCCATGGACACCTGCAACTCGACAGTCGTAAGGGGTGTGGCAATGCGGGGAGAGAAAAGTGAAGAGTGAAGAAAATAGATGAGAGGTGTTAGAAAGGGGAGAGGATGAATTGGGCCTCCGGAAACCTCACTAACTTCAAACGATTTAGTTCTATAATAAAAAAATAGGCATCTAACTAACTTTACAATTAAATAAAGGTTATGTTTATAAGAGTCTAAAACTAGTTGAAATATTCTCACGATGAAATCATATTATATAAACAGTAAATATAATAACGATAAAATTTTATTACAAGCCACAATAACAACAAGAACAAGGTAGAGAAAGTGTAATTCGACACTAATTAGTCCAATTAAGGGCAGCATTTGTATTGATTAACTGCCGCTAAACGCGGGGCGAGGGCCTGTCTAACCCTCATATTAGAATGAAGCTAGCGATGAACAGTATTCCTAAGGACTCAAATTACACTGTTAAATACTACTAGCAATACTAGATACACCGTAGTCAACTTTCAAGAAAGAAGAATGAAAGTATCGGAAAGAAACCATAAAACGACTACAAATATTTAAAAAAAATATAGGACGTGGCTGCATTACATTAAAATGTTATACCCTATAACACACTGTTGAGACGATTCAAATGACAACTCACATGTCAAAATCCGTAATCCGGCCTTTTAGGCTGTAGGAACTCGAGGAGGCTCCAGAGAAATTAACTTGTTTCATAAATAACCTTCTTATGATAGTAAGTGCTGCAATGACACCATGCGCTACACATTTCATCCAGTTTTATCGAGATCTGGTGGTTGCAACAATTAACATTGGTGGGTAAGCGTGTTGTGTGTTGTGGTATTATCTCATTACTGGAACAAATTCTGTCGGCTATCGACGCGACCACAGACATGGCTTACGTTTTCTATGCGATTAGCGGCGCGATGTATTGTGGTCTGTATCTATACTAATATTATGAAGAGGTAATCTTTATGGGTAGTGACATGGATAATCTCTTGAATTACTGGGCCCATTTTGAATATTTTGTTACTCATTTGAAGCTATATTATACCAGACTAAGCTATTTTATAGACATTGGTTATCAATACCATATAATATATCTATAATATATCTCTATAATATATCTAGTTTTTATCTAGTTTAATATATATAGTTTTTTTTTTTATATAAACTATAGGGGGACAGACGAACAGACGGGTCACCTTAGGGTAAGTGACAACCACCGTCCATGGACACCCGCATCTCAAGAGTGGCAAGTGCGCTGCCCGCCTTTGAGGGTGATGAGGGATGGGGGATGCAGGGAGCGGAAATAAGAGAGGGGAATGAGGAGAAAGGAGATGAGGGGAGAGGGGGAGTTGGGCCTCCGGAAACCTCACTCATTTCGGGGAAATGCAACGCAAGCGTTACTTCACAACCGGTTTTCTGTGAGGCCGTGGTATCGCACCGGTCGAGCCGACCCATTCGTGCCTAAGCATGTCTCTACCACTTTTTTAAATCTATCTGTCACAGACACAAAGTTCTGTATTAAGCTGCTCATTAAACAATTAAAATAATAATAAAAAGTCTATTTACATATTAATTATGTGTGTAATTAGATTATTTTAAAAGAAACCTTATACGTTTCCATTAGCAAAATTGAAAACAGGTTAAATTGAATATATGAAAATAGGTAATAAGTACCTACATGGCAGAAGAAGAAGGATTATATGTTTGATAATTTTATTTCAATATATACATTTGGAAAACCAGTGATTTCCGAACAGTGTCAACCAAGATATCTTTTTAATACTATTGAACAACTCTACACCAATATTATAAATCTGATAACCGTTACAATATATTCTATTGGTAAATAACAGGACTGTGAACAGGTCACTTTAATCTCGTAAAGGTTAGCAATAAAATTTATGGTTCTCCTACAATTTCGCAAAATATCATATTAACTCGCACAATAGCCAATTTTAAATCTTAGTCACAGAACAACTTAACCTTGCTATATTTATAGGCTCTTAAGGTTATGTACCTACTACCGTTTGGAAATACCGGCACGAGGCGCCATGGGGTCAAAACTATCATGTTTTGTCTGAGCTTAAGCACGGAATACAACGCGACCGCCCACGACATACAACGACTAACAGTAAAACCAGATCATTCAACACTCGAGATATAACCACAATACAAAAGAAAGAAAGGAATAATTTATTGTCACATCGTATTTCCCCATCACTTACCATCAGGTTACCCGTGACCCTAAAGTTAGAGGTCTGTACTTAAGAAACGGTTATGTTACGAAGGTATCTAATTTAGGATAACTACTATAATTTTCTACCTTTGTCGTAGTTGAATACATAGTTCTTATTTTCAACTTCTTATTCGTTTGCATCTCCTCCAGTTAGAATTAAAAACCTTAACTTTAAGATTTTTTATAAAGCATACAAACAGAATGTGAGATTTTTTATTTTGCATCGCAATATTTATGGATACAATATACTTCGAATTATTGTCATTAGATGACATTGGTCACGTTGTCACTACTTTTATAGACTTGCCACTAAATATTAGCCTAATGGGTAGTGATCCTGACTGTGAAGCCAAAGGTCGGGTTCGATTCCCACCCACGATAAATAATTTTGTTTAGAGCATGCTCACTATTTCGTTCTGTGTCACGGGGTTACTTAACTTACTATATACTTATGTAATTAGAAATATAGATAAATATGTAGAAGCATGTTTATCAGCTGTCTGGTTACCAAAGAACAAGCTCTGCTTAGTTTGGGATCAGTTGGCTCTGTTTGAGATGTGTTAAGTTATAATTATTATTATTATATTGATCTTCTTTTTTATGAGTTACATTTTACCCACCAAACTCTAACTGTTATAAAATGATATAGCAAATTAAAATTTAGGTTTGTTAGGGTTTTACCGAAACGTTATTAAAATGGGAATAGATGAATTTTAATGTCAACGGAGCTTTGAAATAAATTTAACTGCCCTCGTCGCTCTGAGCGGCAGCTTAGTGCGGATCAACGAGAAGTATAAAATATTATTGAAAAATATAGGGGAAAGCGGTAGCACGTTTACCGATGACTTCATTCGAGACTTCAGTTACCTATTCAATATTTAGGTAAGTATAATATATATACATATTTATATTTATGATCTAGTTTTAAATGTTTCACCTTGTGAAAACCCTGCAAGACTTAAGGAGATTAGATTTTTCAATTCGTATATAACTCTCTAATTGCGAAATCTCTGTGTACACACATAACTTTACTAACATGCAACTGATAGAAACAGAAGAAACAAAGTGAGTACAACTATTTATTTACTAACAAATATCTGTACCACTATGTGAAATACGAACTGAAGAGCTTCTAGGCTCTCTTACTAATAATAACAATTTCGACATTGAAGCTATTATCGCGATAGTTGAAATGGTTTATGAAGTGATCGCCATCAACTTTCAATCTTCATCTCAATGTCAACTATATAAAGCCACAATATATAAAAGGACAGTTATCCACTTAAAGAGTATATTTCTAAAATAAACTTACATCAGTAGATAGAGAGGTGACAGTGCCATTTTATGGAGAGGCGCCATGACGCGGTGACGGCCTCATGCATTGTACTTATTAAGTTATAGAAGTCATGAACCTACTCAAAACACTTTAATCGCCGAATACTAATTGAAACTGGATTATCTTTGAGCGGTGACGATGTTTTTGACAACATGTCTTTTTAACATGTAACATGTACCTTTTCGAAACTTATAAAACAATTAACATACATTTCCATCTCTTGTAAGTTATATTCCACATTTTCCTCAATCATCGACTGCAGTAAATAATATGTTACAGTTCTGTAATACAATGTAAAGGCGTGTAAACGCAATGTTGAATACATAATCATATGTTTATTGTATCCGCCTTATTCGGTTGACTCCTTTTAACTTATAATCCTGTTTATTTAGGTTTTTTAATTGATATATTGAACATTGATCGACGAAGATGCGGTTTTAATTACTTAAATGTTTAAACTGAACTTTACCATTTATTACGAAATGGTACCACTAACTCTTCACCTATCTAAGTCTAACTGAGTTGTTTATACGTTTTCTACTAGTTACTGAATAATTGAGGACCTCTCAATCAATGTTTGGGCCAGATAATAGATTATCGCAATGATTAAATCTCAAGTCCCCAGAGCACTTTGCAATTTGTTGCAGTACAATTAGATTAGTTAGTCTACAGCCACACTTATTGATTTTTCGTCAGGATGCTCTCAATGCAAATTAACAACGTTAAAATAAGTACATATTATTTTGTTTTTAAGTACAACGAAATTTACTATATCTCTAAAGAACCTTTAATTTTTTGTGAGTTTTTGTTGAGACTAGTGAAAAAGGTCAAGAAGTTTTTCAAGCATGTGATTAAAATACAGTGCGAAGAAAGTGACATTTCAAATGAACAATGCCTACTGCCACTCGGTCTCTCGTCGTGACTTCTGATGATATAATCGGACTTTTAAAAAGTAGACAAACGACTTCAATGCGTCTATCAAAATATTTAAGACTAATATGATTTTCTCACGGATGCCAATATCACAACTAGAACAAACTCTCATCTAATTACCCTTGAATTACAACCTTTCCAATAATAAAGATTCATCGAAATCGGTTGGCGTGATATTGAGTTATTCGTCCATTCGTCGCGCACGTGCTTTTCTCACGGATGCCACTATCAGAACTGGACCAAATTAAAATGGGATTACACGGGAAGCACCAACTTTCAAATAAAAAAATCGTCAAAATCAGGTTCACGCAGTCGAAAGTTATGAGGTAACAAACATAAAAAAATCCCTTCTTGAAGTCAGTTGAAAGTAAATGACACAATTATTTTGCGTATCAAACCGATATACATGGCTTTGTTTTGTAAGAAGCTTGTTTGTTTTATTATACATACACAAATACATACACTCACACCAAAATGTAAATAAGCAGAGGCATCATAAGCGCCCACTTTTTGCTAATCACAACTTACGTAATAGGACAAGCCTATTCCCGTCAACCGGTCACTCTATACACTGCACACTTACTATTGGATGGATAACAGTCTAATCCCTTAATCGAATTTTATGACACCCCCGGGAAGAATTGTTGTGGCCCTAGGCCTAGGCCTCTAAGTGTAAACACTTAGAACTACACGGTTGTTTTACTATACTATTCAACGATATGAAATAATTTGAACAAATGTCGATGATGATTCCAAAGTCTTTCTTCAGCTCCATTGTACTTCTTAATTGGATATTATGTCGCTGATAAAACGTACTTCATGGGTCGTTTTTTTTTAATCTTAGTGCTTGTACTTTATACATATACATACATACTCTTACGCTTGCATCTCTTAAGGGGTAGACAGAGTTAAACACCTTCATTTAGCCAAATAATATTTGGTTGCAATAACGTAATAGCGGGCTAACCTGTTGCCGTTCACCGTGCACTGTGTCTGTATACACACTGTCTGATAGATAACAGTCAAATTCCTTAGTCATCTTTTAAGACACCACCAAGTAAAGATGGGGTGGCCCTATTCTACTCCGCCGTGAACCACACGCCAACTGTACTTTGCCACTTGTAGAAAAATACGGAGTAAAAAACAAATCTGAGTGTGTGTCCGTGTACTTAGCAGTAAGGTACATGTGTAACCTTATTGGTGATCCCATTAAGCAAGGTCCGAGTGGTTCTCCACTTTAGATAATATCACAGTTTAGCGAAGAGACAGTGCGACAGCTACAATGCGGAATTGAAACTAGGGTCAACGACCGAACTGGAGATTTCTAAGGATGGGCAAAACCGATTATATCCGCAATCGAAAGTCATATTTTCAGCTTAGATTTTTTATTAAACATTTTAATGTACTTCTAAATTGACGTATAGTATAGTATATACTCACGCCTGTATCGCTGAAAGGGTAGGCAAAGGCGAAATATTTTATTTTATTTCATTATTTAAATTACTACTTTTTTTTTAATTATTTGCCAACCATACTTCTGGCCCATCCACGAAATAGGAGTCGATCCCATTGCCGTTATCCAGGCAATTTTGGAATAAACAGAAAATTATCAGTAAATTGATAGGGAAAGTAAGGGTAGAAACTGATGGAAAGAGATATTGCTAATACTATTGGATTGGGGAGCATAAGCAACAGCTCAAAGGTAGCGGTGGTAGCGTGATGGCTGAGGCCTCGGACTTGCGATCAGGTGGTTGCGGTTTCAAACCCCACCCAGTCGTATACCCACCCCTAACACAAGCATTTAGCTTAGCTTAACAAGAATACTAGTAATGTGTGGCCCACTGTGCTAGTATTCTTTATAAAAAAAGAAAAAAAAAACAGGCCGTACTCGCTCGCTTAACTTTAAAATGAACTGGCTGGCTGGAAGTCATAGAAGAAATATTATTTTATATTACTTTTCTTCTTTTAGTGAGGCTGACACGGGAGACGACCAAATAACTACCAGTATGTAGACCATTCAGGGTAATTAGAAGATATATACCAGCGTATCATTGATAAAACTTAAATCGAGATAGCTTCACCAATTCAGAAACTCAAACTATAATATAGGTCATTATATTATTATATACATATGGTGACAGACGAATAGACGGGTCACCTAATGGTAAGTGACAACTGCCGTCCATGGACGTGCCCACCTTTGAAGGTGATGAGAAGTGCGGGGAGGGGAAAGAGGAGAGGGGGGATGATTGGAAGGGAAAAGAGAAAAGGCCGAGTTAGGAATCCGGCAACCTCACTAATTTCAGGGAAATGCAACAACTCTCGCTTTACAACTGGTTTTCTGTGAGGCCGTGGTATCGCATCGGTTGAGCCGGCCCGTTCGTCTCTAAGCATGTCTCTCAATCACGATAAATTTATCCTTTTGTCTGCCTTTATCTGCTTTAATACATACATACATACGCTCACTCCTATATCCCATAAGGGGCAGGCAGAGGTGTATAAAACACCCACATTTTGCTAATTAGAATCTGGAAGAAGAAGGCCGCCTTTCAACTTTCAAACAATCAACCTTGAAGATATGGGGATTCTACTCCACCGTGAAGCGCACGGCAAATTCACCAAATCTATTAAAAATTTAAACTAACCGCCAAAAAGACATCACATCCCGCTCCTACAGTGAACAGAGTTACAAACAGTACATCTATCATATGATTTTTATAAAATCAGGATTATCAACATAATATTATTACATATAAACATTCAATTCTCATTATATATGTACTAACGTGCAATCGCACCTTTATCCCCGAAATGGCAGGGCGTATGAGTTGCCCAGAATTAGACATTGCTTTTTTTAAGCGACTATATGGAAAGAGTGGCAATAAGGGTACACAATGGTAGGAAAGGTTATTACTTATGCTAATGAATGGAGGGTGGAAGCAATAACATTTGCAGGTCAGAGTAGCAAAGCTGTAAGTCGAACTGGCTGATAATGTAAATTGCGGGCTTTCTCACGCACTCTCCATGTTATTTAATGTTTGGGTTCTGTATCGTGCATTATTTTTAATACAGTATATGACAACGTACGTAACACATCCTAATCTGTTACATTCAACTTTTTTTTTATGTTATAAGGGGCACAGAAATTAAATTATAATGATAATATAATATCGGGAATGAAGTTTTAATTTTTGATTCTTTTTTGAAGCCTTGTATAAAGCGGATACGACGAAAAATTAAATATTCAAATCATGCCGTTATTGAGTTTTGGAAGAAGAATATTTGCACAGCCCTAGTTTTCTCCGTCTTAACATAAACTATGCGTTCTACATACAACTTGTAAAACATGCAGACAGTGACGTTTTAGATATTTAATGAGTATTGTCACATGTTATGTCACAGATTTTATCCAAGCAAGTTGCTGTAATTTGTATACAATTACAGCAACTATAAAGGAGAATATACTTAAGCCTTAAAACTTTTTCCTTTTTGAAGTGAAAACTTCTTTAGGCACGTTGGAAATCATGGAACTCGCATCATCGTCACCGCACGCTTCCCATTACTGTGTATAATCTAGTAGCTCGACGATGCAATTCACAAGTTACTTGGCAATCCTCAAAGGCAGTATTTTTTTATAGTATAGGAGGACAAACGAGTAGACGGTTAACCGAATGGAAAATGACTTCCACAACCCATGAACACTTGCAAATCAAGAGTCACAAGAGCGCTGTCCGCCTTTTAGGGTATGGAAAAGATAAAGGGGAATGAAAAGTAGAAGCGGGAAGGGGAAATAGGTTGGGCCTCAGGTAAAATCACTCACTCGGTCACACAATGCAAGCATTGTTGAACAGCTGGATTTCTGTGAGGCCTTGGTAATACTCTAGTCGAGCCGGCCTATATATATCAACCTCACTAATTTCAGGGAAATGCAACAACTCTCGCTTTACAACTGGTTTTCTGTGAGGCCGTGGTATCGCATCTCAAAATTTATCCTTTTGTTTGCCTTTATATGCTTTAATACATACATACATACGCTCACTCATATATCCCATAAGGGGCAGGCAGAGGTGTATAAAACACCCACATGTTATAATTAGAATTTGGTCCCACTAACGTAATAAGCCTATTGTCGTATATTCGCAAAAACGTAATGTTTACTATTTCCATGCGAACGAAGTAGCGAACAATAGTAACATGTACGTTTCTAGGGTTACAAAAAGGAAATAGGACTCCGTTCATTATCAATACACACATTTTACACGAAAAGGCAAAAGTTATTCAAATACATGATTAATTACTGAGTATTGTAATTAAAGTAAGTGTCAGTTATTAAATAATTAGTCACTGGCATGGTATAGTACTGTGTTATTAAAATCAAATTACCTACTAAAGTATAAAATATTAAAGTGGAAGTGTTCTATCGGTTATTCACTTGTTTTTTACCCAACTGCGCAAGAAGGATTGAAATGTTTTTTGAGTGTATGTAAGTACATAAGTATGTACATATGTATGTATGTATGACGTATCGCTGTCATGCCCTAAGCCTAGACGGCTTCATGGATTTTGACCTAACATGTCAATTTAATCAGAGTTTGACAAACGTGTTATAGAATAGAATTAATTATTTCAAGATAAGTCAGTAATAAAAATTGACGGGCCTGTTGATTCCCGTTGTGTGTGTGTCTGTTGGTTGAACGTTTGTGAAGCACCCCGTGACACAGAAATTATTCCTAATGCGGGAGTAGTCTTCAAAAATAAAAATCATAATAAGGGATAGTCATAAAGTTTATTAAAGTCCTCAATTGTCTGAGGAAGGTAGCTCGGATGGAATGGACTCGGAAGGGGAAAAGCGTTGTGCGGTGCACTTTAGGAAATGTTAATATAAGGATACTGATTGAGTATATCACTTGCAGTAATTGCTATGACCTTTCTGCTTCTGTGCAAATTACAAGCTAAACAAACATTGCATAAATTTTTAACCATTTAGACTTAGTAACATTCCTTACTTAGCTAGTATTCTACTATTTAAGTAGAATAAATTAAGCTTATGTAATACAATGATGAGATATTTGTTCGCTACGTCTTTATAAGGACAGTTTTCTGCAGCAATAAAAACCCAAGTTTAAAGTTTTCAAAACATATATAACACCAAGAGTACAACGCAAAATGAAATCGGTTCTTGACATAAACAATCTTTAATGTCTTCCACACAATTAATTCACATTCACTAAATATAAATCACACAAACAAAGCTTCGGAAACAGTACTGTTAATTGTAAGCTGCGGTTAAATATGTTATATTGCAATATTCCTAATTTTCAGAAAGAAATTAATGCGTTTGATTACTACTACAAAAATGTTTAAGTTCCAAATTAACTGCTACAGTTTAGCATTAATGACCAATTTATTTCATTAAAGCCTTTATTGCTGATACTAAACTTACAACACAATTGTTTACCTTATAATTTAACACACCGGTTTTCCCGGTTTAGTGGTCAGCGTGTCTTGTGACACATAGGCCTCATCTGGCTGTGTCCATTAACTTATGTTCCTCGCTCGTGTTGACCAGATTGCCCCTCCCTCCAATTTTCTTGATATCATCTATCTTTTTACTTGTATTTTTCTTTCTTTCTTTGTTAAGCCGTGGTTATTATTATTAGTTATTTATAGACTCTCTCTCGTGTATATTTAAAGCAGAGATTCAACCAATATCAAGTATTTCGAGAAAACAACAGTCTATAAAAAAGTAATGGTCTTGTTGGTCATCTTCAACACCCGATGTAAGCTCAAGTTTTTGAGTTTATGCCTACGTTTGACATCCATAGGTAATGCAATGTAGGATACAAGAGTTGAACACCTTCCTCTATGCTGATATTGGAAATTGAGAAAGTGTTTTCCTTGTAAAAAACTATTAAAAAAGAGCTTTTATGTTCAATAGTGATCATTAGAAAAGATTATCATAATTCATAATTTTATATATCATAACATCCTAAATTGAAACCTGGCTGCAGAATTAGATGATTCTTATCATATAATGTTTTGCCTTCATAAGTAAAGAACTATAGAATGACATTTAACATTTTTATGCGAGATTTAGCTTCTAGAATTAGAAAAATCTACAAACTCATTCACATTGCAAGTTAAACAGAAGCTTATGAAAGTAAATATTGAATAAGTGCACAGAAACAGCAACCAGTCTGTTCTCCGGAAACCTCACTCAATTCGGGGAAATTGAAAACCACCGATTTTCGGTGAGACCGTGGTATCGCACCGGTCGAACCGGCCCGTTCGTGCCTAAGCATGGCTCTGCCACTGTTTTCTAGCTTATGTAGCAAAATGCAATCGTTTTAAATCAATTTAAGTAATTTTCCTTCTTATGATATAGCAGAGATACGTACAAACGGATCACCTGATGGTCTGCCGCCCATCGACACCAGCAACGCAAGAGTCGTAAGTGCGCTGCCCGCCTTTTAGGATAATGATGACGGGCCGATGATGGGAGGGGGAGTAGGAAGGGGATGAGGTGGAGGGAATAAGAGTGACAGGATGAGGGGAGAAGAGAGAAATTTAACATTGAAATACACCTGTGCTATTTTAATTTAAGTGCTGGGCGCCTCAAGTGTGCAATAAACAGTCTCAGTTTAAAAAACACGTTTAAACTTGGGTTTAGCTAAAATCTGCTATCCCACTTTCGAGTGTCACCTAAACAGCAGTAGAAGGAATCTTTATCTTCAAATTAGTAAAACAAGTTTCCAAAACCGTGGAAATTAGTTAAGTAGGATTTTGGAGAAAATCACGTACTTCCAACATTTTCATCTAATAAGTGTTCTCTGGATGTTGAGCACGAAAACTTTCGTCACGTTCGGAATGTCTAATGAGACCAGTGGCTGATGGCTGATACTGAATTTTGGGTGTAGTTTTAAATGAATTTTAAACAATTTTTACAACGGGACAATTAGAACTGCTTTTTTTTTCGAGGTCGAGAATATCCTGGACGCCCACACAAACATACACACACACACATTGTTAATCCCTCTATTACAACTTGATACTTTGTAGATAAAAAATGCTTCAAAAACAAGGTCTTCTGTTTAGTAGGAGTATGACCTGATTATCGCAGTCGTTCTCTATGGATTATAGACCAGAGTAGAATAAGAGTAGTCAGTACCAATATCATGTACTTTATAACCACTAGTCATAGGCTTCACTTCCGTTATTTTATCGTGATAATGATAAGCGCTTATGTCGTGTAAGTGTCGTCATAAGTTCCTGCAAGTATGTTAGTGATACCTATTAAACTTAATAGTAAAAATAATCTTTTTCAAATTGATGGAACTAGAAATTTAAGAAATGCCTCAAGGTAACAGTTATTTAACAATCCACAGCTTAAACATTGGTTCTAACACAACTTTTCTACAGCTTACAACTAACAAAGAACAAGGTTATTAAATTATGCATGTTACTTTTGATTTGGTAAAAAACCGTAGCGTAGGTGCTTACCTATGATTATACCTACTTTATCTCACGTAGTGCTAATAACAGATTTCCTCATTTTAAGGACGCGTTCACATTTTCATAGAAAACATTTTTGAAAATAAGCAGTTTTGCGAATAATATAATAATATATCTTATTTCTCACCACAATAAATTAAATTGTAATAAAATGAAAGTGAATGGAATATACATATGTTATAACAAAAGAACGATTACTCTTTGATCTTAAAACTATGGGAATTAAATTACTCAAAATTAAGTTGACAATATTTGGTTGAATGTCACGCATTCAGTGCAAAAAAATAACTGAATTTAGTGGACGTAAACTAAAAACGATGTCAAAATATTTTAAAATTACTTAAAATCTCAGTGTAAACACGGACTGTTTTACTTGTTATTTATACATGAAATTAAAATTGTCGCTGTGTCGTTTATAAGCAGCCAGCTCGTGACGAAAACATCCTTGTACGAATACAAACTATTTTACTATTCCAACTTGATACCTACAAGGTAAGGTATGTTATGTTGAGATCTTACCACCGGAGTACTTGGAGTGACCTGAAGGTATACTTGGAAGAATTCTAATGTAACTCCTAGGCGAGTAGAGCAAGGTATGTTGAGTTTGGGGTCGTTTTGTTAGTTATGTTAAGATCTTACCACCGGAGTACTTAGAGTGACCTGAACGTATACTTGGAAGAATTCTAATGTAACTCTTAGGCGAGTAGAGCAAGGTATGTTGAGTTTGGGGTCGTTTTGTTAGTTATGTTAAGATCTTACCACCGGAGTACTTGGAGTGACCTGAAGGTATACTTGGAAGAATTCTAATGTAACTCCTAGGCGAGTAGAGCAAGGTATGTTGAGTTTGGGGTCGTTTTGTTAGTTATGTTAAGATCTTACCACCGGAGTACTTAGAGTGACCTGAAGGTATACTTGGAAGAATTCTAATGTAACTCCTAGGCGAGTAGAGCAAGGTATGTTGAGTTTGGGGTCGTTTTGTTAGTTATGTTAAGATCTTACCACCGGAGTACTTAGAGTGACCTGAAGGTATACTTGGAAGAATTCTAATGTAACTCCTAGACGAGTAGAGCAAGGTATGTTGAGTTTGGCTCGTTTTGTTAGTTATGTTGAGATCTTACCATCGTAGTACTTAGAGTGACCTGTAGGTATACTTGCAGGAATGCCAATGTAAATTACATTAGCATTCCTGCAAAAGGCACTGTAGAAGTAAAATTTCAATAATCTATGTGCAATCTTGAGCCTGAAATGGCTGTAAAACAGATGAAAAAGATTTAATTTTGTTTATAAGTCTAGTCTTTGTTAGAATTAAAAATACTATATTACACTATATAATACTATATTATACTAATTAATAATTGTTGGAAGTAAAAATACTGATAGTAGACAAATGGTACCATCAACTTTACTAGTATGGTCAATTAAACAAGAAATTTTTCATAAGAGATGACCAGTTTTAGAAGGAAAACTAGTGGACCTCAGAAATGCGAGGTCTATGGACCTCAGAGACCATAGCTTACACTTAAATTATATACTTTTTCGATTTCTGTGTATTTTACTTGTTAAAAATGCTTTGGTGTTAAATCGCGCACCTATGAAACCTTATATTGTTCCATTTCTAGTACATGCAAGAATCCACATGTTCAAATCATTATTGGTACTATAAACTTATACTTAATATATTTTTGTTATAACATCACATTGACTAAGGTTGATACATACACATAATGATATTAATTTATTACATATAAATTAATATCATTATGTCGTACTATTCTGTTACATCTCACCTGGATTGAATTCTTTCTTATACTGTAAATGCGTAAGTAAAATAATTTTTTTATCGTGATATGTTGGCTCTTGGCAACATGCATTGTTATGCAGACGACAGCACAGTACACGGGCGATACTTTGGACATCCTGCTGCCAAGCTAGCAGACGTTGAGGGAAAACGACAGGAGCTTGTTGCTGAGCTCGACCGGGTCTTGAGCCGCATCTCTCAATGGGGTTGTGAGAATCTGGTCGAGTTCAGCGCCAAGAAAACACAGGGGTGCGCGTTTTCAAACAAAAAGTCTCCATTCCTTCCCCTTCCTACTCTTCAGAACACTCAACTGCCACTACAGGATAGGCTTAATATACTGGGTATGGACATCTGTCGGGATCTTAATCCGCGTGATTACGTCGAGAGCGTCACTAAGGCGGCATCGCGGAAACTCGGTGTATTGAACAAGGTGAGACGGTTCTTCTCGCCCGAGCATCTGTGTCTTTTATATAAGACCCAGGTTCGCTCCTGCGTGGAGTACTGCTCTCATCTTTGGGATGGCTATGCGCAGTATCTGCTTGACGCTCTCGACTCGAGTCGAAGGTATGCGATCCCGAACGAAACGGTTTGGCTCTTATTTCCTGTGCCGATCAGTGAAAGCCTGGAATTCCCTACCAGCGCACGTGTTTCCTTCCCACTTTGATCTCGGGTCTTTTAAGCGGGGCGTGAAACAGCATCTCACCAGGCCGCCATAGTGTGGGTCACCATGCTGCACTGACTAGACATGCAATGAGGATGGTGACCACCACTCTTGGACTCCATTTATTGCTTGCCATCAGGCAAAGTGGAGTCATTATGGTAGGCTTACAAAAAAAAAAATCGTAACCTTCTTACGCTACCGCTGGACTCTATTCTATTGTATATAGACATATATTTTCCTTATTCTTAATCACGAGAAGAATACTATTTGGTCCCAGTAACCTAATAGGGTGTAAGCCTATTGCCGTCACACTTTATGGTTTAAAGAATGGATAATTGGGAAGATATTAAAGGAAGGAAGGAAAGAGATATAGCCTATAGGGATGGATTGGGAAGAGTGAGATCATTCATATAAATAATTAACTCACACGAGCATTTTTATTTAACTTTTGTTCATTTAGCGGCCGGTAATAGCAACACACATTCTTTGGATAGGTACTAGGGACATAGCCCTTTTCATCAATTTATATATTTTTAAAACGTTTATTGGATTCTTGCTTACTCTTTCTATGTCTAACTAAAATTATTTTTAATTCCAGTACTTGAAAAAAAATAAGAACAACGTAAGATATTAAACATGAGCTTATTTTTTTTTGCACATCAATCTGAACTTGGCTTGAACTGGTGGTAATGGATACGTTTACGTTATTTACTTAAACTAACAGATTTTTTTACTTGATGTATAAACTTTTTGTAGTGGTATTGCTTAGATAAATTAATTCGAGAGCATCAACAATGTGATAGCGTCCTTAAGCAATATTTGGTGCACCGCGTGGTATCAATCGAATATTTTTCGAATACGGTCCGGAAAATTTAACAAATTATCATATAATTCACAACACACGGCACAGCATAAATGCCTGTTCACCAGGCATTCCTTGTCTAAGAAAAATAATATTCACTTTATTGAATATATTAATATGATCTAGGTAAAAATACATTTACAGGAAGTTCAAAGGCTTATTGAGTTTGTTTGAATACACTCCTCAACTAAAACATCACGTAAATGTTTAATATCTTTGAAAATATAAGTACATTGGTTCTCAAACTAACACTTTTTGCCTACCATCATTTAGTTACACTTATAACCATTATCCGGGCGTTGTAAGACACCCATGAGAAGAGATGGATTGACCCTTTTCTACCTGACAGCGAACCACACCGCAATGACATTGTTTATAATCATGGAGCTAAGACCTCGTAAAGACAAGAAGCATATACAAGACAATATGTGTCTTGTATATGCTTCTTGTCTTTATTCATATAATCGACCTTGTTGTATCGGGTTTTCAACCTGTAATGACAATGTGTCTTGAAACAAAAGTATTATTAGCCCCAATGACCGACTCGTCGATCGTCTGTTAGACTTCTTGAATGAAAGGTCTGAGATCTTTGAGACTAAAGTAAATTATATATACATACATGTGTAAATGTTAAATGTTAATAATAAGTCATCGGGCCTTAATCTATCTATCTAATCTATATCAAGGTACATACATATGTTCTTTATATTTAGAAACACCATCATATGGAAAATGTAATAGATTTTAATGTAAGAGTTCTGTAGGATCCAATTACTAAAATTTATTTATTCAAATGTTCTCCTTTTAACCTCATACGGAATAAAAGTTTTAAATTACACAAAAATCAATACGATTTTTTTAAATGTTATATTATTATGTATGTACGTATTTAATTTTATATTTCCGATTTCGAATTCACGAATTTTGCCCTACTGAATTGGAATATCATATTACCTTAACGGAAAAAAACAGCTTAAGACGCCAAAACATGTTGTCACATTTGGATGTTTTTGAAGTATTCTTAAAAAAACATGAAAAATTTCCTTTCTTAATCTATCTACTCTGTGAATGTATTTGAAAATACTTAATGCGCATAATGTAATAATTATATACTCAAAGCTATGTACAGAAGCCAATAAAAATGAGAATTCATCTAATCTACACACATACATGCTCTTAAAAAAATCTTGAACACTAATTCTTACTTATCTATTAAAAAAAAACAGTGGCTTAAAATACTATATGAAATTTCTGGTACTGAAGCCTAATACTATGACTAGGAAGCTATTATTATTTAATTTTCCCTGTTCTAATCCTTCATAAATCATAAAAGTTCAGTACTCTATTTTTTCTTTCTCGATTTTTGTCATCAAAGTCAAACATAATCATTATTTATAAAGAAAAGTTGTTGACGATAAAAAATACGATAAAAGTAACACAACAGCTTTTATAAATTACGTTTTTCTGTACTACATTCAATCAGAATCTTCATAACGCAATCTTGTCTCTTTTTGTAGAAATATAGTTAGACTCATAGTTCTCTAAGACCCTATATTATTCTATCTGTAGCATGTCTATGGTATTAATATTAATTAAAATCTTCAGCTTCCTTGTTGGTTGGAATCCAGCTTGAATAGGAACATCAATAGTACGATATCGATACTACAAGATCGATACGATAATTCTGTTTTTATAAAACTAAAATAGCTTACCATCAGGTGACCCGTCTGCTCGTTTGCCCCTTATCCCATATATAAAAAAAACCCTATACCAAATAAGTCATTTTGTTAAATATTGATGATTTTATTTTCATTCACACACACCTGTATCCCCAAAGGGGCAGTCAATGGTGTAATTGACTACCAAATATTGCCAAATTTGATTTAGTCAAATTTAAGTAATAAGGATGCGGAAGAAGGCGATGACGATTCATCCGCATATATAAGCAAATTGAAAATATGTTGGTAAATTTTGGAGCATAGAAAGGAAAACAGATGATTGAAAGGGAAGGAGTGGGATATCGCCTATACCGATGGAGTTTGAAGTATAAACAATAGCTCAAGCAAGTCTGGGTCGCATACCTATAACTCAAACAAGCTAGTGCCGGGAAGTCGGACCCCTTTAAAATTGCTTTTTTCTTTCTTAAATCATTTTCAAGATCCAAAAATGAATATTGAATCAATCAAAATGAATATCGAATCCGTAGAACGTCCATTGTTCAAAGGTTTTGCGGAGGAACAGGTGCTATGTCCCTCCAACACAAAGGGAGGATCCAGGCGAGGTAATCATGCCTGGCAGACCGCAGCCCATAGGTTAAAGTTGGGAAGTCGCATATAGTCGTATTAATGAGTCTCTTGAATTGCAGGTGTCCATGGGCGGCGGTAGTCACTTGCCATCAGGTGACCAGTCTGCTCGTTTGCCCCCTATCGCATAAAAAAAAAGATAATAGACGCTGCCGCGACAGCAGGATAGCTGATTGTGAAAGTTATTGTAACCTATTAATCTTATCTTATAAATCTTAGTATATCTCATAATTCTGCTTTATTATGGATGTATACATGTTTGTTACTCTTTCACAAAGATTGTTAAACGGGTTTGTATTAAATTTAGAATACAGATAATACCGACTTGTTCTACAAGTCAAAAGTCTCGGCGCGTGTCAGTTGCTAGTAGCAAAACTTAGTATTATTATATAATAGTAATAATAACTCGATAGAAAAAGATAGAAGAGTCCGTACACTGCTGACGGCATTCTAAATGCACCACCCATGTTCATCGGTAATGAGGTGGTATATTTTACGAAAGGTCGAAGGGTCGAGGCCTTTTAAACATTAAGACCCTACACAATCGCGAGATATACAACCTTAGAGAAAATATTTTTATATTTCTTCACACCGATATCGGTGTGCATCGTAATGTGGTAGCGCTAGACAGCAAGCTAATCCTGCTTGCTTTGGTTAAAGAGAATTGGCTCATCGATGGAAGGGCAAATAACTTCATGGGCGATTCGATTCGAGTCGATTGATAAAGAGTAAATTGATAAAGAGCGATTTTAAAGCAATGTGTGGATATTCGGGTCAAATCTTGCATGGTTTTGATACGCTTCCCGCGGTGTATGTTTGAGGTGAAATTTTGTATACACCTTTAATTTCGATGACAATGCATCTTTATGGGAAGCATTACCTTAATCTGTCTGTTTAAAAATATATATATATATCTATCTATCTTAATTTTCATTTTAAATCCTGACATTGTAAGTAAAGTATAATTACGTCTAAATTGTCTATGTTTTATTTATTTTGTACACGGAAGAGTAACAGCTTTATTCAAACTAAAAAAAAAAACTGAATTAAGTAGCAGAAAGCTTCACTTATTAAGTTAAGGTGATAAGGCGCATTATTATGTGAACAAACGCTAAAGAGGGTAACTTGCTAAGCGCTAAAATATATAATTAATTGCCAAACACAATATATCACATAATGCACACATTTATATACATTCAGATATATACATTATCACATACAAATTACATGAATATATATTTTTTAATATATATATATATTTATATCGCAAAAAAACAATAGCAATATTCGGACTTGAAAATTTAACACTCAAACACTTTGCAGCGGGAAAATTATCAAAGTTTAAAGTTCCCACTTGCTATGAAAATATAGTTGTTTTGCATATAATTTGCAATAGTGTGGTGAAATGGATCCTTTTTTGTTTTTTTTTTCAAATAACTATTTGTTGATTTTTGTTGATTTCAGTTACAGTTGATAAAAATATTTAGTCAGTGAAGATACTAGTTTAGGTTTAAAATGTTGTGTTGCTTCTTAATTTATCACGTATAGAAACATCTTGCTACTATTATAAACTGGAAAGTTTGGATGTATGTTTGTTATTTAATTACTCCAGAACGGTGGAACGGATCAGGATGAAATTTGGCACAGAGATAAATTATAGTCTGGAACAGCAGAATGGCTACTATAGTTTTATCGTGGGTAGCCATGTTTAGGCAGGAATGAGCTGACTCGATCGGAGTTTATAATGACCTCACAGAAAACCGGTAGACAAACAATATTTGTATTATATTGCCGATTGAGTGAAGGTACCGGAGGCCTAAGACCTCCACCTCTTTCCCATCAATCGTCCTCTTTCTCCTTTTCTCATCACCTCCTTCCTTCCTTCATCACCCTCAAAGACGGACAGCGGGTTGCAGGTCCATGTTCTTGCCAGGGTTGGGGTTCTGGATCCATGAGCGAAGCATGTCACTTACCATCAGGTGATCCGTCTGTTCGTCTGTCAACTTAAATCATAAATAAAAAACTATGGGTCAAAATTTTCATGCGAACAAAGTAAGTTTTGTATAAAATGAAACTCATCGTATGACGCAATAATTATTTTCCGAGAAGGATATTACTACCAATCATCACGCACCGGATATATGAATCAATTGAAGGTGTTGATTGTCAAAACACATCGTTATTGCATCCGTCTTACCAACAAAACTTATTATTAAATTCTCTAATAACTGGTTTCAAGATTTCGGGTCTCATCACATCCTTCGAAATATACTTACGTGTAGGTACATCAGAGGTATAATTTTGGCAATGTTGGATCATTGACTGTTCCATAAAAAAATACCACACCGGTAATTTGAAAGTGCTATTATAGCAATACTTTGCTCCAGAAATATTTATTATGATAGTAATGAGCGAAACATATTTACACTATAGATTTTTGTGTAGCTTAACACATGAAAAGATTATCCAACAAAAAAACTCTTTAAGTTCTTATTAAACTATTTACATTGAACTTGGCACTGCATTGTTTTTTTTCTTTTTGTTAGTGCCAATGAACTTGCCAACAAGAACCTTTTTCGAGTGAATGTATGTATGTATATGTGTATGTATGGATATACATATGTATGTGTGTATGTCGTTTTTTTCTTTCCACTAATGCCTGTGTGTGTATGTATGTATGTGTAATTTGCATTAATAGTGGAGTTACTTAGGGTATAACATTATCGAGACAATGACAGCAAAAACATGAGAAGCAGTTTTTTTTATTTATATTACTTGTTTCTGATAAATATATAACTGTAGTCTTAGTTTGTCAATGCAATTATGGCATGAGAATAATATTAAAACATAAAATGTTGAGGCAACGGCAACGCGACACCGCAAACTAAGGATAACGTTACGGCTCCCGCATGTCGCGGCTGGTTGAAAACAAAGATGCGAAGGTGTCGATCATGCGGGCAGCATTATGCGTAAAGTCTTGCACTTTTTTTGACAACCCACATTCATTTTGATGTTATGTATGTTGTGATCTAAAATTCCAATAACATAAAATGCTTAAGATTTTGATATGTGAAACTAAATCTCATTCTGTGTGAATAAAGAAACTTAAGTGCTTTTAATTTCATTTCCGAGACTGTAATACCGAACGTAACATTTTGCAAAATATAATTTAGTACTAGTCAATAGGGAACAAACCTTATGACGAATATAGTCAATTCTATAGTTAGAGATGGGAAAACTGGGAGCATATTGAAAGTGAAAGATCGTTAAGAGGTAAAGGTAAGGGCTTGGAGAGTAAAAACGATAGTTCGAGCAGGTACGCAGATCTGTAACTGAACTTGCAGTTGCCAGTATGCCAAAGCCGTCTTATGTCTTATTTTCTTAGGAACACTGATATGAGAGCGTTTATGTAAAAGTGTTTGCACATGCATTATGTTTTTTTATTTAGAACTAGGTTAGGCATACAACTGTACAGTTGTATGCCGCTTATGGAAGAATGCCACAGTATAATGAATATATGTAACATATTATTTTTATTGTTCTTTGCAATTCTTATTATTAGTAGTTATGTCTTATGATGGTTCATATCACTGCTGGGAGGCATTCATTGGGTCTAACGTACATGCCATTCTGATTTCAAACATGGTTTAAACCTCAACTTCTTTTTACTATTTACCCTCTACCCGGTTTCGTTCTTATCCGGAATGATCGGGTCGGCAGTAGAGGTAGCAATCTATTTTTCTTACAAAGTTTTTTCAAAATGTCTGCCTAATTCATCTGTTCAGTATATTTTTCTTCAGATTGGTGTGAGTATGAGCATCACATGATCATGGGTGACTTGAATACAGACCTTTCTTCTCATAATTCATCTTGGTCACGGTTAAACTTTTAATAAGAATCTACTAGTTTACATATCTTACCCCTACAACCCATTTATCGCAATTGTAAATGGGAAGATACACTGCATGATCTGATTATAACCATGTCTCAACTCATGGGCAATATCCAGCACCTGGTTTCTCTCATCCCGACTTAATTTTTACAAAATTAAACGACCATAACACAGACTGAAAGTACTTTTACGTGTACAGTACAGTACTTGTACAGTACGTGTGTACTTGTAGGTGTACAGTACTTTACGTGGTAGAGCCATGCTTAGGCACGAATGGGCCGGCTCGACCGGTGCGATACCACGGCCTCACAGAAAACCGGTTGTGAAGTAACGCTTGCGTTGCATGTCCCCGAAATGAGTGAGGTCTCCGGAGGCCCAAAATACCCCACCCCCTCCTCAGCTGATAGCGCTGTTAACAAAAAGGATACCCCAGGAGGGTACCAGCGCTAGCGTCCCCCCCTGGACGTCCACCCTCAGTACGGATTATACCTGAGCGTGGACGCCCAGGCTGCACCGCGTACTCTGGGGGGGGGCTCAACTGCGCTCTCAAAATCTGCTCGGGGCAAGAGAAGGCATACCATGGCACCAACTTCTCCCTCTTGACCGCATTCAACGGAGAGCACTGAACGAAGACTGCACGGATGGCGTAGCGGTTTAAGTGGTCACCTCACCACTACGCTGCCGCGCCGAGTGTTGTTCGATCCCCGCACGGGACAACACTTTGTGTAATCTTCAAATTGTTGTTCTGAGTCTGGGTGTTCTTTGTGTCCGTTGCTTGAATGTTTGTAAAGTCCCCCGCGACACAGGAATTAATCCTAGTGCGGGAGTTGTCTTTTTTAAAAAAAAAAAAAAAAAAGAAGAAAAAAAAAATAAAAAAAAAAAAAAAAAAAAATAAGTTTTTTTTTTTATGCGATAGGGGCATAAAAAAAAAAACTTTGCGGACGATGTTTTAGACACATTAATTTAGGGATACTTGGAGATGATGCTTCTTATATAAACTGGGAACCGCTAGGGGCTGTAATCTTCGTGAACGAGAAGGTTCCAATATTCAATAACAACATTCTGCGTTTATACGATTTTCATGCTTAGACTTTTAAACCACCCACCGGCACCCTGGCTGACAGATGATATCCATAGGACAATGCTAGCTACGTATCGACTCTCCCCGATTTTCCACCGAAACTAACCTCACATACGCAATCGTGTAACGGCATCACATGTATGCAAACTTTTAGCGTATCTGAGATTAAATACCTAGGGGTCTGGTTTGACAATCATCTTTCTTGGAAAGAACATATTAGGGTTACGACTGCAAGAATACGTAAACTTATTTACATTTTTATTAGATTAGATCAGTTCTGGACCTTAAATCAGTGCAAGTAGTAGTATATTGGCAGTATATTGGAAGTCTGTACAGTCGAATTGTGAAAGTCTCAGCTGGAAAAAACGACAATTTCCCTACTTTGCCCTGTCATTTTATATATTATATATATTAATATCATATCCAGATCCCCTGTGCAAATGTAAATTACGTGTCTTCAAAAAGTTACATAGTCTTGCGTACAGTGAAATCGAGAATTTTCTACTTTGATCTGTTAACGCTCCCCTCCCGCACACTCACACATACTAATGTATAGTTTAGAGTCATATTATTTTAATCTAATGGAAATTACACCCGATAATCTCCTAGAGAGGAACGTTAATGGCTGTGCCACAATTTCTAACTACTGCATTCAGTCAGTCATACATATATTTACAGGCCAAAGTATACAATCCGGATCTAATTATGATTTTAGGATTTCCCAGCAATTTAGGAACCCTAGAATGATGAGAGAGAGAAAGATAATTACGGATATTATTTTCGATGACTCAGTTCTGCCCATCAGCCATCAGTCCAAATCAAAATTCTGCCAAAAAACCTGTGTAGAGGCTTGCCTCATTCTTTGGATGGTCGGGTCATTTCGCAACAACAATTCTAGAAGATGAAAGGACTGTTACTGCGGATTGGTATGTCAGTCATTGTTTACAGTTAATCTGTAATATATTGCCTTATTGATATATTACAATACCAATTATAGGACATATATGATATGTACGGTTTTGAGACAGTTGAATGTACACCTACTTCTTCTTTTTTCTGCATCACCCAAGGGTTGATTAGAAGATATCGCCTTTGGCATTCTGTGCACCAATATACCAAATGTAAGTCTCTAATAAATAAATAAATGTCTTAGCAATATTCCATATAATATTTCAGGAGCATGAAATATTATAAATCAGTAACTGTCATCACGTTTCATAAGTCACTTGAGCAGTATTTACTGAGACTGATAAGCACCGTTGCACTATCACCGCTGCTTTAATAATAAGGTTTACGATTTTGAGACAATTGAATGTACAGAGGAAACACATGAACAAGATCGCTGTAGACAGTTTACGAAGCGTTATTTCCTTCGCGGCCATAAACATTGATGTGTTCTAAAGCACTTCCTTAATAACATACAGGAAACACAGCAATAGTTCTGTTTTAGTGAGAATAGACACAGCATTTACATAAAATAATTGGTTACTTGCAAATTGCGTTGTTGTAATTATCGTAAAATGTTACAATTAATTAAAGTACCGCTGTGTTGAAATGGGTTTCGATTTGATTCAATTCTAAAAATGGTGGTAAAGAGGTAATTTGATCTACATCCTGTCTGACTTGTACTAAAACTAAGAAGGATTTTATTACTTACCGAACAAAATGTATATAAGAAGAGTAAGAATGTTTATTTGTAAGAAACGTGGTAACAATTTGTTTAGAAAAGTATGTGTACAGTACAGTTTTTTTTTTTTTCATAATTAATAGTAACCAACAAAAAAATTATTAACATTAAATAATAGAAATTAGTTAAATCATACAAATATTAATGAATGAATAGATAGAAATTAATATCTATGCATAAGACCATTTAATTAATATCATCATAGATACTTAACAAAGAAAAAGAAAATGGAAAAAATGTCATAATCAATTTAACATTAAACTTTTTATGATATTAAAGTGGACATTTCCGTTTTACTATAAAGAGGAAATATTCACATTAATATAATAAAATGTAATTCCATACTCTACACAAAAACCTTTTCTTTAGATGTCACAAATTCTTGCATAGTGTAGAAACATTTGTCAATAAGCAATTTTATTTAGCATATGTTCGTGTGAAGCGAGGTAGTGGCAGATATAGCTTTAGATATATACAGCATAAATTGAGATTGCTATAAAAGGTATCGGAACCTAGGTCTAGCTTAGATTACATTTTTATGAAAACACCCTTATCATTTAGGGGTATGAAAAAAAATGTTGGCCGATTCTCAGAAAAATCGGTCCAGCCGTTTCGGAGGAGTTTGGTAACAAACACCGCGACATTTATATAATTTTATAATTAAATTTTGCAAAAAAAAAAAAAACAAAAAAAAAGTTAACTAAAACTTTCGCCTTTAAAAGGCCTTTAAAGAGCCATAACTTTCAGATATTTGACAGAAACGGGGAAGAACCTTATTAAATAGCATCACTTTTTAAAGTCTTTTGGATAATTTAGGTTAAAAAAAACAATTTTTGTGACCGATTGGCGAAAAATATGTGTATGTGTTTTGTATGAACGGCGCTTGCGCTGTTTGTGGTAGGCTACAGATATAACATCTCAAGTGATAATTGCATCTTGTTTAAGAAAATTTAAATCGATAGCTCGAGATAAATAAGAACCCATCATCATAAAGTACTAACACCTACACAAAGACTCGCAGTTACTTATCTCCAGTTAACAATCTGCAGTTAACAAAAAGGAAGTAAAATTGCAATTTCTCATAATAGTCGGCGCATGTTCGTCTCGAGTAGGATGAGATGAATGTATTTTCTATCAGTGTAATGAAGCTTTCATATATAATATTTACGCCCACTCGACAGTCCACCAAAGCAACAGACAGACACCCACTAAAAGATGCAATCTTTGATACTTTAACACCATTGTTTATACTCATTAATAGACTAAAATCCCACACAGCAAAAAATACAGGCTTATCTCAAGTTCAATGAACTTTAATAAATTGAGAGTACGTGATGAAAGGAAGGAAGCGTATCCTATCGTGGACAAAAACATGCCGTCAATAAGTATGATAAATGGAAATTACTGTTGAAAGGATAATCATCAATTGAAGCGTGTGAATTGTTCACAAGTTAGTAGAACGTTTTAGGACTTGTTTGAAGTAAATGGGTGTTGTAAAGAAAGAATTTATGAGTGAGTAAAAAATACTACGAAATAAATGAAACGTAATGGCGTTCCTATATTTTCAATAGCAATGAAGTAGTAAGGAGTAGTAGTAGTAGTACCTTATTAAAATAGTTTAAGGCGCAGAACGCAACTATAACTGTAAAGTGTTGCCTAATAAGTCTAATAACTTAACTAAGGGCTTAAAGCCTAAAAAGGTTATAGCCTTTTTGTAATAAGCTTTAGCCTTAGTCCTATTTTATTATTAGGATTTTTGGCTTTTTAAAGTACGAACGCCATTTTAAGAGAGCCCAGTCCTAAAACACTAGGTGGAACATCACTTGAGTAACTGTAGTCACAATAAATATTTATAATATTATAACCTTATTCTTATGTAATAGAACACGATTATATCTGGTGAAGCTTCCCTGTTGACTTCCCTAGATTTGGAAGTATCCAAAAACCAAATTAAATGAAAATTATATAGTATTCATGATATAATTACAGATTATCTATTTTGAGTAATATATAATGCTATGCCGACTGAAATACTAATAAACTGAACAGCAACCAGTTTCCAATAGCCAAAGTCTACTGCAGCCATCAAATATAATATATAAACCATTTTTATGTTCAGCGTACGTATACGCAGCATACGCAGCATACGCAGCGTACGTATACGTATTGCGCATAAAAATTTCTAAACAGGGGCTCAGGCCAATAAAACATAGAAACGATAGAAACAAGAGCTAGGGCTTAGCAGTCAAGGCCACGTCACTATTGTGGCGGTAAGACCCGTCATGGAGGATTGGCTGGAGGGGCGACATGGCGCTCACTCACCGCTCAGGTGCAGGAGTGTGCCGACCTCGTGGCGGCTATCGGTGTATGGGTAGCCTCTCGCTGGAGACCATGGTTATGCGCCATAGACCATAGTCCAGCGCGAGAGTGCATGGGATGGGATGGAAAGGAAGCGGCGAAAAGGGAACGGGAGAAAACTAGCACTCTTCCGTCCCGCAGCAGACGCACCAAGCTCCGGAGAGCGCTAAATGATCTGCGGCGTCTATGAGCACTAGCCTGGGGCTGACGGACAGGGCTATCCGTTGTCCATGCAGAAACAGGCCCGAGATGGTGCCGCGACGTGTTCCGCAGGCGCCTCTTTAAATCAGAGCTTTAAACTATAGCGGGGTCGGGGGCCAAGTCTGTCGGGGTTCACAGAGTTCTTCCTTTCTAGGATACACCTGAAGCCCCGGCCAGAAGATTCCATGCCGGAACACTGTGTGGTTTTAGTCGATTCGAGTCTGACATACCATCTCACCGTAAGAACCCGGTGCGGTGATGACCCGTAGGGGTTTCCACACAAAAAAAAAAAAAAAAAAGCTTAGCAGTCAGGATCACAAACTACTAGACCAACATGCCAGTTGAAATTGCTGACAATTTTTAACAATGTAAGAGAGTTACAAATAATGTATTGCAATACACATAAACTGAAAAAGATAACTAGACTGAAAAAGGTTTTTTTTATTTTTGTCTAACTCTGAACTTAAATTTAATTAATTCAGATAAAGATAGGCGTGCTAAAGCAAAAATAGCTCTAAGACCCCTAAGTGCTTAAACGTGTTAGCGGTCCACCTTGCATTTAATTATAGAACAATCTGTATATATAAATTCTAAAAAAGCAAAATCGCACAGTTTTTACCTTTTTGCTTAACTAATTAAGTTCTATAAATAAGCTTAGATTAACGTAAAACTTAAGTAAGAACAATATTATACAATTTTAAAACCCTTCTTCTCAACGATTTTAGTCTTCTCCGGAATGCTCCTCTCATCCCCTAGAATTCTTATCAGAAGCAGTAAAACAGACAGATAACTCGTCTTTTGCAATCATTGAGTATGTTTTGGAAAATACTGTTTAAACTATTTTACAGTTAAGTTTATTAAATATTACTCACTAGCTGTCGCCCTTAGACACTTTGTTTTCTAAATTAAAAGTATCCCTATTTAAGTTTTGTGCCCGTGGCAAAGTCTATGCGAAAATTCATATTGAATATTAAACACGTGAAATTGTAAGAAACAAACAAACTAACTTTCATATTTATAATATTTAAGAAAATAGTTAGTGGCAGGTAGGTATTACACACACACACACATATACATATATATGTAGCTACTATTTATTATAGTATTCTTATACCTACGTATTTAAGCTTTACATATATTTTAAGAGATCTCACCATAAAAGCTAATTTCAAATTCAATTTCTCTATATTATAAAATTTCTTGACTATTATTTGAAATCGTCCTGTTTAAAAAAACATGAAACTTATAAATGAATACTCACAGTGTCAACGCAACCATATGTTGCTTCGTCAAATGTAAAATTAATATTTTAAATATATGAGATATTTAAGTACCTACTGTGCTGATCTAAAACAGCCCGTTGCCAAATATGTAGTTAAGCCTTATGAGAAGAAATCGGACACCCCTACTACATATCCATACATAGAAACTATGTATATCATTGCGTTATCTCTGAAATTGTGGAATAATAATTAGTATTAAGGGTCACAGATATTTTTTCCTCGGTAAAGACCGGCGTGGTAGCCTCGCCTTTGCCTAAGCCGACAATTTTATTCTCACTCTCACGACGCTAAGCCGTCATATCCTTCTTAATAAGTGCCGTAAGTATTAGAAAATTATAATGAGCTTTCTTTTTGTTAATAGCCGTATTTATTGATACGATAGTAAACTAGTCTCACTAATCCCTTGTAAGTCATTAGTTCTAATTTATTGGTGTCCATTTCTTATTGAACTGGTCTGGAAGCCGACTTTAAGCCAGCGAAAACCATCTTAGTTTTGAGGCCAAAAGCATTATTAATTTTACTTCTTAATTTGTACCTTTTCGCGTTACTTACGCCTGCGCCTACGCTTTCGGGGACTATTTTTAGGTCATAGCAGAAGGTTTTTATTACGACTACTATGAATTGGTTACTATGATAAGTGCATGACTCACGTCTATATGCCTCCCTAGGTATGAAGAAGCGTATGTAACATCTACATTTTGAATTGGTGCCAGTCAAGAAACAGGGAGCAAGCCTAACGCCTTCCACTCCGTCTGCACGTCCACAGATGCAGTATGGTAGTGGTAGAGCCATGCTTGCTTAAGCACGAATGGGCCGGCTCGACCGGTGCGATACCACGGCCTCACAGAAAACCGGTTGTGAAGTAACGCTTGCGTTGCATTTCCCCGAAATGAGTGAGGTCTCCGGAGGCCCAAAATCCCCCACCCCCCTAATGATAGCGCTGTTAACGAAAAGGATACCCCAGGGGGGTACCAGCGCTAGCGTTGGAGAATCCCCCCCTGGACGTCCACCCTCAGTACGGATTATGCCTGAGCGTGGACGCCCAGGCTGCCCCTCGTACTCTGGGGGGGGCTCAACTGCGCTCTCAAAATCTGCTCGGGGCAAGAGAAGGCATACCATGGCACCCCCTGTCACGTTTACCGTGGATTTTTGCAACATTAGGGGCTTACATTCGAACCTCGACACTGTCCACCACCACCTTGAGACAGCAAAGCCGGCCTTGCTCTTTTTAACCGAGACGCAGATATCGTCTCCAGCGGACACATCCTACCTCTGCTACCCTGGGTACGGACTGGAACACTCCTTTGTTCCTAAGGCTGGTGTATGCGTGTACGTTAGAGATGATATCACTTCTCGCCGCCTCGGCAATCTTGAAGGTAGGGACCTCTCCATCTTATGGCTACGTGTAGACTGCGACGACCATCCCCGCATCTACCTATGCCTCTACAGGTCCCATAGCGGTGATGCCGAAACGGACCGACTCATCGACCACGTCCCAATGGCTACAGACTCAGTGCTCCAGCAGGTCCCATCCGCAGAGATCGTGACTCTTGGCGACTTTAACGCCCATCACGCCGAATGGCTTGGTTCGCGCAAAACCGATCATGCGGGAAGATCTGTTCACGATTTCGCCTTGGCATATGGCTTGACGCAGCTGGTAGCAACGCCTACGCGAATCCCAGATGCAGAAAGCCACGTGCCTTCACTGTTGGATCTTCTGCTGACCTCACATCCTGACGGCTACAAAGTATCCGTTGAGGCCCCTCTTGGCTCTTCGGACCATTGCCTGATTAGGAGTATGGTGCCACTCGTTCACTCGCTGCGGCCGCGTGTTACAGGCAGTCGCCGCGTATGGCACTATAGGTCGGCAGACTGGGATGGAATGAGAACATTCTTTGCATCCTACCCATGGAGGCAGGTTTGCTTCTCGCCGGATGATCCCAATGTCGTTGCTGACTCTGTCGCGGATGTTGTGCTTCAGGGTATGGAACTTTTCATTCCATTCTCCCTGATTCCCACAGGTGGCAAGTCCCAGCCTTGGTTTGGTCGAACCTGCAAAGCGGCGTCCCGCCGAAAGCAGGAATGTTACCAAGCATGGGCTAATGCAGCGACAGCACGGGATGTAAAGACCAGCACATTAAAGAAGCAATTTAACTTTGCCTCCAGGTCCCTCAAAAGAGTAATTGCTGGGGCGAAGTCGGCTCACATCGGCAGAATTGGCAAGAGACTAGTTTGTCTCCCCTCCGGAACTCGTGCATTCTGGTCTCTTGCCAAAGCTGTTCAGGGGAACTTTTGTAAGCCATCCCTTCCACCTCTGCGCATAGGAGATAATTCGTTGGCCCACGACGCTAAAGAAAAAGCCGATCTTCTGGGCAAACTCTTTGCGTCCAACTCGACCCTGGACGACGGGGGAAACGCACCGCCGACCATACCGCAGTGCGAAACCCGCATGCCGGAAGTCCGGTTTACACAAAGGGCAGTGCGTAAAGCGCTTCTTTCCCTCGACGTTCATAAGTCGAGTGGGCCCGATAGAATCTCTCCTATCGTTCTGAAGACGTGTGCTCCAGAGTTAGCACCGGTTTTAACGCGCCTTTATCGGCTTTCCTACTCTCTTGGCGTAGTCCCGAACTCATGGAAGACAGCTCTAGTGCACCCAATCCCTAAAAAAGGAGATCGCTCGGATCCGTCCAACTACAGACCCATAGCCATCACCTCCTTGTTCTCCAAGATAATGGAATCCATTGTTAACTGCCAGCTCCTCCGGTACTTAGAAGACCACCAGCTCCTCAATGATCGACAATACGGCTTCCGTCAGGGTCGTTCAGCTGGTGATCTTCTCGTATACTTGACTCACCGGTGGGCACAGGCGATCGAGACCAAGGGGGAAGCGTTGGCCGTTAGTTTGGACGTGGCGAAGGCCTTCGATCGGGTCTGGCACAAAGCGCTCCTTGCGAAGCTTCCTTCCTATGGGCTTCCCGAGAAACTGTGCAATTGGCTCACCAGTTTTCTTACAGACAGAAGCATCAAGGTCGTTGTTGACGGTGCATGCTCCGACTCGAAGTCTGTTAATTCTGGTGTCCCACAAGGCTGTGTGCTATCACCCACGCTGTTTCTTCTGCATATCAACGACATGCTGCAGATTAGCAGCATCCATTGCTATGCAGATGATAGCACGAGTGATGCCCTTTACACTGGCCGCGCTAACATTTCTCGGGTAAACGTCATCGAAAGCCGATCCAAACTTGTGTCTGAAATCGAAACTTCTTTATCAAAAGTTTCAGATTGGGGTCGACTTAACTTAGTCCAATTTAACCCCACAAAGACACAGGTTTGCGCGTTCACCGCTAAAAAGATGCCATTGGTCGTATCACCTCAATTTGAGAGCACTTCCCTAACTGCATCAGCCAGTATCGGAATCCTTGGCGTCGATATATCAAGCGAAGTCCAGTTTCGCGGTCACTTAGAGAGTAAGGCCATATTAGCCTCGAAGAAGCTTGGTGTGCTAAACAGATCGAGACAGTATTTTACTCCGGCCCACCGCCTGCAACTTTATAAGGCGCAGGTTCGGCCGCACATGGAATACTGTTCTCATCTCTATGCAGGTGCACCCCAGTACCAACTTCTGCCTCTTGACCGCATTCAACGGAGAGCGACTCGCATCATCGACTGCCAAGATATTTCTGATCGACTTGACACCTTGGCGTTGCGTAGAGATGTAGCTTCACTCTGCATCCTCTATCGCTTGTATCATGGGGAGTGTTCAGAGGAATTGTTCGGACTTATACCGGCTGCTGGTTTCCGCCATCGTCCTACGCGACAAAATATCCATCCCCATCACCTGGACGATTGGCACTCCACCACTGTGCGCTTCTCCAGAAGCTTTTTGCCTCGCACAACCAGCTTATGGAACAAATTGTCGCCTGCCGTATTTCCGAACCGATACGACCTTCAAACCTTCAAGAATAGAGCGTACCTCTACCTAAAAGGCCGGCAACGCACATGTGACTCTTGAGTTGCGGGTGTCCATGGGCGGCGGTAGTCACTTACCATCAGGTGACCCGTCTGCTCGTTTGCCCCCTATCGCATAAAAAAAAAAAAAAAAAAAAAATGGTGCAGATAGAGCAGGTATGGGTAGGACGTGGGTTTTGCAAGGCACGTTTTAAATTATACAGAAATCTTTCGATGCATCAGATGGTTGAACCCAAAATAAAAACATATAACATCTCAGCAGTCATTTAAAACGTGATTCACTTATTTTTCACAACGATTTACTGATGCACACATATGAAATAACAACACAAACGTACATGGTTTTATACTGATATTGAGATTTAGGAACAGATAGTCTTTGACCATTCGACCTAAACTGGTTTACAGCCAAAAAGTGGACACCAAATCGTTATCCCCATCCATTCAACCCACGCCGCATGTCTCCGCGTAAAATGTTTTTGTAAGATCGAGCTCCGATTCAATTTTGTAAAACACATTTTACTTTTTAACTCTAAGTTGGACGGCAATAACCGCACATTTGTGTCTAAATGTCAGACCGGCGCCGGTGTCCAAAATTTTTGATATTTAAGATAAGAACTTGTAAGTCATTAGTTCTAAAGTTCTAAAGTTTCTCAAAAACACTAATACTCGTATTAATAGGCTAGGACCTTTTAATGCGGCGCCGCGGTGGTATCTAGACCAATCTAAAGACTAATATGATGGCTTATAAGTTTCACTATATATTAGATATCGAAAAAGGATGATTAAAGTGAGATACATTTTTTATAGTAGCATATAGCAATAAAAATTATATACTAATACAGAGACATAACATGTAGAGAAGGTATATATCTTAATTAAAGTCACTTTAACCCGTTATAGTATCAGTCTTCTGTGATCTAAACCATACATATGCGTAGTTTACTGTGTTTAACTATCTTATTTGTCTTATTTCGTTGGTAGAGTGTCATTTAAAAATAGCAATGCCAGTTGTTCATTTAGTCTAGTGTAGCAGTTTCGTATATAAATTATGTCCCAATCCGTAAGCTTACTAGAAGGGAAAATAGTTTGATTGGTTCCTTCCTGCATTTTGCAATTCAGCATCACGTGTTTCGCGAGCGCTGTAATAGCCCATTTCCGGAGGTTCATCAACGGTCCTTTACAGCAGTTACGTTCATATTATCACTATTTTTTACACACTTTAACGTGCTTGAAGCCCTCTTTGAATATCATATCATTATTCTAGACCCTACAGTTATAAGTGCGATGCAGTTTCTATTTAGAGGCGAAAGGAAAGGAAAAGTATCACGAAATTTACAAGTCGTACTACTACCTCGGCAAAATTATTTTTGTTAGAAAACACTGACGCATAGATATGCAGACTCTATGGAATGAAAAACTAGCCTAAATTCGATTCCGCTCATTCATAGAACATTAAGAACCTTCTTTCACTGCCTCTTTCATCCGGTTTCAATAAAATATCCAACCTTAAATTACGAGTTTCGATCACAAAATGCGAATACAAATCTGCCATTGCCAGACCATTACGTTTTTATGACCGGCTTCGGAATTGAAATAAATAAGTTTACGGATATATGAATAGTGTTATATATATGTATGTGTATAGTGATTTATGATGCATTTTATATTATATCGCAGCGAACGCACTTTAGTGTTTTAATATAAATAAATGTGTTCGTGCTTTTCTATAAACAACTTCATATAAAAAATAAGCTAAAAATTATGCAAACAATGCCAATACCTCTGCAGCTCAGCATATTGCTAGATGGCCACAGGTGCCCTCTAATGCTGATTTTCAACAATAGCCCACGTGAGAGTCGTTAAATAGTGCAAAGTGTAGAAATGTGATTATAGTATAAGTTATATAAAACTTTTTTTAAATTTGAAACTCAAAATTTAATGACATTGTTATTAGTTAAATTGAAAATTGTATGAGGCCGTATGCTCGGGTCTCTAGAGCTTATGCACACAATAATACCCTAGCACAGAAATATTTTTTGTTAATAAAAACACCTAAGAGGATTTACAGTGCACCTAATTCATAACAAAATATCAGTCATGAACGGTTCGAAATCAAAAAGAATATAATTGGCCTATTCTTTCTACTTTATCTGATAATAAGTACTGTCGCTCAATGAGCCGTAAACTTTGAAAAAGGATTAATTCGACCTAAACTGTAATTGGATTTTTTGATAACTGCCACCGCTCAACTGATTCATAGAAATACGTGTCGTACTTGGAAGTTTGTTCGTTTACAATTAAGTATTAACTTAATTTGATTTTTAGATAATGAACATAATTTACCAATAAACAAATATTATCTTTATTTATCTACTGATTAAATAAGTTCTCATTACAATGAATTACTCACTACAGGATAATGCACTGAGTAATCGAAATTATTCTGATTTGGATCTTTTTCTACATAATGAAGGAATCCATCATTCGTATTGTAATGTATGTAATTTATAATGTTATATAGTAAATAATAAAATTCATCTATGTTGTACCTATGAAACCTATGGAGTCGAAGTCAATATTAGTCTTGGTTGCGACATTGATGATTCTTATATACATATGTATGTTGTTTACAGAAAACAATTGTTTTCTTTTCTTTCTCGGTTCTTTTTTCAGTTATATATTGAATCATATATGTACTTAAGTATAAAACAACTGGTAAATAAAATGACAAACTAGTAGTAGTAGTTTCAAATTCAAGTGTTGTAACGTGAAATACTTAGTAGTAAACAAGTAATGCAGATATTACTCGTCTCACATTAATCAAAATATAAATTGATCATTAGAATTGTCTATAACAAATCTAAACCACCATTATACCGCATTAGGCACTTACAATAGATACTAAACTTACAAATAATATAACTTATGATGAATGGCTACCACTTGCAATATCTATTTAACTTATTGCGATTGTGCACTATGCAAAATAGTAAGTGCATAAGGCGCGGCTGGTTGGCATTCACCCGAACGCCTGATGCATTTATAACCAGTCTCGAAAATGTAGTAGACTTGTCGGTAAAGCTCTCTCTGGAATATAAATGTCCATCTCACCGTTTCAAATTACTAGTCGCAAATACAGTTTGTAGGTAGCGTGTTATAAATTTATGTTGTCCTGGTTTTAGACTTAATTAAGACGGAATAACTTGTATTACTTGCGATATATGAGCTTTCAGTGCAAATATTTGTTTTGCATGACTGTGCTGGGTCTAAATGTCTGTATGCGCCTACACTGAGGTGACACTTCCTCAATACTTTATTAGGTCCTGAAGTAAGCATTAAGTTTTAGTACAAGGTTTGCAAAAATAGCTACTTATACTGTTTTTGATTTTAAAAAAAAACACCTTTATAGCAGACTTCGTATGGAGGGTTTTGTTTTTGGAGTGTACGTATGTATGATTGAATAATATTTCTTTGTAAGATGAGATAGTATATATAAGCATATATAATGGTATAAGTTTTCAATGTAATGCTGTCAAGTTATTTTGCTTAGAATAAGTATCCTTGTTTAAAAATCTCGTGCTATAATGTCAATGGAACAGCTAGTGAACAGTATATTTCAAATTCCAGAACAGCCACAGGAACCAATAAACATTTCATCAAATAAAACAGAGAACCGGCGGAATACCACACAAATGATTCAACGAATCTAGTATGAAATAGAATTCTGAATAGGTAGTGTCAATGAAACTGCAATAGGTAGAATGTCAATGTAATATCTGACAATTGTATTTTTGGAATTTGAGAGTCACGTGCAAATATTAAATTCAAATCGAGTAATGCACTGAGACCAAAATATAACTGAAAATTGTTTGAGTGCTGCTATGCAATAGTATCCTTTAGCTTGTCTAAATTAAAAAAAGATCCGTCCCGTCTCCGTGTGAGACTTGTATGTACTGGTAAGCAAGATACTCCTCTAAAATTCTATAAAATAAAGCTGACAGCCCAATAGCAACAACCGACAAAATTTTCGAATTGTGGGTCTAGCAATGATATTTAAATATATAATATCACTAGAGTTGTTTTATAAAGGGGGCAAAATAAACTATGACAACGACAGGTTAAATTATGTCAAATTGTTACAACTGTAAAATGGAAGAAAAATTTTACCCCATATTTGTGAAAAATCATCGTCCAGTTATATGACAATTGTCCTTAATAAAATAGTCGCATGTCGAAACAATTTCGTTAAAGTTTTCGTAAAATCTCTGTTTCATAGCAATCAAGATAATGACAGTACTCAGAGTTATCCTCAAGAATTCAGGTCCTTTATTCTTGTATCTGGTCTCTACATAAAACAGATCACTAGAAATCTTTTATTAAACTGCTCTGCGTGATTAACTCAAATATTAAACTATATTTTTCATTTCTCTGGTTATATATAATTTTCTTAATAATATTTTAGACACTAAACATAAAAGTAATATGTATATTACTCTGAAGCTATATTTTTCAAATGTTATTTAATCACTATTGTGCCCAAACGATTTCAAAAATAATCGTTGACACGTGTTTCAAATACATGATCGAACAACTCTATTAAACTCAATTAAAAAGAGAAAAACGGAGTCATGAATCTTTTTGGGATGATTTATTTACTAAACACATTATCTACAACGTGTGAGGTATCAGAGACACTAACTTGATATATGGCTATTATGACGCCACTATTATTCATCTGACTACGTATGTACGTCGCTTCGTATGTTATTCTCTAGACCTTTCCCTTAAAATAAATTATATTTAAAGCCGGCCTTTGAAGGTTTTGACAAATTCTGAGGTTTTATATATCTTTCAGATGTTAAAAATCAAACCTGTCTCGTCATTCGGGGATATAAGCAAAAAAAGTTACAAATAAATTGAAAGATCTACATGATGAAATGTAAAGGATAATTATGCCTTAAAGATGCCTATAAAATGTTTACCATGCTGAGGGTATTACTTGTGCATTTGAGTAAGTACTCTGAGAGTGCTGTTGCCCATAACACGAGTTTACTCTTGTATAATCTTGTATACCAGATTTCAACACATGCTGTTTATAGAATAATATGGGTATGTATGATACCGAAAAATTTATTATTATTATTATTACATACTAGCCATTCTCAGCAGTTTCATCCGTGTTAATGCTCCCTACAGGGTATTAGCGTGATTTTTTATACCTAATATTATTCCTGACTTCATTTTCTATTAAACTGATAAACGGTTTTAGAGATCCGACTGAAATACTACCAGAGTTTAGGTCATTTAAACAAACAAATATTACATATTATTACATATCAATTCACGCCCTATATACCCTAGGGGTAGGCAGAGATGTATAACTCATCCACATTTCGCTAATTAGAATTTGGTCCCAATAACATAATAAAGGTCAAACCTATCGTCATCAACCTGGCACTTCATGACTATATACATACTGTCTGATAGATAACAGTCCAATCCCGTAGTCGCCTATTACGACATAACCGGCAAGAAATGGGGTGGCCCTATTTTAATCCACTAAGAACCACACGGCAATTGTTATAGATATATTAACGGAATAGGGCGTAAATTTATCCTAACTCCATAGGGAGGACGACGTGTGTCTTCCCAACCAGACTTTAGCAAACGGGTAGCTGATTCAATCTTTCACTAATACACACACGATGAAGTCGCCATCTGGTGGACCACATGGCAGATATACTTCACTGGTTCACGATTATGATTAAAAGTTGGAACTCTCATAGACTAATGTTCTTTCCACATTCGAAATAAAACAATCGAAACACTTCTGAAGTTTGGTTTTGTATAAGTTGTTGTTTTTTTTCAATAAACAAAATATAATAATAATTATAAGGTACCATACAACGAATATTAATGTTTCTAATTGAAATTTAATTTATTTGGCTCTTGTGTTTTGTTCAACAGATATGTTTTTACCCTTAAAGAAGAATTTGTAAAATGTTTGATAGAATGAAGTAACACAAAAATGTTTAAAAAAATTTATTCAGTATCTCGTATTTCCTCACCGGGCCCTAATGACTGCTTCCATGCGGTGCCTCATGGAACGGATAAGAGTCACATCTTGTGTTGTAGGATGTAACCCCACTCTTCTTGTATAGCTGTTTTAAGCTGGCCAAGCGTTTCCGGAGTAGGATCTCTCACTCCAGATCATATCCAGACAAAAATTAGCTAGGTCTTTTTTCCATCGGCGTATGCTTGCTTTAACTGACTCTTTTTTCAATGCAGCAACTTGCAATGTGCTCCCCTCTCTTCGACACACCTTTTTCCTTCCGTCGTTACCATACAGCACGATCTTGCTCTCATCAGAAAATAGAACTTTGCTCCATGAAAGGTATGCGCCCATATTACGCCCTTCGGTGTTCTACCGTAAATTTTGGGCCCTTACCTAGTTTATGTGGTTTCAAGCACGCTCCGCTAAGCTTGTAATAGTAAAATCACTCACAGTCAATCCTCAAACCTCACGGAGCCGCCGTTGCAGTTGAGTAGAGTTAAAGTGACGATTTCTTAGAGGCACTGACGCAATATACCGGTCATCTTGCTCAGACGTCACTTATTATCTAAAGACAGGCTAAGATGCAATCGAGTAGCCGCGACACGCTGACTATATACCCTGAATCCAGCAACTCCACAACTTGGCGACTTTCGTGGGCTAGGTACAGGAAATATTTGTTATGAAAAAATCTCTTTTCTAGGATGTCACAGACATTAGTTAACTGCTGAAATAACAATCACTATTAAAAATGATATTAATTGATATTAAGACGATATTTTTTTTTATGTGATTAAATGTAGTCATTTTTTGGATGAAAATTCGAAAATTTTAATTCAACATTTGGAATTGTGGTACACATATCCGTACGAAAAAGGCGATCAAAGGATCACTCCTTTGATCGCCTTTTTCGTACGGATATTCCGCCGTCGGCCAGATCTCTTTCTTTCAGAAACAAAGGTTTAATTATACCTATCAATAGCCTGGTACAAAAAAAAATAAAAGTAAATGTAGTCATTTTTTGGATGAAAATTCGAAAATTTTAATTCAACATTTGGAATTGTGGTACACATTTGTGTAGACTAAACTGCCCGCTATTTATTGGCGTCTTGTCTTAATGAGACAGTCTACAACAGTCCTCTTTTTAACATGAAACTGCATATACTATTTAATCGGAATTTACAATTAAAAAAGAAACATATATTATGTTTTTTTTTTTCATTTGAATTTGGAATATGTCATTCTTAAATCAGTATGCATTGTATTTTCTTATTTTCGCGCTATTCGGTGTTAAATATTTGTACGATAATTGGAGAGGGGTCATAAAGAGAACTGAAGTATAGTAAAAGTCGAATGTTTGTGTACCAGGCTATTGATAGGTATAATTAAACCTTTGTTTCTGAAAGAAAGAGATCTGGCCGACGGCGGAATATCCGTACGAAAAAGGCGATCAAAGGAGTGAAGGAAAGAATTCGCAGGAATCCTGTCCGAAAGCAAAAGATTTTATCTCGTGAAATGAATATAGCGCCTAGAACCATGTCGCTTATTTTAAAAGATTACTTGCAGCTTATAATTCGCAGTATATACGTGCATCTGCACGTCATTATTTATCTGATAGTTTGAAATAAATAGGGTGACAAAATCAAAACAACCTTTAAGCGGTACGCAAAGGGAGGTCACAGAAAATAATTATTTACAAACGAGTTTTTTTTTTAATATTGAGCAAGACCGAGTTTATGCTCAAAGCTCTATAGAAGCTTACAACTGGGCATTATCCGAGTGATGTCCAGTGATGATTTGGTGGGGTGTTAGCTATCAAGGAGTGACCGTGCCATATTTTTTGTGAAAAGGTGTCAAAAAATCCACCCAAGCGTGCTCGGCAACGAACGTTTCTGACTTCATCAGAGCTGAAGACTTGCCGCCATCTAGTCCTGACCATAAATCATAATCCTGGATTATGAGTTATGGTCATGGAAAAACTAAAACACATTATAGTATTTTTTTTTTATGCAATAGAAAATATTTTTTCCTTGTAGCAATATTTATGGCAAGCCTAGGTATATATATGAATAAAACAAGTTCATATTTGATAATTACAAGTGTTTCACAATTTTTTGCAAGGTTTAGGTTTTAGGTTTGGTTGTTATCTGCGATATGAATAAATCTCAGCAACGTTATGAACCCTTAAAATAATTAAGAGATTCGTGCGTGTTTTAAAAATATGACGTGAATTAACCAACATTCATTAAACGTAGAGGACAAAATCTCAAGTATTTGAAGCTATGCATTACCATTACTTTTTGAAATAAATACAAACGATATTATTATATGAAATTTTGTAGTTTCTTTAATGTAAGCTGGTATTACCATGTGCCAGTGACAATTTGTTTAAATAGAAGTGCAAAATCCTACACCTTGATTCTGAAATACAACAGACTCTTCAAAACCACTCCGAAGAACTGTCCGGCATTTCTAATATTATTCATGGATTTTCTAAATTAAGATTTACCCTGCATCAAAGACGCTGTTTTACCAATAAAGGCAATTAAGAAGAGTTGATAATTTTCTATCATATTTCATTTAAGCTCTCGCATTTCCGCCACCCACACATATCGATAACACATACATAACCAAATGACATCAATAAATCACATGACGATTCAGGCGCCACGCGTGCCCCGTTTCTGAATATATGCATTTTATTCTCATATATTAAATGACTGTCAGCGACACCACAGTCTTGTACTTTAAAATCAAATATGTTTTAAGTAAAGTGCTCCCAAAATAATGTTTTAATCAGACTGAAATGATTTCTCAATATTCGACTGCAACTTGCCAAGAATAATGTTCCCAAGATCAGCCTGTTGGCGGAGTGGTTAGTCATCCTGACTACTAAGCCAGAGGCAGATAGTTTCCGACCTAGATAAATTAATTGTATATGAGATGTATAATGATCACGTCACTTGTTCTTTACCTGGTGCAGTTTACATATAATTAAACCACCAATCAGCGACACCATAAAAAAAAGGTTATCAGCTTTCTGAGTATATATATTATTATATATAGTACAAGATCTTGTTGCAGTTCAGATGACCGTGTCTCTATTATGTGTCTAGTTATTAATTATTTTACAGTATTATTGGTAGAAAAAAAAGGAAAATCGATAGAAAAACCTTCCCGCAGGATTGCGCAAGTCTCGGATGAGGAAACGGGACTGAGACTGCAATGGTTCACAGAAGCCAGGGTCATGCACCCGTAAGTATTGAACATCAAGTGATTTGAGAATCCACTAGCACACGAACACTTGCTGGTTAAGACTTTGACTGACTAAGGTATTTTTCAAACACTCAGTATGAATTCCGACATACTCAAATCGGCAGACACCTTATTACCAGATACCTTTATTTATAGACACCTAAACACTTAAAATGACTCATTTACATAAGAGTATAATATTAGGTTATTATTAAATTTGATTGATATCGATATGTACCATAATTGAAACAATTTGTAGATTGGATAAAGCACTCCAATTTACTAAGGTTGAACTCGTCAAACCGCACCGTAACGTTTAAGTAACCGTCTACGGCATCAGGTATCATTAGGTATGCGAAACACTCACTATGAACGTTGAACGTTGAAGGCCAGATTCAAATAAGTTTCATTAATCCATGATCAAAGGAATTACGGTATCTATCAGCCATAAACAAATAATTTAAATATCGTTTACTGACATCTTTACTTTATTATATTATAAATATTTTTTAAACTTTATGCACCATGTAATGCAGGTGTAGTGCAATCTTTCACCCTCGAATTTTCAAATATATAATAAATAACTCTAATGATAATTATTGATAGTTCCTTTTACTTTTAAATTGCACTTGCTTGCAATTTACTCTGTAATAAAATATCTGTTTCTGAAAATTCTCATTTATCTTTCATTATTGTCTGCCAATAATTTTGTCATCATACGAGTTTTGAATTAACGATGCCATAAATAACATACATTACCAGCCATTACAAATTAAGCCAATAATATTATTTCCGAAAAATAGTTATCTAAGTATTCAAAGCCTGGGCTTACTACTAATTATATTCTATACTTATAAAGTGCAGAAGAACTTCTAAATCTAAGAATTGATACACACCGATAGCTATATTTTTAATACGCATGTATTAAAAATATCAACCAGTCAGTTGATGTAATCAGTTTTATCAAGTTTTACAATGGGAAAGTTTTCAAGACCGTCATCTGATCGTTGAGAGATGATAGCATTGTCTCACAGGCAGATCCACCATGACTCTAAAGGCTGGCGCATCAAGTACCTATCACTATCGACTATTCATAAAACTTCGCGATCTGAAAAACCATTCGATATCAACGTTGGCGTTGTTTACCTTCCGTACTATGACAGTTATTAGTTCTCTAAAGACCGTTTCTTTAGGAAACCATTGACAATCCGAAGTAGTTAGATTTTCCTGCCCACAAACGTAGTGTTGATCAAACAATAAACTGACACAACCCATAATTAACTGAAACAAGACAAGAAAACAAGGGTGCTGGGCACACGCTGCTTTCTAGACATCGGTAAACTAAGGTGAATATGATGATAACATAAGTATAATATAACTAATATAAAGTAGTACTTTAAAGTAAGTATAAAGTAAATATAATTTAACAGATAAGTATTTCCGAATTGAATATTGATTTAAACCTTTAAAGCGGTCACTCATTTTTTTCCGAAATTTATAACTTCAATCTTTTCAATCATTCAATCAATTTAGAATATGATTCCACAATCACTTTAAACAGTCAAAGGATTGAAAGAATTGAGTTTGAAGGACACATAAATGGAATTGTCAAGAATTGTTTCTATAGGTTGAAGGTTTTCTACAACATACGTGACTATCTCAACACAAATCTTAGAAAAAACTTGTAGACAGTCTCAAACTATCCAGATTTAACTATTGTGATATAGTTTATGGTCCATGCTTGCTGGCTAGAACAAGAAACCTAATACAAAGAATGCAAAATGCATGTGCTCGTTATTGTTTTAAAATACCGAAGAGAGATCATGTAACACCATACATAAATGGGAACAATATATAAAAAATGGAAGGTAGGAGAAAATTACATCAAGCCAGCTTACTTTTCCGTTTAATGAAAAGCCAAAAACCTATTTATCTATATGAGAAGATAGACTGGAGGCGGTATCACTGGTCATATTCCATCAGAACCTCAAGCAGTGCATTATCTATATCACAACACAGAACTACAGCATTCCAGGGCTCCTTTAGATACTCAGCAACGAAGTGTTGGAATGATTTGCCACCACCTGTAAGAGACCTGAAATCCAAATACAATTTTAAATCAAAATATAAAACTTCTTAATATTAATGCAAAAACAACAAACCTTGAAGGCTTTTGCCCTTCTGTCTGGTAGATCGTTCCAGTAGCTCCGTTGTTTTGTCTAAAAAAGTCATCCCTCCATACAATAGCTGTCACCAAATGTAATACAAGCAAGCACACATGCAATACAAGGTCAGGGAGATGACTGCACTTGAGATGGGGAATTTGAAATAAATTATCAATAGATATAGTATTTGAGTTATTTTATTTATAGTACATAATCACTAGTTAATTGATATTGGCTGAGCACACGTGCTCAAGCTCTAAGTTGAAAAGTCATTAAAATAGTAATAATAAAATATAATATACCATGATGGTTTGCCACACGGGCCAAGTGTATTTTGTAGCTTTGTACTTTCTTTGTTGGTAGGTTTTGCCAGTGACTTTTACTGTATTTTATTTCTTTATTTTAGTTGATAAGTCAATAGGTATTGTTGGGTAATGTCGCCCGACGACGCCAAGCACGACGTATCTTTCGCTAAGGACATTTACTATTTTCTTCTTAGGGTTACTACTTACATTAATAAGTTAGGAGGATCTTCTATAATATTGTATTTTTAATTGTTTTGTAGTGCTGTAATACAAAATATTTATATGAATTTATGTGTTTTTAAACAAATGTATGTAAATTATTATATGTGAAAGTCGTCGTGTTTTTGGAAATAAATATGTTTTTTTTCTTTCCTTCTTTCTTTCTAAATCGTAGCTTTTAAAAGAAGAGAAGAATGGAAGATGTAAACTGTAAATAGCAGAGTTCTAAGCTTAAAAATGAACAATAGTTAAGTAGGTGTCCTGGTCAGCAGTACACAAAGAAGGGCCAATATGAAGACCCATTACCCGGCGAGCATGTGTGGAAGGTGAGCAGGTCTGGTAAACGTGGAAAAGGCGAAAAATGTATCATAGTCTATGTCATGTCTGGATCATGGTTAAATGTTTTGGTTTGTCACATTGTGGTCTCTGCCTACCCTGAAAGAGTGTAGGTAAGGATAGGGTGTGAGATATGTATGTTGTAAGCGTTTTTATCTACATTCTAAATATATATATATTTAGATATTTATATAAGATTTAGTGGTTGTATCAAATAACCTGAAAAAGTTTACATTCTTGCTCTTGAGTTGAGATTATATTTTATAAACGCGCATTATTAATGTTGGTTTCTTATATATAAATAAGGTACTTGAAGTCATTGATGATTCTCCAAAGCCCATTAATACTTAGCCTTACTTTTTAAATTGTTTTTCTTTATATAAAGAACGTCATGGTGTCCTAACTTCTTACCACGTTTATTCAATTTGGTATTGCATGACATAATAAGTTTGACATTTTATGTCAAATATTCCCATTATTACTTGTATAAGCCAAGTTCAACAAAGACATTAGTTTAATGGCTGTTAATATTAGGAACATTAATTAATCATGAAACTGTCTTCTGCGTCCGGCTTCTCCAGCACAATAATAATAACTGTGCCGGACGCCGGACATCCATTCAAACCGAAATGTTGCCAGTATCAGCTGTGCACTATTCAACTCTAAATAAACCTCGCAGGTAGATATTACCTTAATACATTTGTTAGGCAAATTTGTATTAAACGCCCATATTTTGCCAACTAGAACTTGGTCGTACTAACGTCATAGGGGCAGGCCTTACGCCGTCAACCGGGCGCTATATGAAGTACAGATGGAAAAATTGGGCGTATATTGAAAGGGATAATGTAATAACCAAGAGAAGGCAATAGTAGGAAAAGGATATTCCTTATAATCATGAATTGGTAAGTGTAAGCATCTTTAAGTCGAAGTGGCTCTACTCCGAGTCCTCTACCCATTTAATATGTATATTTCTCTAAATCCAATGATTGCCTGGCACAGATCGCAACAAACAGCTGGAACAGCCGCCAATTGTGCAAAATTTGTTTTACTAGATTTTGTTTTATTTCATTTTATTATTATATAGGTGGATACGCAAAATTACATATTCAGAGGAACCGCCGAAACGAGTAGCCCTCAAAACTCCTCCTTTTATTTAGGTAATGACATCTCGAAGTAATTAATAAATTCTATGGTTCAATGAATATAGAATTAAATACTTCTATAACATGGAAAACTATACTAACTTGTTTTAATAGTCAATTATTTAGGGATTGTAAATCAGTCAGGAAAGCGGAGGAGGCACATAAATAATTTGTCGTAGCTTGAAAATGTAAAATTAGTAAACTCTACTCTCAATAATCCTTCTATACATCATTTTATTAAACTTGCAATGTAGCTATGTTCTGGTCAAATCTTGCACGTTAAAAAAAAATAATTTAAAAAGTTATTCAGTCTTAGGTAGATTTAGATGCTTTTATCCATCGACGAAACACCTTGTTTATTTAACCCTCTAAAGTAAAAGAGTAGTAAATCAACAGTAGCGCTGTTGTGCGGGACTCGTTACGTAAACTAGGCAAAATAGCCTATGGGCGCGTCGATAAATTCCCCGCTTTATCTGTTCAGCAAGCTTCCGACCGGCGTTGCGCCCGCCTTCTATAATCTAACACGCAATCAATTTTAAAGTAAAATAACATTGCGGTATCAATTGACGAACTAGGTATTTAATTTAACCGTAAATTACTATTAGAATAATTAATATTTTTTAAGTAAACCAGATCTTTTGCTATCGTTTCAACGAATTGATTTATGTAATAACATTAAAATTTAAAAAAACATGAGAAGGTTTGAATCAAATCATTCCTATCACCGTAACTCAGAACAACTTCTTTTCTACTAGTGAGACTAGAACTGAACTAGAAGAACTAGAAATGAATCAGAAGTTGAAGAGTTTAGTAGTATGGCTTTGTTTGACTACACGCGCATATCTCCAAAACTATAAGTTAGATATAATAATTATTAGTATTGTATTGAATAGAGTATTTACTGAGTAACAGTAAAGGTTAAAAAACATCACTACCTTTTGGACCGAAGGAAATATTGAATATATGGTAAAACCATACACTTACTTTACTTCATACTACACTTCATGCCATAGAAATTTTCTACTAGTCTACCTTAGGGTTGTGCAAAGATTAGGTGAACTAGATTTAAGTACGAAAAACAGAAGATAGACTATGACAAATCACATGGATATATGATATTATACAATACATATAAATATATATATAATTACATACAAATATAAATCATATACGTAGAATAAATAATTATTGTTGTGATGATTCTGCTAGGAGATGCACTATGTGAGCTCGTAGTTTCACTTTAAAAGACAGTCGACTAGGTGCTATTCTGATTTCAAAAGGCAAAGCGTTCTAGAGGAGAACCGATTGAATAAGAAAGGAACACTAAACACACGCCGATGTATGAGAAGGGCATGACAAAAGAAGATTGTTTTCGGAGTGAAAAGTTTATGAGGAGAAAATAAAATAAAGCGCGCAAGTGACGAAATGGGAGCCCATTCTTGTCGTGACGAGAGAAGGATGTTTTTTCTCTCGTCAAGAATGTTAAATTTACGAAGGTTAATGAATTGAATCCAGTTGTTCAGAAGTCAGTCGTATTTATTAAGGAGACATTTACCGTTAGAGACCCATGCTTAGATACGAATGGGTCGGCTCGATCAGAGTATTATCACGGGCCTCACATAAAACCGGTCAAACAATGCTTGCATTGTACATATGTTATGTACCAAGTAGGTGATAGTACTAGAGACCCAAACCCACTCATAGTCACGGCGGCGTTTGTCATTTACCATCAGGTGACCCTATGCCATAAAAAAGCCATTATTGAAGCTTAAAGTGGGTATTAAATGAAATTTCTATGTGTATATTAAATTATTAATAATGCAATTAATATTTAATTATTACTTAATTAATAATTATACGTGTTAACCCATCCGACTAGGCTAAATGTTTGTGTTAGGACAGGCTACACACCGGTAGTGTACGAGGTAAAGATGAAATTTGATCACAATTCAGACGTCTTGGCCTTTAAGCTATCGTCTCTCGCACTTATAATATATTTACAAAAAATACTACGTAAGTTTGTATTAGAAAAGAACATGTATTATTTACATGTATCAGTTAGACGTTAATGTCCGTATCCTTTGTTGAATCATGAAACGAAGCTACATATACGGCGGACCCATTTCTTGAATTGCTTTACAGACAACATGTTGGAATCTGACCCTTAAAAGCGGCAATCCTTATATAATTCTAAAATAAAAATACTAATCTAAATACAGACATATTATAGATAAATGATACATAAAATGATCGTGCTACAAATTAATTAAAACTTCTAATGAGCTTCAACATAAATTATTCGAAATTATTCTTATTGAGATGTTTAGGTGTTCGTTAATTTGTATTTCAAATAGGTGTACAAAAAACAAAATGGTGTTTCATTCATCTAGTTCACACGGTCATCTACTTGCGATACAAGAACAATTAATTAAAATCTTGTTTTTTAGCTTTTTAATTGATAATAGACACTTACACCGACATAAATTTGACTAAGAGTGATCATATAACATGGAACCTATCTAAAAATAACAGTACCTACATAAAAAGCCTTACACGCTACCGCCGTACTCTTTACAGCACAGAGTAATTTAACATAATTACTCACTTATATTAGCATAAAGTGACTGAAATCCATTCAATCAAACTGAAACGGGGCTTATTAAACCTGAATGTGACTTCAGAGCCAATTTCAGACGAGACGGACTGATTGGTAATAAATCTGGAATGGATTCATGTTAAACAAATTCCTATGTATAATATAATATGTACTCGTATGTATGTAGCTTTTACCTACGTTCAAGAAAAGATGGCACGTTTGGCATCATAATGCATATTAGGAGAGGCCTATGTCCAGCAGTGGATATAAAAAGGCTAAGGCTGACTGGTCTATTGGTCATGTGGATAGTGATCCTGACTGCCATGAAGCCTCGGATATTGGTTTCGATTCAAAGCCAGTAAAAATGATCGTGTGATGATTATGATCATATGTTCTGCGTCTGGGTGTAATTTATCTATAATACTTATGTATATATTTACAAAGATATAAGTATGTTTATCAGCAATCTGGTTACCATTGTACAAGCTTTGCTTTTTTATACATACATATATCTCTGAGATATATGTATGTATAAAAAAAAACACTCTATGAAGAATGGAAGAAACCGGACCGTTTTACTGAATACTGGTTGCAAATTTCCCTAATTTTATTGTCACTACTAAAATAGTTTCATATAATTGTATAAAAATTCGTTCTACAATTTGCTACTTGAATAATTAAAGTGTGTAAGTACTCCTTGTCTATCTAATATATTTCCATTACGTACAGTAGGAATTGCGTTTCCCAATTACAGTAACATGTAGAATCTCTTATTTTTATTTGCGTTGGTAAATGTGATTCTGTGTAGACTTCTAGGCACAGATTTCAAATCACATGGTACGAACACGAATGACGTGTTATATGAATTTACTGTAGGGGGGACACAAAAGGGTTGCCTCATTTATCGCAGCTATTATTTAGTCTAGTTTTGTTTCATTTGTAACGTATTTTAATCATTGAGTTAAAGTTTTATCGCCCTGCATATCTGGCAGTTCACTTATTTTTAGCAGTCTTCAGAAAATCAGGAGATTCTCAATTGGTCGGAATGTTGCTTTCTATTATGTACATATATTCCCCGATTACTTGTAGACATATGGACTGATTTGGAAAATTCTCATTTTGTTTGAAAGGGTATACTTCCCAGGTGGTCCCGTGGTTATCAGGTAATCTGATGATTGGATCGTAGAGAAGTCGAGGGAACTCTCTTTCTAAAATTTTATTACGATTGAAACTGTTACACATAGGAATTTAAAATGCATTTTGATGGCGGTAATCAACTTTGTTTTTAATAAATTCTCTCGCATCTATCTGAGGACATATAATTTAGTTTATTACGGGATAATTGCTGTCAACTTTAAGAGCTATCTATATTTATTACACTACATGTCATATCAAGGAAAAGGAAAGGAAAGGAAATATACAATACTATCCATTCCCTTTTCGGCATTCGAAATGTTTACAAAACATCGTACGACAAATTCAAAACGAAGAACTTCCCTTTTATTTCCAAGTTAATCTGAAAAAAAAACATAATTTTAGTACTGCTGTAAATTGACAGACATCATTTAAAGAATACACATTATATCCATGTAATCCAGGTAAGAAAATAACCGGAGCCAGCCTTAAAATCGTTTATAATTTTCAAGTACCTATGTTCGCTTACGTCAAAGCAACTAAGGAGCCTTTAAAGAAAAATATCAGAATTCTATTGTAGTAAAACTGATGAATTTTACAAACACAAAAGGAGGGGAGCCTTTAATTTCGGATAGTTACGATTCACGGATGACCAGCATATCGTATAATGGGTTATCGAAATTGCTTTAACCCGGATGATAGTTTTTGTTTGTCGAATGAAAAGTAATTGAATTTATTTTATTGATAAAGCTATGTGCATGGAATTACTCTTACCTTGGGAGAACCATGCTTAGGCACGAATGGGCCGGCTAGACCGGGGTAATACCACGGCATCATATAAAACCGATAGATAAACAATGCTGTATGACATTGCTGAGTCAGTCAGTGACTTACTTGTCATTCATAGGTGTCCATGGGCGGTGGTTTTCATCATTATCAGGTGACCCGTCTTATTGTCAGTCATCAAAAAAAGTCATCAAAAAAATAAATTTTAATGACACAAGACACTTAATTTTTTTAACACATTCAATATGTTATATATGTTGGTTAGAAATCTTGTTATCTATAAGATAAAAGTAGTTGCACTAAAAAAAATTCTAAGTATGTTAATATGGATTAACAATCAGCGTTAAATGAAGTAAACAAAATAAATATCTATCTATCAACAGATTTTTTTATGCGGTAGGGGGCAAGTGAGCAGACGGGTCACCTGATGGTAAGTAACTACCGCCGCCCATTGACACCCGCAACTCGAGAGTCTCAAGTGCTTTGCCGACTTTTTAGGTAAGAATACGCTCTTTTCTAGAAGGTTTGTACGTCGTATCGGTCCGGAAATACGGCAGGGACACTTTATTCTATAGTTTGGTAGTGCGAGGCAAAAAGCTTCTGGAGAAGCGGACAGTGGTGGAGTGCCAATTGAGCATTTAAGTTTGAAAAAAAAAACCGCCGAAACAGATATCGTTCAGTGTCGATTGATCGGTTTTGCTAGGTAGTGGAGCCAATTAGTCAAGATCGAGTTTATAGTAAGTATAAATAAATAGTGTCGTTTACAACTTTCGTATACCTAAAGCAAGTGCCGAGTGCCGTTTTACTTGTAGGTTACCGGTTACCGTAAGTACTTTTGAGCAGTAAACCTATTCTCACGGCTGTAAACCTTACTCTAATCGAGGTTATCTTAGTGGGGTGCTAATTACCAAGAAGTTGTTGTTTTTGAGTGTATGGCTACCATGTAGTCAATAAGAACAACACGTAAGTTAAACATATAAAGAATACTAATACTATATACCACAATGGTATCGCATTGCGTACCGTACACACACCCTCTTTCCCCTATGTCCGAAGGGGATCGAATCCGTTTAAGGAATTACTGGCTGATGTCACTGCTGAGATACATTTACAAGTAGTAATAGAGATTCATGCTTCGACGAATCTTATGAGATATCTTATTAGAAACATAACTTCCTAATGGGGGTCAAAACTTAGTGCGTTTGGAGTCCACAGTACGACTAGTGTACAATATGCTGCATGGTTTTGCCTTTCATCTATCTTTGCATGACTTCATGATTTTAAATTAGGTGATTTAGTAAACTTGAATGATTGTAATTTTTTTAGGGAGTAAAACACTGGTCATTGAAACTTGAGACTTGGAGGGTAATGGAATACCACCTTCCTTGGCATAAGAGAAGGTAAAACCCTCTTTCGGTATTTTTATTATAGGCATAAATTTTGAGAAGCCATTCGTAAGTATGAAGTCAAATGCTTATGTAATTCGTTTGAGATCAATTCATAGATAATATAATTAGATAATAGAAGAAGAAATATAGAAGAATAAGATAATCTCATTATAGATACGTTACTCTACGTTATTTTACGTTTGTCGAAACTTTTAAACTTTTGAAATTTTACCTATTCAAAGTTTAAAAAATATAAATATGTTTTTGTTTATTGCTTTATTGTTAATTCTTTGCATATAAAACATTAAAAAAAACATGTTAAAAATTATACAGCCGATTTTATAACGCGTCGATTACTTCCAGGCAACCTTTGTTCGGTTTCATGGATCAAATATACACTTTCCCCATCCTTTGAAATCCGATGAATTACCTTACCATCAGTAAGTTAGTTTAGATAGATAGATAATTACTTTATTTATACAACATTGGCAGAATAAGAAATATACATAAAAGTTCAACACACATATTCTACAAAGGGCGGCCTTATTGCTATATACAATCTCTTCCAAGTAACTTTAGGATGAACAAAATTATTCGGAGAGGCGTTGGTAGTTTGAAGTCCATTTCAAATAATATCTAGGGTTACCTAATAAACATAAAATCTACTATATCTTCTGTAGATTAGAGATATTATACTACTTTTATTATATGAATAAAACATAACACCTTTATCCTTGCATCATGTTATAGATATAAATGATGTGTCTGACAGTTAATAACTAGAGGTAATTTTGCGTGGTCATAAAACAGACGATGTGTCAGTGTCGCATCGCCAACAAACTGAACCAAACTGCGGGCGGCGCCTATGTGTTGTTTTATGGCGACCTCTTGACATAAAAAAGCATCGTTTACAAGTCTACTTATATTTTGTCTATGGCCCCGTCTGACCCCAACTGTTAAATGTTGTCGAGTTTCTAACAAGATTAGGTGAATTACCGGTAATATGCCCCACGAAGATTTGCTAACAGGTTTTTACAATTCTTTGAACAAATAAAACAGTTAAAAAACCACGCATTGACACCAAGTATAATCATGTATTAAATTATTTAAAGTAAACTATTTAACAGCTTACGAGTATCTACAAGCAGGTAGAGTAAATAAGTAACGTTACCGAAGACAATATATTGTACTCGTCAAAACGAATTATATAAGGACGACATCGAGGAGTTTACTAGTAGGCATTGTAGAATTCCTCTATCTACTTTCTAGTTTCGTCATCAGATCATGCATAAGATGCCAAATTATTGTTTTGTCATATAAATTACATATGCATACAAAGTTTTGTTTCGCTACGACAGTTGAAACTACAAATGTTAAAATGTACTATTTTTTAACATTGCTATTTTTATTATAACCTTTATACGGTTGTCTAGTTTTTTTTTTTTTAATATACGTACAGGTGCACATAGCATAAGCAAATCCCAAGTCTGCCAAGTTTGCGATAACACCGAAGTCGCCCATTTGTCGATTAAATATGGGCACATAAATGTGAATTTCAAGTTTACTTTCCATCAAAAAGTCATAGTATAGTCACAACAAATTTAAATTATTTAAAAAAATATAATTCTATATTGATTCATAAACATTTCATAAATAATAGTTAATTGAAGTTTCGCACCTTAACCTTGTAAAGCTCTTTACAGTATTTTATATATCATTTGCTAATAAGATATAAGAGACCGTTAACCAGACTCTTCTGTAATTTAAGAAAAGAAAGTAAGAGTACGTGTAAACATATGCCCCTCCTTCTTTCAAAATTGCTAGTTACTGTTTCTGAGAAATTAAAGCCAAAGAAGGGCAGGTAAGGTACGGTAAGCGTCTTTACCTATACCTACGGATAGATTGGGGGATTAGTGTAAGTGATTGCTTGGATGGCTAGACGTTGCACTAGCTGTTGCCAGGTTAATCGAGAATTTTAACCTAATACTGTTAATATTCCCCATAATCTGACGCCCTCAATGATGAAATTATTAAGTCATCTCCGAAAACTGACACCTTTTCACTTGAATACGATATTAAATGTATTTTAACTTAAGGTAAATCATCAAGGCTTCTATAAGGAAATAGGTTGTTCGCACTAATTAAACGCAAGAAGCGGTATGTCTATAGAAATCACGCCACCTAATAAGCGACTAATAAAAGCCCCCGCCAGACACCCGCGCCGGCCGTAGTACTATGTATAGTAATCTGTGACCGGCCGTCCGGCGGCTGCCAGCACACTTTTCTCATCATCTCTTATCAACAGTACTGCAACATCATTCATTTTCATCCTAAACGTTACTTTAACATTAAGTTTAATTCACTACAACAACGCTGAAGTTAACATCAGCGGCAACAAAATAAAAGGAAGAATTTATTTCTTTAAGACAGATTGAAAATGATGTGTACACACATTATACACACAAACACATGTTAAATATGCTTAATTCAAAATATTGTAGCTAAAATACTTTTTTACTGTTACGGACTAAGTTTGTAAAAACGAAAGACGAACTCAATGTGAAAATAGACCTTACTGCAAGACAAAATAAGTATAGCATAGAAATATAAGGTAAGGTTATTAAGTATAACATGTTTTTTTGAAGGGAAAAAGGGTATAATGTGTTCTATAACATTGTAGGAACATGACGAAAAACAAATTAGTTAGCAAAAAATATGTGTATTTGTAGTTTGGTATTCTTAATTTTGTAAGGGAAGATTTTTATTTAAATTGAGCTTTTAAATAGGTATACTTTTTAATATAAGTATTGTATGTTTAATAAATATTAATAATATGTCTTATACATATATAAATATTAATTTCACATTTGACAAAGCATAGTTGAAGTGACGCTGTGTATCTATAATTTTAAATATTTTTAAAACAGGACGATTTCAAATAATTTTTGACAAGTTTTATGAAATAAAGAAATTGTACTTGAATTTAAATTCAATTTATTAAATATTCTCAAAACTATATATGTATATATACTGCTGTAGTACTCACATGTTTGTTTATTACTTATCCTATCACGCCTAAACTACTAAAGCGATTATAATGTTTGTATAGGTATAGGAGTATAGAATAGAAGAATTCTATAGGAAGCACAATTTCTGAAGAATAAAAAAATTATATAATATGGTCATCGTCCGGACTGACCAAACATACATCAACACGAGCGAAACCGCTGGAAGAAACTAGTGTTTACACAAAGCTTGGGATAGTTAAGTTTTCCCACGCACTAAATGTTATAATTTACCGAGTATTGTTTCTATCACGGTCCCTTGAAGGTTTGATTGATACACACAGTCCTCATTGTGCTGAGATTGAACTAAACTCGATTGGTTGGTATCCATTGTTCAAGCGGAAATGCGGGTTGGTCGGCTAGACAAGCCGTGCCCAAGGTTTTGTAGTTAAATGCATTATAACATGCACTTTTTATTTCATAAACAAAAAGATATTTTTATTTCGTAAACATAAACAGAAAGAGTAAAAATATATACATATGTATGTACTTTACAAATTATTACACATCACTAACATCACATCGGCCCCGATTGAGAAAACCGCAAATAATCCAATGAAATTAAATCTGCTATTGTAGATAATAGTAATAATAATTCCTTATAATTAATAACGTATTAATTGAATTTGTGTCAAAGTCAAGCTTGTAACGTAGTAAGCTGAGTACGGCTCCACCACTGTACGCTTCTCCAGAAGCTTTTTGCCTCGCACAACCAGCCTATGGAACAAATTGTCGCCTGCCGTATTTCCGAAACGACCTTCAAACCTTTAAGAAAAGAGCGTACCCCTACCTAAAAGGCCAGCAACGCACTTGTGACTCTTGAGTAGCGGGTGTCCATGGGCGGCGGTAGTCACTTACCATCAGGGGACCCGTCTGCTCGTTTGCCCCCATCGCATAAAAAAAAACGTAAATCATACTACATATTCGGTTTCTTTATTCACATCTGTATTTGTTATATTATTGTCTTGAGATCCAAAGATGTGATTAAACCGGGTCACGCTATTGCTTTACGCTATAGAACAAGCAAAGGCTTTGCCAGTTTGCACTGCAATGCAATGTGCGAAAATATGTGCTCTTTTACTTACAAGCAAGTTTACGAAACCACTATATAAAATGGCTTTAGAACTTTTAGGAATGTATCTTCAATCGCATCTATTTAAGCTCTATGTAAGATGCAAGATATGGGCAATGGGTATCAAAAAGATATTGCCCCTCCAAAAATATATATGTTTCTGTGTCATCCAAAAGAAATGATTCTATTAAATTCCTCCTCCTCCTCCGGGGAACTAGTAAACAGTTCAAACTGAAATTAACAGATTTATACAACGATTCTTACTTTACGCTCTTTGTGGTCAGGTTACATATAATTATACCAGGACGTTTAACGGATTAAACGACATTATTATGCGATTGTGTCAATTCACCTAATGGGAACTGAAAATGAAGACGAAAAGGGTACACGCTTATCCAAAAGAAACCTATTCACTCTGCTCTTGAAGGTTCGAGGATTATGGTTTTCTGGAAAAATAGACGCAGGCATTCCAAGACTGGGCGACTCAAACCAAAAAAGAGCTTTCAAGTAGATTTTTGAAAAGACCGCTAAGATTCGTCTGCTAATCATTTTAGGAATGTAACAGATTTCTATTTTTTTTTTGAACGCATAATTTCTTCATTTTTATTAATTTTTTAATAGGCTAATGTTCTTAACCAGTTTAGCTCTTTACTTTAACTCAATAAGGCCACATATAAGCAGCGGTGTATACTCGTAAAATGATTTGCAAATGATAGCTTTTCATACATAAGGATGCACGGGCCTTCTACATATTATAATAAAAGAAAGAAAGAAATCCCCCATAAAGATTTCACTAACAAAGTTAGTTTATATTTATTTAAATATACGGTTTTACTCACGTGTGTATTTCGGGGATGCCCGACTAGTTTCGGTCTCGACAGGAGGCCTTTTTCAAGGAGTAAGTCGTCCAGCCGCGACGGTACCGGATGATTTACTGATTATTCGCTAAATCTTCACAATTTCCTGTAGAGGGCGTGTGGAGGCTGGTTCGGGGCAATGGCCCCCTGGCCAGCGATATCTTCCGCCGCCCCTAGATAGAGGTGGGTCGTGCTGTGTCCTTTTCGGTGATAGCTATCTTGTTTGTTTTTGCGGGGCCACTTGAGTCTTCGAGCCGCCTAGGCGGTCTACCCGAGCCAGATGAGACAACAGGCGACACCTGGGGAGGTCCAGCTCCGAGCGACACAGGCGGCGACTTACGTGCGTCACGTTTGCTTCAGCTTCGGCGGTCACCCGCGTCCGCACACGATACATCTACTGAGATGTAGGCTTATGTGTTTTCGAGTAAGAGGATGGCCGTAGAAACTGAAACAAGTTGTGCGGATTAGAATGATTCCCTTCTTGACGTCGCTTTGGCCGCCCGGAGGTTGCCTTTACGATGAAGCGGAGCCTAAAGAAGCTGTTTGGGGGCGGTAGTACCCGGGGAGGGGACTGGGACCGGGGAGGAAAGGGGGGTGCTATATCACATACATTACAGATGTTGAAAGTTTCACTGAATAATCGACTTTCATCTGTTTTTATGTTTTTCGGACCTAGCGGACAAAGACGGTTGCGTTGCTGTTTCGCTATGTGTTGCGGTACTGTTGTAACCAGGCGCTGTAGTACATAAACTACTGACCGTGTCGGTTTTTGAATCGGAGCATTTTCTTTTGGAGCAAGTTTTAGTGCCGGTCGCCAAGAGGGAGATAGTGACCACCCACTCTCTCTGTTGAAGTTCGGGCGACGGTTTATTTCGATTGCTTCACGTACTTTTATAAACTGAATGTGAAAAAATTGAACTTTCTTGTGTCCCTTGGCTTACGCCACAATGGTCTGAGGATGATACACTACGGTCATCTCAGTGGTGTAGCAAATCTGGAATTACTCAGAAGTGCCCTAGGTAGTACGTATAAGTCCTATACGGAAACGGTTCATTAGCAGCCTATTTTACCATTGCTCTTACTAATTCACCTTAGACATGACATTACCTAAACAATAATAATATTTGATAAAAATAAATAATACTCTACATAAACGTATGTAATTATTTTTAAGAGAAGCAAGAAAGAACAGATTATGATACACAGTGTTACCGCGATAACATAGCCTATGCTATTTCAGACTATGATCTATCTCTATGGCAAATTTCATACAGATCTATTCCGCCTGGATAAGTAACAAACATTCATTCAATATAAATATGTGTATATATATAGTATGTGTAATGTGTATGTAGTTAGAAGTCAGATTTTACGATCTCACTTTAGGTCAAATTGGTACTACTATTCAACTTCCTTAAGCAATTATTCTAATTTTAAAAAAAATAACAGAGTCTGCCATAAAATGACAAATTAAAAAACACACTGGCATGCTAAAAAGATATAAAATATTTTTTGTTTACATTGCTTATTATAATATGAATCAATTTCAAAATGATTCATTTAAAAAAAAAATGCGAGTACTTTTACAAAGATGAAACAAAAACCGTTACTAAAAAAGTACAGCTTAACAAGAAAAAAATATTCTTAGTCTCAGTTTTTCACAGACGTATCCATATTATACGGAATATATGGATACGTTACTTAAGGCACTGAGAACTTCATCCTGATAGAAAAAACCTTGCACATTTCATATATGCACCTAGATTGTTTATAAAGTTTTATTTTAGAAAGTTTAACTGCTAAGAAAGTGGATGACTTTTTTTTTATTCAAGGTTCAGATAGAATTAGAGCCTTGTCTCAATTTGTTATTTTAAAAAAATCAACATTTTCTACAACTTGTTAAATAAAAATCCCATTTTAGTTGAATGTCAAAAAGCCTTTTTCCTACTCAATTTCGGTTTTAGTTATATAATAGTAAATCTAATCACAAATTAAGGTTCCATGAATTATGTAAGTTTTATGTTATTCATGAAGCATGAACAACTTAAAAATATTATTGATGAACAACGTAAATATTCCTAAGCGAAAGTGAAACTACTTGCTGACCTCTTTGCGGCTAACTCCCGAATCGACGACCGTGGCGCTCACCCGCCCACCATTGCATCTTGCGACTCCGCAATGCGGGATATTCGCATCCGGCAGAGGATGTCCGTGCGGAGCTTCGGTCACTCGATGTTCGGAAAGCCAGTGGACCCGACGGTATTCCGGCGGTGGTTCTTAAAAACTGTGCACCAGAGTTGTCTCCTGTACTGACGCGCCTGTATCGCCTGTCCTATTCCTCGGGAATTGTTCCGGAGGCCTGGAGAGAGGCGAACGTCCAACCCATTCCCAAAAAAGGCGACCGCTCCGATCCAGCTAATTATCGTCCTATAGCCGTCACCTCCATACTCTGTAAGGTGCTCGAGCGGATAATCAACACCCAATTAATCCGCCACCTAGAGGATCACTCCTTGTTAAATGATCGGCAATATGGTTTTAGGCCGAACCGATCCACGGGTGATCTTCTAGCGTACGTCACACACCTTTGGGGTGAGGCTATGGATAGGCATGGGGAGTCCTTGGCCATCAGCCTCGACATTGCCAAGGCCTTCGATAGGGTCTGGCATCGCTCGCTTCTCTCCAAACTTCCTGCATTTGGTCTGCCATCTCAGCTATGCAACTGGGTTGCTGCCTTCCTCCACAAGCGCCGCATTAGGGTTCTCTGTGACGGCGCGGCCTCTGACTTCCAGGAGGTTAGCGCTGGTGTACCTCAGGGCTCCGTCCTATCGCCCACGCTGTTCCTTCTGCATATCAATGATATGCTGGCTCTTGGCAACATACATTGTTATGCAGATGACAGCACTGTACACGGGCGATACTTTGGACATCCTGCTGCCAAGCTAGCAGAGGGAAAACGACAGGAGCTTGTTGCTGAGCTCGACCGGGTCCTGAGCCGCATCTCTCAATGGGGTTGTGAGAATCTGGTCGAGTTCAGCGCCAAGAAAACACAGTCGTGCGCGTTTTCAAACAAAAAGTCTCCATTCCTTCCCCTTCCTACTCTTCAGAACACTCAACTGCCACTACAGGATAGGCTTAGTATACTGGGTATGGACATCTGTCGGGATCTCAATCCGCGTGATTACATCGAGAGCGTCACTAAGGCGGCCTCGCGGAAGCTCGGTGTGTTGAACAAGGTGAGACGGTTCTTCTCGTCCGAGCATCTGTGTCTTTTATATAAGACCCAGGTTCGCTCCTGCGTGGAGTACTGCTCTCATCTTTGGGATAGCTATGCGCAGTATCTGCTTGACGCTCTCGATCGGTTGCAGCGACGCGCAGTCCGTATTATAGACTGTCCTGAGGTCACCCAGTCTCTTAAGCCCCTGCAGTTGCTAAGAGATGTCGCCTCTATGGCAGTTCTCTATCGCCTACATCACGGGGAGTGTTCTGACGAGCTCTTCCAATTGGTCCCACCTTCTCCCTTCCTCTACAGGACTACACGTGCTGGCCTGAGGAGTCACCGTATGCGAGTCGAAGATATGCGATCCCGAACGAAACGGTTTGGCTCTTCTTTCCTGTGCCGATCAGTGAAAGCCTGGAATTCCCTACCAGCGCACGTGTTTCCTTCCCAATTTGATCCCGGGTCTTTTAAGCGGGGCGTGAAAAAGCATCTCACCAGGCCGCCATAGTGTGGGTCACCATGCTGCATTGACTAGACATGCAATGAGGATCAGGAGTCATTATGGTAGGCTTACGAATAAAAAAAAAAAATGTTGCATGAACAACGTAAATATTCCTAAATATTCACGTGACGCAGAAAGCAAATTCCAAATCAATGCAAAATCGCAAATAAAAGATAATCAAAAGATAGCTCGTTGAAAATCGCCTTAAAAACGTCCTAGGTTTCTTTTTTGTTAGTTTAAAATACCTTATATATAAGTAAAAAACTGTATCAGAAAGAAAATCAAGCGAAGTGGGCGATTCTTTTGATAAAAGCTATAGATATTCTCTTACGTAATGCTTTTTCATTACACGAAGGAGCAGAACATTTCTTAAAAATATTGCCTTCAGAACTAAATTCATGAGCGTGTTAGGTGTCTCCTTACCTGAAATTGATTATAATATAATCATATTCCAAGATGAACGACTTCAGGCGGATGTCAAGTCGTCTGAAGTCAAATGTTCGTGTAATATAATTTAGACATACATCTTTCATGTCCCTTTAATATTGAAAGTTATATTCAATATTTTGTCATATAAGAGCGTATTACGAAACTCGATTTAAAAATTGCGCTATAGGAAATATGCTGGCAAAATATATCAGAAACGTAGGTTTTCGGCACTTATCTTCTTTTAAGGTGAAACAAGCTTCTAGTAGAGCCTTTCAGAATGGTACCTATGAAAACTTCCATAGCATTTTCTTGTTGAACATATTCGAGACTCATGTGTCATTGTGCCAATCAAAATGATATTTGAATTAATATTGTCATTTTGTTTTAAATTAACTAAAAGTTAAGGTATGCTAAGCGATGAACGATGAACACCCAGTCCGGGATGGTCTCGTCACAGGTAATTACTGCCTGTCCCAGAATGTCCGTGTTAAATAAAGTGTTCTCCCGACATATAATGAAAAGGCTCAAATTACTCATTAAACTCGCCTTAAAATTTGATGCTGCTCCATATTTTAACAAGTAATTGGAACAATCACACATTTTAATAAGATCTCGCTATGACAGACAAGAGAATTTGTCGAGAACAAATTCATCGAAAATAGTTTTCCCGTATCAACGTCATCAATTGCATTTCAGATATCTGTTACTTAATAGGCACTGAAGTATCAACATACACTCAAAACCATATATCGTCTTTAACAGGTGTGTGTATATGGAATACTCCATTGCTCTTGTGATACTTAAATACCTCAACACATACATAACTAACAAAAATATTCATGTTAAAGATACCAGTACACAAAATGAAGTCTATTTTACAAAATTAAACCTAGTGTCAAAGTCACTAGAGAGACGGTTTGTTTGAGTAACGTTATTACCGCTGAGGACAGGTGTGTGAAGGGACACGCTGATTTATTTGCACCCTTAATTCGTGTAATGGCCTTTTCAGACACCCTACACTGTTCTCGGTAAGGTACTGCATGAAGTGACCCTTGTTACTACTACACAGTAAATTGAATTATCCTCTGAGAATACTTCTGTCGCTTTGTGAGAATATTTTTATTTAGGAAGGTATAGGACAAATATTTTTTCGAAAGGCTATTTTAACAAATTAATCTTCTTAAATACTTATTCTTCCTCCAAGTGTTTGTCGATGAGCATAGAATCTTTTTTTTTTATCATATAGGGGGACAGATGAACAGATGGGTTATCTGAATGTAAGTGTAACTCAAGAGTCGGTAAGGGTGCTCCGAATGCGCAGAAGGGAGAGAGGAGAAGGGGGATTAGAAGATAGGAAAGAGGAGGGGGGTGATGAAGGGAGAGGAAAGAGGAGAGGGGGAGTTGGGCCTCTGGAACCATTATTAATTTCGGGGAAATGCAACCCAAGCGGTGCTTCACAACCGGTTTTCTGTTAGGCCGTGGTATCGCACCGTTCGAGTCAGCCCATTCGTGCCTAAGCGTGGCTCTACCACTGTTACAACCGAAGATCATTAATGTTTTCATATTTTAAGAAAAAAGTAAAGACTACTGAGAAACAATCTATTTTCATTTCTGTTCCTTCACATTCATTTTCGTCATGTGTGAGCACATGAATTGAAGTTTTAGAACACTCTTATACCCGTTTATAGAGTATCAGCATCGTACTGTTGCGCCATCGAGAAAAATGGTCTGGAACAATCTACAAGACGCGAGAATAAAGGACAACGCCATCTAGTGTCATTATGACATGACGTGGACATTATGACACTAGATGGCGCTACAAGTAGCTCTAGAATAATCTATTTAGTCTAGAGCCATCGATCGAATATTATCGTACATTCTAGTTATCTCGACAGCAATATAAAAGCGGATCGTGTTAGCCATACGGGCAGTATTGATTCAAGATACAGCGAATAAACATCGAAGCGATCTTCTAGTGCGACTAACGAGTGATATAGTGATTTGTAATTGTAAAGAGTGGTATTAATAAATATTGTGTTGTTTTTTTGGTAATCAATCGACTACTTTAATTTCTTAAATACCCAGCTCGTAACAGTACTAAAATAAAGCATACAAAATACCATATACTTTTACTGTGGGTATATTTTTAAACGGTTCTAAAATATTTATCTTCTGTACGTAAACCATGCAGTACACTATAACAGTATACATTAAATTTAATTCTTACCATTTAGCACTGGCTTCTATTACTTTTAAAAAGTGTTTGCGACTTTGTACTGCTTGCCTTCAGAGTTACCGCTCCATAATTATAAACAGTTAGCTCTTTCTAGTTTTTCCACTTCTTTCATATAGAAGAAAAGTATGGTTGGTACCAAATCATTTCTTCTATATGAAACAAGAAGCCATTACTCAAGTAATGGTATTACTTTAGTAAAGTGCGATATATTTTTTTATATCTATTATCAGAATTTATTATATAAAATCTATAACAACAGAAGCACAACTAAGGTAATTCAATTCTTCGTTAACTAACTTAATTATCAACAAAACAAACTAAACACTCCTAGATAGTAAGACTTTATATTTAAGCATTAACAACAAGAGTCACTTAAAATTTAAACGATCTTTACAATTTGCAAAAAATATTTAAAGAGGTTATTCACAACGATGCATTTGCAACAAAAGTTCAGTTGCTCCATAATTTCAAACCATTAAATTAGTAACAACTTACCAAATGCTTAAGGGGCTTTAACTTTTAATTAATAGGACTCTTGCAATCACGAAACCATTAAGAATAATGAATTGGGCACTCTGGAAAAAAAAATGTGGTTATAAATCAACGAGCTCCACGGTTGAAAAGGGGTTTATATGCAAAGATGAATGCAATTGAAAGAGAGAAATGTCAGGGTGTAATTCAGATTCAGTTTTATATAATTTATATAACTTCTCATTTACGTTAGTGGGACCAAATTCTATATACTCCTTAAGGGATACAGGCGTAGATATGTATGTTTGTTTACATATGTATCTAAAATAATGTCATGAAATTAATTTTACGCCATTCATTTCGTTATGTAAATAGCGTATACAAGAACAAACACAGGTCAACAGTCGCTAAACACGTATGCAAGGCGGACTCGACTCCATAAGACATAAGATTCGGTAAGACTTCCGAACTACTTAAAGATAGGACAGACGAACAGACAGGTCATCTGATGATAAGTGACAACCGCCTACCAAGGACACCTGCATCTCGAGAGTCGTAATTGCGCTGCCCACCTTTGAGGGTGATCGGTGGGGGGAGTGAGAAAAGGAAGATATGGGATGTGGAGATAGGAAAAAAGGAGAGGGCGATGGTTTTGATACAACTTGTCAGAGGCGCAGGCGTCGGTATTACGAAAGCAAAGTCGCTGGAACATGCAGGAAGCCAGTGCCGGGCGTGACACTATCGTTGAAAATCGTTTCATTACTTGATAAGTCTCTCGTCGGGTTCAAAACTAGTCGAGCATACCGGAAATACACTTGTGATTAAAATTTAATGTTCCTTAATAAATATGAATAAAACTCATGAATGTTTTTATTTTAACATATTTTAGGTACATTTATAACAACATTATATATACATATAAGTAAACTTTGCACAAAAAGAAAACAATATTTCACTAGACTGCAAACGTTTGCCCTAAGTTGATTGCCGTACATAACAAGCTGTCGTCGGCAAACTACTTATCTAAATTAAATCTCTTGGTCCTGGGGAACAGTTTCCTTGCGGCAATGTTACTTATTCCTTTAACTGTAACAATATTACATACTCTTGTATAACATCGTAATACAATATCGACTATGTTTTATGTATAAGAAAACAAGTAAGTCTATAAAAACGTTACAATATACTTCACACGAAGTGATCTAGGATCACTTAATAATGTGTGATAGGTCACATGTCCAGTTGGACCCAATTATGCTAAAATGATGAATGAAAATATGCTGAGTAGTAGTTGATCAGAATGTGATAAACTACTACTCAGCAAAACCAACCCAACCTTTATTCACATGACTAAAAGAGGTATGTATGCACCAAGCCAAGGGCGTAGATATGCATGGGAGGGTTTTGGGGCTTAAAAAAAGTTATTAAATAAGGAGAAGCTGATCTTATTCGTAATTATTACTTAAATATATTTTTAGATTCCCTCTCTATCACCCGCTGCTGTGTATTATACGATCGCATTCTGTAACCTTCGTATATTTTTGTGCCGTGTCGCATCCCACCGGTACTTGCCGCGTTCAGTGTGCTTGTCTGTTGGCAGCCATCATCATCATCAGCGATTACCGAGACTGTCTAGCAAAGTAAATTGCAATTTGCAGTAATTTGTTCAATTGTGTGATTTGAAGTCACCACAGCCTTTGCATTATAAACACAATGAGTAAGTAAATAGTAACAAGAGAGAGATTAATAAATTCTAAATGTGCAGTGTACAGGAATAAAAATGTCGGTTATTTTTGTAAACTAGGTTGCCATATTATTACATAAATATAAGGGATTTTATTCAACTAATTAATTAAATATCATAATAAATTCCAGTTCAGTTCCTGTTCCAGTCCTGATTAATTTAATACAGTTTTTTTTTAATATCTACAATATATTTTTAATTAAATTCCTCTTATTCAAAAATACCTAGTCTTATCATTTGCAATGTACATTTTTCATTTTAGGGTATGAGAAAATGGAAAAAACGTACGGTACGAGAAAAAAAAAAGGTGATAAGCTTAAAGGTGAGAACTGGAAAAAGTCGTGTGGTAAGAAACAAAGAAGAGTATTTACCCACCAACAACTAGTATGCATCTGCAACTGGTATGCACCACCGACTCGGGGTGTTGCATGCCTTGCATTGCATTTACATTGCATGCCTACGACTACCGAGACTACATTTAGCCTGGAACCGACCAACAGTAACAGCAGCTCATCTGTTGCGTGATCTTTTCATTCTGTAGCTAAATGACGTGTTTTTTACGCGAATCAAGACAAAATCATGTCATATCAGAATGAATATTTAAAGGTTAATTTTAAAAGAGCCTACGACTCAACCTAAAGATTTTAAGCCCATTTCTACGAAACCAAAATTTGTTTTGTAGAAATTTTCATATTAATATAATAATCAAATCGAAATAAAATGGAGGGAAGGAATATATAAGTGGATATACATACTGTAGAATGTGCTAGAAATATTTGAAACTCATGCAAAATCAGGATAAGCAAAACTAAATTTGGAACTGGCAGATGACTTCCTAAAAGTAATGCCTTCTCAGGCTTTTCCAGCCTATGAGCTGATCGTCTTCTGAGAAAACAAAAACAGCAACAAAAAAACTGAAAGAAACTAATCCTAACTATCGTAATAGGAATATTTCTTTACGGCAAACATGGTATACTTTTAAGAGGTAAAACTGATACGAAGCGGATGCACATTACATTCTGGAATGATGATAATTTTCGAGTACTGATGCTGTACACAGCCGAATCCAGGTATAAAGATATTTCTGAGCCGTTGAACACTTCTCAGAAGAATGCCCTTTACACACATCTCCCTCCCATCTAAAATGAATTAATAGACTTTTGTGGTAAAATTATTCAACATAAGATAATCGGTGAAGTAAAAGAAGCTAAATTTGATGCTATTATCACTGACGAGACTACTGACACTGTGCGTTTGGAGCAAGACTTGCTGTGCTTGACTATGGAATAGAAATTGATACGAAAAAGTAGTAAATATATTAAAAAAACAGAAAAATAATTCTATAACGCGTATGTAATTAAATGAACTTTTTTTTATTACATCTTTTTTTTATATATATTTGTATTACGGTTATTCCACGCACCATGGGTCGTTATATTTTTAACATTCCCGATTACAATTTTATGTATTTTTTAAATGTAATGCTGTGTTTAGAACTCTTACGTGAAATTAAACAATGGTATATTTTGTCATATCTAATTGAGAACCAATTTTTGGTAAATAAATTATTATAAAAACATACCATGTCCGTATCTTTTTAATAACCACAAAATTTGACCACTAACAGTTTTAAACATAAGTTCTATTAACTTATTTTGTAGGGTAAGGTATAAAACAATCACTGCAGTGTTTTTTCATATTTAGCGCAAAAAGTAAGAGGTTTTATTGATGTACCTGGTGCAGGTTTGCTTGCCTTGCCTTCGGATTTTTTCATCCAAGAATAATATTTTGAAACATTACCACAAGTTTTTAAATTATGTTTTGTTTATGTTTCATTTTTTAAATATTTGGTAAAGGTCTAAGAATCAGTTTAATGTAAATTGGAGGTGGCATGTTTTTTACATTATGGTATGTATATAAAATCAGAATATGATGCTTCTTTTTGAGGCAACAAAAATGATATTTTGAAAAAATTACATTAAAATTACGGATACACTTTGCCGAAGAAAAAAAATATTTTATCAGAAAAACAGTGCAAGAATACGAATTTTGTCAGAAACAATATAAATAAACGTAAAAAAAAAATGTTGAATATAGTCTCCTAAAAATAGGACAGTGGGGAGGAATGGGTTAAGTGTTCACCACGCCACTGCCCTGCCGCGCCGAATGTTGTGGGTTCGACCCCACACGGGACAACAGTTTATGTTATCCTCAAATTGTTGTTCTGAGTCTGGGTGTTGTTTGTGTCCGTTGTTTGTAAAGTCTCTTGCGAATTAATCCTAGTGCCAGAGTTGTCTTTTAAAAAACAAACAAAAAAAAAGACAAATAAATTTTGTTTTCCAATTTTGACTTCATAATCTTATTTATGTTACTTGTTTCAAATACTAGCCTAATAAAAATTATTACATATCTTAAAACCACAAATACATTGGGATATAATGGTGTATCTACTACAGTGATTAAATATCTTACCGACGTTACAGCGTGACCATTGGTACACATTAGTTCATGCATTACTGATGGAGAACCACTGTTAAAAAAATAACAAAATGGATATTAAAAACTACAGACCAATCGCTAACACTACTGTATACTCTTAAAATTATTGTGAAAGTTATTTACAACTCAATCTCAACTCATTCAACATATTTCGATTAATATATTTTTTTCTGAGATGAAAAAAGGGATTTCGACAGAAAACATCAATTAATATAGCAAATTTTTACTTATTATATTATGACATCTGTCGATAAAGTTAAACCGGTCTGTGCTATATATACCTACCGATATGACTAGGGCATTTGACTATGTGGATCATAAAATCCTTTATTTAATTTCTTGAACTCATAAAAATCATATCTTAGTGAAAGATATCAGTGTACAGAAGTATCTAGAAAATGTACGACAAGTAAATATGTAACTACATTTTGTCAAAACAAAAGCAAAAAAATAAATTATGGCGTGCCCCAAAGTAGCGTAAAAGAGTTTAACATAAATGAACCAATCAAGCAATTGATTATCAACGCTCTCCCAATAACAATACAACATAAAATGGTTCTTTTCGCAGTTGACAGCACAGCCATAGAAAAATGCACTAGTCTTAATAATTACCAAAACGATATAAATAACTCTCTAAAGGAAACTGTAAATTGGCTAAAAATTATAATTCGTTATAAATTTATATATAACTAATACGCATGCATGCATACTTTCATCACCGTCGTGAAAATCCTATAAAGATTGTAAAATAGAAGAGGAAAGTAATATTAAATTCTTAAGTGTTACCATTAATATAGCAAATTAACTTGGAAGTCACATACATGTAAAAAATGTTATTACACGGTAGAGGAATTTTTTAATGATACATTGTGATAATTGTAATAGAATGAAATATAAAATGTTAACTAATTAAAGTGGGAGAGCCATGTTTAGGCACAGAACACCGGCTATTAAACAATGCTTGCATTGTGTGACCGAATAAGTGAGGTTACCGGAGGCCCAACCCCTTTCAGCACTCTTGTGACTATTGAGTTGCAAGTGTTCATGGACAGCGGAAGTCACTTGCCATCACGTGAAACGTCTGCTCGTTTTGTATAAAAAAAATGTTATATTACATTTAATATTATTTTTTGATATGAAATAGAAAACACTGTGGGTTGAAAGAAGTAGTGACACAAATATAGAAAGGAATGCTGCGTTGGTTGGGCACGTTGCAAAGATGAGTGAAGAGCGACTGTATAGAGAAACCTGTAAGGCTTCTGTGAGAAGGTTCAGAAGAGCTAAAGAAGGGCCAAATTAAAAGCACCCGTAACCGAAAGGCGTGTGACAGGACTGATAATAGTCGAAGAGTCGAAAGTTCTGCAAAACCACTAACAACTAAAACTACTAACTACAACTACTAACTAAAAATTAACCACTAAACCACTTCTACATACCCTGGACGGGAATGAGACGTGAGCATATGTACGTATGTATGTATTTTATCAAGAAGAGAAAAATACGTCTATTTTACTTTATTATGTTGTAGGTTGCCACCCTACTATTGCCTCAAATTGTATTAAACGATTTTGGCATACCTTAGTAGGTAGGTATATAAAAGTACCTAGGTAGTGTCATATCGCCGTAATTTACACATAAAAAGTAAGCTGTTTTTGTCTGTCTGTCTGTCAAGAACATTTATGTTACAGCTGATGGTCACATGTTGGACTAAATTTTGTAAATAAAAAAAATAATTTATTTTAACATATTTATTGGGATTATAAATAATACCTAATATATCAATTTGTTATAAATATAGCACTATAGGTACATTATTGTACACAATTCCTGTGCAGTGCACCATCATATCATTTTTCTGGCATTTATTTAAACTATTTTACAAGAAGCTAGCTAGCTAAGCAAACAATGTATAAAAAAATATGTTTAAATATTGCTTATGGAAGAAGAATGTTAATAAATGTTTCATTACTGTTACAGATATTAACAAGTGTGGAGTACTTTATTTACTTTGGAAGTTAGGCCTAATGGCAGAATTAAGCAACAACTCCCATGTTTATTTTAGACTTTACTGACATTAGCCAAAAAACTGACACCCTCTTTCTACTAAGTCACATCTACATGTTGTTGACAGAAAAAATATATTTTTGTCACTCAATTTTACTATTAGTTTAATAAACTGATGATTTAAGTAGTAAATTAACAATATTGACCTGCTAAGGAAAAAGGTAATTTCAATATTTGTTAGAATTGGCCTGCTTCTAATGCACAATGCAAAGTATAAACATACATTTGTACATTTACATATTAGGATCAGTTTTCTACTACTAGACGAACTTGCTGTTGACTTTAAAAAAAAATCTTTAGCCACCTCTGCTCTTAGCAGGGTAGAATATCACAACTGCATATCAAAAGCTACTATCAAACCTAATTTGCTTGGATGAGATACTTTTAACTATTTCAACAATATAGCATCTATCAGTATCAATCAAGTATTTACTATATCAGTAATGAGACCAGCAGCAATTGTTGTACCACCGACACGAAGCATTAAGCGTCCAAGCTCTTTCACATCCTTATATCGCTCCACACAAATGGGCCGACTAACCTCTATTTCAACCACAGCTACGCAATTATTACCAAGGCAACGAGGCTTCTTCTTCACTAACTCTCCTGTACTTTTATTCAATAAAGATTTCAACTTCACTATATTTGCTGACTCTACTAAGGACTGGTGATGAATGAGAACAGGAAATCCTTTTGTAATTGGTACTTTTACATTAAACACTACAATTCTAGCCTCAAATTTTGTAGTCACAGGAACTTGTTGAACAGGATCACTCAACACATATCCTACCAAAACATTTTGCATGTCTACTCCTGATAGTGTAACACTGACTTGGTCACCTGCAAATGCAACATTACTTGACATTTCATTGATGCTTATACCTCTAACTTCAGCAATTTCCTTAATTGGACACACCAAAACTTTGTCACCTTTATTGATAATACCATTTTCAATACGACCGGCAACACACAAACCTGATCCTGTACCTTTATAAACATCATTAATTGATAAACGCAAGGGTTTTGATACAGGTCTTTCTGGCACTTTAAATTTGTCTATAACATCTAAAAGACAGGGCCCATCATACCACTTCAATAATTCAACTTCTGTCGGAGGTTTTATCAAGTTTTCACCAGTTAGACCTGAACATGGCACATATGAAACATCAGAGTCCTTAAAACCAGCCTGTTTCAAGAAAGCTTTCAACTTCTTAACAATCTCATTGAACCGTTCCATTGACCAGTTAGTTGTATCTAATTTGTTAACAGCCACTGCCAGTTGGCTCACGCCTAAAGATCTCACTAGAAGAGCATGTTCTCTTGTCTGACCACCTAGATCAAAGCCTGATTCAAATTCTCCTCTTGTTGCATCAACCACAAGTAAGGAAACATCTGCCTGTCCAGCACCAGTTATCATGTTAGGAATGAAATCTGCATGTCCAGGTGCATCTAAAATAATAACTTTTTTAGTCTTTGTCTCAAACTGTGCTCTCCCTACATCCATTGTGATCCCCCTGACTCTCTCCTCACCAGTTTCATCTAGCACCCAGGCATACATAAAACTCTGTTTACCAATTTTCTTGCTTTCTTGCTCATACTTGTGTAATGTTTTTTGACTCACTTCACCCAAGTCACAAAGTAACCGTCCCATAAGAGTAGACTTTCCAGCATCAACATGACCTATGATAACTATATATAAATGGTCTTTATCTGACCCTCTTTCATTTGAGTATTGAGTTCTGGCATCAAGTTTGTTATCCTTCACTTTAAATGTCACTCTTACTTCATCAGCCTGTTCAGTCTTTGATACCCTCTCAGTACATGGGGACTGATCTCTAGGTGTCTGAGGTTGGCTGCTTGAACTGCTGTCTTGACCAATTTTAAACCCCTTGACTATGCCAACTTTCTTTGCTTCAATGTTTGTTGTTATTAGTTTAGGAGTGTTCTCTACAGTTGAAATAACAGGGGCTTTACCAGGATCTATAACAATAATAGGTTGAGCTTTCACAGGATCTGACTGGGGCACATCAGATTCATTACTCTTTCTATTAAGAATTTCATCAAGAGATTTAGCACAATCAAATTTGTGTTTCAGGACAGTCTGTATAAGTATATTATCTGCAACTGTTTCACCAATAACATTTCTCAGTTCATCTAAACATGACATGAGTTTGGCTTCCTCCTCCTCATCCAGTTTTAGGCTACGTAATTCTATGGAGTCTTGTCTATCAAGTGCGGGATGACTCGAGTCTGCTAAATCTTCTTCAACTTCCTCCTGAATATTATTATGACTCTCCATAAAATGCGCTATTGCCTGTTGATTGCGACTTCGGTCGTAAATCCACTGTGAAGCATCGCTCGGTGACATGTAACTCTCATCTTCCACGGAATTGCCGTAAATATCATCATAGTCATAGTCATCGGAAAATGTCCTATTTCTCACGTCCCGATGTCGAGCCATTTTACTAAACAATTGCAAGATATTTTTACCTTACATGAAAGTATTCTAACATATTGTCACAAAATACTTTAAGAAATTCACACGTTTTCACAACTGTTCACACAATTTTTGACAATTAATCTGATAAAAGTTGACAAATTCATGAAAATTTTGACAGTAAAAGCCAAAGAGTAAAGCAATACTACAATAAGTATACGCACAAAGTGAAGCCTGTAGTGCCACCTCAAACTATGCCCATAACGGATCCTATTTCATTGATGCAAACAATGTATAGGATTAAGTCTCTCTTCTTCAAAAATTCGAAAAATCTTAAATATGGGCAATGTCTGCTAGTAGAATAAGGTTTATGTTCCTCCAACACAAGATAGGGTTGTGAATAAAAACTAATTCCAAGCGGATTCGTTACAGTTCGCAATACAATAATGAATTCAGTTTTTTATTTGGGTATTCATATTTTATAGAAATATAGACCAAAAATGTTAAATAATACATATCACTAAAAAGGTTTTCAAATAAAATAAAACCGAAGAAAACCAGTCATGAATAAGAATCAAGAACACATATAGTTCAGAAACGGATTGGAATCATCAACAAAAGTAAATTTAAATCAAACAAAGTAACAAATTTAAATAAAATAAAATACATAAATTCCATATTTAACTTAAGTATTTGTAATTTTGTTATGCCTAACCAAACAATCTTAAAAAAGAATCAATAAAAAATCTAAATTTTATTTTTGAACTACACTACTATTTGTCAATATAGCTATCAATTGTCATCATTTCTCATTGTCTTTGTCAATTGTCAGGATTGTGAAATACGCCTACTTTAATATTTCTTGTTCAATTTAGTTTTGTTGTCCTAGTAGCTCCTATCAATAAGTATTGATATTTTAACCCATATACGACAGTGATCCTGAACTATTTAATATTGAAGTATTTGAATAAATTACTAAACCAAAAATATAAAGTATCTTGACCTAGTAAAACTCAGTCAAGATGAAGAAAAAGGTGCGTATTTAAATAGTTACCATGTTTATAAGCAATACAGTTAACGCAGTATCTTGGATAGGTTCATACAGGTTTATTTATGTTTATATCTGATAAATTTTTGGTTTACTATTGTATTTTAAATAATGGCTATAATTAAAGGTGTTATTGATGGGAAAGAGTGGGTCAGGGAAGACGAGCATGAGATCAATAATATTTGCCAACTACATCGCCAGAGATACCAGGCGACTGGGCGCTACAAGTAAGTTCAAAGTTTCTATTGTCAAATTAATTTTATGTGAAACACATTGTGTTGCAATAATATTATTGATTAATTCTATTGATTACATACTGATTTAACTCTCCATCACCATATCACTTAATATTTAACAGACATCAGAAATATACAATTATTGACTTGTGTTCTTACTGAATTTATAGAAAATTTTACAGTCAAAGTGAAACTTGCATGAGTAAATGCATATTGCCCATTAATTAACATCATTGTTTCCTACATCTTGATAGTTTTTGACGTATTGAACACAATATAGAATAATTTAATATTAACTATTTAATAAGTTGAGTTAGTACATCAGCTACACTTAATATAAGTATTGAAAGTACTGATTATTACATGCTAATAACTGACTATAGCATAGGTAGCCTAATAGTTGATAGTAGTAGTTGTTGACACAAAAAATTGAAAAGGGTTATGAAATTCATACACTAATGCAACATAATAATGATAATATATAACACTTCTAGAACTTTCTTTATTGAAAGCAAATATTTTCTTAATCACAGTATTCATATGAATTAATAAGAATGATGGCAGCCTTTAATAAAATATTTGAAATTATGAAAAACTATTAAACGCAAACCCTATTTGTCTTTCTCTTACAGTTGATGTTGAACACTCCCATGTCCGTTTTCTGGGCAACTTGGTCCTTAACTTGTGGGACTGCGGAGGACAGGAAGCATTTATGGAGAACTACTTTGCATCACAACGAGACAATATCTTTAGAAATGTGGAAGTCTTGATATATGTTTTTGATGTGGAAAGCAGAGAGATGGAAAAAGATATGCACTACTATCAGTCCTGCTTAGAAGCCATATTACAGGTATTGTTGTTTGAAAACATTACCTTGCATTAAGCACAAGACTCAATCAAAACAATTCTTATGTTATTAAATATAGACCTTTGCTTCAATATTCTGTTTGTCATGATTTTAGATAGCTATTATTCAGCCATCATAAACCACTAAGTATAAAAGAATATACACAAATGACATGTCTAATTATGCTATTTTTTTCCTTGCACAAGGATTTCAGCTGCAACATTTTAAAAATATATTTTATCAAGCAATTTATCTTACAAAATTTGACATCTTGTAAATCTCTACATTGAATCTTCACTTGAAATATAATAATTATTATAATAGTAGCCTTTATTCAGACATCATATATAGATAGATAGATAGACAACTCTATTGTACAAATAAAACATAATAATAGTACAGTTTGTACACATTTGTATAAGTCTTATGATCTAAAGTTAGAAAAGTGAAATAAAATAATAATGAAATAAAATATAAAAGTTGTACAATTGGCAGCCTTCTTGAATTAGAGATCTCTTTCAGGCAACCACTGCATGGAAAGGGGGATTAACAATAAGATGGGAAGTTGCAATTTGCACATGGAAGTTCCCTGAGTATGATGTAATTAGGACTATTGTTATATACAAACACAAAAAATACATATATATTAACAAATTATAATTATATTCAATTTATCATGTATCACTTTAAATAGATGGCACAAAAGCTACATACTTTTATTAAATATTTTGCATGTTATAGAATTCGCCAGAGGCAAGAATATTCTGTTTGGTACACAAAATGGACTTAGTGCCGGAGGAGCAGCGTGAGGAGATCTTCAAGGGGCGTGAGGAGGATTTAAATAGATTATCTAAACCACTCGAGTGCACCTGCTTCCGAACTAGTATATGGGATGAGACATTATACAAGTATGTTTATATTTTGTTATTATTTATTTGTACTGAGATATTTACAGTCAAATTTATTCTTTTAAATATTCCCTATTTATCCTACAACCGTGGTCAAGTTTACTTGCTCTCTACTAGCGTATATCACAAGTCATGGAACATGACCTGCAATTGATGCCTGGACTCTTGTCTGTAAAATTTGTACATATAATGACAAATTTGTTTTTCTGAAAAGAACTGTATTGAATAGGTAAAAGTTAGTAGGAATATAATTATCACACTAATAAACTGTAATTAACTGATATAATTAATGATACCTAGAAGTTATTTTACACATAATACTCAATTCATCAAATAGGTATTAATAAGGTCAATCATACCAATGTGTCATGTTTCAGAGCATGGTCGAGCATAGTATACAAATTAATACCTAATGTCAAGGCATTAGAGTCTTCATTGAAACAGTTTGCTGAAATCGTGGATGCTGATGAGGTTTAGTATTGTTCCAACGTTATCAGTTACTCTTTATACTTTCTTGTATTGCTATTGCTGAAAGAATTGCTTTTTCTTTAACACAGAATACATCTGTGTTAAAGAAAAAGCAATTCTTTCTACAAAAAAAAATATAATCAATTGCAATTACAAACAAGTTGTTGTATTATGTTTAGTATAATTTTTATTTTATTTTAAAAATAGAAGTGAACAGAGATAGAAACTGGATATCTACTTGAGACAAACATCTAAAGACAACATTTCTTAAGAGAGGATAGGTTTGTTACTTCTTTATACTTTGAAGTTATCCATCACTTTAAAGTATAGAAAATTGACAAGCCTTATAAAAATATATTAAGAACTGAAACATCAACATTAACTTAATTTACCTTCAGTAACGTCAGCTTCGTTACATCAACATCAAAATTTATTAATAACCAATAAAGAAGTTCATTTTAGGGAATTCATCATTTGTTAAACCCTACTGATGCGGGTTTCAAACCATTTCTATAGTGAATGGGTCCCATATGTATTGAATACATTCATTCCTCATTCATGTTCATTTATACCTCATTCATGTTCACTCATTCCTCATTCATGTTCAACTATACTTCATTCATCATCATTTAGGGAACCATAAACAGTTTAAAATAGTCATTTGATGTAATACAGGTATTACTATTCGAGCGGGCGACGTTCCTGGTCGTGTCACATTGCCAACAGCGGCCACACCGGGACGCACACCGCTTCGAGAAGGTCTCGAACATCGTCAAACAGTTCAAGCTCTCTTGTTCTAAGCTTGCTGCACAGTTTCAGAGTATGGAGGTAAATACACATAAAAACTATAATTGTGTATTCAGTTATATTATTTAACGACAGATATTGTATTTTAAAAGGCAATTCGATTATCCCTACACTTATGGATTTAGAATTTAAATTGAACAAAACTTGTCTCAGAAACCGTTACCAAAGTTATTTTCGTTCATGGATCACACAGATCAAATATTTCTAAATTCCTTTTTTACTTGAGACTGTGTCACACTTCTTTACAACAGACAATTTAAGTGCAGCAACCTCAGCAAGCAAAGCTCTAACCGATCGAATATATTTTTATCTCGTCAGTTAACTATTTGTATCAGACCTCTGAATATATATCAATGATGTCAAAAAAACTATGTTAACAAATTTATGTGTAATTCTAGGTCCGTAACAGCGTATTTGCAGCATTCATAGATGGCTTCACAAGCAACACATACGTCATGGTCGAGATGTCCGACCCCAAAATACCCTCAGAAGCAACTTTAATCAACATCAGGAACGCGCGGAAACACTTCGAGAAACTAGAGAAAGTTTCATCTAGTGCCCCGAGCCAGTACCAATGATTACACTACCATAGGGGATTATATAGTAAAAAATTGATACATAAATGAAACCTCAGTGGACTATTTAGTAAATTTCGATATAATGTTGGAAACCAAAGTGCAAAGCACAGAAAGTATCTTGCCGAAGCGAGCCCGTAGCGACGCGTATGCCTTAGGGACTACTCGCTGTGATTCGAGTTGTTACGTCTAGAATGTACATAGCGATATATTACTATAGTAAAAGTAAGAATATTCATCCGAATGTTTACCAATTTTGAATGTTGATACAGAATACTTAAATATGTATATTAAGAACTAAATATGACTACATAGTCACTCATTGCAGGCGGGAAAACCGACAATGACTTTTATGCAAGTCGAAGCATGTAAGTAAACTTTTTTTACAGTTTGATTTCTCTGTATGACGGTCACCTCCCCTGTACGAATAAACCGCGCCATTCAACTTAAACTTGTTACAACTAATACCGACCAAAAAGTATGAACAGATAGCGTTTTTTCTATTGCCATAGGTGGGAAATGAGCAGATGGGTCAGGTGGGGTTTTGTGTTTTACCGAGTGAGTTTGGTTACCCACCACGCTCACTCGGTAAAACAAAGCAAGCATTGCTTCAAAAGTGATTTGTTTGTGAAGGGGGTGGGTATTGCTCTGGTCAAGCCGGCCCATACGTGCCTAAACATCGGCAAAAATTAATTGTCAATTGCCGCAGTTTCTAACATAATACTTGTATTAGGGTCGTCGTCCGTTTTTCCACCTGCAGTAGAAACAAACTATATACAAATGGGAGAATTTAGTTTATTTCGCAAAACTAGATTTTATGTTTGTTGATTCCATGCTCAAAAGAGCAACTATATGTTTCTGTAATTCACTCATTTATGAAGATATACAAGCACAATATATATTTTCTTGTTCAATGCGTCGTTCTTTTAAAAGCTTTATGAATGTTTCTATTTCAAAGACTGCTTGATTTATGATTAAAATAGATACACTTTTTTTCGAAAATAGTTTTTCATGAATTGAAACATGTAAGAAAGCAAAGCATGGCACTTTGTGATTCACTAGCCGGTAAGCATATGTATGTGATTTAAAATATTTTTCCTTCTGAATACTCTGAATAGAGATGTAAGATATCGATATCCACTTTTAGTATTCTTGCGCAAATATTTTTGTTTTATCGAAATAACAAAAGACTGGTCCTATGTAGCTCTCAGTTGTGCACATATTAAGTTACAGGCCAGGAATATTACTCAGCATGGTCTAGGAACTTTTTTACGCAGCTCTTAAGGTACAGGTTGATTTCTATGTATATTATAGTTAGAGAAAATTAGGTACATACCAATATAGCTCTTTTGTTCTAAGAGCTTGTTAAAACGTCTCGAGTCTCGAGCCTCGCAAAATGTCGGGAGATCCTTATATTTTTTCGCCTTGCCTAGAAAGAGGGTAATAATTTTCGCGCGCACGAATGTGTGTAGCCTAAAGGGGGCTGGCCGATTTTGAAGTGTGAAGTGTTATTTGAATCGTTTTAATAATTGGTATAAAATAGGGTATAAGATTTCAAGATGACGTCCGACAAACGAAAAATAGAGAAAGTAAAATAGTAAGTCGGGCTTTATATATTTTTTAATTATTTAATTTCTTAAATTTTGTCGAATATGTTTAGAGACTTGCTTAAAAACACTTATAAATTTAATATAGATTGTTAAATTGTCAATTCTGAAACTATTAAAAAAAATTAAGATCATTAATAGAATATTGGTTTACACTTCAAAATTTTATAAACTGGGTAACCAATACGCACAGTTAAAAAAAATCGTATCCAACACTCGACCATAGCAAGTCTTATTAGCTAGCTAGCTAGAGAAATGAATTTAGATAACTTTGTATAATAATAATAGCTATCTTTAGGGGTAATGCTCTATTATATTTTCTTTAACATAGAATAGTGGTTCAATGCGAGCGTTAGGCTGCTCGGTCAGGTGAAATATAATTATTTCTACAGCCAGTGGAATAAATAAATATATGTTGGCCAGGCTAAAAAATAATTTCTTACTCTAGAGCTAGCAACTTTGCACTCAGTATGTATATTATTATTATTTATTTTAAGCTGTTAAAATGCCAAAGTATTTTTTGCCTTGCAGTACCAGATAGTAAAATTCAAAGATTATTTATTAAAGAAGAGAAGAAACCTCTATGTACGTTTTACATTCGTGTGCATTCCGGGGCCGAATGACGTGGCAGGTCACTTCATCCTTCTATAAAGAGGTACTACTACCTACTCCTTCAACGAAATACACATGAATTTGTCTAATAAATATAAGTTATGTTAATATATAATAACTTTGAAGATTTCATAGTACTTAAACTAGTAAAACTATTGATTCTAAAAGATACAGATCGGATGTAAGCTGCTTATGCTGCATACTTACATCTCACTTATGCTGCATACTTATATCTCATGAACATTTCATTATATATACTGCCTACCTAATTCTAATTAATTTGTTTAGCTTAAACCAATTTATATTAAATTTAATGTTTATTAAAATTATCTTAGTTTTTTTTAATTAACATAAGCCTTTATACTTTTTTAATATACCTTATTATATTAAGAAGCTTAAATTTAAGTTAAGAAATCATTTGCACTGTTATAAATGATGGTTCCAAATGGATGAGCAAACACTCACACCTATGCCCCCCCCCCCGCAGAGACAGCTACAGGTGTCTCACACGCCCAATTTTTGGCAACCATAATTTAGTCCTACTTTTGCAAGCACTAAAGCCGATTACCGTCATCCGGGCGGGTCTGATAGATAACAGTCCGATCCCTGCCGATAGCCACCTTCAAGACCTTCTACCCACGGGAAGATATGGGGTGTATGGCACTATTTTACTCCACCGAAACTACAGACTTATCAAATGCTTATACAACCGTGCGGTTCACATGCCTGTATAAGCATTTGACAAGAATAGCAAAAGTAGGGATATACAGTCGTGGTCAACTAATTAGGGACACTCTCTAGTTAATCCAAATTGTGAATTTATTTTTTATTTTCCAACGAGTCTAAACAATATTCCACATCTTTTACATGTAAGTATAATTAGTCATTTATGTGCCTAATTATACAAACAATAATAACTTCTTAAACATTAAACCTCTTTACAGTATAGCTGATAGATGATCACAGTGCTATTTGTTCAAAGAATGCTGGCTGGCCATTTAATTAGGGACACTGAGATATTGCGTTCTAGTTTCAAAATCTGAATCTCAATTATTATTTTGTTTCTTCTCCTATTCTTTGTGGTAGTTTTGGCGGCAATCTAGATTTGTAATTTCAAGTTTTGAGAGTTATTTTGAAGAACAATGGGCAAAAATAAAAGTTGCGATGCAACACTACGAAAAATTATCATGAAGTTTGTCGAGCGTGGTTGGTCATACCGAAGGATAGCAGGATATTTAAATTGTTCAAAAACTATGGTATGCAATGCAGTGCAACATTTCAGGCGCAATAACACAACTTTAAATGTGCCCAGAAAAAAAAGATCGAGAAAAACAACTCCGCAAGAAGATAGAATGATAACCAGGTTAGCTAAGAAAGATCCGTTTCTAGGCTCTATTTTAATTAAACATGAAGTGTTTGGGGCAGACGAAAGAGTCAGTGTATCAGCGAGGACAGTTCGACGACGTCTGGTAGAAGCAGGGTTGTTCGGAAGAGTGGCTCGCAAAGTACCGTTGTTAAAGAAAGAGCATAAAAATGCACGTTTGGCGTTTGCACGTAAATATGGACATTGGACCTACGACCAATGGCAACATGTATTATTCTCTGACGAGACCAAGGTTAATTTGATTTCTTCAGATGGAAGGCAATACGTACGGCGTCCTGTAAAAGCGGAAATGAATCCAAGATTCACAAAAAAGCAGGTGAAACATGGCGGAGGAAACATTAAAATGTAGGGATCATTTTCTGGACGTGGAGTGGGACCTGTGAGGAAAGTTAAGGGTAACTTAGACCAACATCAATACAAGGCAATATTAGAAGAAACTATGCTTCCCTATGCTGAGGAACATCTTCCTATTATATGGACTTTTCAGCATGATAACGACCCAAAACATACAGCCCGTTCAGTCAAGTCGTTTCTTAACAGACAGTCGGTATCAGTGCTAGATTGGCCAGCAAATAGCCCCGACCTCAACCCAATCGAGCACCTTTGGCACGAAATTAAGAAAAAAGTTGCCATTTATCGTACCACAACTTTAGATGAACTTAATGAAGCTTTTTGTGAGGCATGGGCAAACATTCCTGTTGAAATATGTCAGAAACTGATAATGTCTATGCCACATCGGTGTCAAGCGGTAATTACTAACAAAGGTTTTGCTACTGGGTACTGATTTTACCCGTAATAAAATGAAGTTGTTAAGGAAATTAAAATACTGCAGATTATTAGTTCTGTTTAACTCTATTTTTCATTTTACTTTACTGTTCTTAATTAAATGTCCAGCTACAGAATTGTACCTTAAATTGAATACATGGTTAACCTTTGATATTAAACACTTTTTTTATATTTATTTAATCTTTTATTTACAGCCATTTATAGTATAATAATCGGATCAAATTATGCAAATAATAGTTACTGAGAAATCAACAGGGTTTTATATTTATATGTACATAGCCGGTTATTGCTGTCCACTATCTTGAATGTCCTTAATTAGTTGACCACGACTGTATATATGTTATTATATTCCTAGTTAAAGAGCTCGGTCTCCAGGCACAAGCATGTTCGAGTTATAGGCATAGAGAATTATAGATAGAGTAGCAAAGACACGATTGCCTGTATTAGTATAGGAGCTAGCAACGTTTTTGAGAAAGAATTTCAGGTCAGCTGATTTTGTGATAATTGATTAAATAAAAAGGTAAGGATGGCTGGGATCATTGAACGGCACGAGGCACGGAAACTTAAAAATCTAGAGCATTTTAGAGAATAAACCCTCAACAGCTTGTGCATACCTAAGAACCTCCGGAACGGAACAGTCTTGAACAATTTCTCGTCTTGTAACTAAAGCTCAAGATTTGCGACAATATGCCCGAAACGATAATTAGCTCTATTTCCGCAATTTCTCTCACGAATGGTCATTATGCCTACAGATTGACTAGTTAAGCCAGCCTAGCCCTAACAGAAGCGCGAAACCTTCTGAGGCATTCCCAGGCTTCTTGGAGCGCTCGCAAACCGTAAAGGTACCTGTTGTGTAGCCACGCCCTTGCGCTCAAATTGTTATAAATTCCTACTTGAATCTGAGAATCATACTTCGATCAAATATTTATAGTACTTAAGTATGATATAGTGACCGATTATTCCTGTGTCGCAACAATCAGAAACTGTTATCGTTTACTCTCGATACAATAACTCACCGTAAAGTTAAAAAGATGATAATAGTTTCATCATTCTAAAAAATATGGAAACTCGTTGCCATTCGTTCACGAACTACTGATGTAAACTAAAGTTTATTGAAGTGTTAACAGATAAGATACGATTATAGAAACCTAATATATGACGCAGGACCGTTAACGCTAACAATTCTATTTAATTCTCAAGTATAATGGAAATCCCCAGTTGCATTCGATGTGATGTCATTTCACTCACTCAGTCCGCGAATAACGTGTTAGATATCGCTAGATTCATTCAATTTAGTCAATCACGTGTAGCCGAGGTGTAGTGTACGATTTTGTGTGCGTCCTTGACATTGTGTTAAGAACCCATTGCGTAGTGTGCTTAAAACTATAACTGTGATACGCATGTAAGTTTTGATTAGTTTCTTTGTATTATATATTTTATATGTGTGTTTACCTAAGGTGCGAATAAAATAATTAATTAAAGGATAAAACCACTGTGTATAAATGTTTAGTATCAGTGATATATTTCAAGGTTTGTTCATGCCATATGGAATATCGATACACAGCAAAAGCTATAAGCAATTTATTTAAGGAGATCAATCGACCCTGTAATATGTTGACCCTCATTGAGTAAACTTAATCGAATACATAGAAAAGTAAATAGTTATACTTACCTATATAACTTATGTCTACATTTGTATGTAATATATATGAGGAACTAAATAAATATCTATAAATTTTGAAAATAAACCATCATATCGGTCACCCATGTCTACATATTGTAAGTACCTTTTTCTGATACAATGATGTCAGTATTGAACATTAGCTGTCAACAGAAGACTATTAACTATAGTATAGTATCTTCCATAAGCTGTTCTTATCTCCCTTTTTTCTGTACATACATACATAGGTACCTACTTACCTACTCAAAAAAATGAATTGTTATTTCAATTACATAATAAGTAGGTTATCTACTAACATTAGTTAGTGTATCTGTTGGACAGCTCGGTACTTGAGAGACTACATATGGACTTACAGAATAGCGCGTTTTCCTTTTCCATCACAAATAGTAAGTCTTGTTGACTCTAGAGCACCACAATTTAGTCCTGTTGAGAGAGGGGAGGATCCCACTGCTTTATCTGTAAGTGCCCAGTATAATGATGAAATAAGGAACGCTTTGGAAGGTGCCATACGTGAGTATCGGCACATGACTCTTTAGAATAAACCAGGAATACCGCGTATTACCGCACATATGAAATAAAGTGCTAATGTGTGCCCTGGACTCTTTATTACCTCTTAATATAAAAAAGAAGTGAAAATCACAGCGATACGCATTTAATTCCATGTTGGGGGTAATTCCGGTTACAGCTTAACAAGAAGCTGGTGATTAACTCCCTGGGACTGACACTACTACTCGACAAACGCTCTGCGTTCCGGCGTGGCAATATAGGACGACGTAACGTGAATGACGTATAGCTAAGAAGAGGGTACTCATTGGCATGCTTATTTATTTTAGATCGGGCAACACACGCCCGAGAGTAATACGTTTTGTGAATCGGGCATTTTCAGGAACTGGTATCAGTTCCTGTGATTATGCAGCACGAGTCACAGAGCGCGTTTACTTCCTGAAGTAAAATGCATTAGCAAACTGGATACGTGGATATAAAATCCGAGTAGACCGATATACTCAGAATCGTACCTTTCAAAGGAACGAGTGGTGGGTTTATAGAAGATGGAAGTAGCTTGACTTAGTGAGCGGCACACATCTCCCAGGTGTTGAAGTTACAAATACATTTTGGCATAACTTCTGATCGATGCCTATCGCTCATATTGAGGGTAAATGGATGCGAGACGTTGAACGTTATTACAATGAGACAATTAATTCTTTTAACAGTAGTAGAGCCATGCTTAGGCACGAATGGGCTGGCTCGCCCGGTGCGATACCACGGCCTCACAGAAAACCGGTTGTAAAGTAACGCTTGCGTTGCATTTCCCCGAAATGAGTGAGGTTTTCGGAGGCCCAACTCTCCCTATACTCTTTCCTCTCCCCTCATCCCCTCTCTCCCTTTTCCCATCTCCAAAGAAGAGACGGGGTATACCCCGTCTATTCTTTCCCCTACCCGCATCCCCCTATTCCTCATCACCCTCAAAGGCGGACAGCGCACTTACGACTCTTGAGTTGCAGGTGGCCATGGACGGCGGTTGTCACTTACCATCAAATGACCCATCTGTTCGTCTGTCCCCCTATAGTAAAAAAAAAACTATAGAGCCAGTATCAATATCCAGTATAGATATAGCTTGTGAGGTTCGTTCGTTGCCGAACTGGAAATCAGCTAGAATGGGCGGCTCACGTTAGGTAGCTGGATGAAGGGCCTAATGCAGAAGTCCTTCTTGATATGGCACGTATTGTGAGGAGGTTTCTGACCCTGGAGCTCTAAAACCACCGGTAGCTTGTTTCCTGTGCCCGATACCGGTGGGACACTATTCTTTATATTTTTGAATTTATTTTTCATATTATATATGTGGTTTATATGTCAGTAGGCATATAACTACATTTTTAAACAGGCAGGCATATTAGGCTCAATTAAACACTCATTTTATTATATTTGCGTAATCGTGACGCAGGTAGTTATTAATAGTAACCTTGTTAGTTTTAAATGCAATTGCTTATGTAATACTACCAATTTTAAATATTTGTTCTGATTAATATTGTACGCTATTGCTTTTAAAAAGTTAGAGAAAGACTAGGAACATGAATGCAATAAGAGGAATATAAAATCCTGGATAGCATACCAGCTTCTTTTTATAAATTTAAAAATAGATTGTTCGGATCGTACCTAAACAGTTTGATTTCTTAAAAACATACTTAGGTAGTATAACAACTTTCACAATTTTTAATATTGTTATTGGCTTGTAATTTTCGTAAAAAATATCTACGATTATGAACAACAAATTCATCCATCTGGGCTACAATCGTATCGGGCTAAAAATATAGGTAGGGTATATTGTTCATAGGTAAGAAATAGGTTTAGTAGTTACAGCATTAGTCTGTGAATCCTACTTTTACCTATGTTTTAATGTCTTCTTATTCGTGATCCTGATTAAAGTGATAGGTATGTTGAATAAGTAACTCTCGTGGATTATGTAATAAAATAAAGTTTTTATACACTTCGTCAAGTAAGTGTGAATACCGTGAAGGTAACGGGTTTATGATAAGTTAATAAGAATATTGCAATAAATAACAATACGAAAAGATAAGAAAGATACGATATGATTAGGAATATGTTCAAATTCACATAGCTACTTACTTTATTGGCTGAGACTTACCAAAAAACATAAGTCATGTTACATGTTATTTATTATATTTAATACTTACGTATTACAGAAATTAAGACCTCAATTCTCTTTTTATTTGCACATTCCGACGTTGCATGTAGGTAATTGTTTTTTCGTTTAATTAAGGTTCCTATTTTATTAGTAAATTAAATAGTTTGACTGTTTAATTTACTAAAAAAATTGTAATAATAATTGATAAAAAAACATCAAAAATCAAAACATATAGGGTCAGTAATAAAATAATGGACTTGTTTGTCTGTACGACTTGGAACGAAAAAATATTTCGTAATCGTTCATAAATTACGTATATCGGCGATCAGTCAGGAGGTATCACTTATCAGCAACAGGAGTTATCCGGCTAGTAATAATTTTAATGATATGTAGTGAAATCAGTAATGTATCACTAGTTCCTCTCTCGAAATCTTTTATATAATATAAATATATATAATGTTACATATTACTATTTCCACGTGTTTCAGCTGAAAACATGGCGCAAGAAAAACCCACTTTTGATTATCACGAGGAGAGTCAGAGTGAGAAATTGGCTCGCAAGTCCAAAGAATCTCCCTTCATGATCATTGGTAGGTACCTATTATAATCTCATTTTTCGAGACTTGCAACTTAATCACCAAGTATGAGGAGAACCACTACTAATTTAGAACTCATGTTAACCTAAGTCAATCAATTTATTAGCGCTCTCCAGTTGCAGCAGCAGTTTGATTGAAACGTCTAGTAAACTGAAAAGGTATTGCATCTCATAACTTCATAAGTAGGTATTATAGCGGCTAAGTCCAGATTTACCACTTTAATTTGTAAAAAAGTCGTGAAAGTTTAAAAATAATTATTTATCAATCAATCTGTATATTGTAGTCCACAGCTTTCCTTTCAATGTGGGCATAGCGACCTATCCTCCACCTTATACATCCAATAGGTTAGATAACGCTACTCTTAATCATATTCTGTCTTGACTTGGCTGGTACTGGTAGTTCGCTTATAATTTATAATTCACATAGGATACACGAGTCATACTGCTCACTGTTTAGAAAATTATGTTGGGTATGATAGGTATAGGTACATTCATTCATATTCTTTTAATCACACTCATGAGACCGGACTTCTTGAGTTCAAAATAAACGAAAATAAAGTAAGCCGTTTTTCTTTAGGATTCCAATTGGCATTTACCGCTTTCAGGTTATAAAATATTTATGAAAGTTGCTTATATAAAACCCTTTTGAAACAAGGAGGATCCTTACTGCAAATTCACCTTTAATCTACCTTCAATTTTAATCGTAGGTTACTGACTTAGCTTGCATTCTTCGATAGGGTATTAGTGTAAGTACCTACAAATTTATATTTAATAGTAGGTAGGTAAGAATGCTGTGTATGTAAATTATAAATTAGCTCATAACGTGGTCATACTAGATACCATTTACATAGCACACTAAATCATTTCTATTGTCAGAGGAAAGAATAGAACATTACATCAATTGGTATCTACTATCTATCTACTAACGTGGTGCATATATTAGGTAGAGCATCATTGTTCATAATATCCTATAGAATAAAGAGAGATGCTACTTCATGTGTTTAATGTTTTTGGGAAATCCTGACATAATACAGAAATGAATACATATTATTATATATAAATGCTTCGATAGATATATCTATTCGCTGAGACACTTCTTTGTATTTTAATCTTTTCCTTTTCCCGAAATCGTAATACCGTCTTGATCGTCCGCAAAACATCGGAGTACCTACCTTTTAGAATATTCAAACTCGACAAACATCTTTCAAACCGGCCAGTTCTAAAAATACATTCTATTTAACTCGGATAATAACGCCCAATTCGCCCTGCTAAGATTACGCATCACTATATTTGTTTTCACAATAAATGTAAATAATATTTAATGTTATCATTTACAGGTATTGGTGGTCTCATAGCAGCTTGCGGATACGGTGCATATGCGTACAAACGCAAAGGAGCTATGAGCACTAGCGTATTCCTGATGCAGTTTCGAGTCATCGCACAAGGCTCGGCCGTCGGTGCCCTCACTGTTGGCATGCTCTATCACATATACAACAACCACTTTAATAAGCCAAAGAATGTTGCAATCGCTGCAATTCCGAAGACAAATGAACATTAAAGGCCTATTTTCAGTCGCAATAAGAATACAGCTTTCGGTAAAGTAACCACTCTGTTCTGTATTGAACAATGAACTATAAAGCCCATGTTTTCTGTAACATAATCTAGACTGTCGAACTAACGGAGGTCAGCTAATATTATGACTGTATAGAATTGTAAGAAGTTACTTATGCTTGAGAAGTTGTTACACACTGTAATCGCACTGATTAACTACATACGAATTTCGTCAACACTAACAAATAATTGATTCCTTTTATTACTGATGTTAGTATTATTGAAGTAATTTCTTAATAAGATATTTACCTTTCATAATCTTAATAATAACTTAACTTTACACATCTCACACAAGGCCTAAAAGTAAAAAAAAAGTCTTAAAAGGCATTTCAAAACTGTTTGTGTAATTGGCCTATTGGTCTAATAGTTTGTGACTCTGACTGCGGCCCCAGAGGTACTTTGATATACTAAGGTACATTTAGGAAGGTCACTACAAATTTGAACTCATCAAATGCAAACACATTTTGCTATATTTAGGTAGCATGCAAATATTTAAGATTATACAGATAAAATTATGAAAACATACCAACATAAAAACATTGAATTGATGACTTGATTTGCTACTATATAATAAATAACTGTGACATGACAGTAGAAGAATTATAAATCTTATTTTATACATTGACTACTCTAACGCATTTCTGAAATGATATGACTGAGAGCAGTACTTTATTAAAAATCGTTGACGAAGTAAAATCATTCTGCTATTAGCCAATTCTTTAATGTAGTACAAAATTTATGATAAGGAAGAGTATTTAACCTATTAAGCATCGCAAACATTTTGACGAATGTGCTAGTAAGGTTAACTTTACCTTAAAATATGTACCTAATAAATAAAGACTCGCTCTCTTGATTCGAGTGTGTGGATTGAGTAGGTTTTAATTATATCGAGATTGTGATTTAATATATAATTATTTTTTTCTATCTACTTTAACTTTTTTAGCTTCATGATATACATACATAAATGAACGAGTTTAAAGCTTGACTAAAGGTCCTTATTAGGAACTCTTTAAAGTTATTATGGTAAAATTTCAAAACGTAGTCTGTAATAAAATAGTTGTCTAATAAAATATTTTTGCGTCGTATCAGAAAGTTGAATACGAATATAGTTACTTATATTGAAGAACGTTCTAATTTTAAAAATACACGTGCACACGCCATCAAGTAACAGTTTGATGACTCAAAGGACGCGAAATAAAAATTTTCGGTATTGGCGTACGAGGTCGACTATAGAGGTAAGGCAAGACCACGACTGGTAGCGATCTCCGTAGCGCGCTTCTGTGGATGTGAAAGATCATTATTAAACAAGGATTCTGCCTGAATCCTTATTTAATAATTGAACTTTAAGAAGTATATAAATATTACTAGGTATTTTAGGTACTTAGCTAAGGAACACCTAATGAGCATTGAAGCGGCTACTGCATAGTTTATAAAAATCATAAAGAATGTTATACTTATACAAATCTTAATAAAATTTTGATGTTGTTGTTTAATTATCAAGTTTTATTTTACTCTATTCAAATAACTACCTTTGTAAATATTAGTAAATTCACTTCAACAGAACTACATATATAGCTTTCTAAGTGAAAGTACTTTTTCTCCAGTTAACAGTTAACTCATAGTTATGTAAGTAGATAGGTACCTATATAATCTTATTAAGCAAGTGATAACCATTGATTAGTTAAAGCGAATCCTATATGGGGATTCGCTTAGCATGCACACAGCACAAGCTTCCCCATAAAGTACAAAAAAATAGTTTTTTTTAAATTCTGTAAAGGCGTTTACAGTCAACATCTGTCTACTACACATCACTGTGGAGGCAGCAACGATGATATTGTACTCCATACTCTGTGTGGAGTACTCAGTCTATACTGAGGTAACTTTCGGGGCGTCAACTACACAGCAAATGATCGCATATTGCGAAGAAAGTATGAACTTTTGACATGTGTTCCAGCCAGTATAAAGCTCACAACAATAAATGTACAGATTAGTCTCTATCAGATCCACTTTGATTTAATGTGTACTTATTATTGTGATATATTAACTGAGGCAAACAGACACTTTTTTTTTGAGTGGAAAACCTCACGGGTAGTCACCTTACCGGAGGCGGTAATCACACAGACCCTGGAACAACTCAACAATTTGTGTTCAAGCTCTGTAAGCTACAGTAAGTAAGGTACAGTAACAAATCAACAATTAATTAGACCACTGCAGTCTGCTACTGAACATAGGCAAATGTTGCAATCATATTACAATCTATTTCAATGCCCAAGTAGAATCTGATCTAGGTATGTTATTGAAACAAGAATGTTTTATTTATAATATGTAATTTATTGCAATGTAACCTGTACTTACATTTAACTAAGTGACCGTAATTACAACAATACACAATTATTGTGAGCTTAACAAAGTCAGAAGTGAAAATACGTATAATTGTTACAAGTTTTAAGTTAGAAGTTTGTATGATTATAATAAAAATAGACACATTCCTACGTGTTATACTTGCATTAATCAATTACGTAGTTATTCAAATACACTTTATTTTTTTATGGTATAGGCGGACAGACAAACAGACGGGTCACCTGATGGTAAGTGACAACCGCCGGCCATGGACACCTACAACTCAAGAGTCGTAAGGGCGCTGCCCATCTTTTATGGTGATAAGGGAGGTGGGATGCGGGCAAGGGAAAGAGAGAGGGGGTGAGGAGATTAGAAAAAAGATAGAGGGAGTTGGGCCTCTGGAAACCTCACTAATTTCGGGGAATGCAAAGCAAGCATAGCTTCACAACCGTTTTCTGCGAGGCTGTGGTATCGCACCGGTCGAGTGGGCCCATTCGTGCCTAAGCATGGCTCTAACACTTAGAAAAGAAACAAAATACATAGGAGACATCAGCCCCTACCAAGATATTAAAAAGATATGCTGACTTTACGATATTGGTGAAACATTACACTCTTTACACAAAAAGGTCTATAGTTTAGAAAGACATGATCAAGGAATTTTTTGACATGATTTCTAAGTAATGGCAATAACATTTAATTTATATCACATTTAAAATAGTATATAAATTATCATAAGTCTTTAGTAAGACTTGCACATTTTAATTATATTTATTAATGGTCCTTAACCAATAATAACTATACTTGCACACAGGTAACACAATAATTTAAAAAGTAAGTACCAATAAAATAATAGTTTACAAAAATTGGTTTTGCTTATTGCTGGTCACCTTCCCCTGTATAAGAAACACTTTCTGGCATTCCAATGTTATACTAAAACTATAGCGAATTACTCTTTGTTTGTTTCAATTTATGTTTTGATAGTCTATACTAATTTAATGGGAATCTTCTAATAGGAAGCAAGGATCCAAATAACACATGCTGCACCACTGGAAACTTTGATAGTACTTCTTTTTTGTACATTTTAATAAGGCCCTGGTTTATTTTAGTCCAGGAACCTACTGCACTGATGCTCCATAACTGATTAGAATGCTCTGCAAAAGGACCTTTCTTTACTTCTTTTATATATTTGATACATGATATAAACATATATTCATCACAGTACTTGTCAATTATATCATCTTCTAGAAACTTAGCAGGTGGATATATTCGTGGTTGATCAATAAGTTGTGAGCTACCCCAAATGAATGGTATGAACTGATAATCATCTAAACTCCAAACTCCATGACTGCCTGCAGGTTCCATTCTATATGTTTGTTGCAATCTCCTTACAATCTGTATATATTTGTTAAAGATAATGAACACCGTAGCCACATTATCATCAGAGTCCAACATACCAATTTTATATAAACAACAGAGGAACATGACAAAAGACATTTCATGTCCTGTCCCATAATCAATTCTAGTAGCATTACCAAAGCTCTCCTCAAGATATGCTCTGATTTCACATATGGTTACATGTAAATTGAGTTCTAATATTTCTTGCAGCATTGTGGTGGAGTTGGCTTTGACTTTTGCTAACCACTCTTTAAAGGATACATTACCAAATCTCTGTGGCTGTTCCACAGGTGGAAATTCATCAATAAATTTCTCAAGTTTATCTAGTAAACCCACAAGTTTCTTGACATTATCTGATACTTTGCAGTCTACTGATAAAGGCTTTCTTTTAATAGCTTCATTCAGTGTAGCTATGAAGCCAGTGTATTCCATGTATGCTTCAGATTTTTCCCATAATGCCATATCGGTAATATTTTTAACTGCTTTCTCTGGTTCCAAGAACCGGTGATTAATTGGAAGAGACTTTGAAGAACTTTCTTGCTTTCCATCACCGATAACACATGAAGCCATCTAAAAATAAGTAGATAGAAATGGTAATTTTCAGTATCAAAAAAATTACATGTTTTCGTAAAGTATAGCTTATTTTTACATAGATATTCACATCTCTTTAGTATCAATTTATGTAATTATCTAACTATTGAAGATAAAGACTAGAATTAAAATAAGTTTTCTTTACATTGAACCACAACAACTTCCATTAGTTCAATAACACTGGTCCGCAGCGGACATGATAAGCGTCGTTAATGAAGGTCAGACATGTCAATCTTCGGTTAAATACTGGCCATACCTTCTTAATTTTTATCGTTAAAAGAGCTGTTAAGTTTATAAGTAGTGAAATAAACGAATATGGAGAAAATCTTGAGAGGTATTATGCGATACAGAGTGTTGGACCGAGCGAGTATGGTGAAACAATTTCAAGAAGTAAAAAATAACCCAACGGTGAGTGTAAATGCGACTAACCTTATTATTTTCCTGCAAATTACGTTTTAGATTTTTATATAAATAAAATGTTTAAAATCTATATATTGGGTACACAGGGCGGGATATCGATGACAGACTAGTCATCAACTTGGTTTTAGAAGACCAAGTAATCCAAGTATTAAAGCTAATCGAATCCAATCCCAATATTTTCAACAAATTTGACAAATTATCTGACAAGTGACAATGACAATTTCACATACCGTTGCATTGACAATTTGCACATTTTTTCACAGCTGTCAGAATAGGACAAACAAATTGTATGGGCCTACCGACCAAAGACGGATACGGTCTTTCCTATAAAACGCAGTCTCAGTTAAAAGACGAGTTATTACGGCCGTAGAAACTGTTTTGGATCACGTATATACCAGTACCAGTGAATCTATGAATACAGACCCCGACTCACCAATACATATTTTTTTTTATGCGGTAGGGGGCAAACGAGCAGACGGGTCACCTGATGGTAAGTGACTACCGCCGCCCATGGACACCCGCAACTCAAAAGTCACAAGTGCGTTGCCGGCCTTTTAGGTAGGAGTACGCTATATAGCGTACATTCGCTTGAATAATGTCATAACTCATAAGTAAAAAAAACATACTCCTTAGAAAAAGGCATTTAAAACTGATCATACTTACACATACCCCTTTTAAGTCTTGATTAAAAAAATTATGAAATTAAAACAAGATTTCCTTAGGCAAGCCCTACTAACACTATCTGTCACAAAGTGCCTACGCCTCATTGTCGGGGCATACCTAACAGAGGCCCAATCCTATGGAACATCGGCTATGACTGGGTGCTGCGCGGTGCGTTTCTCAATGGAGTCGCTGTGATATGTTACGCCGACGTCATCCCGGTGACAGCAAGGGGCAAGACGCACCGCGAAGCAGCTATTAAGGCCACTGCCAGAGTCGACCATGTCGTTCTAAGAATACGGCGCCTAAGTCTTGAGGTAGCTTTACACAAATCCACCTGTAGGATTTAGGCTAATAGTAGGAGGCATCAGCATCGGCATCCAATCGACAATGAAGTCTATCTGGGACTTGCACTCGATAGCCGATTGGACTTCGGACCTCACTTCCGAAGTCTGGCTCCCAAACTTATGGGGACGGTGGCAGCACTTTCGCGGCTGCTACCAAACTTGGTAGATGCCTCCTGCAGGAGACTCTACCTGGGGATTGTTAGATTGTAGTTATTTTTCCTTAGTTGTGTGCTAACGGGCAATGGTGCAGAGTTAGATATGGAAGAATTTGAACTAGACGAGGATGAACCAAACGAAAATGAACTAGATGCGAATGAACGGGACGATGAAGAACTGACGATTTTTTTCTTACTTTTATGACTGTTTTTTTACGAGCCAACTCGTGGATCGTTAACAGTCGCATTCTTCCATGGTATAATCTACATTCTCCCTATTATATTCTGCTGGTATTCCTACAATAGTAGTGGAAACCTCATTTAGACATATTTTTGCTTTATTTGGGTTGTCATTAGTTTCTACCAAATTATTTTTTCGACTATCATCATCTGTCTGAAAAGTCCTTTGTTTCTTTATATGTTGCTTACCAGACCAAAGACAAGTATAATATTTTGCAACAAGTTTCATCAATGTTTTGTTATGACGTTGTCACGTTAAACTATCGTCCGTAAACCGACTTTACAGACAACCCAAATTTTTCTTTTTCTACTTCCAACGTTCCATCATTAAAACCTTATAACTGAGTGTAAATGTAAATGTATTCAACTTTTTAAAACAAAGAAAATGCTAAACCAAACTAGGAACCAGTTATAAGATCCTCTTATTAATTTAAAAATCGAATAATTTTATTACCCCATATAAACAACAACAACACTTTTATGACTTAACACAAATCAGTTTTTTTGCTTAAAACGTACGTATTCTGAGTTAATTCAAACATGAATATTGTCAAATCTCAATATACGTCAGTATTTTTACTTAATAAAACATAATATATCGTAACGTCACCTTTATCACGTGTATTGTCATACCTAAATAGATATGTCTTAAAGTTTCATAAAATATGTTTACTGAGTTGATTCAGTCACATACACTGTCATCACTCGAAACAAATAAGTTGGTTTATTATGAAATTAGACTACGATTTTTCGTAATTAAAATGTAATAATATTCTTACAACTTATTTTAGTATAGGATTTCTTACAGATTATGTAAGTTAACTACATATAGAGCAGTCATTTCATAGTTTAATGGGGACAGTTTTCAGGGAGGTTTAAAAATTGGTGATGTAATAGATTTTAATGGTCATTTCCAATATCTCAACTTTGCCACGTCGTATATTTGACGCTTGCAAAAATATGGCGCCTAACATCAGTTTAAGGAAGTTTCGACATTATAGGAAATCGACTTTCTAACACTGAAACTTTCTTAATTTCCTAGGAATTTTACAAATGGTTAAAATCAATTGTACTAGAGATAATTTCCCAAACTTCATTCTAAGACCATTTTAATAAAATGAATCATTTTAGCAATGCTCGTGAGCATTGCAATGCAAAAACACACGTTTTTGTCAAAAAAAATATTTTCTTAGAATCATTGTCAAGTAGACTAATAGCCCACTTTTCTATTCTACTCAGGATCGGTTAAACCTATTGAACGTGTTAAACCTATATATAAACCTATTTAACCTATTGAACTGAAATTTTGTATACGAGTTAGGGGTCCTCTCACGTCTCAGTTTTCGTACATATGCCAAATTTTATAACTTTAACTTAAATATTTTGCAAAATATTTACGTCTCCAGTCAAATTTAAAAGCCGATTGACTAATTAGATAGCCCTTGACGAGGAAACTCAGAAATCATCAATCAATCATCAAAAAATTTAAACTTGTCATAATTTTTTCCAATTTTACTGCTCTCCTGGTAAATACCTTCACTTTTTTACACATTATCTACCTAATAATTAAAATTTAATTTTTATGAAATTTGGTAATAATTCAACGGTATATAAAGAGTTGAACTCTGAATTTGACATTTTAAATACAAGATTGCCCGACATATTAACAAAAATGCCTCAGAAAATATAAAATATACATTTATCTTCCATATTAGGTCAATAATTTAGAACGTCAAGCACATATTTTGAAATAAAGAAATGCAATTTACTTTACCACAATGACTATTCCGACAGACCGAGTGGAAGAGACCATGGTACAAAGCAGGAGTGTGCTGATAAAAGAGGCGGCGAACGGGAACGGGAAAGGATTAGCAATTTCTCGTCCCGCAGAGGACGAATCAGGTGCCGTTGGGCGTAGAATGACCTCCGACCTCCATGAGCTCTGGTCTGGGGGAACGGATCAGGCTGCCCGCTACCCTAGCAGAAGCGGGCTTGAGACGGTAGCGCGTCGTGTTCTGCGCGCGCCTCTCTAAGTTGGAGGGGGGGCTAGGCCCCCCGCTTTCCACGGTCTGCAGGGGTTCTCGGAAGCTTCCTTCTTTGGGTATACCCGGGTCCTCTGCAATAGACTCGTGACGGAACACCGTGTGGTTTTAGTCGTTTCGTGTCCGACATACCACTTCACTGTTGGCTTCAGTGAAGTGATGAACCGTGGGGTTTCCACACGGTAAAAAGAAAAAAAAGATCGAGCGGAAATGTAGAATTTGTCAATTTAGACAGCGCATGTTCTGTGGTTTTTCGACGTGACTCGCTAGTTACTAGGGTTTATAAAAAACGGATTTGGAAATGATCCCCGACAGTTTATTAAATATACTTTTAACAGACTTTTTAACATAAATTCTTCTGAGCAATAACTAGTACCAAACTGGTAGGTAGAATAATAAAGGAATAAGGAGTAAAGAAACACACCGTTATTGGTTTAATTAGAAACTGAATTGGTAAGAAATTGTTGTTTTGTGCTAAAAAATTCAAATCATGTTTATAAGGTAAAAAATAATTATTAAATCAAAGTATTTAACAGCATAGTCTATATATATCTGCCATCTCCAGGGAAGGTTACGTATGCTTTGAAGTAGAACTCTGAGAAACTCTGAGATGTCCAGATAAAGTGTGTAAAGGCATTTGAATTGTTCCAGGGAAAACAAGAAACATTAAAAACTGTCTAAAGCGCCGAAAAATTACAGTCGGCTGGGCCAGGTCCAGCAAATTACGGAGGATGACGGAGGGTTTCTGTCGGTCCTTTAGTATTAAAACGAATTACTTGAGATCTTGCGTTATCACGGAGCGACGATGATGAAGATTGGTAGACGAGTCTGTGCTGTCACGTTTTGAGTTTTGCCATCGTTGTTAGAAGTTATATACAGTAGACATCTACTGTTATTGCTTAAAATGATACGAGGAAGCGAAGAGAATTACACCATGAAGTGACTACCAATAGTTACCATCAGGGGTAAGCTTAGCTTATAGGGGCATCATTGCGACGTTAGAGCGTCTGGCGTCTTAAAATCCATGAATTTATTTACCGGTAACAACGTAAGGCAAGCTTCAAGGAGTGGATCTCTCTGCAAAACAGACAAATCATGGGGCACCTTTTCTATCCTCCGATTAGATTTAATTGGTCAACATTGTGGGTATTCTAACAACAAACTATGCCGCTAATTCCTTGATAGATTAATAAGAATCGTCTTCCACCATCGCATCCAATTCGATTTTTACCATAGTGGCTGGGCCCCTTATAGTCAGTTTCCACTACGAAAGCGATAAACAGAAAAAAAAATACCTTCGGTGCGTTTATTAGCCGTATACCCTCGAAATACAGTATCGGATCTGATTGGAACTCGTTTTCAAAATTACTCTAATTTTTAATGTGAAATGAAATGTGAAAAGAATTCTTTGAAAGTCAAAACATCGAATTTAAAATGTTGTAAGTAGTTATGGTGTAAAGAAAAAGTTTACCTCTAGAACCTAACACCATGCAGGTTTAATTTTAATTAAAGACATTAAGACGGCAGTTTCATATTTAACAAAATATGTATGTTATATTATGAATGTTGAACATCGTAGGATAGTAACAACATGTAGAACAGTAACTACATTTTCATTTGCAGGAGTTCAACATTCTTCTCTTGTTTCAGCCCAAAGCCGTGTTCTACACATGCATGGACAGTCGCATGATTCCAACAAGGTTTACTGAGACTAGTGTTGGGGACATGTTTGTAGGTTTGTAAAATATATTACCTTCACGTACTCTTTCTTTAATTTTGGCTAGGTATTTAATTTTTTTACGGAGGATGACGGAGGGTTTCTGTCGGTCCTTTAGTATTAAAACGAATTACTCGAGATCTTGCGTTATCACGGAGCGACGATGATGAAGATTGGTAGACGATTCTGGGCTGTCAAGTTTTGAGTTTTGCCATCGTTGTTAGAAGTTATATACAGTAGACATCTACTGTTATTGCTTAAAAGGATACGAGGAAGCAAAGAGAATTACACCATGAAGTGACTACCAATAGTTACCATCAGGGGTAAGCTTAGATAGCTGTAATTGATTAAATATTTAACTTTTTTATTTTATATAAATTTATAAAAAAAATACACAGACAGACAGACAGACAGACAGTTAAACATTCTTAACTTACCACCAATAAATTCGCTCCACCTCTCTTAACAGCTTGAAACAAATTATCTTCTGCTACACTACCCGATTGTTTGTACGGTATTTAACTCTCGAGTCCTAAAATGTTGAGTAAATTAGTCAATATTAGAAGTTCCATCCATTCAATGTCGACACATACTATTTAATGCTGCCTTCCGTAATTTATTCGTCCAGACAAATATGCATATTTCTGGAACGTTAAATAGTGAATAGGTTTTATTTTTGATAGCCATGTACCATCTTCGTCTTTAGCGTCCACCACCTTCACGTGTAATACAATTGACAAACGTATATTCCAATATTCCATTTCTTAAAATTTCAACATTTTTTATTCAGAATTAGGTAATTCGATATTAACAACTTCTTAAGTCTCAGTAAATGTACTGACACAATAGTACACAGGTTCTAGATGGTGCCAATAAGTCTAACGTGCAGTAATATCCAATTGTACACACGTGCGTATTTCGAAACGTATTCGAAAATATAATAACATTCCCCTGTTTTTTTTGAACAATTTTCAATATCACATCGTGAAATACACACGTGAGTAAAACCGTATACTTTTTATTAGTATCAAGTAATGCACGTGTTAAACTAGACTTAAATACTTATTCTAATTTTATGGAGTCTAGATATGTAAAAATACATTTTTTGTTCTCTTACCTAGTGAGAAATGCTGGAAACGTTATACCTCACTCTCAATACTTCGCGGATGAGATGACGAGTTGTGAACCAGCCGCTCTGGAACTTGGTTGTATCGTTAACGACATAAGGCACATCATAGTGTGCGGACACAGTGATTGTAAAGCAATGAATCTATTACATTCGTTAAGATGCGAAAAGGAATCCAGCAAAGTTAGTACCTATAATTAATTACGTATGGTATGGTCATATTTATAAATAATTCCTCCACTCGTGCGAAAGAGTATTTTGTTCAAAAAGACATAGAAAGAAGTTAATGTCATATATATGACATAAGAAAATGGCAAAAAAAAAAATAGGGTTTTCATTTTAACATATAAGCGTATAAACAAATCGTAAGTAGTGAGTAAACTAATGAAGGCCAACACCAAAAAAGCAATGATTTGAGAAGATATAACGGTCCCAACGCTAAATTTGTTCAAGCACCCAAAGGCCCCCCTCTCCTCTTTCCCCTCCTGTCTTTTTTTGTCCTTAAATCCCATTCAGGTTCTGTATTTTTGTTACAGGATATTTTTTAAATTAAATGAATCTTTAAAGAAAAAGAAATTCATTATTTATGAAGTGAAAACTTCTTTAGACGCTTTGAGCACTGTTTGGGTGAACAAAAAGCGTGAAACTCGCGTCATCGTCGTATACTGTGTATAATCTAATAGCTCGACTATACAATTCACAAGTTACTTTGTTTTTACTTCTATCGGCAGTCCCTAAAGACTGCCCGTATATTTTTTTATTTCACGTTTCATTTTGCGCTTAACGGTGAAAGGCGATTCTCATTAATACTCTCGTGTCATCATATTATATTTAATAAGAATTGTATACTTTACAGCAACAGAGAAGATTGTCACCACTAAAATCATGGCTATGTACTCATGCGAACACTAGCTTAGACAAATTTCTTAGCGTGGAGGGTGATTTCTCAAAGCCTATGCTGTTTACAGCTGAAACACCACAACGAAAATTTGTTGCCTATATTGACCCCGATAATAAATTTTGTATAGAAGATAAATTATCACAGGTAAAAATTAAACATTTTGATTAGATAGTATTTAATTGACGCTGGCTAAGAAAAAATAATATTGTCTTAAATAGAGCTTGTAGAGTCTAAACAAAATCTTAAGCAGAACTTCATGCTTTTTAAAGAAAACAAAAATATTACAAAAATCTTTGTTCATTGAAAGTCAATCTCGTTTTTTTGGGAAGGAGTTCTCAATTTGTTGAAAAGTCAATGATTCGGGTCTTTTAAAAACTAAGTTCTGAAATATCTGACACACTGATTCGAATAGAAAAAGTAAAGTAAACATCACAGAAAACCGGCTGTGACGTGTGTAACGCTTGCGTTGCATTTCCCCTAAATGAGTGAGGTCTCCGGAGGCCCAAAATCCCCCACCCCCCCTAATGATAGCGCTGTTAACAAAAACGATACCCCAGGGGGGTACCAGCGCTAGCGTTGGAGAATCCCCCCCTGGACGTCCACCCTCAGTGCGGATTATACCTGAGCGTGGACGCCCAGGCTGCCCCTCGTACTCTGGGGGGGGGCTCAACTGCGCTCTCAAAATCTGCTCGGGGCAAGAGAAGGCATACCATGGCACCCCCTGTCACGTTTACCGTGGATTTTTGTAACATCAGGGGCTTACATTCGAACCTCGACACTGTCCACCACCACCTTGAGACAGCAAAGCCGGCCTTGCTCTTTTTAACCGAGACGCAGATATCATCTCCAGCGGACACATCCTACCTCTGCTACCCTGGGTACGGACTGGAACACTCCGTTATTCCTAAGGCTGGTGTGGTTGCCAGGGACCTCTCCATCTTATGGTTACGTGTAGACTGCGACGACCATCCCCGCATCTAAGTTTGCCTCTACAGGTCCTATAGCGGTGATGCCGAAACGGACTGACTCATCGACCACGTCCAAATGGCTACAGACTCAGTGCTCCAGCAGGTCCCATCCGCAGTGATCGTGATTCTTGGCGACTTTAATTGGCCTTGGCCCATCACGCCGAATGGCTTGGTTCGCGCAAAATCGATCATGCGGGAAGATCTGTTCACGATTTCGCCTTGGCATATGGCTTGACGCAGCTGGTAGCAACGCCTACGCGAATCCCAGATGCGGCAAGCCACGTGCCTTCACTGTTGGATCTTCTGCTGACCTCACATCCTGACGGCTACAAAGTATCCGTTGAGGCCCCTCTTGGCTCTTCGGACCATTGCCTGATTAGGAGTATGGTGCCACTCGTTCACTCGCTGCGGCCGCGAGTTACAGGCAGTCGCCGCGTATGGCACTATAGGTCAGCAGACTGGGATGGAATGCGAACATTCTTTGCATCCTACCCATGGAGGCAGGTTTGCTTCTCGCCGGATGATCCCAATGTCGTTGCCGACCCTGTCGCGGATGTTGTGCTTCAGGGTATGGAACTTTTCATTCCATTCTCCCTGATTCCCACAGGTGGCAAGTCCCAGCCCTGGTTTGGTCGAACCTGCAAAGCAGCGTCTCACCGAAAGCAGGAATGTTACCAAGCATGGGCTAATGCATCGACAGCACGGGATGTAAAGACCAGCACATTAAAGAAGCAATTTAACTTTGCCTCCAGGTCCCTCAAAAGAGTAATTGCTGCGGCGAAGTCGGCTCACATCGGCAGAATTGGCGAGAGACTATTGAGTCTCCCTTCCGGAGCTCGTGCTTTCTGGTCTCTTGCCAAAGCTGTCCAGGGGAACTTTTGTAAGCCATCCCTTCCACCTCTGCATATAGGAGATAATTCGTTGTCCCACGACGATAAAGAAAAAGCCGATTTTCTGGGCAAACTCTTTGCGTCCAAATCGACCCTGGACGACGGGGGAAACGCACCGCCAACCATACCGCAGTGCGAGAGCCGCATGCCGGAAGTTCGGTTTACAAAAAGGGCAGTGCGTAAAGCGCTGGTGATCTTCTTGTTTACTTGACCCACCGGTGGGCACAGGCGATCGAGACTAAGGGGGAAGCGTTGGCTGTTAGTTTGGACGTGGCGAAGGCCTTCGATCGGGTCTGGCACAAAGTGCTCCTTGCGAAGCTTCCTTCCTATGGGCTTCCCGAGAAACTGTGCAATTGGCTCACCAGTTTTCTTACAGACAGAAGCATCAAGGTCGTTGTTGACGGTGCATGCTCCGACTCCAAGTCTGTTAATTCTGGTGTCCCACAAGGCTGTGTGCTATCACCCACGCTGTTTCTTCTGCATATCAATGACATGCTGCAGATTAGCAGCATCCATTGCTATGCAGACGATAGCACGAGTGATGCCCTTTACACCGGCCGCGCTAATATTTCTCGGGTAAACGTCATCGAAAGCCGCTCCAAACTTGTGTCTGAAATCGAAACTTCCTTATCAAGATTTTCAGATTGGGGTCGACTTAACCTAGTCCAGCTTAACACGAAGAGACAAGTTTGCGCGTTCACCACTAAAAAGTTGCCATTGGTCGTATCACCTCAATTTGAGAGCACTTCCCTAACTGCATCAGCCAGTATCGGAATCCTTGGCGTTGATATATCAAGCGAAGTCCAGTTTCGCGGTCACTTAGAGAGTAAGGCCATATTAGCCTCGAAGAAGCTTGGTGTGCTAAACAGATCAAGACAGTATTTTACTCCGGCCCACCGCCTGCAACTTTATTAGGCGCAGGTTCGGCCGCACATGGAATACTGTTCTCATCTCTATGCAGCTCGGACTTATACCGGCTACTGGTTTCCGCCATCGTCCTACGCGACAAAATATCCATCCCCATCACCTGAAAGATTGGCACTCCACCACTGTGCGCTTCTCCAGAAGCTTTTTGCCTCGCACAACCAGCTTATGGAACAAATTGTCGCCTGCCATATTTCCGAACCGATGCGACCTTCAAACCTTCAAGAAAAGAGCGTACTCCTACCTAAAAGGCCAGCAACGCACTTGTGACTCTTGAGTTGCGGGTGTCCATGGGCGGCGGTAGTCATTTACCATCAGGTGACCCGTCTGCTCGTTTGCCCCCTATAGCATAAAAAAAAAGAAAAAAAGAGCAATCCAACTTAGTTTCGAGATATGTACTAATTTTAAAAAAAATGTTCTAAAAAGGTGGATTTTTGATAAGTTCTTTAACGGACTATTTTTACTTATAATAAATAAATAAAAAAATATGCAATAACAGTGTAAAATATTTTTTTCCAGGTAAATACTCTTCAGCAGTTACAAAATATCGCATCCTATGGAATGCTGAAGAAGCGGTTGGAGAAACATGACTTACACATTCACGCCTTATGGTTCGATATTTACACTGGTGATATTTATTACTTCAGTAGACGAGCAAAACGGTTTATTCTCATTGACGAGGAGTCCTACGAAATTATATTAGCTGAAGTTAGGCGATACTATTCATAAGCGGCATGTTTTAGTTTACATCGATGAATGTACTTAGTCTCGAATTGGTTGAAAGTTATGCGCATAATGGTTTCTTAGTTACAATTTTACTTTTTTGTAATTTTGACTAAACTACTACCCTCGAACACTACAAATGTATTACAAGGTGTCTAGTTTAAATAAGCCGACCGGGCCAATCTTTATCAAACGTTTTATTGAGATGGAAGCCAGCAGCAGTAATATACGTTGTTTCCCCTTGCAGCGTTAAAGAAATAACGTAAACGATTTAAAAATAAAAATAGATTTTATAGTAATCGGCATTAGGGAGTTTTCTGAAAGGATATTATCAACGACTAACCCTCGTTGATAATATCAGTATAAATACATACATTACTAGTATTATTGCTCACCCAATAGTGGGCCCGATTCCAACGCACCGTTTCATCGAAACCCCGGTAGAATAAAGGCCCGAGGGGGTTTCCACACACACAAAAATTTGTTTTACGACGATAGTGCACTCAGTAGGGTTCGAACCAGAATCCCTTGCTCACAAGTCCATGCGCCAGCCTAACACTTCCACCGCTTTTAATGTCTATGTTTTCAGTTTTCGTATTAAACTCGTAAATAAAAACTAAAGTTTGTTAGAGCTTGTACTAGCCTAATTCACTTGGCGGTTCAAAAATAATGTTCACTTTAGATAACTACACATCTTTTTACATGCATTCGTTTTATCACGAGTATCTCAATATATTATGATCTTTTGAATTAAGATCTCGAAAATGTGAATATCTTTATATTTGATTTGAATAAATAAATTTATTCGATTCGATTGGAACTTTAGTTTGAAAATGTAAAAGTACTTAAGTAAATACTGTTGATGCTTTAGTTTTGTTTAATCTGTTTTAATTGTAGGTATACATTTAACGTAAGTGATTGGATCTTTTAAACATTTTAAATGAGTATTTGCATAATAATTATAATTGTTTATATCTAGTTCAATAGCCTTTAAAACCACAATCAATATAATTATATGTAATCTTATCGATATTGTGGTATGTAATATGTTGTAAACTGTATGACAGCATTGCGTAGCCAATACACCAGCATTATGATTATTTTAACTTTTATTAGGGTACTTACAATTTTATTATTGAACGAGTGTTGTGTGTATGTTCGATCCCCACACGGGACAACGCTATATGTAAACCTTAAAATTGTTGTTCTGACCCTCGATGTTCTTTGTGTCCGTTATTTCAATGTTTGCTAAGTCCCCCGCGATACAGGAATTAATCATTGTCTCTTGCCTCTATCTTAGCCATAATTTAAGATAGAGGTACAGAAGATTATAATTAATAAACCTACCTAGTACAGTTGAACTGTTGTCGTTGGTTTTGGTTAAACACGCTAATCTTTTTAACTACCAGTGGGGGTTCAAAAAATGTTTTTATATTTGGTAGTCTCAATGTTAAGGAATGTTATTGGGCCATTAAATATTACGCTATATCCCTGAGTGGGTTAATGACAACAATGATGTGAAACTGATTGGAACAACTGGTTTTTTTATATTGATTCAATGTACGCATTTAAGTAGACTCAATAATAGTCGCAGTCATTATTTATTTATTATCTGTCTAGGTAGATAATTTTGTATGAAACCTATTTTTAGACAATCCATAATGGTTACTATTGGGACCAAAATAATAAAATATATTTTGTACGTGATTATATTATTAATAACTCTTGTTTTTCTAAGTACGTAATAAGAACTTCTCACCCCTCTCTTCCTTCCTAAAACGTCAAATAGCATTTAAGTTACAAAACTTTGATCTACAAACAAAAAAAAAGTATTTATTCGAAGAGAAAGTATTTACCTAACATCATACATCTACCGCTCTTAGGAGCGGAGCAGTGACCATACTGGTGCAGGAATAACAGCGGGGAATGTTCAATCACGTATTAAGCGTTGACATTTAAAAGGAAGGTTGTGATTGTTAATATAGGTTATTTAAGTTATTCTTAAGAGAAAGAAGATTGACAATGAAGAATATAGGTACCTACCCAGTTTTTTATTATCAAGGATGTTTATCTAATCCAAATATTCTAGACTAGGTACTTTTATTCTATAGAATGGATTAGTATAGATTAGATATTTTTTTACTACGATGACAGTAATATGAGATACTAATAAAAATGGAAAGCTATTTTTGTTAACTTTTTCAACTAACTGTAAATATACCTTAACGGTAACGGCAGCGCTTAGAATCCGTTGCCAGTTTCAGCCTGCAGAATGTATAAAATTAGGCGTTTCAAAATATCCTTCCTCAGCAAAATATTAGACGAGAGCAGTTTCCTAACAAAAAAAAAGTGGCGTGGTGCCTCTATGTGACCGTAAGTTTTCTAGACTAGTTAGCACAGGTTCCCCTAATCAGCATCATCTGCCAATGAGTTCGAATGGTTAGCTACATAGGTAATCATAATAGGTACACGTGGATATTTCTCATTCTAGCTTTGTGCCAGTAGCATTGTCACGAGTTGGCTCGTGCTCTACTTTTAGACAAAACATGAAGGATAAATTGCTACGTTCATGAAATTAGTCAGATGTGACGTAATATCGTGACATTCGTGACGTCGGGATTTTTGTGACATTCTTGAAGTCAGCGACCTTGAACAATGCAAGATGGATATGGAACATTTTCATTTCAGCAAGTTTCTTGACATTGACAATGATAAGTTACCTCTTTCGATTGTAAGTAAACCAGTGGAGACAAAACTATTTAAATAGGTATGTACTCTTTAAAGTTATCCAAAAATTACCAGTTGTGAGCTGTCAGTAGTGTTTGTCATTTGCTGTGTAACTAAAGTACTGTAAGTGTCCGTATTTGTGATGCAATATTACAAAGTGATTTAGTTACATAACTTCGTGAAAATAAATGATTAATTAAGGATCAAATTCAGATAATTACTGGGATTCTCTAATTAAATATAAGTCTATTGCTATGTTATACTAATGTATCAAAATAATGTGTTCGGTACTAAAACTTCGTTTTTATAAGAAGTTTTCGTTTTTTTATGTGTATTGTTACTACATAAATAATGAGCACCATTGATGATGATGTAGAAAAGCAATTTCTCATGATCTTTATATATTTAGCAAATTGGTGCAATATTATTTTAGACATGTTGAGGATAGCATTTGCTTTATTCTTTTTCAGGTATACTTAATAAAAATGTCGAACAAGCCTATATTTGAATATAATGATGAATCTCAGTCAGAGCGACTAGCCAGAAAATCCAAGGACTCACCATTCATGATAATAGGTAAAAATTTCAACCATGTGTTATAAAATTATGCAATTATATTGCCAGTTTTGTTTTAATAGTTTTGCATGGGTTGAGGCATTTATATGAAAACAGACATTACATTTATAAATCCTTGATAGTGAATAATTTAGTTCTGGTTAATTTTATTGCATCATCAGCATAATTTCTAACTTTCACCAAGAAAGAAATTTATTAATAGAATGTGTCCAGAACATTTAAAAATTATAAAGATCACCATCTCAATTGCTTGTAAAGTTATAAGCAATATTTTTTATAATTATATAATTTATAAGCATTATATTTATTGCAATGTATGCTTAACACTTTATATGATACAATGGAAAAGTAGGCTTCTTAGTGATAACCTTCATTAAAAATCATATACACAGATACATATTACAATTTAATGTATAAATTAAAGAACAATATTAAAACTCTCATTTTATTATTTCAGGAATAATAGGCCTGATTGGTGTCTGTGGTTTTGGAGCATATAAATACAAGACTAAAGGAAAAATGAGCACCAGTGTGTTCCTAATGCAATTGCGAGTAGCAGCCCAGGGCACAGTGGTGTCAGCCCTAACTATAGGGCTTGCATACTCCTTAGTCAAAGACCATCTTTTAAAAGATGACAAAAAATAATAGCTTAATATTGCAAATTGGGAGCTTTATTTATTGACTGTTGATTGATTGATTGTAAAACTCATACCTATTTTGCAGAAAGTATTACCTGATCTGAAATTTTAGATATCTTGTCTCAATTAGATTTACATACTAAATGTGTATGAATATGGTTCCATATTAGAATAGCTTAGGATCTTATTGTGTTCTGTGATCTTTTAGCAGGTATTAATTTACTTTGTAATTTATTGTCTTAAGTTTTTAGATAATGAATAATCTTAAAACTCTAAATGTATTATATGTCATTATAGTGATTCACCTAATTTTGGGATTATATAATGTTTGACACTAAATGCTATCATATTCTAATCAGATAATATGTATAAATGGTAAATTCTTATTGTATAAAATGTTTTGTAATAAACATTTTACTGTACCTACTCTTATAGAAATCTCAAAATCAATATTTTTTTTTCAATGTGCACCTAAAGAGATGCAAAGTATAAAGTATACTTATTATATTCTAGGGAAAAGTTCAAATAAAAAAAATATTAGATATATTTTAACTTCTTTTAATTTATTCACAATATAGAAAATGCCTGAACATCACAAATTATACAATTACATATACATATACATATATAGATCTTTGAAATTCATACAAACATGTCTCACAGAAATATACATATAATAATATTAGAAACCAACAATTTATAACAATATTAATCACTTCTACTACTGTCAACGCCTTTTTTCATTTTAAGGCTAAAATTAGGTATAGTTAAATCTTCCCTGTCAGAGGACGACTGATTCTTCAATGAGTTTGAAGTCATTTTTACTGATGATAAGTCATCAGTATTACTGAATAAACCATTGGATGTGTTCGAACCCGAACTAGAATGATATGTCATTGATTTAAAAATCTGTACTGGCGTTGATGTTCTAGCTCTGTTGACTCCACTAGGGGCACTGTCGTTAGAGTTTTGTTCACAATTCACCAGTGTCTGCTGGTTCATACCTTCAGGCATTTTAGTTTCAAATAAAGAAACAAACTCTTCTTCTGTATCGTTTATACCAGTTTTATTAGTAGTGAAAGTTATTTTATTTGCCAATTCATTAGTTAGAAATTCATTTACAGTCATAGAATTAGGAAAACTTGTTTGATGTTTCGCATTTTTCGAATTATCAATTAAATTTTTACCCTCAAATTCTTTTCTAGACAAGAGCACAGAAGAAACCGAATCAGTAACAAGTGCTGGTATGTCGTGATGGAAACTTTTCATTTTTAAATGTGATATACTGGAGCTGGAAGTGTTTGAAGATGACGACAAAGCTAATCGCTCCTTCGTCTTTTTCAAAGTAGATGATGCCCACCCCATACCTAGTTTTTTGAATGCATTTTCGAGGTCGGGATTAGAAGATATACTTAACGTGTCAGATGTCTCGCCAATATTTTCTTTATTTCGGAACACTACATTTGCTCTTTTCTTGGCCTTTCGCGCTTTCGACAATGCCAACATTGATAATGTAGATTCGGATGAAATAGTAGTAGAGTTGACATTCGACGCAGTGTCGAATTTGAATGGTTCTGTGATAATATTCCGTTTGAGTAATTCCGCTATCACGTCCGGTAAGCTGCCATCGGAATGCAATGAACTAATATCATCATTCATAACATCTTCTCTTTGTAGGTCTTCAACATTAGACATTTCCTCTGGAGCTTCTATATTATATTTTTTTGCATACTCGTTAATACTAATAAAAGGTTCTAACATAATCTGGTTAAAGTGTTTTAAATCTATCATTTGAAATTTAGAATCATCGGAAGATTCAGCTGTTGTCGATTTTGGTTGTTTAAGCATTTTTGGATTATTTTGAAGCAAGTCAGGATTCACAGTAGCTTCCTTACCTTTTGATGTTTCATTAGTTCTGTTATTCTTAGTCGGTTCTTTATCTTCGTTAGATCTATTAGAAGTATTAGGATCATAACGGCGAGAAGACTGCGTTTTGTTTTTAATGCTCATTGGGGAATCCACTTCCATGACAGTTGAAAGTTCATGGGGTACTATGTCTTCCTGGCCATGTTTCAAATGAATTCGTGATAACGCAGGTGGTGGTTTCTGTCTACATTTCATTAATTCAGATGTGAATGTATTTGGGTTGTGTTGATGTGCTGTAGGTACCACAGGTATTGGATGTATTACGTTAGATACATTAGATGGTGTTGGGTTCATTAAATTAAATTCTGAGGGCTGACATGCAGCTGGTTTGGGAATATCTGTTAAAAACGATATAAATTCTGGAGGTGATGTTTCTTTCTTAGTTACTGGAATGAATTCCTTTTCCGGAATGGAATCGGGAGATTTGATTTCAAATGTAGTTGGCACATCACCTAAATCTATAGGTACAGGGGTTATTACTACTTTATCAGACTTGTTATCAGAATGGGAATCTGCAGAATCAGAACTTGAAATTTGACTGTAAACTAAAGACTTATTTTTTCTAACTTCTTCTAGGACTTTGGCAAGATTTGACAACCGTTTCGTGCATTTTTCAGTCAGGTCAGCAATTTTTTCCATGTTATGAAGTTTGTCTTCCGCTAACTTCATAAAATCGTTATCAATATTTTGGCTAGTTTGTGTAGACATGCTACTAATAGGAATGTCGGCTTTATTGTTGTAGTAATTATGTGATTCTTCTGTTGACACGGTTTCTTGTGATGTGTCCGTTACTGTGGTCCTATGTGATATGTAGTGTTTTCTAATGTAAGAGGGTGCCTCAGGTTTCTTATTATGTTGTGTATCTGTTTTTATTATTTTTCTCTTAGGAGTTAACTCTGCCTTATTACATTGTTTAAATTTGAAAAGCGTTCTGCCCGATTTCTCTTGATTAGACGGAGGCGAGCTATGAGATCGTGACCTTGTCTGATTTGAACTCGCGTAGCTTTTATTATGGTCGTCCGTTGTTGTCGAAATTGACATGTGCTTCGTAGATTTAGGTTCTTCGCTTTTGTGTTTCTTTAGTAGGTGCTTGGATATATTTAAGGATTTTACTTTATGCACTAGCTTTCGACGTGGTTTTCGCGGCAAATTTTTCCTAGGACTAGGACTAACAAACATATGTGGTATTATTGGTTCATTTAAATAACTGTTTATTTGCTTATCGATAATCTGTTGCATGAAAGTCTTTTTAATATGTTCTAAGGATATTTTGTTTCCTTTTAATGGTTTGCTTTCGTCAATATTATAAGGGACATTGATAATGGAGCTGCCAGGCGTACCTACTGAACTACATTCTTGCTCCGCTACTTCTAATGCTTTTAGACCTTCTTTGTTAAGAGCCAGTAACTTGTTGATATAACTTTTTACGATAGGATTTAGACGTGCTCTAGTCTTGCCTGGTCTTGCAGCCATGTGTTTATTTTTTGTGGAGTCCTTTATTCCAGTCATCACATTGAAATTCTGAGACAATCGAAAACTTTCAAGAACACTTTGTTTGTTTTTGGAGCAATTTATTTTCCTTCGATCTAAAGCCGCAACAGAACAGTTGTGGCATTTGCATCTCTCGTGTTTACATGTTCTGCAAGATACGCCTACATTATCTGCATATTTGTATAAACTTCTTACAGAATTTGGTGGAGTGATTAGCTGTTTATTTCTTTTACAATCCGAAGCTTTAATAATGCTCTTACTAACGGCTTTCCTAGCATGCCTACATCTTTTATTATTTTTGTCAGTATTAGCAGATTGAGGTATGGTATCAACATCTTTCATTTCACATGTTTCATAATCAGTTAGGATAGAATCGTGTCTCAAAAAATTGGGTAAAATCATGTCTGGTGGGCTCATATATGCTGTAGAGGTTGAAGAGCTCATGTGGATATATACAGGTCTGTGGATTGGAGAGCTTGTTGTTTGTGTGTATGAAGTTGTGGCCGGTCTAGAAGGTGGTTCTAATCTAGACATTGGTTTTGGGTAATCATTCTCTAAAGCTGTAGTAGTAGCTTTATCACAGAAATTCTTTTTCTCTTCAAATGTCTTTTTATGACATCCATCTTTAGACCTACTTGGAACATTTTGGTCTGTATACAGATTACTTTCTATTTCTATTTGTGTTGTGTGTCTGCTGCTGCCGGGATCTTTTTCTTGATCGGACTTTCGAGGTGAATTTTGTCCAGATCCGTTTTCAGCAAAGTTGGGCTTTACATTATTAGCCTCATTCTGAGGTAGATTACTTTCAGACTCTGATGTTATTAAAAGAGTTGATTGGACTACTTCAGTATTTGCCTTTTCGAGGGACTTGTTTTCTGTAGTAGTAGACTGCTTACTCTTTTCTTGAAATATTGATTCCAGTGCCTTTTCCTCGTCCTCTTTTGAACCTTTTTTTCTAAGTTGTATAATAACTTCGTAAGCATCGTCCTTTAAAACATCTTTATTAGCCAAGAAAAAATTACCAGTTTCCAAACCTGCTTCATCCACTATTTTGATATAGTTGCCATCGAGAGGAACACTTTTAGTTTTTTCGTTACTGGCAGTTTTAAAGGAGGATGCTGTTGAAGATTGAGACTGCCTTACTGACAAAGATGCTGTATTGGTGTCCATAGTAGCACTAGTAATATTTTCTCTGCAAGATTTGGGCGCCCTGAAAATGACAATTAAATATTAGTATTTTCTTTTTTACTCAGGAATAGATATTTAGACAAAATATCAAAATTTATTACCTCTCCTCTGGTTGAGGGATATATTCACTATCCCATTCTAGAACAGTACCTAAAATAAGGAAAATTATGATAATAATAATAATATATTAGTGAAGAAATAATTAAGTTGACCAGTAAAAACACAGTTATTAACCTCTATGCGATCCTATATTACACTGTTCGTGTTTTTTTTCTTCGGAAATAGAGCGAGGCTCTGGATCGTCGTTAGATAAAAACGCGGAAGCCATATTGTCCCTGCAAACAAGTAACTAAATTAAAGAACAACTTTGTCAAAAACAGAAAATAATTTATGTAAATTCTAATCAGTGTCACTCCTGAAGGATTCTAACAATGCCATACCATACATCCAAATATATTCAGGAATTTCGAAATTATGGTGGAATAAAGAAACTCGCATATATGGACAGCAAAAGCTTCACAATACTTTTTTGGCACTCGTCTAAATAAGGATGAAATAAAATAAGTACATACTAGAAAATTATCAATACAAAGCTCAAAACTGCAGTTTTGAATAATCTTCAAATTTAGAGAGTGAAATATGGAGGACAAAAACATGACAATTTACATTTTCAGTATTTCTTCAACAGTCTAACTAACCAGACAATACTATCAACTTTTAAAATAATAACGGTGCATTCCTTTTACTGTGACCCTAAAGTAAGAAACCATTACAACTATGTAAATGGCTTACTATGCTATTACTAAATAGCATAGTTAGTCTTTTAATAAATACCAACACTACATCCAAAGTATATTATTATTTACCACCACGGATTACAGCTGGTTGAAGTCTGCCAATATTGAAAATTAGTAGAGAGACATTGGATCAGATTGTAGGTTCCCCTATGAGAGGACAACACACTAGTTAATGAGGACAGAAATATTAGATCAGGGTGACATAGAGTTTCAATAAAGAACTTACTGTTGTTCATCTGCAATTTTGTATATACCTGAAAACAAAACTACAATTTAATAGTTTGATGATATAATCTTTTTTTTAAATACTAGGTTCTACCCATGACGTCGCTCGCATGAGAAAAGTTTGTTTTATTCAAGAACAGCCCTTTCTCATACTGACAGGAATGGTGGGTTTTCAGGTTTATGAATATAAAGCCCTTTCTGGGTTTCGTAAAAGACGACTAAGAGATCGTTATCTATCAGACAGTATATACAGTTTAACATTGCCCGGATGACGGCAATAAACTGAGCTATGTTAGTGTGATCAAAATGTAATTAGCCAAGTTTTCTTTTAAGAATACCTCATCGGGAATCATTCCTGTGTCGCAGGGGGCTTTACAAATCCGCAGACACCAAGACTCGGGACAACTATTTGTGGATCACACAAATTTTTGCCCCGTGTGGGAATAGTCACTAACCACTAGACCAACAGGCCCGTCAAATACAATTTTAGGCCCGTTTAATACATTTCTGCGAGCGTATGTATGTAGAAAAAAAAAAGATATTTTGGCGCTCGATGGGGGGAGCATCTGAATACAGTAGTAAAAAACAAACTAATAGCTTTAATGTCCATATATCCATCGAGGCCTGTAAGAAATTTTAGGACATACTTTAATCTTACTTTTACTCTAATTTTAGGTAATACTTATAAGATATAAAACATTTCTATTGTGATATCTCGTGATCAAATTAAATTCAGTGCAATAAAAACATCTGGCATAGTACCTTCATTAATTTGTTCAAAGTTGACTGAATCAACAGCTATCTTGTTAAGAGATTTTCTTTGTTGCCTAACAATTGGTTCCCCTTTACTATCTTCAATTACAGATTTCTGTACTTTCTCGATGGATGTTAATGATTTAGCTATATCACTCAATATTTTTTTCTTCTTCTTTGATTCTTTATTACTTCTTGTGTCAAGTATCTTGTAAATTATAATTCTTTCAGCATCTGATGTATCCGGATCTGACCTTGTTTTGTGTTTATTTTTGTTGTCTTTCTTGAGAAGTCTCAAATTTTCAACTGAACTGGAATCTGATGCTAGAGATGAATCATCAGTAGACTGACTAGTTGTTTGTTCTATAGACTCTCTGAGGTTTTTATATGAAACTTTTTCATGATGGGCTGTGTCTTTTGTGGGTGGAGTATGTTTGTGTCTAGACCTGTATTCATGATAGCTATCAACTTGGCTAAATTTAACAGTGTTTCCAGACTTCCCTTCCTTCACAGAGTTTGGTATTGCGTGTATCGCTAAGTTTCCGTCGCCCTCTGGTACTGGCATCCAAGAATACTGAAAATCTCTGGCATCAAAATCGTCATCTATATCTTGCTTGGGAGAATCGGATTTTCGACCTTTTTTCTGGAAAAGAAACGATAATAATGTATTTAATAGCTTCTCATCATTCTTACAGACTGTCGTCATTTACCTCTACAAGTTACTGTTTAGTTTTTTTATGTAATAGGGGCAAACGAGCAGATGGGTCACCTGATGGTAAGTGACTACCGCCGCCCATGGACACCAGCAACTCAAGAGTCACAAGTGCGTTGCCGGCCTTTTAGGTAGGAGTACGACACTCTTTTCTTGAAGAATTGAAGGTCGTATCAGTCCGGAAATACGGCACGCGACAATTTGTTCCACAGGCTGGTTGTGCGCAGCAAAAACCTTCCGCAGAAGCGCACAGTGGTGGAGTGCCATTCATCTAGGTAATTGGGATGGATATTTTGTCGCGTAGGACGATGGCGGAAACCTGCGGCCGTATAGGTCCGAACAATTCCTCTGAACACTTCCCATGATACAAGCGATAGAGGATGCAGAGTGAAGCTACATCTCTACGCAATGACAAAGTGTCAAGCCGATCAGAATTATCTTGGGATTCGATGATGCGAGTCGCTCTCCGTTGAAAGCGGTTAAGAGGGAAAAGTTGGCACTGGGGTGCACCTGCATAAAGATGAAAACAGTATTCCATGTGCGGCTGAACCTGCGCCTTATAAAGTTGCAGGCGGTGGGCTGGAGTGAAATACTGTCTCGATCTGTTTAGCACAACAAGCTTCTTCGAGGCTATGTTGGCCTTACCCTTTAAGTGACCGCGAAACTGGACTTCCCTTGATATATGGACGCCAAGGATTCCGAAAGCTAGGTGATGCGACCAATGGCATCTTTCTAGCGGTGGACGCGCAAACCTGTGTCTTCGTAGGGTTAAAGTGGACTCGATAAAGTCGATCCCAATCTGAAACTTTTACTAAAGAGGTTTCGATTTCAGACAAGTTAATAGTCATGATTGTACACCATAAGGAAACCATAAATTAAAAATGAACGTATTGTACAACGGGCGATCTTTTCTCTCTCTCTACCAGATGTTTGGATGGATTTAGTGTAAGGAGTGAGTGGTTCCTGAAGTGTACTACACATATAAATGAGATATATACACATTTACCTATGAATGCACTAATTTATAATAATTATAATATTATCGCAATTTATCTCTATTTATCTGTATAATCTTAGGATATATGTATATATATATATTTACCATACAGGAACGGTGTCTTCGGCATTCTTTTTCTATCTTCCTATATTCCTGTTGCATCTTATGTTGGCGACTTTCATTTTGCATTTGTTGACGGCGCTCATCCATATATGCAGTTTTCTGAGGAAGTAATGCGATTTAATTACATACATATATACAATGTGTCCCAAAATTCAACGATAAGCGGGCGCCAAAAGGTAGACCTGCTCATGAGTACATAAGGAAAAAAAATAAAAAAAATATACCTAGTTTTTTTTTAGTTACAAGAAAAATTTAGAATTTCTTTGAAAATTTACGCCCTTCATGATATTTTGAACGACCACGATGACAATTTCTCAAATATGCTTAAGATTTTTTTTTATCTTATACCTAAATAGTGCTACTATTCACCACAACTCTTAAAAACACCAAATTGCCCGCAGTTTTTACACAAAAAACGTTCAAAATCATTTTTTTCCCTACAATTTTGAAATATTTTTACTCTTAGTGTACTTTGACTCATGGTCTTGTAAAAAAAAAGTATGGACACCACTACGGCAAGTTGTTTTTAAAATTGGCGCAAGTAATCAAGATTCTAAAATGGTATAATACTCTAAAATAACTAGCCACAAAAAAAATATGTCTACCATTTGTAAACAAGACCCAAATTTCTTAATTGTTCTTGTTCGTTTGTCGTTGTTTTTTGTGTAAAAACTGCGGGCAATTTGGTGTTTTTAAGAGTTGTGGTGAATAGTAGCACTATTTAGGTACAAGATAAAAAAAAAATCTTAAGCATATTTGAGAAATTGTCATCGTGGTCGTTCAAAATATCTTGAAAGGTATAAATTTTCAATGAAATTCTAAATTTTTCTTGTAACTAAAAAAAAACTAGTTATATTTTTTTTATTATTTTTCCTTATGTACTCATTAGCAGGTCTACCTTTAGGCGCCCGCTTATCGTTGAATTTTGGGACACCCTGTATAAGAAAAATAGAAGTTAGAGTTTGATTAAATTCTGGAGATATCTGAGTATCACCCTCTGCTAGATCATGGATAAAAAATAAGACATGCACAAAAAAAAATTGTATTCAGTTACATAATATACAGTGGTATCTAGACCCAACATAAGGCACCTGACATTGTATTCTACTGTAAACTAGCATATACGGGGTGTGTGCTACTACGCAAAAAATTTAATGTGTCAAATGTGAATAATTTCAAAGGTCTAAAACCCTCTTGGCATAATAGCCTTTCTAATGAATGGTGCACATCAGTTGGATGGTTTCAAAGTCTGTAATGGACATAGGTAGAAACATTTTTTGTGTTTTATATATGTATATAGATATAAACATACTAGAAGAATAAATCATAATGAATGCATACAGAGGAAAACCCATAATTCTTTAACTATGCACAACCAAAGTTCAATCACAATATAATGTTAAAAACAGCAGATAGAGACTAAATTGTTTATAGTCATTTTGTTTGTAGTTTCATTGACCCATTATTTTGGGTTTAATATAGAAACAATGTTTCCTAATTCCCTGTTGGTCTAGTGGTGTGATCCTAACACCTCAACCAGATACTGTGGGTTTGGACTGGGACTTGGGATGGAGACCCCCATTGGGGCGGTGTAATGAGTATGATTTACTTATCTACTTACCATAGTTGAAGCTAAGTGACTTATTAGGTTTCAATACTTACAGTAACTCTGTTGCCTTTATCCTTTGGCAAGGAGTTCAAAAACTTTATAGTATCCTTATATTCCTTTTCAACAGTTTGTTTAGTCACTGCAACTTTATTCCTCATATTCTGAACTTTTTTCTCATTCTCCTTGGCTTTATTAGGTATCTGTGAAGATTCTTTTTGAGCTAATGCATAAGCATCCTCTTCAGTCTGTTCATCTCTTACTACAAGTTGTTCATCACTACATGGCAAGTCTCTTATATCTCTGGTATTGTGATTATACATTGTAACCGAACTTTTTTTATTTAGTAAATGATCTGCTTTCAAGCTGTCTGAACAAGAGGTGACATTGCCTGGAATAAGTTTATAATTGTTAGACAATGTATAGAAAAAAAAAAGATTATGAACTTGTATAATAGCAAAACGAGTTAGTAAAATGAACAGTATGTATTAAATGACTACACAATTTGTGAATATATATAATACATTTGTCAACTAAACAAATTTCTATACTTTTAAAACCTAGTGAACATTAATGATGTGATGCAATTTTAGATATGACAATGTAGTATGTAATGACAATATCGACAAAACCACATCTACTTGACTATAAAGCTGATAAATGGTGATATTTTCATTTATCGCTTACAAAACTTTTGACACACTTTATTCCTTCTAAATGGACTTGTTGACTTCAAAACTGGACTTGGTCCAACATTACTTCGATTCATGGGTCTTAGAGAACTAAAGATTTGATTAATTTGAGAGTTAGTAATGGAAGTAAATTGCTTAGATTGGATCAAACTTTTATTATGGCCACTTTGCTTTGAGCAGAATTCACATGATCTCTCAGCATGCCATGATGGCACCGGAATTACTTGTTCATCCAACACACAACACATATCATAACATCTACCTTCAGCCTTAGCAGTCCTCGTTCTTAGAATGGTTTGTCTTATACTTGAAATATCATCACATTTCTTTTGTACATTTTCAGGTTCTGCTTCACGTAGCCGAAGCTTTCTCGCTTGCAAGTATTCAGACACTAATGTCAAAGAAGGTCTTGTCATGTCTCTTCTAGAAGAAACATGATGATGCTCGTACAAATCTGATGGCATTTCTTTACTAACTGCAAATAAATCTAGTTTTTTACTTTTGTCAGATTTAGGTACATGTTCATCCTGATTAAGGTCTTGGTCATCTTTAGGTAGTACTAAGGCTGGCACAACAGGTTCCCATTCATTGGGAATTGTATCAGCCTCCCATTGTGTTGCCATGTCATTTCTCTTCAAAGGTTCAGGTGCATCTTGATTAATGTTAGGTGCGCAGGTGTTTATAACTTCAGATGCTTCAGGTTTTTGGGTTATATCTTCAGGTTTAGATGTTGTAGCTTTTGACAATTTAATTGCTACAGAAGATGATTTATCACGACTTATAACATTTGCGTTTTCTCTGTAAAAGTAATTAAGAGATATATAGCGGTCTTCCCAATCTACACAAATGCATCAAATTGGAGTGTCTGTTTGTAATATGTAATAACCGCTTTATACTAAGTGCATATGGACGTATACACGGTACATAATACCAAAACGTTTTTTTTGTCTGTCTGTCTGTTTGTTCCGGTTAATCTCTGAAATGGCTGGACCGATTTTGACGGGACTTTTACTGGCAGATAGCTGATGTAACAAGGAGTAACTTAGGCTAATTTTATTTTAGAAAAAAAATAGGACCTCACAAAAAAAAATTAAAACGGACCAACACATTAAAACCAAATTGAAAACTGTGAACTGAACAATAATTTTTTTGTTAAATACCACGCGGACGAAGTCGCGGGCAACAGCTAGTCATAAATAAAAATGACTTAAACATCCCCTCCATCTTATTATTGTAATATCAATTTTGGAAATCTATGATTATTTTTTTATTATTATTTTTTGCGTGCTTGCATGTTGCATGTTTGCTTGTTCAGTACATAGGCTGACTTAATGCCTAAGGAAATCTCTGCCAGTTTTTTATGACCTGATATTAGATTAATTTAATTGAATTGTTTGAATTTTGTTGTAATAGGCAAAACTGTAAAAAAATATTAAATGAACATGATACTTATGATATAAGAATACAATTTTAATGAAGCTAGTAGCTTCACTCTGCATCCTCTATCGCTTGTATCATGGGGAGTGTTCAGAGGAATTGTTCGGACTTATACCGGCAGGTTGCAGGTTTCCGCCATCGTCCTACTCGACAAAATATCCATTCCTATCACCTGGACGATTGGCACTCCACCACTGTGAGCTTCTCCAGAAGCTTTTTGCCTCGCACAACCAGCCTATGGAACAAATTGTCGCCTGCCGTATTTCTGGACCGATACGAAATTCAAGAAAAGAGCCTACCCTACCTTTACGGCCGGCAACGCACTTGTGACCCTTGAGTTGCGGGTGTCCATGGGCGGCGGTAGTCACTTACCATCAGGTGACCCGTCTGCTCGTTTGTATCGCATAAAAAAAAGATTAGGAGAAGCCAAATTATTTTTTCGAATCGCCATTAGAAAACTACAAACTACTAAGGCACTAAACAGGAGATATGGATACAGAGGGCTTTTACCCATAGGGATTTGACTGAAGAAGACTTCAAAAAAGTTCTTTGGGCTGATGAATCCAAATTTGAAATATTTGGATCGAAATGGAAAAGATTATGACAGACTGCATAGTCTGGGATGCTTCTCAGGCCATGGCATTATTTAGAACGACTTGAAGGAATCATGAAAAAGGAGCAGTATAAACACTTACTACACCAAAATGCTGTTCCGTCTGGTATAAGGTTAATCGGAAATGGTTTTTCTTTCCAACAAGTTATTCCAAAATGTAATTCAAAATTATGCAGAGAAAAACTAAAAATAAAACATGAAACTGAAGGGGTGTTAAAGAACTTAGTGTGGCCCCCAGGAGTCTGGACCTCAACCCAATTGAGCTTTTATAGGAAGAGCTTGGTAGAATTGTACGCAGTTATTGTACCTCCTCACATAAAGAGACATTTGGAAGGTCTTATAAGAAAGCTGAAGTAACATTGACAAGATACATTTGACAAATTGATTGCTTGTATGCCAAGACTAGTGAAAAATGTAATAAAATGAGCAAGGGTTTTTAAGAAAAAATCTGAATTCAATATGAATGGCATTTTGAATGTAAATGGTTGAAATTTTTAATTTTTTGTATTTTAATAAATAATTAAACCTCTTGCTTTGTGTTTGGGTATTATTTCATTTACTTCTATGATGTGGGTAGTCTTCAATGTTTGGCCCATACTATATATGAAAATAAGATATATCTACAAAAAGTTAAGGAATTAGATATAAATCTAATAACAGACAAATTACCTGGCTTGAAGTTTTCTATCTAGAAGCTTCTTTTGCTGATCTAGTTTTTCTTGTTGTTTCTTTCTTAGTTCAGCAGCAGCCTCTCTACCTCTCAACTTAGATAAATCTGTTTTTTTTACATCTGAAAATTTACATACTGAACTAAGAACTACTTGTATTCAATAATATCATGCAAAATTTGTACAGCTAACAACCAAATTAATTTTATTAGAAACTGAACATAATGTAATTTCTTTGAAAAGCTTATAATAATTTCAAGAGTGAATAAAACAATTCCATGTAAAAATATAATTAACTTTTATATAAAAACTTTTTTTACTCTATATTAAGGTACCTACTACTCAGTAATGGTATATTTATGTAGCAACTTCACTATATTAATTATTGTTTTGTATTGTTACCTTGAGTCAACTCAGAAGCACTCTGATGACTAGCACCAAAATTATTTATCCCTCTTGCATACAATACCTCTAGACGTTTGACTAGCTTTTCTTGACGGTCAAAATACTCTTTTTGCTTCTTTGCGTCTAAATCAACCACTTGCCGGAGAGTCTCAACTTTAGCGCGTTGACGTATTTTCTTTGCGATATCTTTAGACTGCTCGCGTACCTAAAACCACCCTACACTTGTAAATCTCTAACAACTTTAATAATTTGCAGTGGGATATAATACTTATTAAAAACTAAAAACAACACTCAAAACTCAAACCTGCTGAAGTCTCAGCTTTCGACGTCGAAGAAACTCATTTGTTTTCAAAGTGTCTGTCTCAGAAGTCATTTTGACAGTTTGTCTTGAAAGTAGATAAGGTTTTAAATTACATTATTCTACGCATTTTGTATTAAAACTTAGCTAAAATAAAAATAACATTCAGTGAGAGTAATAAAAACAATAACTCTAATTCAAAATGAAACAAACGTCAACTAACGTATTTGATGACAGCTGTGACGTGTGAATCAAGAAAAGGGGTGTGCAAGTTACAAGTGTCGATATATCGTTGTAAGTATCGATGGAAAGTTACACTGTATCAATAATAAAACACGGCATGTAAATATTACTGCTACAAAGCCTATAAATTAGACGCAAGTAAAGAAACGTGTATATGAATTAGGTTAGGGTATTCTTATGTACTAAGGCCGGGCGATGAAGGTGCACTCAACATGTCATTCAAATAGTAATAGATATGTTGTGCTAACACAATTTAATTTTGAAATCTCTGATGAACTGGGTAGGTCCTTTACATTTCAAAATAAAAACATAACTGTCAAACGGCCATATTGTTTAGCAATTGGCATGAAACTTCACTAAAAAAGTATGGTCACAAAGTATATTTTTTTTATTAATTTATACTTTAATACTTATTTTTATACTTACAAAAAGATATACATTACATGTATGTAAATATTGTGACATTTATTTGATAAGTACAATCACTTATTTATTGCCGTCAACCGGGTACAGTCTTATATAAGACTGTAACCGGTTGACGGCAATAATCTTGCTCCTATTACGTCAGTGCAACTAAAGAAAAGTTGCCATAATGTTGGCGTTTAAAAATTATGATATGCTAACTTAAATTATATCGAGATGAAATTTATATAGTAGTAACATCTTTTGCATACTTATATGTAAATTTTGTAACCACGATTTAGATCCCGTTGCGAAGTTTGGTTTCTAAGAAAAAGCGACACCATTGCTATTATCACACTTAAGGATCAATTACGGGATACGTCACGCATAGGGGCTTTTTTTTTTTTATTTGTTAGCCTACCATAATGACTCCACTTTGCCTGATGGTAAGCAATAAATGGAGTCCAAGAGTGGTGGTCACCATCCTCATTGCATGTCTAGTCAATGCAGCACGGTGACCCACACTATGGCGGCCTGGTGAGATGCTTTTTCACGCCCCGCTTAAAAGACCCGGGATCAAATTGGGAAGGAAACACGTGCGCTGGTAGGGAATTCCAGGCTTTCACTGATCGGCACAAGAAAGAAGAGCCAAACCGTTTCGTTCGGGATCGCATATCTTCGACACGGTGACTCCTCAGGCCAGCACCGATGCAACCGATCGAGAGCGTCAAGCAGATACTGCGCAAAGCCATCCCAAAGATGAGAGCAGTACTCCACGCAGGTGCGAACCTGGGTCTTATATAAAAGACACAGATGCTCGGGCGAGAAGAACCGTCTCACCTTGTTCAATACACCGAGCTTCCGCGAGGCTGCCTTAGTGACGCTCTCGATGTAATCACGCGGATTGAGATCCCGACAGATGTCCATACCCAGTATACTAAGCCTATCCTGTAGTGGCAGTTGAGTGTTCTGAAGAGTAGGAAGGGGAAGGAATGGAACCTCCCTTTTGGACTTTTCTACTACTGATAATATTGATAAATTATGTAGAATAAATACTTTGCTTTGATATATAATAAAATGTATTCATTCATTCATTCATCATTCGAATCTCTTCGAAATGTAATGTAATGACATGAGAAACCGAAACTCACCGTTAGACAGGATCACAAGTTTAAAGTCTCTCAGCGTGCTCGGCATTTCTCTAGTCAATCGATTTCGAAATAGAACTAGAATTGCCGACATCCCACTGAGATTTAGTGTGCTGAAATGGAAGTGGGACGGTCATGTCTCCAGGTGGATGATGGTCGCTGGATCTGACAGTTGTTGGAGAAGGGACCTCGATTAGACAAATGTAGTCTAGAACGCCCTGCGGCACGAAGGACCGTCGATTTAAAGAAGGTGGTAATATTGATTTTAAGTGGACGGCGATAGGCTGATGTTGAAATACTTACTCGTAAATTATTTGTTTCATATTGTTTATATTTTTGTGTGTGTACAATAAAGAATATTGTATTGTATTGTATTGTATTGTAATTTGAATGTAAAACATATATAAAGAATATATATATCAAGAAATAATTTAATATATAGAGAGTTGATATTTTTTATTGTAAAAAAATATATTTTTTATTATAAAAATGAGAATAGTAAAATGTGCGTCTAAATGATGCTGTTATTTGTGTCACCAGATTCTATATCTGGATTTAAACGAGTTCTAAAATTTTTCGTGAGGTAGCACCGTGCCATTATTATTAGGTGTTACTGGTAACATAGCACAACATTTGCTGTAGAGTCCTGATTTTATTGCCGCAAAAGCAGTCGTACAAACTTAAGACTTTTTTGAATTTTTTTTTCGTTTGTTTTTCTATGATGGTACCAACACATGGTAATGCGGCGTCTTTTTATTCTTAAGAGCCTAGGCAAAAGTTGACGGTACATGTGGGTCAAAGCATAGTATTTGAAATCGATAAACACCAACAAAAATCCATAAACAAATAACATCAATGCTGAAGCAAACAAAAAAGCAAATGGTAAGGCATGAAAGCCCCACTTGACAAGTTTCACTAGCTTTAGTTGCTGAATAAATAACAGGACCTTTATTGCAAGAATTGTGTTATATTTGCAACAGCACCTGGAGATGGCATATAACCAAAAACGACTTGTAAATGAAGCGTTAAAACCGTTCCGTTCCGTTTTTTGTTTTTTTGTAACTCCAGCTTATAATTGATTTGGAATTATCTGGTTAGGACTATACTACTAGTCTAGTCACGCCTATACTACTAGTCTAGTTACGACTATACTACTAATCTAGTTACGACTGTACTAGTTTTAGCATAACCTCTTAAAGGTTAGCCCGATTTCAATTATTCTTTTTTATTGGATACTTTAAAATTCATATGGTCGGATTTATACTTTTTTAAAGTTATATCAGTGCCTTTTCCCTTTCTTTCGTCGGTTTACCTTTTTTACAAAAAAGTTTCATATACATATATACTTACCTACCTAGTAGTCATTTATAATAAAACGTTATCAATAAAATACTCATCATTTATTAGGTTTTTATTAGGTATCGTTTATATTTACTGTTATAGCTAAAACAAAAAACTCCAATAGCTGAAAATTGAAGCTTTTACACAGTGCTTTATACTTTTTTTTGTCCGTAACTGTTGTAAATGTTTTGAGGGCTTTCTTTCTAAGCATCGTCACTATTGCTAACGTCAGTAATATTCATTTCTTTGGCAGTAGCATCCAATAATTCCGTATGTGCCGGTAGGTGTATATTTTCATTATTTTCGTTATCATCTAAACTAATAATGGAAATGGTTGAAGTTTGCGACTGTTTTGTCGAACCATGTAAGTCACTACTAGTTGAAGTTACTTGTGCCTGACTAGAACTGTTGTTCGAATTACGAGCACTTCTTGTACCAGCCTCTCCTAAACCTTCACTTGCTAAACTACCAACTATGCTTTCAGCACTTGCTACAGCTCCACCCGCACCAGCTCCTGCACCACCTCCTACACCACCACCTAAACCTCCCCCTGCTCCACCACCTAAGCCTCCCCCTAAACCACCGCCGAGACCAAGACCTAGTCCACCTCCTAGACCACCACCTAAACCTCCACCTAGACCACCGCCTAGGCCTCCATCCAATACGCCACCTACAACCCCGCCTACAGCCCCAACTAAACCTCCACCTGACCCACCGCCTGAACCACCACCAGCACCACCAGCTCCACCTCCTAATCCACCTCCTAGTCCACCGCCTAGTGCACCTCCTAGTCCAGCTCCTAGTCCACCCTCTAGTCCACCACCTAATCCACCCTCTAGACTACCACCTAAACCCCCTCCTAGACCACCAGCTAACCCACCACCTAATCCTCCACCTAGACCACCACCCAATCCTCCGCCTAGGCCACCACCCAATCCTCCACCTATACCACCTCCTACACCTCCCGCTATACCTCCCGATATACCACCATCTATAAGAACACCTCCACCACCGTTATTATTGTGGCCTGTACCACAGTTCTGTGTAGCTGTGTACACTAAAGCGTTGACCAATTTCATGATTATCTCATCACTTAGTCCACTATTTTGTTGGTATGGCTCTTTGTCATCGATCGTTTTAATTAATTGCAACAAAATGCTCAAGTCTTCTAGTGCTGAACTACAAGAGTCGTAGCGAACGTTTGTAGTAGCAGGGCATACGGCACACTGCGTGCGTCGAACCCATTGCGCTTGAGATACCTGTAAACAGTTATATTACTAAATTTCAGATTTAAAAAGTGGGTTCCTAAATATAGATACATATGTATATAAAGAAATAGTTAGTGTTCGTATTAATCAAGTTTTTTTTTTCATAGTACATTTTGGCAAATTTCCAGTGTCCATTAGATGTCATATATGCATTGTCTAGTGATGCATTTCATCGATTTTGGGCCAAATAGTATAAAATAAAATTGTTAAGAAACCATAATCATAAATATATAATAAGAACCAAATCAAATCAACTATAGAATTTTTTTTTTTTAAAATGCATTACTTACATAAATTATAAGCACAAAATGATTCACTTGCCTGATCATACATACCTTTTTCATTTTCAACGACTTCAAAAATTTCGAACCTGAGGAGGTTCAATGAACATTTCGAAATTTTTCAAACACAAACGAATTTTTTTCGACATTTCGACTATATGTATCTTTTTTTATGGCCATTTTCTCATTTTCACTTCAAGATTATTTTATTTTTTTATAACAAATTGTATACCTAATCCTGTGGAGGTCCCATGTAACCAAATCAGAATTTCATCATGGGATACCAGGAAAATTACTAACAAATAAGTTTTAATATTCTCTCGATTTAAAGTATTACGCAAAGGAATTGCAAAGGCGCAATGAAGGCGGTTATCTACTTTTTTAAAAGTCAATTTAACTATCCATTTCGTGCAGTTTCCCATTAATAGACATCGGGCCATTTAAACAAATAAACAAACGTCGCTTTTGTCATCAAAAATAAAGGAACCAAACGGCACAGACCTCTCAACTGCTTTAGGTGATTACCCAATACTTGAACGATCCCAATTTTTTAAGCAGCATACAGAAGTTATCTTTATCTTTATTACAGAATTATAACATAGCTTTTTTAGAAATAGGTAAACATTAAACTTACCGCTAATAAGAAAGCGGCGACCGCGAACCACGCAGTTCGTATGTAAGACATGGTTCACTATTAAAAACACGCAAGGAACAACACCTTATATAGATCATTCTTATGTATTGCAACATATTTATGTGAAAACGAATATTTCGTTACAACCTATCAATATTATATGTTAGTTGAATAATGATTAGGCCTATAGTCACGTATATTGTGTTAAAAGGCCGGATTATGAACGTGACAATTTTCCATTGCCTTTAAATTTTGATAAGTAATTAATATGTTTATACTCGAAAGCCTGTCTGTGTTTTCGAGCTTTAAAAATCTTATGATTATATTTTAGTTTCAAGCGTTTAGATGCTAAGTAGATCTATGAGATAAGCTTACAGGGGCATCGTACATCCATACATTTAATACTGATCGGTAACAATGGAAAAGGTTCTTATAAATGGAAGCCTTAGCTTGTTTTGCTGGTATGCACATTATTCTGTGGAACGATCGTACTTCTTCGTGTATTTCTGAAGCCTTCATCCAAGAAGTTAGCGGTCTGTCTAACTTACTTTTTTGTCATCAGGGAAAGACACTTTTTCATCATGTGGCGACCGGAACACCTCATTACATGACCGTACCATGTCGATTTGGTTTTAGTTAGCTCGTCAACGATAGTTGTACATCGTTACTGTTTGTAATTGTATCTTTGAAGGGGACTGTACTTGAGTAGGTCTGTACTCAACGTGTACATGCACATTTCTGTTCTTTTTGTGGACCAGGTTTTATTAGGTTTTACTACCCTAAATTACCCAATTATATAAATTAGGTAATAACCATTGGTCGAAATATGGTCAAATGGCATTTAAATATAACTGACTTGGATTCAAATATTTAATAATTTGAGGTTTACCAGTTTTATCATTGCTACATTCGTAACTATTGGTTACGAATGTAGCAATTGTTGGACGAAAGGTCTCTGGTATTACAGGAGACAAGAACTTGTAAAGGAATAATTTATCAGTATTTGAATCAAAAGAAACATGATAATACCATAGATGAGATTATCTAAGTATATTTACTTACTACTAATTGACATTTAATACCAGCACTACATAACGATCATAAACATTGAAGTTACTAGGACGGTGCGAACGGTTCAGCTCTATGTTGGAGAGGCGCGGAATTTACCAAAGCAGTGCCATATTTGTGGCAGGCGGCCAACCTGGTAAATATTGCGAATAAACAAGTGCCCAGAAATACGAGAATATTTTTCGAGGGAGCACAGAAGACCTTCACAGAAGCCTGCACCGGGCGCAGTGAAATGTTAGTTTCGTTACTGATCATAAAATGTTATGCCTACATTCATTGACATTTGTTATTCTGGTAATAGTTGTATGACGTCAGGAATGATGATATGTTCAGTTAAAACTTTTTGAAAATAAGTGATTAGGTAAAATAGATAAACTACTAACTAGCTCACTTACACGTACTATAATGAAATGACGAGACACTTTAAAGGTATTTAAATTATATCAATGTATATTAGTACTAGTATTAAGTAACATCTAATGACAGCGGGTTTCCCACGACCATGTAGATTTAATATTAATTTAATGTAGGTATATAATACGATTGTAACTCATCTAGAACGTTTTAATTCAGTTATCTTTATTTTAAAATGGATACAGGTCCAAAACTGAGGAGACAGGTAAATCCTCGGTATGGAGCCAACTTATTCTCGATTCTCACATTCGGGTACGTTACAAATAAATTTCAAATACCTCATTGTCGATATCAATTGGAGAATGACATTAGTCATTAAATCGCATGTACTCACCTAAACCTAGTCGTTGCGACAGTAGCTGAAGTGTTACACGAATTATTAAGTACCTATTCAATTAATAGTACAAGATTCAGTTAATACATGTAAATCCTTCAAACTACCTTCGCTTACAACATATGACGTAAATTTTTTACGTGTGTATATGTGTGTGTATATGTAGCATCATCAGCATGTAAACTATTTACTATTTAATTAAAATATTGTATTAATTGTTTATATTTGTGAAGTGAGAGTAAATTTTATTTGCGTAAATGCAGTCTTTAACATTTTCTATTTAGAATGTTTTATAAGTAGGTATACTCTGCACTTTTACACAGCCAGTGGAATGTTCAGATCGCTTATTAATGGCCTTCAGATGGACACTGGAAACATTCAAACTTGGATATAGTAGAGATATAAAAGAGGCCGATCTTTACGCGCCTTTGCCGGAACACCGCTCAGATATCTTAGGTAAGATATAAAATCAAAAGAAGATGCTATTTTAAGAAAATTGGAATATCCTTGACTTCACTGCCACAAAAGTGCGACTGCCTTACACACTGACATTTATCGTACCCCTGCATTCCTACCGAGTTACCCGCAAATTAGTGTTCTAGCCAGGTTTTGACATTATGGTTACATTCAAATTATAAACATTTCATTTACAATAAGGACAAAAAAACCAAATTTAGTGGTTGGAAGCGCTTCATAAACTATATTTATAGGTGATTTTTTATAAAGGTGACGCAGTACAAAAGGCGTGGGACGAGGAAATGAAGAAGTCGCAGCGCGCTCGCGACCGCGGCAGAGATTATAAGCCTAGTTTATGGCAGGTTCTTTTCAAAGTGTTTGGCCCCGAGCTCATGCTTTATGGCCTCATCCTTGCCGCCATGGAATTCTTAATCAGGTGAAGCCACAGAATGGTATTAGTGAAGTTGGTCCCACTTCCGTAACAGGGGGCACTGCATGACAGTATGTATACTGTCCCATAGGTAACGTTCCGATCCCTTAATCGCCTTTTACGACGCCCAGGGGAGAGATGGTGTGTCCTATTCTAGTTTTAGATCCACACGGCAAACTTATTTAATGTTTATCTTAAGCAAATAAATAGTTACCAAAAACCTTTGGAATTCTTTTCCGAAATACTTTCAATCGTAAAAGCGTTGTGAATTTCCTCCTTTTTTGAAGTCAGAAAAAAATCATTTTACGATTTTTAGTACTGTATCCTTTCCGTTTTCACCACTAGAAAGTCAAATAATATAACCGAATTGAGAACCTCCTCGTTCTTTAGAAATAAAATAGTTTTCCAGAAAAGATAAAAAGTCCCTTCCGAGCTTAGTAAGAAACGCTCTATAGTTAACAGCTTTTGCCAGTTATTACATTAATACCTGCCGTATTTCCGGACCGATACGACCTTCAAACCTTCAAGAAAAGAGCGTACTCCTATCTAAAAGGCCTGTAACGCACTTGTGACTCTTGAGTTGCGGGTGTCCATATGGGCGGCAGTAGTCACTTACCATCAGGTGACCCGTCTGCTCGTTTTCCCCTATCGCATAAAAAAAGGATTCACAAAAATAGAACGCTTTAGTAGTACCACTTGAGAAAAAAGCTACTTGAAAGAAATGTAGTCTAGCACTGGATTCAAATCCAAGGCTTTAGCGACAATAATAAACGTCCTCCTCATCGAATCTATTAGGTACTTAGTGACTAACCATTTTGTTTTCTTTTTCCAGGTTGCAACAACCACTATTTCTAGGCATGTTGTTACGATATTATAGTCCAGTTCAAGAAAATGCTATGTAAGTATGTAACTAACAAATATGACACAATTTATGTCTACAAATTTTCGTAACTATGTATAACGATATCATTCATATTTTAGGTGTAACTAGTTCTTTAAACATTTCTTAATTGTATTTATAATTGTAAAGTAAAAACTTTTAGACGATGATAACTCTTAAAACAGTGGTGCAACTTTTTTCTAAAATTTGAGGAAACACCGCTAAGTTGGCAGGAAATTTTGCTTTCAAAAATGTTTAACGTCTCGCAGTAAGGATCCTTTATAGAGGATGCAAAAATCTTCCGTTTAAAAATTACTCAAACTTTGTTTTTAATCAGAAAAAATGCCACATACGTAAACCGCCTGCTCTCCTACTATGAAATGGATGGAAGCGTGTCATGGGGAGAAGCCGTATTCTTTGCGTTCGGTATAATCTTCTGCAGCAGTTTTAACGTCATGGTTCAACACCCTTTCATGATGGCTGTCATGCACATGGGTATGAAGATGAGGGTTGGAATATGCAGTGTTATTTATAGAAAGGTAATGAAGGTATACCTCTCGGCTCTAGGTTTTAAATTAAAATAGTTTTTTCTCTAATATTATTATTCATATTGAAATAGAATATAATAAAAAACACATGTTATAAAAGAAAGTAATGTTGTAAAATATTCGCTGTTCGACGCGGTAACAACTGTCTTTAATTTTATATTTCTGCTAAATCATAATCAGAACTGCTAAATGTAATCCTAATCTTTAATAAACATGAAGAGTTGTACTACGTGTATCAATAAAAAATACTTTTAAATCTTTTCAAAAGCCAGTGGATTAATAAACGAATACTTTAGCTTCATTATATTATTATTATACAAGGCACGCAGTCGGGACGGACCGTATTTTGTTTTTCTATTATAAATTAGCTTACATGTGTATGCCTAATACATACCAGAGTACCAGAGAGAAGTGATTATTATAACTAAAATTGTTTTAGTCCCTCAAAGTCAATATACAAGCATTGTCTGAGAGCAGCGCTGGGTTAGTTGTAAATTTGATGGCAAATGATGTAAACCGTTTTGACACAGGACCTTTATTTGCCCACTACCTTTGGATAGGACCATTAGAAACACTGGTGAGTTTGAAACAAAGACTAAGTACTTATACATACTTTATTTTAGTACACCGTGGGAAACAAGTACTTCAGGAGGTAGGGGATATCAGATTTAGGCTTTGCTCAAAAGCTGAATAGAATATGATTAATTGCTACGTTTTGTTAATTAACTTATAATTTTGTAGTACATACTATACATACTGGTACATTTTATATTGGTTACAGTTATTAACTGTTTATGTATACCGGGAGATGGGAATGCCTGCTGTTTATGGTTCACTGATTATCATTGCTGTCATACCGTTTCAGAGTAAGAAAAATATTTGTATTTATTGAAGTTATAATTTAAAATTAAATTTTTAGTACCAAAACTGTGTTTTCTGGACATGTGCTTAATAATATGCGTAAGTACACATGTTTAGAAAACTGACCAAAATAAAACTCTCTGATGGCTATCTCTTTTACCTTGTATAGTATTTTTGGGAACGAACACGGCCTACTTTAGAAGAAAAACTGCTGAAAAGTCAGATGAACGTGTCAGGCTAATGAAGGAAATCATAATGGGAATGGAAGTCATAAAGATGTATACTTGGGAGAAACCGTTCCGGAGAATTATTGACACGGTTCGACGGTGAGTGAATACTAGAATAGAAGGCGTGGTCAATAATTCTGCCGGGGCTAGTCATCTTCGATGACTACATCGCTAGCCCTGGCAAGTTTGCTTTGAAAATAAAAATTACGCTACTATCCTTCAGTGTTCAAATTCAGCATAAAATCCAATTTGTGATAATTATATCACAAAATAACAAAAGTAAATCTATATACATATATAGGAGATTTCCACCGATATATTGACTCATCACGATATCTCTGGAACCATAAGGCGTAGAGACTTGAAATTTGGTTGGAATATTCCTTTCGCCGAGTAAAGGTCAGCTAAGAACGGATTTTACGAAATTTCACCCACAAGGGGTGTTGCGGGGTTGTCAACAGGTGTGCTGGTATACTATATTCAATTAAGCCCTGACACTGTATCTTACTAATTACAACAAATGTTACATATTTTGTAGTATGTAATACGTGATTATTAACTAATAAATAGTTCATTACAATCTATCTATTATTACACCCATAGGCAAGAAATATTCAACATAAAGATGACGTCATACATTCGAGGCGTTATAATGTCTTTCATCATGTTCACGTCGCGTTTTGGCATCTTCATTACGGTTCTACTCTATGTGAAGTTCGTTAACCGAATAACCGTCGAAAACGTATTTTTCCTAACATGCTTCTACAATATAACGAAACAAACTATGACGTTGTACTTTCCTCAGGCGGTTGGACAGGTAAGTAAAGTTCTCACTTTTAAATTTACAATGAAAATTACCATTGATCTTCATCTTTGTGATCGCTCTGAACTAAACAGTAAAAAATAATACATTTAATAACATAAGTTCTAATAAATGGACTTAACTTCCGTATATCCACACTATCATAATATACTATATGTGAAAACAAAGCCCGATACAAATACCAATATATAACAAAGTTAATAGAATAGAGTTAGGAAATCTACCATGAGGTAACAGTTATAAGCGGTTCAGTACCTATTTTCTTTACCTGCTGGTATTATATGAAAAAAAAACGGTTATTTTTTCGTCTAACACATTTGTTTTTATAGATATTTCGCTGCAAATCTACTAGAATATGTTCATATGACAGAGCACCCTCTCACAATTATTATGAGCGTTTAATAGTAGGTATATATTAATGATTACACACTTTATTGTTATTTTTATTAATCCATCGTATTTAAGATAGCAGAAATGAATGTGGCAGTGCAGAGAATTCGCGACTATTTACTGAGTGAAGATTGTGATTTGCCTCTTAGAGTACAGGTGCAATCTAATGATGTTAGAAGAACCAAAAAGAAACGAGTGACCATAATAGGTAGATATGACAACAACAGAGGTATTGTAGAGTTAAGCATTTAAATTGAAAATGCCGCTAGCTTAGACAGCCAGCGGCAATTTCAACCTAGCTTAGGTAAATACAAAAACCTTTTTCTTTCTTACTAATATCATAAAACTTATTAAATAAATTTAAGTCCACTGTAAAACGAAAGTTGTGCTTTAAAGGTTATCCAGTGGGCAATTACATGGAAATAGTAGTACTTGGAATTGAACTGTTAAAATTTACAGGCTATTTTAAATAATCAGTACAATATAATGTTAGTTAATGTGTATATCATTTTCTGTCTTCTTTAGAAAGAAATATAATAAGAAGAAAGAAATAAATATAATAATGCTAGTGTGTTGCTATAGCTGTATATATATATGCTATATATGGTATAGCCTAATTTTTGTTTAGTAGTAGTTAAAACAAAAATTAGGCTGTTAAAGTAAAAAAAAATAAAAATATATATACCATATATAGCATATATATATAAAGCTATAGCAACACACTAGCATACGAAAAAATAATGTTTTATTGAATAGTATATGTTGTATGAACACTTTAGAGTGTGGTACCGTGGGAGAGCCAAGCTTGGGCACGAATGGGCCGGCTCGACTAGATTAATATCACGGCCTCACACATAACCGGTAGACAAACAATCTCCCCTCCCTTTCCTCTTTTTACTCCCGTAACCCCCCCCCCCCCCCCTCCACCTCATTTTGAGTTACAGGTGGGTGGGCGGACCTTGATGGTAAGTGACATCCGCCTTACTAAAAGTCGCAACTGCATTCTCTAAACTTTATACCTACACGTATTCTGTATTAATAAATTTATAATTACCTGTTTTTCCAAGAACCTTTGAATCATTCTACTACGAGCCCTTTGCCATCTCAACCTAGCACATCTCAACAGGTCCCAGAACATGATCCAAAAGGTAAGGTATATTTATTGAAGTAAAATTGTAAGTGAATACAACTACTTTAACATTGTTGGTGTTATGTAGAAATCCGTAAAGAAGAAATAATTATCAAGTTTGAAGACGCATCTACGAGATGGCTACGATCCTCTGATAAGGAAGATGTCAAAAATTTGGACCTAACAGTAAGTTCATCCAGTACTGCCCTCAAAACAGATTTTATGTAGTTTTTTAGCGAGTCGATAGTTAATTATTTCGAATTATAGATATACAGAGGCTGTTTAACAACGGTGATAGGATCAGTCGGTGCTGGCAAGTCTACATTACTTCACATGGTGCTCAGTGAACTGCCCTGCTCCAATGGGCGACTTGACGTTAATGGCACCGTTAGTTACGCCAGCCAGGACCCATGGCTGTTTGTTGGTAAGAGAAAAAGTTACTTATTTAAAAAAACAAAAATACATGAACCCTATAATACTTGTTAATCTACAGTTCTGAAGGCAGACTTAACATAACGAAGAAAACCTTATAAAAACAGGCGTTATCTTCAAGTTTTCGGTATCTGTCCAACTTTAATTGTACCTTTTTACAGGATCGGTCAGACAAAACATTTTATTTGGACAATCTTTCCAAAAATCCCGTTACATGGAAGTTTGTAGGGTATGTGCCCTAGAGCGAGACATATCGCTTTTTCCTCACGGTGACAAAACAGTTGTGGGCGAACGCGGAGTTTCACTCAGCGGTGGTCAACGTGCCAGGATTAATTTAGCCAGAGCTGTTTACAAAGAGGTACAATTTCATTCTAAGAGACCTTGATTAAAACAGAATTCTTAAGTTTGCCGTGACGGTTTAAAAGTCCCAGATAAACTCTAGCTAAGGGAACATTATAGTGAATGTTTTTACTTACGTGCTGGTTTTAAGTACAAAATGGATAGATTAAAAGAGCTTATAATGGTTAAAAACTATGAACATATGACAGGCTCACTAGCCTCTCACACGATTGCACAAGGAACAGAGTATGTTTCTGAATTATATGTATATATTTTCGTGTCTAAGCGAACTGTAGGTCCGTGAGCACAGAGCACTATTAAAGTTCATGATACGATTACGAAATCACATAAGGCATCTGATGATTGTTGAATAACTATGTATATTAATATCAATTGTACCATATAAAACATTTTTTTTGCTCTTTAGGCCGATATATATTTACTCGACGATCCTCTTTCTGCTGTGGACACGGAAGTTGCCAAACACATCTTCGATAGGTGTATAAAGAGGTAAGGATCTATTCTCTAACTTAACTTTAACTGGAACGGAATCCTTACATATTCCTGAGTAACACGGAATGGAAAGATTATGTATCGCCGACTTCACTAGTTAAAAACAAAAACAAACTTAGACATTTATGTCGTACCGATTATTATGTACCTAACATAATAATCCGTACGACATAAATGTCTAAGTTTATTGCAGCAACAATGTAACCCGTCTAATAAGTCGTTAAATGTCACACTACACCATTTCTCGAATTTTTGGTTCGTTGTAATAATCTGGAAATCAATTAGAGTAATGAGGTATCTAATTGCATATCAAAAATTCTAAAAATTAAAGTGTTTATATGCGGTGCTTTCGAATGTAGTTTTCAATGAAAGTCATATTACTCCGTCAAACAAAGTATCTCCATTTGTCCTAAATGGGAATTATATTATTTTGTGTAGGTATGGTATTTTAAGCTCTCTTAAATTTAGAAACTAAGTCTAGTTGAGCTTAACATTTGTAATAACTACCTACTTACTACTTAGTTTTTTTAGAGCCGGAGGTAGTCTCCTCGTGTGAGTTACATTTTTGCATATAGCCTTTAAACGGGGAAGCCTATGTATGAATATGTTTTTTAGAGCCGGAGGTACCATTGTAGTCTCCTCGTGTGAGTTACATCATTTTTGCGTATAGCCTTAAAACGGGGAAGCCTATGTATGAATATGTTTTAAATAGTCTTGAATATCGATTTTAAATATGTGTGGGATGTATCACTGTATTAATTTACACACACATGTATTAACTTTTATTTGTAGGGTATATGGATTTTTGTAATTAATAACAATAATAATCTGAACAGGTATTTGGCAAAAAAGACAGTTGTATTGGTAACGCACCAGTTGCAGTTTATCAAGATGGTTGACCAAGTTGTCATTATGGATAAAGGGAAAATAATAGCTGTCGGTGCATTTGATGAACTAGACGTAAATATAAATAAACTGTCACAACAAAAATGTTCTGTAATATACTTAGTAATGCAATAATATGAGACTATCTTCTGGAATTGCACTTTAATATAGGCACTGATATACTGTTTTAGGAGAAAGATTTGAAAATAATACACCTAATGAACCAAAAAACACGGGATGTTCATGAAGAAGAAAATTCGGCGGCTATTCAAAGTATATCAATAATCCAGCCGAGTACGATGAGCCTTCATAAACGTCATTGGTCGGTTATGATAGACATAAGTGCTGCTGTAAGTATATTATGTTTAAATCAACAGATTAATTATTAATACTTTAGTCACCAGCCTCGGCCCGTCATACAGCATTTTGTAAAGCAATTAGATAAGAGACGACAAACTTATGCATATTGTGGACATATAAGACTAGAATAATAGCAATAAAAAAATATGTGGTTTTCCAGAGAATTATTTCTAATCTAAAGTAAATTCATCGTCATTTTCAGGATCAAAAGCTCGAAGCAGAAATTCAAACCGTCGGCCGAGTAGGTGGATCTGTGTATCGTGATTATTTTCTGACGGGTGCGCCCTGCCTGCAAGTCGTCATCGTGTTCTTCATGTTCCTTTTAGCTCAGTTTTGTGCTAGTGCTTGCGATTATTGGATCAGCAGATGGTAACCCCTGTACACCTATAGTGTGCTTAAATATATTCTAATTTTAAAACTTTTTTTTCTCCAGGAGTAACGTTGAAGATCGTCTGACCGGCGACGATACAATGGATTATTTGATATGGAAGGATCATGGACTAATACGAAGAGATTTTGTTATAATTTTTAGTGTGATCACTTTAGCAACGATTGTGGTTGCTTTAATCAGAGCGTTCTTGTTCTTCTCGTTGTGCATGAAATCATCTATCACGTAAATATTGAATAGCAATAGTCAATGTATGTCAAACGACTATGATAAATACTTACAATCAGTTTCTCAAATTTTCAGTTTACATGACCAAATGTTTGAATCTATTTCACGATCACCAATGAGTTTCTACCATACAAACCCCTCTGGAAGAATTCTTAATAGATTCAGTAAGGACATGGGAGCTGTCGACGAATTACTACCACAAGCTATGATTGATTGCTTTCAGGTAACATTAATTTTTAATGGTAATACTTTGTAAAGAGAGGGTCACACTTACAGAAGTGCCAACTTAACTTGGCAATTGAGCATTATGGCCACAAACTGTTTGATGGCTGTACAACCGGAAAACACGTAACTGAAGTTATATGTCATCAAATAGGTTCCGTGATAATCGATACCCAAAGTCACTATCCTTTAATCTAACTTAAGACATTTTTCTTAATGAAGTGTCATATTCATTTCCAGATAATATTAAATTTGGCGGGAGCTGTAGGCGTAATATTGATGACTGATGTAACTTTGTTAATACCAATTGTCGCAGCAATTATAATATTCTACATATTTCGTGTTATATATATCAGAACAACAGGTGCTGTTAAGCGTTTAGAGGGAATTAGTAAGTAGATTTTGTTGATATGACTTTGTTCTTCAGGGTATGATTAGTATCACAATAATAATAATTTAGAAATTATATAAACATTGAAACATATTCAAAATTAACATTTACAATGTATGTTGTTACCAGCTCGTAGCCCTGTTTTCGGTCACGTGAACGCCACAATTTTAGGCCTGGCAACAATTCGTTCTTTTGGCGCTGAGTTCCTTTTAGCCGAAGAGTTCGACCGTCATCAGGACCTACACAGCGCTGCTTGGTACCTCTTCATCACTTGCAGTAGAGCGTTCGGCTACTTCCTCGACCTTATTTGTTTGCTCTTCATAATATGTGTGACGTTTAGCTGTTTAATGAAAACTGGTATAATATTCATATCATTATTATCTTAGTATTAAGAATATTTTTTGTTTATTATAACTTACCAGTGTAATGCAGCAAAAATACTATAGGTCTTTATAAAATAAAAACATTTTGACTCAGTTGGCTTTGTAACCTACAATAGCAACTGAGTCAAAATGTTAATTATTTTTTTTACATTTAATAATACTTTTCTTCCAAAACTAGCTTTCAATTAGCTTAGCCTTTCTAGGTACCGTCTTGTTAATCTTCTCCGAACAATTGATCATAATACTAAGTTTAATTGACTTTTAGGGGATAATGAGGTATGGATATCAAGGTTGTTGGTAATAAGTGTTGACCGAAAAATTGGAAAGATCAAATATATATTTATACGGCCATTTTTGGATATTTTTATTTTTTTTTTAAACATGAACGCATTCATGCGAAATTTCCGTTTAAAATCCCAACAAAGGAGTTTAGCACAGCAAATTTATTAGTCAGTGACGTATTGATTATATTATCTAATTCTAATCAATATTTTAGGTAGGTTTCTCGTTTAGGTAGCCTATTATTCTTTATAACTTCAACGACTAGTAATAACATTATATACATATTTACCATTCAGACATGGATGCCAGCAGCGTAGGCCTAGCAATTACTCAGTCGATATCTCTGACGGGAATCTTTCAATGGGGTATGCGCCAGTCAGCTGAAATGGAGAATCAAATGACAAGTGTTGAAAGAATTCTCGAATACACCAAATTGCCCAATGAACCTGCTTTGTGTAGCGTAAGTAAATCAATAATGTTTACAGACTTGAGAAACACGTCAGGTACATATGCATTCGTCATATATTTATTCGTAACATGTAATATGAAGGTACTCAAGTAACTGGCGGGTTTCAGATGCTACTCTAAGGATATGGGTTAGTCATGCTATTCAGAACCAATAACAGGCATGTGGTTAAACACATTAGAAATATAATGAACATTTGGCTTGGATTTGGATTCATATTGAATAACAACCCACATTTAACTTCTAAAGATGTATGATGTGTTAAGGTTAACCACTTAAGGGCGAAGTACCTAATGATTTTCATGAATTACAGGAACCTGACAAAAAACCTCCACCCAATTGGCCTACGGAAGGTGCTATTCATTTCAATGATTTAACTTTAAGATATACTCTAGAAGGAAACTCCGTCCTACACAAATTGCAATTTCGTATACAACCTCAAGAAAAGGTATGTACCTACTCAACTTAAGTAACTTGTTGATCACTTAATAACGTGGGAGAGACATGCTGCGGCACGTATGGGCCGGCTCGGAGTATTAATACGCCCTCATAGAAAACTGGCTGTTAAACAATGATTGCATTGTGTGACCGCGAGAGTGAGCTTGCCGAAGGCGCAATCCTCTTTTCCCTTCCCCATTTGCCCATCCCCTCTTTCCCCTCCTCTAAAAGGCGGATAGCACTCTTGTGACTCTTCAGTTGCAGGTGTTCATGGGCGGTGGAAGTCACTTACCATCTGGTGACCCTTCTGCTCGTGTGTATAGTGTAAAAAATAAATTACTTAGCCTCTAAAAAAAGTTCCTAATCAGTGAACTAAATCTGTTTAATTTACTTTAAAGTAAATACTAGCTTCTGACAACAACTTCATTCGAAATTTAAAAAGCCGTACATTTTTCTGCGGTAGTCTATGTGATACTCAAGACCATAAACTATCGGTGTAATTATTTCATTCGAGTTCGTTCAGCCGTGATTAAACAACAAACACCTAGGAAATATAATAGTAGTAAGACTTATACACACTTTTCCTTAACAATGTTTACATATACATACATACACTCACGCCTGTATCCCCGAAGGGATATAAACCATCTTAAACCTCCACTTCTTGTTGTCTATAATTTAGCCTCAGTTACGTAGCAGGAGGCAAGACTATGGCCGTCACCCGTGCACTGTATGACTCAGACAAATAGTTGTAATAATTATATCATTATTATTATTTTCTGTGTAATGTTTTAATTTTATTTGTTAGTTGTTATAATTTGACACCTTGGCGTTGCGTAGAGATGTAGCTTCACTCTGCATCCTCTATCGCTTGTATCATGGGGAGTGTTCAGAGGAATTGTTCGGACTTATACCAGCTGCTGGTTTCCGCCATCGTCCTAAAATGTCCATCCCCATCACCTGGACGATTGGCACTCCACCACTGTGCGCTTCTCCAGAAGCTTTTTGCCTCGCACAACCAGCTTATGGAACAAATTGTCGCCTGCCGTATTTCCGAACCGATACGACCTTCAAACCTTTAAGAAAAGAGCGTACTCCTACTTAAAAGGCCGGCAACGCACTTGTGACTCTTGAGTTGCGATTGTCCATGGGCGGCGGTAGTCATTTACCATCAGGTGACCCGTCTGCTCGTTTGCCCCCTATCGCATAAAAAAAAAAAATTTTTACATATTATAATGTGTTTATTTATAAGCACTTTTGCATGCATTCTGGCAAAATATGTCTGAACGAATCTTTTAGATCTGTCATCTTATGTACCTACATTTGCAAAATAAATAATCTTTATTTTACTTTATCTGATAAATAACAGTCCGATCCTTTAGTCATGACGACACCCGCAGCAAGAGACTTTGATCTTCCCACCAAAAAATATACTTATTTATCTATTTGCAGGTTGGTATTGTGGGCAGAACAGGAGCGGGGAAATCATCTATAATACAAGCTCTATTCAGATTAGCTTATCTAGACGGCTCCATCACCATTGATGGAGTAGACATCATGAGCATCGGCTTGCACGATTTGAGACAAAAGCTATCTATAATACCACAGGTACGTCTAGCTTTATACCTCATATTATATCTATTATAATATACATTATTAAATGAAAAAAAAATCTGTATCAATGTCTTGCCATTAATATTGTTACACGAAAAACTGTTTTTTTTTAATTGCATTAAGTATTTATTACTGTAATATGTGTTACTTTATACAATATTATAATAGCATTCAAAATATATGTAGCTTATTTAATTTATTATCCATTCGCTTTAATACAGTCCTTTAAACGTTGAGGCCAGTTATCAATAGAAACATGCACTCTCGCCGTGTAAAAAATCTTTTGGATTTCTTATGGATTATCATGGCGTTTATAACGTGCCATACTCTCTAATACTGATGAAGTCAGAAACGTTCGTTTAAAAGCATGCTTGGGTGGATCGAGCTTTATGATGTGCGGTCCCGGTGCTGGATCTTGCTGAGAGGACCAGTCTTGATTATTAAACATGGTGTTGGTTAGAGGCTTAACCATCTTCTCAAGAATCGTATCTAGATACACTTGTGCCGATGTATTGACAGCTCATTCACTTCTTGATAGCTAACACCCCACTAAACCATCACTGAAGTCGGATAATGCCCTCGTAGTACTTTGCTTTCTAATTTGGAAGATTCTATAGAGCCTTAGGCATAAAGTCGGTCATTCTGCTTGTTAAAATATTGCTCAGTAGTCGTTTTCTCGTCAGTATTTTTTTTTCTGTGCCCTCCATTCGCGTACCGCTTAAGAAGTTGTTTTGATTTAACCATCCCTATAATTTTTTTAAATGATCAATTAAATAATGAACAGTGCCTCTCTTATAGGCTGAACACAATGAATATTAAAATAAGAGTGTCAGATTCCAAAATTAAAATGTATTCTTTTTTTTTTTTTTATACTATTGGGGGACAGACGAACAGACGGGTCACCTGATGGTAAGTGACACCGCCGTCCATGGACACTTGCAACTCAAGAGTCGCAAGTGCGCTGCCCGCCTTTGAGGGTGATGAGGGATAGGGGATGCAGGGAGCGGAAAGAAGAGAGGAGGGATGAGGAGATGGAAAAAGGACAAAGGAGATGAAGAGAGAGAAAAGAGGGGCGGGGGAATTGGGCCTCCGGAAACCTCACTCAATTCGGGGAAATGCAACGCAAGCGTTACTTCACAACCGGTTTTCTGTGAGGCCGTTGGTATCGCACCGGTCGAGCCGGCCCATTCGTGCCTAAGCATGGCTCTACCACTCTATAACATTCTTTTTTTATTGTAACAGTATTTATGGCCAGACTAGGTACATACAAGTTTTTACTTGAAAATGATTTGATTGCTTAAATAAATGTTAAACGTGGTCTTCATACTGTGATGTTATGTTCCTGATATTCCTTTTTACTCGACCGCAACAAAAGGAGGGCGTATGTATGTATATAATTTTATTTTATTTATTTTTCGAGCGTATGTTTATCACGATCTAGAGCGTAGACGGATTGATGGATTTTGCCATGTGAGATGTCATTTGTATTTATATATATACCTATAATATATAGATATGTATACATAATTGTTAAATTTTCAATTTAGGAGCCCGTTTTGTTTAGCGGGACCATGAGAAAAAACTTGGATCCGTTCGATCAATATTCGGATGAGGTATTATTAAATGCTTTGAATAACGTGGAGCTTCAAACTGACGAGATCGGAGTAGGTAAGTTATTAAGAAAAGTAGTAAATAATTCATGTATAAAGTTAATATAATATACCCTAGAGGCGACGCAGTTACATTTTGACTCTGATGTGCGAAAACTTTTGAAAACTTACACTCCCCAATCCATCTTTATAAGCAATTTCATATCTTTCAAATGACTTCTTGATATACCTAATGCCCAAAGTAGCTTGGCCCTATCCTAAGGCTTGCCACCGTTGTAGCGATAAGACCGAGAGCTAACGCCAGCGTACCACTATTAGGGACGCTGACGCGAGGACACTGCACTCAATACTTTCGCTAGAGACTTAGGTATTGTAGATGGTCCAAAGCGAGAGCGTGTGGAATTCCGCCAATTCATTCTGCGAAGAGGTGATGCTTACCAAAGAAGCGGCATTAAGGGAACGGGCGAGAATGAGCACTCTCCCATCCCGTAGGAGACGCACCAGGCACTGAGCGCTTAACGATCTCTGGCCTCCATGAGCGCTGAACTAAAAGAAGCGGATTCGCGAAGCGGTAAAGTCTGTCGGGGGCTGTATGTGTCTTACGAATGTACTATCATCACGACTAATGTATGCAAAAATGCATTCATCACGACTAATGCATTTTTAAAACTCAACCAGCTTCTCTATACAAGGAAGTACAAGAAGGCGGGGCTAACTTCAGCGTGGGAGAGCGTCAGTTGGTTTGCTTGGCTCGAGCAATAGTTCACAACGACAAGATTCTTGTGCTGGACGAAGCTACGGCTAACGTTGACGCGCAAACTGACGCGCTCATACAGACCGCCATCAGGCAACACTTCAACTTGTGCACTGTGCTCACAATAGCTCATAGACTCAATACCATCATAGACTCCGACAAGGTAACTTAATTCAACCAACCTTATTTCAACAAGCAAGCTACTTTTTTTATCGTGTAGAATTGAGCTTTACCCTAACTATTTAACTGTGAGGTTTTTTTTACGCTTATCACACTTTAAATAGGGTACTCAACTTTGGAGTGGTAAGAACAAGTCGCTAAAAATCCCCTTTCCAATCCTTTTGTGCCAAATGTGTTGCTAAGTGCAAAACTCGTGAACGGCCTGACGAATTCGGCGTTAAGACATTAGAAAGGTTCTTATACAGATAATAAACGGAAAATTGCGAGGTAAATAGTATACACAACACACACACAGTCCCGCCATGATTAAATAAAATGATTTTACGAGTTTAACGCCCATAACGGATAGTAATAAAAAGGATTTAAGGGATTAGAAAGTATTGATAATTAAAAATCACATAATTTTTTATCCTTTTCTTTAATCTGGGCTCTGGCTGTCAAACATGAGTAAATCAAAACCTATGCCTTCAAGGTGATTAGGATGTATGAATATTTAATCAATGCCAGCCTTAATTAAATTTAAAAAAAAAGTAGTTAGTTTAGTTTTTGTGTTATCATACTTCCTCTGTTTTCAGCAGCATTTTCTTTATTTTCTAAAGTTTCGCTTCTTTCGAAAACAGTGTTTTTATTGGTTGTAAGGAATCGTCGTTTATTATTAAGGCATAACTCAATAAATAAAGTGATTACTCTGAAATACCTTGTATTTATTTAATTTTTTAATTGCAATTCGACAGGCCAATATTTTCAGACAGTACGAAGTCTGTGGGCAGCTAGTTAAAATAATAAAAACAAGCGTCAGCTGAGGATTTACATAACTGATATTGTAATCAGAGCCAGGACCACTTTAACTCTATGAACTACATATAAAATTTTGTAACCTGAAATCACAAATTAACGAAATTAACGTTGCCTCACATACTAGTTGCCAGGGTTCAGAAACAGTCATAACGATACTTATCTTTAAAAAAAAAATACTGTTTCCGAATGATATCTTAACTGATGACAAAATCTAAAGGAGACTGACCACTTTGTATGGACACTTGGCCAAAGCATGAACAATTTAATATTGATATATCAGTATAAACTTACAGTAGCATAAACTAAGTAGAAAATATTATTAAATGAATTATAGTATCAAGTCGAGTATTATAGCATTAATTGGAATATTAACAAGTTTTTTTACGTTACAATCAATTTCTGTTGCATGTCAATCAGCTTCATAGTCGTGAGAAAAATAATCGGAGTTCATTTTGGATAGCACAGGTTGAAGATCAACGTAGGATTGCAAACACAAAATCCACAGTACGAGTGAATGCGCGCAAAGCGAATGACAGAATTAGTCAAGTGTTACTAGAATATAACAATAATTTACCTAAAATAGTTTACTATTTTTATAATAATAAATATTATATAATATATATTTTTCTTTTTTTAAATTCTCAACTTAAAAACATTAGTTTAATGAAATAAAACAGGAATTAAAGTATTTTTTTAGTATTTGTAAATATTTTGATAATGTGATTATTTTTATTTTGGAAATGTTTCACCTGTTTTTTAGTTTAGTTGGCAGCACAAACAGGTCATTTGACCTGAAAAATAAATTAATAAACTATTTTTATAATTTGTCACTTTGATAATACAAGATATAGTCCAATATTGACTGTAAATTCAAAGAAAATTTATTATTGACTTGACTTGTTGACTTTGATTACAAAATGGTTGTTCACGTTCTGGCCGACTTTGGACAGTCTCCTATCCAAGAGCGAAGCCGAGGGAAAATGGTATTTTAAAGATATGTACTTTTCTCTTAAGGGGATGCTTGACAGTTTGGAGGCACAGTTGACTGAGGGGTGAATTGCCTCGTTAGGCGTTTAACCAGATTGCCAAAGTTCAGTTTCGATTTACTAAAATTGAGAATTTTTAGAAATATCAACGAAACCAGTGTCAGTCAAATAATTGACGAGAGTCAAGATACAAATATATAACTGCTTTTCAATTATGATGCTAAAATTTTTGTAATTTATATAAATACTAACTAATATAGATACTCGTCCTTGACGCTGGTCGTCTCGTGGAGTTCGACCATCCACATGTACTGCTGCAAAATAAGAGAGGATATTTTCGCAAAATGGTAGCAGAAACTGGACCTACTATGGCTAAATTGCTGCACAAACAGGCAGCCCAGGTATCGCTTTTTATAAAAGAAATATATAATGACAAATAAATTAGCTGTATTGCAATAGCAATTGCTAATCTAGGTTTGACGACCCAATCCCTTCGCGTCCTAGTCCCGGTCGCGCATTTCTGACTAGGCGCTTGAGGTACATTGGACCTCTGATTATTAGAGGTGACGAAAAGGTTCGTGACAAAAAAAAATATACTTATGTATAATGATTTTTTTTGTCACGGCCTACAATGGCATGGTATCTTTTGACATGTGAGTTGTCGTAACAGTTTCATTGTTATAACATTTAGACATAATCTTTGAGAAAAAGCAATAGAGAGGTTAAAGTTAGAGAGCTCAGACTTCCCGGTACCAGCTTTTTATTCCAAAGTCCATCTGTATAAGCAATATCCCTTTCCTTCCCTTGCTATCCTCCCATTCTCTCAATATACTCCAAAATTTCCCATCTAATTCTAAAAAGTGCCCGCAGGAAGGCAACAGGCTTGACCCCTATTACGTAAATGGGACTAAATTGTAAAGGCTAAATGTCGCCTATCCTAGGTTAAAGTTATGAATACGTTCGGAATTTATATTTTTTAAATAATTTAACTTGTTCTAAACAACATATTTGTTGTATATTACGCTAAGTAGCGTTTAAGTGTGAGTTATACTATCTCACAAAATATATGGCAATTAATAAATTAATTGACTTATTAGCTGGCTTAGGTACTAACAAGCGTCTATGTTGCAGGGTTACAAGAATTTGAATGCAACGAACTTATAAAGGACACGAAGATTTAAAATTGAAACAAAGTGATATTGTTTATATTAATAAAATATTTAATTTTATCTTTATATACATATTCTAAAGTTTAAATAAAAGATTTTAAATAATAATGTTTTAAAAATAATAATACTTAAGTCATAAACTTAACTGAAGATTGCTGTAATTTTTTTCTTATAATGTGTATATATCTATCATTATTTTGCCATAAATACGATCCTCAATTGATTTCGGTGACAACTATATAAGCCAATATAATGTTTGTTGAACGCGTTCGATCGCGATCGCAAAGCGCATATAGTTGCAATAATCTATATGTGGAAGTTTCTGGTACGAAACGAGGACAAAGAAGTGGGATATGATTATTCATGAAAGTGTGTTATTTACTTAAGCGTAGTTTTTACCTCAAATTTGATGGTTACCATCGAATTTGTAGTAAAAACTACGCTTAAGTAAATCTTCTATCAACAATACTTTACACTGTCTCCATGTTGCAGTTTAAGCTAGCGAGCTGTAGTTCCATTCTTTTCTTGAACCCTTCAACTATGGAATCCATTCGCCTGTAAATAAACATTCAAATACATTTTATTACCTTATGTTCTAGAAAATGCAGTTATCGTATTTTAGCTTTTTATTTGTAATTTACGTAAACAATAAATTTATTAATTATATTATTTATTAATATTTCTAGAAAATCAGTGCATTACTATCAAATACAAATATTCAACTCACGTTAGAGTTAGAGTAATAGAAGGTCAGATTTTCAACGCACACCGTTCCAATTTTATAAAATATCTATGGATCGACCACGCAGAACATAAGCCGATCAAATTGGTGATGGTCCGAAGAAAGGACATGTTAGAAGTACCCTAAACCGGCGGGCTTGTATGAAAGGTTTAATGACAGTAGAGGAGGCGCAGGTATTTAATGATATAAGCAAGTGGCAGTCTGCTGTCTCTGCCTACCCCGAACAGATAAAGGCGTGAACTTATGTCTGTGTATGAATCTAATAGGAAAATTATGTAATTGTTTGTTAATGTTTTATAATTTATATATATTCCTTACTTTTTTTCTTCTTCACTTTCTAAGGGGGGAATAGTGGATAATGCTTCCATTAGATAGTTTCTGAAAATAATAAAATAATAATTTAGTTAAAAATGATATTTAAAGGTATCCGAAAGTCTCCCAAGTCCTCGAGCAACAGCTCGAGTTGCTTACACTTCCCAATAAATCCATATATTCCTTTAAATATACTCCCTATTTTTTCCCCCATCTTTAATTCCTAAAGTCCCCAAAAAAACATTTTTTTTTACATCAAATTTTACAATAACAATCAGTAGGATTCAATAAAATGTGTGGTGGACATTTAGCAGTGTACATCTAAGAGGAGACTATAGATATATACTCTTACTTACTCAGCCTTTCTAGTTAGATGTTCGGCTGTAGCGACGTGCAGCAGGGTGTACTCGAGTCGCGCCTGGAAGGCAGCCTGAGGAGCGCGCAGCTCGGCGGCGGGCGCGCACGCCGCCAGCCGCGCCAGCTCCTCGCACACCGTCTCGCAGATCAGACGCACGTACCGGGACGAAGCCGCACCGCAGACACCGTCCACCTATAGTCACGGAAATTATACTGATATCCGTCAGGAACAACACTTCTTTATACCGCCGACGCAAAAAGAAGAGGCACCGTAGCTCATAAATGGCTGAACCAATTTTGATGTTTTTTTGTGTTTCGAAGTGTGTGCTCAGTCGTTCGAAGATCTTCAGACAAAGAGTTTGATTTCGTTCTATCCACATACACAACAATGTGTATGACAGTTTGTTAGATACTACTAGCCAAGTGTAAAAAATAGGACGCATGGTACTTTCATCCAGAAAAACCGAAGTATGAATTAATTAACAAAATCTACTTCAACGCAAACAAAGTCAGAGCCGCAAGATATTATAGAACAGTATGACTAGAATATAGTTATTTATAATTGTCTAGAGTCTGGGTGTTCACTGTGACCCCCCTCCCCCAACACAAGAATAATTCTTAGGGCAGAAATTATCTTCAAAAAAACGAGGAGAAATAATTTCCTTTTATTCACTAAAGTGTATTAAATATATTCCCCATAACAATCCAAGCATGCTAAGCATTGCACAGTAAACAATCTTAGTCTCAAATAAGTTATTTACTCGTCCTCGTACTAATTTTATACTAGAATACTTGATAATAATATTTAAGTAGGGATTTGACGTTGCATTTAACCGAACTAAAAAATGGTGAGTGACCAAGAGAATTCTAGCATATTTTATGACCTCTCTGGTGTGTCTGGTGACACCATATAGACGAATTTAAAACCCTACACATTTAGATATTCATTTTGCACCCAATACGAGTAAGTAACAAAATTACAAATAAATGTTACTATGTATGTGTGCAAGGATATAACGGCCAACCTTGCGATTCAAGAAATAGCCTTTATATCTATGTCAGCTCGCACACTCACAAATTTGTCTTACAAAAATTATAACTTACGTTTGTACATACACCGCACATGTCGAACCGATATCCGATGTACAGCTGTGAGCAGTACGTGTAAGTTAGATTTTTCGACAGTCAAACCTATAACTATAATCTACGTTAGAGTTTTTTTAGATGTGATGAAAATGGATGTCTCGTAACATCCAATCGTTGTCATCTGATGTTCGGACGACATCAGATTTTAGATGTGGTTTGATACATCTGACACATGTCTAGCTGTAATATTATTGCCAAAGCTATGTCTACTCATCAAAGTACAGCTGTGTGCTGTCCGTGAAGTTACGAACGAACGTTTAGTTACCAGTTAACAATTTTAAACGATTTTATTCGTCAAAATGTTTTCTAAAATAGCTATTATATGAATGAGATAAGATCGCATTTAGTATAAGAAAGTAAGGACTTTATTGTTTAAACTCTTATGTATTAATCTCATTGTTGATCTCATCTAATGTTTATATTGTTATTATGAATATATTTTTTCGCCATTTTTAGTATATAATAATTCATTCATTGCATTCGTATTATTTAATTACGCTTACAAAGTGACTAATATTAATATATAATATATAAACAACGACGTAATTCTTTTAGTCAACATCTTTGTAAATATTTAAAATGATTAGGAAATATTCAAAACTTTACATATAATAAATAATAGTTAATAGTTTGTACATAATATCAATATAAATATAGTGATTTGTAAATGCGCCCCAAATTTTTTTAACTCAAAAATCACCACCTAATTTATTTAACTTAAATATGTAAATAAAATAGAGAGTATTTATGATCAACATTTTTGGGCTAGTCCTAAGCCTATGGTAAACATGAATAAAAATGCCATAGTCTTATTACAATGTAATTTTAACGAATAGTATATTCAATATCCAAATCTAAAGCGCCAACCAAACAAACGTAATCGTACATTTCTATTAGTTTCCTTAGCAGATTTTGGATGCTGTAGAAATCGGAAGCTGAAATCAGATGTCAATATCGATGTGTAATCTAAATATCAATTGAATAGATGTCACAAAAAACCGATATCGTCCATCCAACCATCCATCCATGCAAATTACAGTTTATCAGGCCATTATAGCCATTCAAAAATTGCCATAGCGGACGGTATTTCACGTCCACACGGCGGGGTATTGGTAAAGTTTTCAACTAGCAATAATCGCACCTCGGATAAACCTCATTGGTTACGATATTGCCTCTGCGCAAAGTTAAAGAAAATTGTTTATTCCGAGGTACTTATAAAATGTTTGTGAACATGATGAGAGCGTCATCTAATTCGATCTTAGCGCCATCTATCGTTACCAAAAAAAAAACTATCATATGATTATAAGAATACACTTGTGTGAAAATTTCTTAATTCAATAATAATATTTTTATAGTTTAATATTTTTATTTATAAAGTTACTAATTGACGACTTTAAAGTTGCAACTTTTAAGGACTACTTCCATAAAAAATCCCTCATTAACGAAAACACTTGCAATAAAAACATGTTTACGTTATTTATCTTTTATTAATGTGTATATTTACCACTACTCGCACATTTAACTTTTTTTATTTGGTGCTTTCACACCTACGATACAAAAATCCAACTTTCTAGTTTATATCGCAAGTTTTTTTTAGTTTACGTTAAGAAATTTGGGAAATATTTACACAATAACACATAGGGTTCAAATAGAAAACAAAAGATTAAAAAAAATACGAAACCTCGGCATGAACAGCGATCAAATTGCTGATAATCTCATACACATAGGGTCTGGCATCATCGATTATAGCGTCCGCATCAGTCTTATGTCGTCCCATGTCCATACTAGTCTCTATAGTGCCTACAAGAGGGTCCCCCTTGTGTTCTAGATACGTCTCTGCTATCGTAGACTCTAGGGCGCTTAGTGCTTCTTTCGTTGTTTGTATTGCTTCCGTTGGTAGTGGGAAGCCGTAACTGTAAGAATTGTAAGGAATAAATTAGCTGTGCTCCTCCAAGATTCACTGAAGTATGTAGTATGTATGGTTCTTAAAACATATTTATTTAAATACTTATATTTACTATATAAGGAAGGTCAGAACTACCCAAAACCGGCGAGCTTGAGTATGTAAGGATAGAAGCAAGTGGCGGTCTGTTGTCTCTGCCTACCCCGAACAGAGAAACGCGTGTTTAAATTAAATTAATCACCATGTCCTCACGGCCTATACAACCTGACCGAAACATCAAGCAAGCAAAAGGTATTAAATACATAATAATATTCGACTGCGAAATATTAAGTTTATATTTTTCTTTAATTACTGTAGACCATATTTTTATTTTCAAACCTGAGTGTAATATATATATACCCAATTTCAGCGCAATCGGTTAACGATGATAACTGATTTAAAATTCAGTTGCAAGATTCTACCCGGACAAACACATTATATTGCAAGTTAAATAAAAGCTTGTAAAAGATACATACTTATGAAATGCTGCAGATATATTGGCGAGTATAACGCGCCGAGTGTAGTGTGCGTTGGTACCGGCCAACAACAGTCTTTGTTGCCAGCTCCGGCTGTTACGTTCACCTTCATCTATGCGTTGCTCCAGAGCAACTGACAAGTTGCTGTTATTAAACTCCTACAAAGCAGACAAAAAAAAATACAGTCAGGTTTCGTAGTGATCTTTAATTTTTTTGAGAATTATGTAACAATAGAATTTAAAGACCTACTTAGAAATAGACACATATGTTTGACGCTTTGTGTTTCTATATTCACAGCTATTTAAGACGATTAAAAGACAGACAGTATAAAGTGTTCTTTTTAATTTTTCTTATATTATGTATTATATGTATTTTCTTGAGAAAAATAAAATATAGTCGGTTTCATCGTCTTACTTATACGAGTAACTGTTAAAAGTTATGAACGAAAAGCCATAAAGACTGCATTTTTTTTTATTAAGTCCAAATAGTTTTTTTTTATATATTTGACTATTCCATACATTTGACTACAAAGAGCCGGATTTTATATATTTTTACTAATTATTTTCTTTATTCCTGTTTTTTTGCTTTCATAATCTCATCAATCCTGTTATTAAAAAGCCGTCTAGGCTTTTGAGCGTGTCAAAGAAATAACCCTCGTTCTTGCTCTGTAGTTTAAAAAAGTTATATACCTGCGTGTCATCGAGATGTAATCCGAGGTCTTGCAGTACTGTGACGTAGGCTAGCAGTATGTTCTGCGTGTGCTTGTGTAAGGCATTAGCAGGCTCACTGTTCTCCACTAGCAGCGAGTTCTCCCGTCGCCCACCGCTCGCCACGCACTTGTGTATGGCTGATAACGCTTCGTCGGTATACGTCTCTAATAATTGTGGCTGAAATTGTATTTTATTACACGAGTTTTTTATAAATGTCACCTGATAGTATGTAACTAGCACCTTAAGGGTTATGACGGTTTGAATTACATGGAGGCCGTAAAACGGACATATGTAAGTGGGGTACGGCTCTTTATAGTGTAAAATATGACGGTAACTATAATATTGGCACGTTTATTGAATTTACAATCCTATATTATATACGATATATATAACCTTACATTCAACAAAAGTAATCATAGCTTTTGGCTTATTATTATTTACTTATTTATGTTGTTTTAAGAATACATATGAGCTGATTCAATGGTTACTTTTTTTATTAGATGAATATATATTTAAGAAAGAAGTTCAGAGCATTATTTTCTTGGCAACTTTTATAATCACTTAAAACACAGAATTACGCACAGGATAAAAATAAACAAGTCAAATTACATACATACATACGTTCAAGCTTGTAACCCCTATGTAGGTAATACACATCTGGTATTAAAAACTCACATTTTGCCAATAACAATTTGGTCCCACTAACTTACGTTAGGGACCAAATTGTTATTGTTGTTGTAGTGTTTATATTATTGCCGTCAACCGGGGCCTTATATATACCACGCTTTAGTTGCCTTTCCACGAGAAGAGATATTATACTTACATTATATTATATATACATCATGTGATTGTTCACAGTTAATATAAAAATTTATCTCTACACAACCCTAAAATAAAGTGCCCTATTCTACTCTACCGAGACCCACACAGCAATTCACAAATTAATTAGAATTTAGAACACTCACAAGGTTAGTGATGGCGCCATAATCAGTGAACTCTTCTATCTTCCACGTCTCCTTTTCGGCGAGCCCCTTGACTCGCTTGTGAGCTCGCTGCAAGAATACCGTCATACCGTACACGCGATAGTCGAATATAACCTTCTCAACGATACTCAGAGGCTGGAAAGAGATACAAAATTTAATTTAAAACTTTTTCACCATTATATATGTATATTATACCATACCAATATATCTATTTATTCGGGGTTATTCTAAAATAAAAATCTTGGTTAATACAAAGATTAATGAAAAGTTAGTGAGAATCTCACCTATAATCTCTGAAGTTGCTGTCAAATGTATTTTTGCTGCTTCACAGAGTTCAACAAACATATTCTTTGAAATGTCTAGATAATCGGAACCTTCAATTTTGAATAATCATAAACGAAAAGGATAGGATGGTTTTATTCGATTTAACTGTTAGCCCCGATAGCAAGTGAGCTATTAGCCAAACCTACACTCTAAAAATAATTATGGTGACAATATTATTTACCCAAACTTCTGCGATATTTTAAATTAAAGTAAGTATACCATTTTTATAATGAAGAACATAAATGTTTGGCACCTGAGAAGGCAAGTCCAATTTAATGAGTTCATCGTAAGCCTCTCTCAAATGTCTCAGGTTGGCGACAAGCCGCACACGTAACGCGTCGGGCGGCAAGCTCTTGCTGCTACCGCCTGAGAGCAGGCAGGACCGCATGTGCTCCGAAAATAACTCTACTGCCGCGATTATCATTTCCTGAAACATATAAATTACATCATAATAACATTTTGGCAGTTTACACAAATCTATATAGACTACGAGTTCTAGAACATGGATAAATATATTTTAGTTAATAAATGTAAAAAGAACATATTATACTAGGTTACAGAAGGGTGTAGCCATTTATTTTATTTGTTTATATAACAAACATTAAGTGAAACATGTGTAGGCTAGAAAGCAAATGCATAATTTTAACACAATTAGAGTCTGCTATTAGCATCTACTGTTGAACTAAGTTAGAGACAGACGGACGGACAGACAGACAGACGGACAGGCGGACAGCGGAGTCTTAGTAATAGGGTCCCGTTTTACTCCTACCCTAATAAACTGAGAGCACACTGACCTGAACATTTGAGACGTTTCCGTCCACCTTTTGGGGATATATGTGAGTGAGTGTATGTAAGTAGGCTAGCTGACCTTGAGTTGTGGGTGTCGCTGCAAGTGGGAGGGGTCGCCGGCCAGCTCGCCGGCGAAGTAGCGCCTAGCGAGCGGCCACAGCGCGTGCAGCTGCGTGGCCAGCGCGCCGCACGCCGCTGCGCACCACGCGCCGCGCACCGACCCCGCCGACCACTCCGCCTCCTTCAGCTTGCGCTTGCCTGCAGCACGGTATTCGATACCTTCTAAATATAAAGCAATATTCCTTTCTCCTTTGAAGTGAAAACTTCTTTAGGGGCGTTGAGCACTTTTTTACAATTCACAAATTACTTCGTCTTACACCACCCCTTAAAGTCAAGTGGCACTTGCGACTCTTGAGTTGCAAGTGTCCATATTAAAAATCAAATAACCCATACTAATGAAAATCAGTTCCGAGATGCTGATGACATTTTATTAGCTTTATTAAAGTTCCATCATGTTAGTTCAACTAAATGAAACGTTAATTTCATAAAAAATACCTCACTTTACTTTTAAAGAAAAACCAGCAGTGAAATGCAGAAAGCCAGTTGATGCTCGGGTCAAAGGACAGCGTGTATAAGTTATGACCGTTACAATTTTATTAATTCCATTATAAATGCAAGTGGAATATGTAAAGGTGAAAATGTTATGTAATATTTTATGTAAAGTAAAAAACGAGTGGCCATGAGTTTGTTTGCCCGATTTATTCTCATAAGGCTCCACCCTTTGGCGGTTATAGATTAACACGGGCAGGTATTTAATTATTTTATCTTTTAAATATTCATTTCACATTGTGTATGTATTGTCAGTGTGTATTGATCTATAACTTTAAACATTTTTAAATGAGACGATTTCAAATAATTATTCAGCAATTTCATTAAATAAAGGTATTTAATTCAAATTTAATTTGAAAATTTAAAGATATTAAATAGTAAGTATTTTTTGTTTATGAGAATTGAATTATATTAAGCCTAAAATATGAAGTGTTTATACATTTTTTAATTGGGTCTAAACTATCCTTAAACGTTTCCAACTTACTTTTATCAGAGAACTCCTGTTCTTCTTTCTGCTTGAAGTGGTCTTTGACTTTGTTCATTAGACTCATTAGATAGTCCTTGCGACTAGTGATAGCCACCCATGCGGCGTCCCCCTCCCAGTTCAAACTTATTAATAGCCTTGAACCCAAAAAAACATTTTTTTTTTTATTATTTTTACCGCACAATGCAAAATAGAAAACATTTAAATTGTCACATACATACATCTGTGAATTATTTAAATAATTTAGACTGTTATCGGTTTGATCCCCACACTGTCCTGTGTTTGTGTAAATTTTAAATTGTTGTTCTAGTCTGGATTTTCTCTGTGTCCTCTATTTGAAATGTTTGTAAAGTCCACCACCGCAATACAGGAATTGATCCAAGTGGAACTTGCCATTAAAAAAAAAAACGAATCTAGGATTGTAACAAGTTTTACAGAAGGCTCAATAACCTGCTTTATATCAGCATACATCAAGTAAAGGTACTGGTACTATAACAACAACTGGGATTTTGAAGTGGTGGTGGTCTGGACTATGGACGCAAACTATAGGCAGATACTATTCAGACCTGGTTTAGAGGCACGTCGAAATGTTCGGAGGTTAATTAAACTCCTTAGGAAATAGAATCCAGTTAATACAATCATTATAAGTATTAAAAAAGTAATATAAGAATACCCCTTGAATAAGTTGCACTTTAATTCTCTATACATAGGACTCTGGCCTGTTGGTCTAACGGTTGGCGACCCTGACTGCTTAGCCGGATGCCATAGAATAGATTGCCACACAGGACAAAAATGTGTGTGATCCACAAATAATTGTCACAAGTCTAGGTGTTTGTGTCCGTTGTTTGTATGTTTATAAAGTGACACGGAAATATTCCTGGTGCGGGAGTTTTTCCTTAATACAAAAATTAGTATGGTGTAACAAATATAAACAGTACTTACCGGATATACTTGGTCTGTTCCTGTACATTAATTGGCATAGTTTTCATTCTGTTATAGAGTTTTTCTTTTAAATCTTCTATTTTCTTGTCTATCTCTCCAAGAATTTTCTGGAATAGCTGAAATATCACAAATAAATAGAAATATAGATAATTTTATATATTAATTATATTTTGAATAATTATTATTCTTATTAATTCTAGATAATATAGATTAGAAATTATGATTTTTATAAATAAATATAGAGAAAACCTTAGAAATGATTCTCTTTTGAACAAAGGTCACAAACGACACGGACAATAAATATTTATGGATCACACAAATTTTTGTCCCATGTAGAAATCGAACCCACAACGTCTGTGTCTCTGTCCCAGCAGTAAGGGATACAAACCAACAATCAAGCCAGTCGAGAAATTTTATCATTATTATAATTTTTATTCTTTTTTATTTTTTATATTATTGCTTTTTTTATTAGTAATTGTATATCACCCTATTTATCGACTTTTAAAATAATTTATATTAACTGACCTTCACATCAGTATTTCCAAACAAATTTTTAACCCTGGTATAGTCATTAACAACTAGATCATACTCCTTCTTTCTGATGTTCCTGTCAATAGATGCAGGCAATTGAAAAAGAAATTTGTGCCGAGTCAGCAGGGATAAGGCCTCACGCGTCTTGTCTGCGTTATCTTTGCGAGATAAAATCTCAGAGAACAGCGAGTCGGCTAATGTAATCGATTCTGAAAAATTATATAATAAATAATTTATTTCTTATTTTTAAGATTACTGCTATATTTTAGCTAATGATAAAATAAATATTTAGAGCTAATATTAACATCAGACCTGTTTATAAGATATCATATGGGTTCGAGACTACACGCAGTGTGAAAGAATTCAGATCATACTCCATCTTGCAGGCCTACTGCAAAATGGCAGTCTTCATTGAACATTTTGGACAAATCTCAAGATATAAGATTTAAAATATAATATAAGATATCCTTATGTTCCTTTACTTTGCCTATAAAGAAAGTGATGATAAATATCGAATACGGTAAAAGTCGAACTTCGAAAAATTTGTTTCTGGACCTCGGTAATGTGTATGCTTTCTGCCCTTAGAACATTGAACAGGCAGCATATTGTTACACTACTACATTTTTAAACACAACACAGTACCTTCAATAGCAGCTTGAAGGCTAGGCAAAGGCTCCTTGCCATTTTTCCTCTCATCTTCCTCATACATATTTTTGAGCAGCACAAGTCGGTCAAGTTGATCCATTACTGCACCCGTATTTGCTTTCAGGAAACTCAGCTGACCTTCTTTTTGACTTTCCACCTAGATTGACGTAATTATTTTAATTTTAATATATTATCCACAGAATGCACAAAATAATAATGAAATGCAAATAATCAGTTAATCATTTAAAGAATTGAATAAGAGAATGTAAGAAAACATATAATTGATTGGAATACAATGCTTAAATTAAATTATTTAATTAGATAGGTTGGGCAATAACATTACTGAAAATAGTTGACTATTTGCCCTACTGTTGTATTTATAATGGTTTTAATTTCGTAAATATATATATATATATATTTACGAAATAAATAAATATATATAGTATATATTTGATAATACTTAGGTGTGACGTCATAACTCCCCTAGTTATTATATATTTTTCATAAAAAAATGTAAAAACCTATTATTTTGATGTAAACTAAAAAGATGCTTTTGGACATAGGACTTGGATTGGACTTGACAGTAATTCAGCCTATTGTTACATTTTACTGACGTTTTATACAGTTACCAATTATTAAATTTTATACAAAAAACATCCAGAGTATCAAATTACCTTTCTTTGAAGAAAAACCATACCAGCTTTTAGATCTTCATAAGAAGTGTTGCTGTGATGTTCTAGCAGATACCAACCTGGCTGGAAGTTATCATCAGACAATTTACCAGACCTGAAAAATATTACATAAATTCTTACTATTATTATAATACCACTAAGACAATACATGTCTTAGTGGTATTATTATGTGTTATCTTTGATTAAATTAAATAGAAAATCTTCCATGAGGAGAGACACACTCTTAACAGGTGGGAATCTTACTACAAGAGAGCAAGGGGAATTGTAATCTAATGTGCCGATGGGTGTCTCACAACGGGTCAGCTGTAGACTACTCAGCCTTAAGACATACGGACAGCGGTAGGAACGATTACGGGTCATATGGCCCTTTTCACCATCAACGTGACAGACAGCTCTCACGTAATCCTGAGTGAATCCTGAAGTGCGAGGGAGTGGCTACTCCCTCGCACTTCAGTAGCCACATAACGGGCTAGTATCCTCGCGGGTGCGAGGACGCTCCTAGAAGCCTGTGAATGCCCCAGGAAGCTTCTGAGCTTCGTGAAGGAGCTAGGCTGGCTTAGTTAGTCAGCCTGTCTCTACGCATAATGGACGAATTAGGAGTCTAAATGCGGAAACATAGCCCCATACCAATACCAATGTCAACTTCCTAGTTCCATATACATGTGTTGCTCTAAATTTTATCTTAAGAGTCGGGATTTATCTCCATAACATAAAAACAATCATGTGTTTGATGTGTTAATTTTCCTTTACCTGGGATCGAAACATCCTTTCGTGGAACATATTTATCTAATTTAGTGTTTAAATTTTTCTTAAGGCTTTCAGAATGGTATACTTTTCACTTTCACTTCTTTACATTTGTATATGACATAGCTGTCTATCAATATCAAACACTAATACTAAAAACTTGAAAGTCATAATAAAAAATATAGGAAAGATCCCCTTTATCATGAATGTGAGTATTAATAATACACCACAACTTCAGACAACTTACACACAGCCCACTAATCCAAAACTAACAAGAGCTTGTACTATGGTAAACAGACTGCTGTCTAGATAAATTACACACGGACACAATATAATAATGTAAAATATTGTGGCCAAAGTAAAATTAAAAAAGAACAAACCCATCTGGAAACATCTCATGTAGTTCTTCTTCTGGAAATTTGCAGTCATCTCCCTCAGTAGAGAGCCCCAGAGGGTCAGGTGGTATGTAAGTGGTGGGTGACATGGGTCTACGACCCCAGGGTAATGCGGGTGGTGCAGCTTCTTCAACCCATACTGCACTCTCTTTCACTGGTCCTATAGATTCATGGTAACCTGAAAATGTTATAAAAACACAAGTTAATATTTAAACAACAAATATGTTTGGGGCAAATTGTTATTGATCATAGGCAACCAATTAGACTGATCATTAAAAGAAAATATTAAAACTCAAAAACATTAAAAAAGCTCAAAATCTGGTACTGTTTTTAAAACAAACAAATCTTAAAAATGTGTAAGATAAATTTTATTTACCATAAGGAGTTTTTATATCAATCATCAAGACTAGATATAAAATGTAGTTAACAATACATGATAGCACTTACCTCTAAACTGTACAGTAGAAGTCCCTTCTCCTCCAGACCTTGTAGTAACAATGATATCACCTCGCCCCTTACACGGTCCTGATCGAGCTACTATTTTATTCTTACTCTTCCATTCAGCAGACAACAGACAATCACAGCCACATATTTTCAGGCCTAAAATAGATGAATAGATAGATAACAAATTAATTTGAACAACATTGGTAGCATAAGGATTATACATAGAAGTTTAACACACATATTGTACAAAGGGCAGCATTATTGCTAAATGACATCTCTTCCAGGCAACCTTAGTATGGAACAAAATTCAGATATATGTTGGTAGTAGGAAGAAGAGAGAGAAGAGCTTTTCAAAGGAAATCTATAATAATAACAAAGCCTTTGTAGTCTTTGAGTATATTTGGTTTTTGACATAGATTATTGTCTTTTTCTTAGTTTAGACAAGTTTTAATTGTGGTTTCAATCTCTTTGTGGTAGATATTGGCGTCTAGAATTTAGTTTCCTTTTTCAAAGAGGTTGTGTTGGGAGTTTTTTAAGTTTGTGGTATATTTTAATAGGTATTCCATTGTTTTAAGTTATTTCCTTGGGTTGGTGAAGTTTCTTCACTTAATTTCGCAGCTTTTATTTCAAAAGGTAATCTAGGGTTACCTAATAAATACAAAAATATACAGATATTCTATACATTCAGTCCTTTAGTGTACTTAGATATATAAGTACAAAACATACTTTAACAATACAAAAATATTCATATACTTATTTAATTATATGAAATAAAATATATACATACATACAACTGTATAATAATCATGAAACATTTCCTTTAAATTCATATCAATCTATATTTCAATATTTTTGTGTTTTGGGACTGATGAGCGTGGAGGAGGCCGAAGTTGTGTCAAAATCGTAACAAATTTCGTTCTACCCTTGCTGCCTACCCTGGACGGTAATATGGCGTGAGCATATGAATATACATATATATATGAAAGTTTTACGCCCCCTTTTTCACGGAAGTTTGAGAATATTGTCAACATTTCGGAGATAGTTCTAGTAGTAGTGTGCTCTCATACCTATCAGATCTGTAACGCTGGTACCCAAAAATTCTCCTCGTATTGTCACTCTCGTTCCAGGAGGACCTTCTTTTGGAGAAATTCCTGTGACTACTGGTGGCGGACCCATCGCTTAGCATTTAAAACTGATACCAGTTTATGAACTATTTTATGAATAGCGAAAACTTTAGGTATGCCTTAGTCACCCACAAATCTGATAAAAATAAGTTCTATCTCATAGCAAAATATTAGAACCAGCCTCACTCCTGTCTATGTTTATTACGTCTTAATGTCAAAATATTATTTATTTTCACTTTTGACACTTAGAGGTGGGCAAGTCAGTGATGCCAACTCCGGGGTTTTCCCCCTAAATTTAGGGGGAAAAATCTATACAGGGATTTTTTTAGGGGGTGAAATTTTTTGGGGATATTTTTAGGGATAAAATTTTATTTGTATTTTTTAAAAAATTTAAGGAAATGCTGGTAAGTAAATGACATAAATTATATAATAATTGAAATTACATTTCATAATGTGATGAAATTAAAGAAAAATACTTAAAAATACTAAATAACTATTGTTATTAACTAATTATTTATTGTTTTTATTTATTTCTTTATTTATATTGTAATGAATAAATACTTGGTCCGTCGTTGGGGAGTTTTGTTTTGAATTTAGTGGTTTTTGAAATTTCTTTAGGGGGAAAGTTTTCAAACAGTTGGCGACACTGGGGCAAGTCGCCTATGATAAGTTTTTTGTCCAGGTAACAGTGCCCAAAGTCCCCAGTCCCAGCCAGTCTGAAGATGATTACTAGTATATACTGGACAACATGAGTGGACTAAATTGCATTGTGGACTGAATGAAGAACCATTTCTGTGATTTTCTTGGTATAGGTGATGGTTTAAATAATTTTAGTATAATTCTATCGGTATTCAATCAATCAATTAGCCTACTGCAGTCCACTGCTGTACATAGTCTTCCCAATGTACACCATAGCACCCTATCTTCTGCCTTCCACATAGCCTATCCCCGCTTCCTTCTTTAGGTTGCTCATAGAACATAGAACGCAACTCTTAGTGGAGAGACTGGTCCATCTGGCTACTTATATAATTAAATATAACATAATTTATTATTATTTATTTTGTAGATATACAATTTTTTGGTTACTTTGTAAGTGGTTGTTGTCGCATTATAATATTAAATGTAAACACGAAAGTACACAACATTTAAATGAAGTTATTTTGCAAATTCGATTTACCTGGGATAAAAAACATCCCTTAGTTTTTATCCTGTAACTTGGCACAAAATGTTAGCTCTAATAGAATCATAGAATCCGTTACTAATAGTAAATAAAGTGTCAAGTTCTTTTAACTCCTTTATTTTTTTTTACCTTTTGCAATTTTAGTAGTCTAAGAAGGAAGGAAACCGTAAATGTTTATAAAAAACAGATGTAAACAGACTTTATAAGACGAACGACGTTCTTGAACGCCAATATTAAAGTCATTATTGTCAAATTTAGCAGTTTTTTACATTCATTTCATTCAATCAAAAGCATTCATCATGTGGGGGCGATAGAAGAGTAATCGGGGCGTATCTAAATTAAAATCTGCAATTTACATTCTATTATGCTTATTAAAAGTCTAATCAATCAAATTCAACGAAATAATGGCTCACTCTAACTTCAGGTACTGTGCTAACCATATACGACAATTATGAATAAATTAACATGGTATTATTATTGTTGTTTGCTATATAAATTTACTTTTGCTTTTAGCGCGGTTGATGAGTACGGGTTTGAGAGGCACGAGGACTTCGATTACGAGAATTATGAGGATTTTATGTCAAACTACTTGAAGGTACTGGCAACGAGGGCGCAAAAATGGGCCACTTTGCTTGGCGAAGGAAAGTCGGTCAAACGCACGAACACAGTAAAGAGATACGTCCGCAAAGGAGTACCTAGTGAGTGTCTCTCTTTGTTTACATTAATATGCCGTGTGAATTTTTACCTTACTTTCATTTTTTTGTATTTTAACTTTAAACATTGCTATGCTACTTCAATACTAAATTTATAAGACTATATTTATTAAATGTTTTTAATTAGATGCTCTTAAAGAGTAAAGTTATAAAATGCTCAAATTTAAATTTAATCTCTTCGCTTAGCTCTTTTTATGAGACCATGAACCATATTTTATTTCTAACTAGTATAATAAAACTATAACTTAATTTATATCATAGTTTACTGAGTAGCTTTAAAATCTATTTATTTTTCTTTTATGTCTTTTCCAATACATAGGTAATGAGTACTTACTCTAAAAATAACACATGACATAACAAAATAGCCATGCTTACAGTAAAACTACTTTGATAGATGTTTTGAATCTGTTATCAGTTTTAATAAAATTATACATATATGTCTATTATATATCCTGTGAAATCAAATATATTCATCAGCACAGTTTAAATTGTTAAATATTCACACTGTAATAAAATGTTATAAAGTTATGTAAATATGGCATATTATCAATTTGATTATAGATAACATACAAGCACAGTTTTTAGTTTAATTATATGTATATTTATCTATAATCATATATATATATCATATCAACTGGAGGCCAACAACAAGGCCAAATGCTTATGACATTGTTAACATACTATATTTTTTAGGTGAACATCGGCCATCAGTATGGATGGCAATTTCAGAAGTAGATAAAATGAGAGATCAATGCCCTGACTTGTACCATAAAATACTAGATGGTCCATTTGAAAAGGAATTGGTTGATCTAGTGAAAACAGACCTCCCGCGCACATTTCCTGACAACATATACTTTACGAAAGAAGCTAATCACCAAACACATTTGTATAATATACTCATAGCATATGCCCACAATAACAGGGTTGTAGGTTATTGCCAAGGACTTAATTATATTGCAGGTGAGTTCTAACTACTTACCAAGGTTACCAACTTAGAACTATTACACTTCCAGTACTACATTTTGTAGGCTAGCTGTACTCTTTTTATCAAACAGCAATTGGCTACAGGGAATGAAACTAATAACTAAATTAACCTAAAAGGTTTCCATTACATTATCAATCCTGACTGCTAAGCCGAGGTTGTGTGTTTGATTCCCACCCAGGACAAATATTTAAGTGATGAGCTGGATCATTTGTTATGTCTGGGTGTAATTTATCTATAGTATGTTTATATAGGTCTTCCTGTTAGTTTTTAGGGATTTATTAAAAATTAAATACTTTTGTATTAAAAAAGGATAATTTATATTTTAATCAAAATATGCACCATTACTAGCTACAACCTTTTGCCATTTTTCCGGCAGCAAATGGATTCCATCATAAAAAAACTGATCATCTTTTGTTTATCTCTGACACATCTCTTACAGCTTTTGCGATGTGTGGGCAAGCACCTTTCATATCCTACCAAATGCATAACAATACCTTATTTACGTGAATGTCACGCTTTGGAGTCGATGTGGACGGTTCACCAGGATCTACCCATACAAAAAAGATTTCTTTTTGTGACGAGACAGTAGTGAAACACAAATGGATACTCGATTTTGTCTCGCTAACTCTGATAAGACATGTGGAAGACACTTTCCTCGTTTTTTGAATTTTTCCCATTGCATGTAAACGATCAGAAATTGTTGATTTACCTACATTTAATTCTACAGCCGACTCTTTGTAGTGTACGGGCAGGGTTTTCGTCCAATAACGCCTGCAATTCACCGTCTTCAAACTTTTTTGGTTTTCCACTACGTTCTTTATCCTCTAAATCAAAATTACCACTTTTAAATCGTCGAAAACAGTATTCACATGTTTTAACAGATGGTGCAGATTCATGATACGTATCTACAATAAGTCTGTGAGCTTCGGCTGCTGTTTTTCTTGTAAGGTGTAGTAGTAAATGACGAAAATGATATTTATCACGTACCATATTTAATCTCACTAAAAACTTGCGTGCATTTACTGTAGTAGACGAAACGAATGTCAAACCGATATCCAAAGTACAGCTGTGTGCTGTCCGTGTAAGGTGCGAACGAACGTTTAGCTACCAGTTAACAATTTTAAACGATTTTATTCGTCAAAATGTTTTCTAAAATAGCTATTATGTGAATGAGATAAGATCGCATTTAGTATAAGAAAGTAAGGACTTTATTGTTTAAACTCTTATGTATTAACCTCATTGTTGATCTCATCTAATGTTTATATTGTTATTATGAATATTAATTCATTCATTGTATTATTTAATTACGCTTACAAAGAGTTAGACTAATATTAATATATAATATATAAATAACAACGTAATTCTTTTAATCAACATCTTTGTAAATATTTAAAATGATTAGGAAGTGTTCAAAACTTTACATATAATAAATAATAGTTAATAGTTTGTACATAATATCAATATAAATATAGTGATTTGTTAATGCGCCCCAATTTTTTGAACCCAAAAATCACCACCTAATTTATTTAACTTAAATATGTAAATAGAGAATATTTATGATCAACATTTTTGGGCTAGTCCTAAGCCTATGGTAAACATAAAGACAAATAAAAAAATTAAAATAAAGCACTTACCGGCGCCGTGGCTTACTGAAGAGATACGGCAGATTATGACTAAAAAGTCTGCAGCTAAAAATAGGTACAAGTGCCGACCTACGGACACTAATTGGAATAAATATGTATTACTGAGGAATCACTGCAATAAGATGTGTAGAAATGCACAACGCCAACATATCCATTCTTCCGTAGAGAACGGAGACCCAGCCAAAGTCTGGAAATTTCTAAGAACATTGGGAGTTGGAAAGTCGCGCCAGGACTTTATTCCTAAAAATATTGATATCGATTTACTTAATAAACATTTCTCTTCTTCGTCTAATTTTAATAAGACAATTAAAGCTAATACGCTTAGACATATTTCTTCTATCCCAACTCCCAAGTATACTCCTTTTGTCTTTGATCAGCTGTCAGATTGTGATGTTAAGAAGACTATATTAGAAATTTCGTCAAATGCAGTAGGAAGTGACTGTATCAGCCGAAACATGATACTCCCTATCCTTGACGAAATCCTACCCATTTTATGTAATATCCTGAATTCCTCCCTCTCAAGTGGTGTTTTTCCAACTGCCTGGAAAGACGCTCAACTGACTCCTCTACCAAAAAAAGGAAAACCCTCTTCCTTTTCTGATTACCGTCCAATATCCATTTTACCTTTCCTTTCCAAAGTCCTCGAACGTCTTATTCACTCTCAACTCAGTAACTTTTTGTAAAGAATTCCCTACTAAATAGTCCAAGAAACCCCTTCCAATCTGGCTTTCGCCCTGGTTACAGCACGACTTCTGCACTGGTTCACATCACAGACGATATTAGACTAGGCATGGATGCTGGAAATATTACAGTACTTACATTACTTGATTTCAGTAATGCTTTCAATGCTGTAGATTTTCAGATTCTTATTAGTATATTGCGGTCTCTTGGCATATCTCCAAGGACAGGTGATTGGTTTCATAGTTACCTGTCTGGTCGCCGACAGCGTATACGCATTGGAGACTCGGTCTCTTCTTGGTGTGGTATTTCTGCTGGTGTACCGCAGGGTGGCGTTCTATCTCCTTTACTCTTCGCTATTTTTATAAACTCCATTTCCAAACAATTACGTTCATTCTACCATCTTTACGCAGATGATTTACAGATATATACACAAGCTCCACTTAACAGGTTATCGGAAGCCATTAACATAGTCAATGCCGACCTATCACACATTGTCCAATGGAGTCAACATTATGGACTCCAAGTTAATCCCTTAAAAACTCAGGTATGTGTTATTGGCAGTCCTATGTTGGTTTCAAGGATTAACTGGTCACAACTGCCCCAAATTAAGTTTAACGACACAACTTTAAAAAGCAGCAATACTGTCAAAAACTTAGGAATCTATATGGATAGTACCTTATCTTGGGGTACACAGCTGCAAGAAGTCAGCCGCAAGGTCTTTGCTTCAGCAGGGTCTCTACGAAGGCTACGCAATTTTCTTCCAACTGCCACTAAGGTTGCACTTGCACAATCGCTTCTTCTTCCAATTATTGACTATGCCGATGTCAGCTATCTGAATCTCACTGAAGTACAACTTAATAAGCTTGATCGACTTCAAAATGTTTGTATAAGATTTATATTTGGGCTACGAAAATATGATCATGTTTCTGAATTCCGTCAAAAGCTCAAGTGGCTTCCAATTCGTTTTCGACGGAATACTCACATTCTAACTTTTCTTTATAACATCTTATTCAATCCTAAAGCCCCTTTTTATCTCAAAGAACGGTTCAAGTTCCTTCATGACACACATAACAAATGACAATAAGGTCATCGGAAAATTTGAGGCTGGAGATGCCATTGCATTCCACAAGGTTTTATGACAAATCTTTCACTGTTGAAGCTGTACGCTTGTGGAATGCATTGCCAAAGAACATTAGGCTAGCGGAATCATTAAATATTTTTAAGAAAATGGTTCATGACTATTATTTATCAATTTAGTTCTGTTATCTAGTATCTATTATTTCCATATTAATGGTATGTATGTATGTATTGTTGTATATATTTATATGCGTATGTATGTATTTTTATCTGTAGGTGTGTTAGTATGTATGTATGTTTATCTGTATTTGTATTAGTATGTATGTTATATGTTGTACATAAATATGTTTAGTTTTTCTATACAACAATATTTAAACATAAGTTAGTATAGTTTTCATTAATATATTGAAGTGATCCTCCAACTACCTCTGTCTCTCCGAATGATTTTAATCCATTCTAAGGTTGCCTGGAAGAGATTGCATATAGCAATAAGGCCGCCATTTGTACATTATATAGTTGACACTTGTACTGTATCTATTGTATTTAACTGTAAGAATGGTGTACAAATAAAGAGTATTCTATCTATCTATCTATCTAAATACCATAGTCTTATTACAATGTAATTTTAACGAATAGTATATTCAATATCCAAATCTAAAGCGCCAACCAAACAAACGTAATCGTACATTTCTATTAGTTTCCTTAGCAGATTTTGGATGCCGTAGAAATCGGAATCTGATATCAGATGTCAATATCGATGTGTAATCTAAATATTAGTTGAACAACAGATGTCACATAAAACCGATATCGCCCATGCCTATTGTATAGTGTTAATTACAAGATTCCCATCTGTCTCACAAACAAATGTTAACTGAAGTATAGTATGCTAAAAACAATGAAATGTGCTGACATTTATGTTTGTTAGCGTTTACTAAACTATATTTTATAAATCTTATCCAGTATTTTTTTTTACATTCAGGCAAGCCATAAAATCGGATATGGCTGATCAGAATTTTGATGTTTTCTATCTTACTGGTAATCTTTAAATATGTGCTATACTTATCGTAATAACTTCAATTTCATTCATACAAATATATCTATAAAACAGTTATAAATATACGCAGTCAAAGGTCTTCGCTTGACACTACACATGTGTTAATTGACCCATGTTCATTGGGACAGGTCAAAATGACTGCATTATAAATTGGTTTAATTTCTTAAATATAGTGGAGTCATGTACAGCTTCTGTAGTGAAAAAAAAAATCTAGAGTAAGATGCATTAGGCTTATAAGTCAAGTATCTTCATAGTCACCTTCAATGAGCCTTTATAATTTCTTAGCGCATTTTTTAAATTTTAAAACCATGATATTGGTAACATATCCTAATTTAAAGAATTATCCTCTAACTTTTAATCCTTAATATGTAGATGTAGATGACAGTGGGGATGAGGAGATAGGAAAAAAGAGGAGACTGGGAGTTGGGCCTCCGGAAACCTCACTAATTTCTGGGATAAACCGGTTTTCTGTAAGGTTGTGGTATCGCACCGGTGGAGCAGGTTGCGGCAAAAATGAAAAAATACCTTTAATTTAATCAAATTGTACAATTCATTAAAATCACCGCAATGATTTCAGGTTTGCTGCTTTTAGCAACCAAAAGCGAAGAGACGTCATTCTGGCTCCTCAAGGTGCTTGTAGAGAAGATTCTCCCTGACTACTATACTAAAACTATGGATGGCTTAATCGTTGATATTGAAGTCTTATCTGAACTAGTCAAATCAAAGGTGCCAGATGTGCACCAACACGTAATTAATCTCGGTACGTATTAATCTGCATTCTATTAATAAAGTGTGAGTGAGGAAAGGTGTGATAAGAGATCAGTGTGGTGTAAAAGAGGATGTAATGGCTAAAATAGAAATAAGTATGCTGTACTCTGCCAATCCCTATGGAAAAGAGTGATAGTGATATTATGTATGTATGTATAAATAAATTATTTTCAATACATGAAACATGATGTACTGGATGAGTCTTAACTTATGTCCACGAGGTGGCAAGCACTGGGATAGTTTCTCAGTGACCTTTCAACAACTGTGTGTCCATTGTTTTTTTGCTAATAAATATTCCTTTTCTTATTCTCTGGGGAATAAATTATAACTTAACTGCAGAATTCGAAACTCGTGTGTTTTATTCAGATTCATCTAAAATTGTACTTAAAGCTTACTTAATGCAACGTGTCTTGTACTGGTTTCCAGGTTTACCGTGGGCAGTTATAACAACAAAATGGTTTGTCTGTCTATTCGCCGAAGTCCTCCCCATTGAGACTGTTCTAAGAATTTGGGACTGTCTGTTTTACGAGGGGTCCAAGATTCTGTTTCGTGTTTGTTTGACTTTGATTAAAAACAATCGAGCCGAGATAATGGCCTGTAACGATTTCACCTCCCTGGCGGAGTGCTTTAAGGCGATGGTGAAGAACGCCAGCGCTTTGCACTGTCACGAGTTCATGCAGGTCAGTGCCACACAACTATACATTTTTTCTGTATATTTACGGCTTACATACAAACTATAATTTTCCCTTTTATACTGATTTATTTTTTTGTTTACAGTCTATTTTTAGGGTACCTGGGACTTTGTCAAACGCAACTATAATCAAACTGAGAGCACGTTTCGCGAAACAACGTCGCGAGCAACAACAGAAAGAGCCACTTCGGTGAACTAGGTGGCCGAACACTTGTGTCCTGATCTCATTTTTAATATACCAAATCGTATATGTGACTTACTTAAAACATCGTGTTGCTCTATAATTTCAATATACTTAAAAAAAATTGCATAAATCACTTTGTTAGTCATTCAGGAGCGGAAACCAAATAAATTATTTGGTCCCCTTTGATCTTTCAAAAAACAAATAATAAAACTTAACTTCCATCAATTTCATGGTAGATTACAAGGCTTTTTTATTATAATGTAACAAAAGGATAAAATGCTACGCGTAAACAATAAAGCGTATTGTTTGATATTAATTATTAAATTCGTCGTGACAAGTTTCTTTTGAAGTTAATCTGCATTGGAGACTTACATTTTGCGTGATTAAAAAGGTCGCTTTGTTTCTCATCACGAATTTAAGCAGCTGTGGTTATCAAAGATTAGTCTTAGAATGCAAAAATAATACTTATAGTATTTTATTATTTCGAATTTCTACGTATATTAAAGGTGTGCTAACCTATCTAGTTTAGTAAAATTCAACTGAATTAACTTTTTTATAAAATGTACTTTGTCTTCAAGCAGTCATGACAAACTTCCGAACAAACTTTTTGCGGTTTTTGGTGATAAGTTAGTGATAAGTTGTAATGTTGTTTTGCATATCATTAAAGTATTTTTGTTAGTAGTATTATTTTTGATGTCCGGTTTTTAGGTTTACTTGTAGTTGTAAGAAGTTGAACAAAGTGCTCATTTTGTTATACATTAAAGTAAATCAATGAATTGCTAAGCCCTTTTTGGTAAATTCAACCATATGTGTTATGTATTATTATATGTATGTATTTTTATTAAGATTCTTTATTTATTATTATTACTACACAAAGTCAAAACAAAAGACTCAACAAATTCATTTTTATTTTGTCAGCATATAGGTATAAATAACATTTTACTCGTTTTTCTTTTATACATACACTTATTTTTTACAAAATGTTCATGATATTTCCCCTGGGTCTAGACAACTCAAGTTATGTTTATATTAGGTTTGAATTCTTTGGTTAATTGACATAATTGGGCATTGTTTATTACCAGTAATCGTTATTTCAGTCTACTTTAAACTGCATGTACTTATATTAAATCATAACCGCGTAGAAAATACACACTAAATAACAAATTATACTTGGCTACTCATATTGAAAGTTTTAGTATTCTAATAACTGAAACTTTGTATGTTTTATTTCCTCTGTTGGAACAAAGTTCTTTATCGCAACACGCTGTGCGGATGGGAGCATGACCGAGTGTAATGAGACTTTTCCTACACTTCTAGCTCCGTCTGGGGGTCCATAGAACCCTACGTTTTTTTTTCATAATATTCTTCTTTTTTTTTGCCAATATTCTTGTGTTTTTGGTTATCAAATAATATGATAGTCATGTAATATCATTTCTTTTATCATCAAAAATTTGTTACTGTTAAAGTCGTTTAAAATTGTGTTAAATAATGCTTAGTAATGAGATAGGTTTTTTGATGAAATTGATATTTGTTATCAGATAACCAATCCTCGAATTAGACTTATTACATATGTTTACCTATATAACAACGTATTATAATAGTTAATGGGTTTCAATTGAATGAAGGATTTGTTAATTATTAATGTATTTATATGCAATGCATAATATTTTTGCTATATTTGTCATTTAAGGAAGGTATTTATTATTATAAAATGTATTGTATTGTTCTAGATACTTAATAATTTAAAATAAATGAAGGCAAAAGCCGTACGTATTTGTGGAGGAAAACGACCATGTCGATTACGAAACGATATGTTTCATATAAATGAATATTCCTTTGTGTCACTCTTTTAATTATCTATTACGTGAAGTGGCCTTCCCAGGTCCTTTTAAGGCTGGTCCCCGCAACTGCTACTGCCCTAATGCTTCAGCCGTCAAAAAGCCGTCAGCTTGTTTTGCCAAATATATAAGAAAAAGAAATATACATACATTTTATGTATGCAAGATATTAAGGAAAACATATGCAGTAAGTTGTTTTTTCACAGCAAATTTTCGGCTATGGTGACTGCTACTGATTATTAGCAAAGGAGCTGGGCTAATCAGCTCTCGCATGTGCCCTTTGATAGCTACAGTATCCAACCCTCTGTAGTTCGGATTTCCTCTGCTCTTCAAAGTCATTTACTTTGTTTTTCATCAAACGCCTCCACTCAGGACGGCAACTGGCCTTTTCCACCCATTTCTGGGGATCGATATTGCACCTCTTTATGTCTTTTCAGCTGGCCGCCTTGTTTCCGCCTGCCGTTCTGGAGTTTAGAGAAGAAGATGCGTTTTGCTACTCTTGCCCTACTCTTGCTCGTGAGACGTGTCCACACCATCGGAGCTGTCGCCGCATCAGGTACGCTTCTATGGTCGAACCATTTGACTTTAAGAATGGCACTTAAGCACTTTAAATGACACCTGTCCAGCGTTCGTATGTGTTTCCCGATAGAGGACCCATATCTCTGAAGAATATAAAAGATATGGGAAAACTATGGCATTAGAAACGGAAACTTCGGTCGAGAGCTTCAAATCGTGTGAGTGTAGGACCTTGGCTCGTAATTTACTGAAAGCAGCTGATGCAACGCTTATGCGATGATTTATTTTGGAATCAAGGTCGCGCTTAGATGTGATTGTGCTGCCAAGGTATTTGAATTTATCCACCTGCTTCAACTCAGTATTGCCAATATACATCTTTAAAGATTCTGTAGCTCTATGGGAGTCCATTGCCAGTCTTCTACACATTGATTTTGAGACCGAAACGGCAACAGACTCCCTGAAGGTTCGTAAGTGAAGTTCTTTTGGAGTGTTAGCTACAAAACACAAATCATCTGTGATACCTTAGTATAAGCTTGTAATCTGGCCAGGTTGAAAAGTCCACCATCAGTCCGAAAACGTATTTGGATACCAGCAAAAGTTTGTTCGAGTGCTTCACGGACAATGGCAGAAAATTAAATTGTTTGACACCACAACTAACAAAAAATAAATCTGAATGATCGCCATTGTAGGTCACACAGCAAGTCATTTTATCGTGAAGAAGGCGAATCATTCGAACAAACTTCTCAGAACAACCTAAATGTGGCGAATATCTTTCCAGGCACAGAGAGGAGCGATATACCCCGGCAGGAGTTGCAGTCAGAACGGTCACCTGGCCTTTATACAGGGTCTGTATACGGGATATTTTAAATTGAGAGTTATTATTTCCTCGTTCCAGATGCGATCGAAAACTTGCCAGATGTAAGTGTGAAGTTGCTCCCTCCGGATTTAAGTAATTCTCCGACTTTCTTATCAAATCTTTTTTTGTTTTTCTGCTCTTTGATGGCACGAACTACTTCAGCTAGTGTCAATGGCAAGGGAATCATGTAGCGGCAGAGGGTGGATTTTCATGATCTACTAATCGATCTACATTAAGCAGGTTGTTGAAGTGCTCTGCCCAACGATCTAATATATCCTGCTTAGCAGTGACCTTTTGAGAGCCATCTTGGGACCTTATTGGTAAGATATATTTTACAGAAACGGCAACCGCCTAGTTGGTGTTTGTCTGCAAGCCACTGCATTTCTTCTGCCTTTTCAAGCATACCCATCTCCCTGGTTATTTTTCTTAAAGAAGCACCACTGTTTTGGACTTCTTGAGATTTTAATTACGTTTTATGAGTACACGGTGCTGTTGCAGTGTCTCAGTTGGGGTCCTATCATTCTGGTAAAACCAATTATAGTTGACATGACATGACTTGATATGTGTCGATGCTATTTTTGCATTTTGCAATCCATATATTGTTGTCATCCCCTCTATACAGGACAAAATGGCTGAGTAACCATAACAACAGGCATCTGCTAAGGATCCTCTTATTGCCTCCCAATCCTTGGAAGACACCCTGATCAGATACTTGTATTTGTCGATCAGGAAATTGGGAGCCGTCATATTAATCCGGCTACAAGTTTGAATGAGTCCTGATATGGGTCCTGAGAGGGGATCTTCTGATTTAGTAATCTCCATCGCCAGGTGTTGAAATTCATCCAGTGGATGACAAATGAGTGGATTGCAATTTGGGGGCATGGGTTCATTTTCAGAATCATATCCCTCCGGATAGTCATCATTTGAGTCTATGTCATGTCTGGGCATGTTTTCAGCTAAGTGATTGTATACATCCTGAGCGTCCCCAGTGGGATAATTGATCAATGGAGATTGACCTGTTAAGGTGGCACTTATGCCCTCTATGCTAGGCATGTTTGTCATTCTCGGGCTGTGTATGTCTGGCAGTAAATTATAAACTGATGCTGTTATTAAACTCACAATACCTGTTGCAATGCAGGTTATAAAGCCTGCTATTGATTCAGGTTTTTCAGATCCAAAAATTGCACTCTGTAAATATGAATATGATGAGTAGGCGGACATAAAAATAATGAATAATGCATTCAACGGAGAGCGACTCGCATCATCGACTGCCAAGATATCTCTGATCGACTTGACACCTTGGCGTTGCGTAGAGATGTAGCTTCACTCTGCATCCTCTATCGCTTGTATCATGGGGAGTGTTCAGAGGAATTGTTCGGACTTATACCGGCTGCTGGTTTCCGCCATCGTTCTACGCGACAAAATATCCATCCCCATCACCTGGACGATTGGCACTCCACCACTGTGCGCTTCTCCAGAAGCTTTTTGCCTCGCACAACCAGCTTATGGAACAAATTGTCGCCTGCCGTATTTCCGAACCGATACGACCTTCAAACCTTCAAGAAAAGAGCGTACTCCTACCTAAAAGGCCGGCAACGCACTTGTGACCCTTGAGTTGCAGGTGTCCATGGGCGGCGGTAGTCATTTACCATCAGGTGACCCGTCTGCTCGTTTGCCCCCTATCGCATAAAAAAAAACACGTTTTTTAAGACCTATGACTTCGGTAGCCAGACAGGTACAGAGGATGACAACCGTCGCCAGTTCGATATTAGGTCACCAGGGTCTACGCGGTACGCGTATGCGGAGTCTTAATTTAGTAACCAGACGCCTATGGTCTTTTCAGCAATGTGCGCCTCGCATAACGCGGGTGATGTGCACTTGGAGGACGTATCTTCGTCGAGTTATGGCGTAATCGAGGAGGTGCCAGTGTTTAGAACGCGTATGCATCCAGTTAGTTTTGAATTTGTCGCGAAGCCTAAACAGAGTGTTAGTAATGGTAAGGTCAAATTGAGCACATAGTGTAAGTATTAACTGTCCGTTACTATTCATATTGCCCCCACCATTATTTTCAATCAGGCCTTGCCATGACTCAGAATCTCTACCAACCCTGACATTGGCAAAGTTCTTCATAAAATTGATCTTTGGCATTGTCCTCGTTACTCGTGATTGGTGCATATACGCTTATCACATTCAGGAAGTTGTGATTTTAGAGGTGAAGCAAAGCGCAAAGTAACAATGCGGTCTGATTGCGGATTTGTATTGCGGACACTAATAGCTTTTTTGCTAAAGAGTATTTAATGGCAAATCCTACGACAGCTTACCTTCGTTCAGTCTGGGCTTTCCCTTTCCAGAAGAACGTATACCCACTGCCAATTTCCTCAAACTCGCCAAGCTTCCAGCAGCATCTATATTGTAGCGACCAAGTTCCCGTGCTACGAGAGCAGTTTTACGCTTCGAGCATAAGTTTCCGTTGTTGACCACTAACGTGCGCACGTTCCATGCGCCGAATATCATAACTGATGTTTCCATTTTGTTTTCTGTGACGTCGACCGCGAATAGTGGGGTGCTCAAGCAGCCACGGTTGCTACTCCCCCAATGTGTGGGGACAAGCATTTTCAGGGCACCTTTTCTAGCCCCTAAATAGGGCTGCTTCGCCACCTAAGGTGCTGCCCAATCCACAACGTCTGTCACAAGGTGCTGTCCTAATTGCAGTGCAGAAACGACTACTCTCCTTAGGCCGCCATACGTGCAGGGTTCAGACAAAGCTGGATGTGCACCACAATCCAAAATCTCTACCTCAGCCCATCGCCGTAGGTCTTTATCATGATTATAGTCTTCCTCCTTCTATGCCCAGTGGAACTTAACCACTTAGCCACGAGCTTATCATTGAAATATTAAGGTATTTAAACATCTTAACCTTGTTTACGAAGTATATTTTTTTTATATTCAAAAGCCTGAATAAACCATTCAGGGTTTTCAATACTGAATGTAAGGTTTTCGTAGGTCTAAACAGTTCTAAATAATTTGTATAAAATAAATGTACTTTTTACTATTTGTGTTTATAGCAATATTTCATATAAGAACTTTTAAATGTAATGTTTATATATGTATTTATTAAGTTTTATGTGTATCTACTATGATTAGTCAATCCCCCAACACCATGTTAGGATGGATGGATATTCATTGTGACAAAATAGACTATTGAGATGTTGAAATATATTTTATTTATACGCAAATTCCCTATTAAACAAATATCACGACACATCCTACATTTCTAGGGATCAACTAGATATTTCATAACCTGTAGAATTCTAAAAACAATTTTCTATATACACAATTTCTTTTAATTACTACTCATGATTTTCCACTTTCAAGAAGATCCTTTGCTTCATTTATTTTAGCTGCTATCAAAGGAGATCCGCCTCGGTCAGGATGATTTAGAAGCATAATCTTTCGATGGGCATCCCTTATCTAAAAAAATAAAAAATTATAAAACAGGTACATATACAAATTACGTTGACTAAATAACATGTAGGTATTAAGAAAAAACGTATAAATATGTAATGCAGTAGCATAAATTCATGATGACGAAAGGGAAGAGGTTTAGAATGGCCCTAGACTAATACTTACCGAAATAAAGAAATAAGCACTTTGGTCAGTGTCCATCTTATTTTAAGAATTATTTTGCAGTTAGAACTTTATAAACTTTTATGAGCAATATTTAAAAATGTATAAAATCACAACCCTTTGCTAGTCAGTCATTATTATACCTTAACCTAATTGATAACCTACTTATTAACTTTATACTGCCCTTCAAGTTTAGGAAATGTACTTGGACTTCTGCAGAATGTATGTTTGAAACTTTACTTTCTTACTTGACTGCCAAGGAAAGGGTTATGTTTTTCGCGCGTATATATTTCTTTATAACCTCGTATGTTACAGACAGTGGGCAGGATGGATTTCCACAGTTAAGGTATAGTTATCTTTGTCTTGGAAACCCAAGTGTTTTTGATAGGTGTTTGCAAAAACAAAAAACAAAAGGCAGATTTTTGGCGAGAGGTAGTAAAACGTTAATACATAGAAAAATACTCAAACCTATCAAGTAGGGTATTAAAATAAAGGATTTTTTGTAGTATATAGGGGGATAGACAAACACATGGCTCACCTGATGGTAAGTGACAACCACTGTCCATGGACGTCTGGGGAGAATGGAAAGAGGAGTTGGGCCTCCAAAAACTACACTAATTTCCAAGAAATGCAACTCAAGCATTTCTTCACAACTGGTTTTCTGTAAGGCCATGATTGAGCTAGCCCATTCATGCCTAAATATGGCTCTACTACTATTAAAAGGGGATTACAAAAACACATTTAAGTTTATGTTTAAATCTAATTGGTTTAAAAAGCTATCATATGAAATTTAAAACAGTTACAAATATCAGTAGCCCAATCATATTTTAAATGAAGCAAATCAATTGTTTTGTTTATTTATCATTAAAATATGGGTTCAAAAGGGGTGACAAAATTGTATGGAGCAATTATTGCATGTTAGGTACCATGTGAAAGGTTTTTCTAAGCACATTCTAAAACTATTTTATTTTGAACCACATACTTTCCAAGTTTTAAATAAGGAAAAATGCAGTGACAGTACATAAATTACATTACACAACTTTAGACCGGGCTATTGTTAATTTAAGCAGTAATCTTTTTGCGAAAGATCAGTCAGGCTTACTTACTTTGTTTAATAGTTACTTTTAATTGTGTTTTCTATTCTCAATCTTGTTCCTGTCTTTTCAGTGAATTACTTTTAAGTCATCATTTTTGCAGACAGCTTTTTGTAGTTTTCAAAATATTTATTATAAGTTTAAATAGATGAGAGAGTGGGATTTTTTATGCATTCTTATGTTATATTCTGAATGAAATTAAAACTAGACACCCATCAATTTTGTATAATATTCTCACAACTGTGTGAAGTTTTCAAAAATTAGAATAATAATGACTGGAGATGAACTGTCAATTCATCAAAATCTTGACAATAGATCAACTGATACTCATTTGTTAACATAAAATATCTTAAAAAAGACAGTTAAGAGTATTGAGTTACCTTAGCTTTACTTGCAGTAGGACTAACTCCTAAAATTAAAGCAGCTTCTCGTTTAGTCATTTTAGGTTCAAAGCCACCTTTATAATATTTAGAGTTTGCTAAACTATCTGCATCAAATTTAGGGAGATTTTTCACAGCTTCAGCAAATTTTAGGGACGCATTCGGCATTTGTCTGAGCATATAACGACCAGCAAATCCTACCGCAGCCATTCCAAGACCAGCCAAAATAATTGAACTCGCCTGCGAAGAATACCGTAATACTGTTAGTAAGAATCAAAAAGTATATATCACTAGGTAAGAATCTTCGTATTTTCGAGGTTATGATCATGATTAAATAGAAAAACAAGGATATTGCTTAAATAATCACCATGTTTATGTGACACTATAAACGTGGAAACTATCTGATATATTAAATTAAGTTATTAATGCAGACTTAATTCACACATGCTATAGAAATCGTAAATGATAAACTGTTTTAAACGTCATTTTTTTATAAATGATTTCACTTGACTTTGACTCTGAGCCATAGAGAATAGTAATATAGATGCTCTGAGCTGAGCTGTCAATTTCATGTTGTTTTCTTATGTTGCCACAACGAAAAAAAGATGAAGAGTGTTTTCTTCGGTATTATAGAATAGTCTATGCTTAATAGTCGATTAATCAAATATATAATTGTGTGCTATTAATTATTCTAAATCATTTTCAAAGTTTAAATATTTTCATTTTATTATGCATTAACACCTTAAGGTTCTTATTTGGGATACACTTTATAACAATTTAATTAATTTAAAAAAAACATACGAAAGAAACTGGCAACTTGTACCAAGTGATCAGCCAGATATAAGTTTATGAAAAAAATTGAGCCTTTTCGAAGAGGTTCAACATGGCAGGAGATCAGGCGCAATTTTACCAATTACTAAATACTTTATTATCAACAGATAATGTCATCAGATCCCAAGCAGAGGTAAGTACCTTAAAATACTGTTTTACTATTTTATTAATTTGAAAACAAAATATAGCCGGCATTTATTTCTAACATTCCTACGAGGCCTCGTGTCAAAACGTGGTCATGGAGGATATGTAATGTTACTTTTAATATAAGAAGATCTAGCACATTGTTTGTCTTCAGACTATAACTTTTAGCGGATAAAGTACTTCTAAGCAATGGCTCATTTCAATATACAAATTTAAATGCTTATATGTTTACATTCAATAAAGCTCCATTGAACGTCTGTGCGAAGCCGGGCAGTGTACTCACGTTTACATGCTTGCATAGCAGTAATATATCACATTTTTGTTTTACTGACACTTATAAAGAAGTATAATAAATATATATATATAAATAGTAAGAAATATCTAACCGTACTTTGTACGTCAGTGCTCTGGTAATGACGATTATTCATGTTTTTTTTAGTCCATTGTTGTTCTAAAATAGCTTTATCATTTAATAAATCATAAATAATGTCAATGTCTACTTGTAGACTTGTCTTTATCAGGAATTAAACAAGCTTCATTTTACATTAATATTGTATCACCTGTCAGGAAACATACAACAATATCCCTACTGAGACAAAAGTGGTCCACCTTGTGGGTGCTATCCAAAATGTCACAATTGGAGAAGACGGACGACAAACAGCGGCCGTATTGTTGCGGCGATTATTCAGTTCAGAGTTCTTTGAATTCTTCCCAAAGCTACCCTTTGATCAGCAAGCAGCACTCCGAGAACAACTCCTCCTCATACTACAGATGGAAGTTAGCCAACAGTTACGACGTAAGGTAAGACTAGAACTTAATTATATTATTTAAAAAATGGGTTCATAAACCTACTCGAAATAAACCTGAAATAAAATATTGTAGTTAAGGTACCATTCATACCTTTTATACTCACATGTCTACAGGGAGAGCTGCCATGTTATGGTAGTATCTAATATATAAACTATCTAGTATATAAAGGTGTACTCATCATAATTATCACTCAAGACTATTCCAGTCCACTGCTGGACATAGACCTCTCCAGATAAGTGCCATAGCACCTGCTCCACTGCCCTTCACATCCATTTAATCCAGTCTACCTTTACCAGGTCATCAGTCTGGGCAAGCATCTTACCCCTGTCCCGCTTGCATAATAATATTAAAGTAAGGTATATTTAGGCATGGTAAAAGGTGTAAGTTTATGTAATATAGAACTGTATAACATCTACATATGTGTATAACATCTACATAATATTTCTTTCATTCTTATTGTGCCTTAAAATATATATTTTGAGTTGAGTCATAAGCTACCATTTTGGTACATTGAATGTAATTTCGTCCTATAATTAGTAACAAAGTGATGAGTCACAGCCATCTTCAAGAAATATAAAAATTTGTGTTAATTGATAATGGACGCTTAGGCCACTATTAAATTGTGTAAGCTTAGCCCAACCCCAAAGTGATTTTATTGTGGAATAGTTGGCAAAGTACTTTCAAATAACAAAGATTATATTTTAATGTGTTGGAAAGTGTGAAACATTACATAAACACTGGCATATATAAGAGTTTAGTACTAGTTTGACATTGGAAAGTCATATAAAATTAAAACAATATTTTATGGGACTTGGCAGCTAAAATTTATCAAAAAATAGATATACTTTTTTTAATGAAGTAAATAGATATATATATATATATATATATAGCTAGATAAGATAAATGTATAACAATATGAATACACCTTTCAACTATACATGGCCTTTGTGGGCTATAATAAGGCATTTGATTCCTTGGAACATGACTACATCTGGGCAGCCTTGAAGAATCAAGGAATGAAATTGAAGAAACAAAAATTGAAAAGAAATACATTAGGCTAATAGAGAATGTATACACAAACAGCACAGGTTGAGTAAAACTAGAAAGAGGGGGAAATCTTCCCCATACAATGAGGGGTGAGACAGGGAGACACCCACTCTCACCAAAACTCTTTTCATCAGTACTTGAGGCTACTTTTTTGCTTTCTTCTGGCACAAGAAAGCAAAAAAGTAGGACTAACAATAAACTAAACCAAGACCAAAATAATAACAAATACAAAAACCTATAAAAGTAGAAGATGAGGAAGTTGAATATGTAAACTCCCATATTTACCTCGACCAATGGTAATGGTAATAATGGTAATGGTCAAGGGCTCAGTTTCCGCATTTAGACTCATGTTCGGTCCATTATGCATTCAGGAGGCTGACTAGTTGAGCCAGCCTAGCTCCTTCCAGAAGCGCAGAAGCCTCCTGGGGCGTTCACAGGCTTCTAGGAGCATCTAGGTTTTCTGCCCGTTGTGCAGCCACGCCCTCGTATTCCAGGATGACGTGGGCGGCCGTTTCCTCCGCGCTTAGACAACCCCTGCATTGGGGGCTATCGGTCGCGTTAATGACGAATAGGTGTCGGTTCAGAGCCAAATGGCTTGTAATGCTACCGACCACTATTCGGATGTCCGTTCTGTGAAGACTGATGAGTCTACGCGATAAACGTGGTGATAATTCTGTTAATACCAGTTTGGATTGCCTGCAGCCAGGTGTGTTAATCCATCGGCTATTGTGTGCTTCTCGAGTCCTTTGCCTTACCCAGGAGCGATATAGGTTGAAGGGTAGTGGCAGGAGTGTGGTAGGTCCTGCCACTGGTGTTGTGGATCCCTTCCTTGCTAGCTCGTCGGCGGCATCGTTACCGAGTGAGTTGCTGTGCCCCCTGAACCATTGTAGAATTACCCCTAGCGATTGGTGGCATTCATAGATGAGACCGGAGTTCATGGTGTTGCCCATTAGGGCCCTTAGTACCGCCATACTATCTGACAGTATGCGGATGTTGTACTTCTTGATGCCTCTTGACATAGCTGCGTGGGCAGCGTATATTAGCGCAACACATTCGCATTGAAAAATCGAACTGTGTTCGCCCAGTGCCAGCGATATTTTTATGTTTAGATCTAGTGAGTACACCCCGGCTCCAGTACCTGACCCCATCTTGGAGCCGTCCGTGTATATCCGGACTTCATTTATGCCAGAATGATCACTATCGTTTTCCTGTAGTTCTATACAGTACCTTCTTTCGTGTTGTTTAGGAATCCTGTCACATGGGGCAGCTATCAGAGGTTGGTAGTCAACTAGTTGATTCCAGATATTGGAATGTGGACCCTCTTGGTTATCCCACAGACTCAGATGTTTAAGTCTGATCGTTGCCATAGCTGCCTCCTGTTTTATGTACAGGTCTAGTGGGGCTAGATCGAGAGCCACCTCAAGGGCGGCAGTAGGGGTTGTTCGCATGCATCCAGTGACGGCCGTACAAACGAGTCTCTGGAATTGCTGAAACCTGTTTCTAACCGTGCTAAGCTCAGTTCTCTGCCACCAAGCAATAGCACCGTACCTGATTATTGGCCTTATTACCGTAGTACCGTAGTATACAACACCTGCATATCACCCATACTAGCCTATGGATGCCAAACTTGTGCAAACACACAAAAACAAGACCAAAAACTAATTACATGTCAAAGAGCAATGGAAAGAAGCATACTGGGCTACAGAAAAAGAGCCACAGACATAAGACACTTAAGGAAAATAGAAGATGTGACCAGAACAAAAAATCTTAAGTGGCGGAGGGTAGGACATATGCTCAGGGAAAACAAAAATAAATGGACAAAAGACAAGAGAATGGACCCCTAGATTCCAAGCAAAAAGAAAGAGGAAGGCAGAGAAAATGATGGTCTGATGAAATTAAGAAAATAGCTGGCACATTATGGCAGCGACCTGCAAGAATTAGGGAAGAGTGGAAGAGGCTGTAAGAGGCCTATGTGTCGCAAAGATACGCCGATACGCTAAAAAATAAAATGAAATGTACTACTAAGACTGTTATTGTCGGCTATAAAGGCTTCTAAAAAAAGATAAATGTAAAAATGTGGTACTAAATTATGTTTGGCAAAATATGGATGTTTTATACACCCTCTGCCTACTATGATATTAGCACGAGTTAACTATGTATGTAATCAATTGTAGAAGACTCTGCACCCTTTTCTGATTTTTACTTTTTATAGAGCCTTTTCTTAAATGAAAATAGCCTAAGTACCTTACAACTTGAATTATCTGCTACTCCCAAGCCTATTCACCCATCCCAGAACAGTCTTTTTTTTTATAGGTACTGTTTAAACAATGAAATGCATGTATTAAAAAGCTGTTTGTATGGAGTTAGATCTACTTCACAAAAAAATGATACATAACATTTCTAATGCAAAACTTTCATTTGATCTTCACATTGTGTGATTTTGCACACAGCTTGTTATTATTATAAATGTATTATTTGTTTGCTCTTGTGTAACAGGTTTTAAAATAGAATTTGCAAAATATTGATTAACTTTTTTACACATGAAAAGCTACAAATGCTGTATTGTTAACCTTTGGATGGAGGTCAATTAGTCATAAATTAAATTGTTGAACAAATATATTGGGGTCATAGTTGACTTTAACTACAGGACTTTGATATATTAAACATTCTGAAAATACATTGATACTAACAATATTATATCATCACACTTTGCCTATTCTTGTCATTCAGTGTTGGCTGTTGCACCCAAAAGGTTTTTTTACTATCATAAACATATTTTCTGTCACTGACCAATTGTCCTGCAATATCAGAAAATGTATGTCTCTTTTCTAGATCTGTGATGTAGTGTCTGAATTGGCAAGAAACCACATAGATGATGATGGTGTTAACCAATGGCCTGAATTTCTACAGTTTATGTTTAATTGTGCTGGTGCAATGGACCCCAATATTCAGGAAGCGGGTATTAGAATGTTCACGTAAGTACTACATGTTATTTATTAGTTTTGGCTGTAACAGAAATTGGTAAACAAAATGGAATGAAATAGAGCAATAACTGAAAATGAATTCAAAGGCGTAGGTGTTATAAGGGCCACCACTAGAGAGCATAAAATGAGCAACTTCCAAGACACATAACTAGTTTTATTTTATCCATTTGTTATACAAATTTTAATTTAAGGTAGGTGTCTCCCTCCTCAAAATCAGTTCAGGTTCCACATTGGTAATGGTGTTAATTTTCTTTACAGTGTAAGAATATATGTATGAAATTTTCCTTCTAAGTATGCAATCAGCAATATAATATGGTTATTATAGTTAACTTAATTCTAGATAGTTTTACCTTAAGGTTTTATTGCAATCATTTTGCATGAGCTACTTTCTGAGACCGCCTTGATGTTGGAAATGTAGAATTGATGTCTTTAAAATATCTTAGCACATATTTACATACACATTTTTTTAAATAAAATGTTGTATTGCCAAGATGTGCTAAATAAAACTGGGAATTTCGCTAACATCATCTCCTAAATGAGATGAAGTTTGATAGTAGTTCGCCACACAGGTCACACACGTGTAGAGAATAGTTATAACTATTGACTTTGTGCTAAGTTATCCCCAAGGTTGATACAATGAATAATGGATTAACAGTTATTAGTTTTTTTTATATTTATGGAAAACAAATTTACATGTCTTCTCTAGTAATGGTTTATATTATTACAGGTCAGTGCCTGGTGTCTTTGGGCATCGTCAGAATGAAAATCTCCCTATAATAAAACGCATGTTACTGTCTGCACTCCAGTCCAACTCTGATATTCTTCGCAATCAAGCAGTAAAAGCTGTTGGAGCTTTCATACTCTTACATGACAAGGAGCCTGCTATTCAAAAACATTTCAGTGACATACTTATTCCATTTATGCAGGTAGGTTTTTTTTGGCAAGTACAGGCTATTAAAAAGTGTTGTTCAATATTTCTCACAATCTTTAACAATATTTCATTTGATCATAAATATTTTATATACCACACTGATTTTTCATGCATCACAGGAGATTAGAAGCATTATGATTTAATTACTAAATGTTGTGCTATGATCTTAAGTTATTTTTCTGTATTTTTTTTTTATCAATGGCAATGATATCATTTAATAACATTAAAGCAATATCTGGGATTTCATTAGAAACATAAATGGTGTCAATGCCATTACTTTAGAAAATTATTACAAGTTGTGAACAAATGTATTTTCTAGATATTAGTGGGTAACAATGCTTTAGCAAAGCTATTGTACATTATCTTAGCACATATTTACATACACATGATTATAATATTGTGTGTTATTGCCAAGATGTGCAAGAGCAAAGTGGGAATTTCGCTAACATCATCCTCTCAATAGGATGAAGTTTGATAGTAACTCTCCAGACATTGACTTACATGTTGTTTTACGTAATTTGAGTTATGACCCTGAATATTAATTTAAAATATGTCTTTTTGTAGGTTATTGTCCAATCAATCGAGAAAAGCGATGACGACTCTTCCCTGAAGGTGCTTATCGAAATAGCGGAATCGGCACCTCAGTTTTTGCGACCCCAGCTAGAACCAATTTTCCATGTGTGCATAAAGGTTCGTGTACAATGTGTTTAGTGCATATTTTCGTATGTATAGAACATGCTACGATACAGATAGCTGTTATGTTATGTTACTGGAGAACATCGAACTTCTCTCAGGCAATGGCATTAAAATAGATTTCCAACTATGAAATCCAAAATCTGATTAAACTTTATTGGAACTGAAATTCTTGTTATACAGAGTGCTCCTCTATGAATGTGGCTTAAAATAAATAACTTAAAGTGTAATAAACAATAAACGTGGTGTCTTTACCATAGGAGAGCTTAAGCACTAATGAGCCAGCTCAACTGGAGTAATACCACGGCCCCATAGAAAACTGGTAGACAAACAATGCTTGCATTGTATTGCTGGGTGATTGTACTGGAAGCCTAACTCCAACTCTCCTCTTTCCCCTCCCCTCATCACCCTCAAAGGCGCTCAGCGCACTTATGACTTGAGTTATGGGCGCCGGTTGTCACTACCATCAGGACACCCGTCTGTTCGTCTGTCCCCTATATCATAAAAAGATATATTTTATAACAATACTGATTAATACCCATTCATAGGTTTTAATTTTAATAACAAATTATTGTGGGTTGAGTTTGAACTATAAATTAGGAAAAATCTTTTAATAAAATAGTGGTGGTCTTTGTGTTGTGCATAACATTCTGGCAAACTAATAAATGAAAGAGTAATGTAAATTTTGTTGAAGCATAATTTAGGAGATTAGTGTTATACTTTATAAAAAATATCTTTAAAAAAATGTATATATATTTAAAAAATATTCTATGCAAAATACTGTTCTCCGAAAGGCAACATTAACAAATAAGTCTGAACTATGAATGATAATACAGATTGTAGGAGATAAAGACGCTGAAGACAACTGGCGGCAACTCGCCCTGGAAGCGATGGTGACGCTGTGCGAGACAGCACCCGCCATGGTGCGCAAGAGGGTACCCAACGGCATCCGGTCACTCACGCCGCTTGTACTCGACATGATGTGCGAACTCGAGGAAGAGCCTGACTGGTCACTGAAAGACGACGCTGCCGAGGATGATAACGAACAGTTAGTATAATGCCTGACTTGTTGCCTGAGACATTTTCAATAAAAAAAGGATTGATTCGTAATATGAATGTGAATGTTTTGTGTGATGGTTTGTCAAATGGTAAGATCTTTTTTGGCTACAATATTAATGTTGTAGTTGTTTAAGATCTTACAATACTAAATAACAAGATAATTAGCACTCTATGTTCCTTATACATTTGAGTGTCAGTCCCTTGATAACATTTTTTTTACTGTAGGTTAAGTTTTCCAAGTCAAAAAACATCAATGGCATTCCTATCATGAAATATGTTTTTACAGAAATTATGTAGCTGCCGAATCAGCTTTAGACCGCATGTGCTGCGGTTTAGGAGGCAAAATTATGTTGAGTTTAATTGTTGGGCAAGTGCCCGAGATGTTGCATTCGGAAGACTGGAAGCGTCGCCACGCCGCGCTCATGGCCGTTTCTTCGGCTGGGGAAGGCTGTCATAAGCAAATGGAACAGATGCTTGATCAAGTTGTCTCTGCTGTTTTGAACTATCTTGCTGATCCTGTGAGTACATAATACTAAGAATACCGTTTTATTAAAAACATACCAAAAACATGTATGAAATTACAACTTATAAGTGAATTAAATTATTACAGCATCCCCGTGTCCGTTACGCCGCATGTAACGCTGTGGGACAGATGTCAACCGACTTCGCTCCGATTTTTGAAAAGAAATTCCATGACAAAGTTGTACCTGGTCTCTTAATGGTGCTTGATGACAATGCTAACCCTCGTGTGCAGGTAGAAAGGAAATCAAAACATTTAACAATTTATTCTTAATGACTTTCATTACATAAGACTTTTTAAACACTGGCTTTATTACAGGCACATGCAGCAGCAGCTTTAGTAAACTTCAGTGAAGATTGTCCTAAGCCAATCCTCACTCAGTACCTTGATCCTTTGATGAACAAGCTTGAAGTTATCTTGACCACTAAATTTAAAGAGGTAAAGATTAGTTTAATACATTATACAATTATCCAATGTTCGTTAGTGCTATACTTTATTTAAGATTATAGCACTTCCATAGCATTGGAAGATTAAATGTGGCAATTGCTCCATTTCTTTCTTACATAGAAAGTTAGGGATCTCTGTTCACATACACATTACCTCTGCTGACACCAATGTGTATAACTTAATAATTGAACAGTTGTAGTTACATTTCATTGATGTTTTAGCTGGTTGAAAGAGGCACCAAGCTTGTGCTAGAACAAATTGTGACGACGATAGCCTCAGTGGCTGACACCGTAGAGAAAGACTTTGTTGTATATTATGACCGCTTGATGCCTTGCCTCAAGTACATCATTGCCAATGCCACTACTGATGACTTCAAGATGCTTCGTGGAAAGACCATTGAGTGTGTCAGTCTTATTGGTAAATAGAACTTTCACTTATTCATTCAATTGCATTATAGGTGGTTATGTGATCATACAACATATAAATAAAACGTGAGAACCAGACAGCACCTAAGAAATCATTCAACATACCTATTGTTTGTTACCTAGGTCAAATATTCGTGTGATGAGAGATGAGATTATATGTATATATTTAGAAGTATGTTTATCGGCAACCTGGCCATAGTACAAGCTCTGCTTAGTCACATATGAGGGATCAGATAGCCGTGTGTGAAATGTGTCGAGTTGTTATTATTCCCTTCATTAAACTTAAAAACCATGTAAATTATATTTTTAAATATACCTGCATTATAAAAACAATGGGGACCAAGACACCGGTGGTTAGGGCTCCAAAGAGGAGGTTCCTACCTCCTGACAATGCGGGCCGTGTCAAGGAGTACTGCCTTCTGCAACAGTCCCTTGGTCCAGCCATTAAGCTCCTACTAAAGAAGAAGTTCTTGACTATCAATCCGTGAGCAGATATGACTATCGGAACAATGATCACCGACATTTCTAATCTTGTGAGACGAATCGAAATATTTTATTTATCTTTTTCAAATTTCTCCGTTTTCTCTGTTAAGAATTCTGTTACGGACAAAATTATGCATAAGTGCCGTTCTTGCTTCGTGTAGGCGCACTACTGTTATGACGTCTGTTCCGTGGAAGCATGGAAATAAGCCAGTATTTCTGTTGACAAACATTGCAATTACTAAAATATGCTTGGCAATGTCAATATTTTATATTTCTGAAAGTAGGTTTTACAGCTATCAGTTGTTTTTAGTTTAAACATTGACCGACCGATCTTTTGTAACGTAAATTTGAGGCAACGAAACCGCAATAAGCTGTAATCACGGTTTCTATATTAACAAAATTTTATTTATTTTCCTCTTGTACCCTTTTTCCTAACCACCCCCGTTTATATCCCATGTGTATTATCTCCTTGCACCTCCTTTTCCTATCCTAATCCACCAATCCATAGGTAGGGATGCATGACTAGGGGTAAGCCTAGTAGTAAGCGTGCCAAATATGCCCTAGGACTTGGTGAACCCAGACTAATAGCTAGCCTTATCTCAGCATGCGGGGCTCTGCTGGGATGGACAAAATTCCCTAGCTACCCGTGAGAACGCAATGGTTTCTTCAAAAAAATAAAATAATGCGGCGATATTGTTCGCAATCCATCACGTCACGTTTCCCGTATAGGCGAACAGGCCCGTGGAGAGCCGCTTTGTTACGACGAACGTCAGAGGAGGGATGAAAGATAAATTGGTTGATGTAAGTCAGTTCATGCAAGAAAGACAAATTGATGTGTTGGGCGAAAGCGGAACCTATACGGCATACTGGGCCGGTGTACCTGACAACAGTCGAGCCTGTCAAGGTTTTAGGAGTCAGCCTTTCGGAAAGAATGGCTGAGTGTGTGACTGAGGTTGATAGTGTGAGTCCCAGACTTCAGTGGATAAGACTGAAAGTTGGACTCATCCGAATGTTCATTTTGGGTGTTTATGCACCTACAGATGTGGGTTCGGGCAGGTCCTTTAATGAGCGCAAAGAAGGGGAGGGCTTTTGGCATGGTGTGAGAATATTTTTAAAGTTTATTTGAAAACGGACTGCACGCTGATTGCAATAAAGTTGAGCACTACGTGACTGAAAGAGAAATTAGTGTAGATGAAATAATCAAAGCTATGAAGAGTTTGAAAGAAGAAAAGGCTGCGGGGTGTGATCGAATTACAACCGAAATGCTCAAAGCTAGAAAAGGTGTAATTGTGAGCTAGCTGTACTGCCTTTTCAACCTTTGTTGGAGGAACGGCCGAGTGCCAAGTAATTGGTGCAAGGCTGTAATCGTGCCGTTTTTTTAAGGGAATGGGGTCAAAGCAGGAGTGCAAAAACTACCGGGTCCGAGCACTGAAATCTCTATTTAAGAATTCCAGTGCTTGTATCAGGGTGAACGTACACTGATTGGTTTAAGATTGAGAAAAGTTCGCCATGGCTGTTTAACTTATTCATTGAGGATTGTTTGAAGGGAAAGAATGTGGCTTGCGAATGAATGGGTTATAGATGACCAAGTAATACTTTCGTCAGTTGAATTCTCAGCTAAGGAGTTACAGGAGATGGTATCAAGCTTGCATGGGGCATTAGAAAGAAAGGGTATGAAAATTAATGTGAACTAGACGACAACTATGGTTTTTGATAGAGATGAAAATAGAACGCTTTGTGAAATTATGATAAGTGGTAAAAAAGTGGAACAAGTGGATGAATTCATATACCTGGGATCATAGTTTACTAGGGACGGAAAGTGTGATTTTGATATAGAACGAAGAGTGAGTGCGGGTACTGCGAATGGCGCAATGCTTACTTATATGACCAGCCACAGTCACAATGAAGGCTCGCGTGGTACCTTTAACCGACGAGCCTGTATGCGGAACGGAATGAAAGTTGAAGAAGCGAGAAAGGTATGTCAGAATCGTAGCAAATGGAAGGAAGTAGTCTCTGCCTACCCCTACGGGAGAGAGCCATTATATTATGTATGTTGAAGGCAACTTTATACTACTTTAGTTCTCACCTCACATAGTTATTAGTCGCAAAAATTTAAGAAAATATCTTGTCTCAAAAATTTGATTTGATAGAAAACAGTTTCTAAAAAATGCTTCGCGTACTCGGTACCTGGAAGTAGGACTCGTATTTTCAAAACTGAATTTTTAATTGCTAGGTTTGGCTGTTGGTGAAGAAAAGTTCACATCAGATGCCTCTGAAGTGATGGATTTACTTCTGAAAACCCACACAGCTGGAGAACAATTACCAGCTGATGACCCACAGACCTCGTACCTCATATCTGCTTGGTCTCGTATTTGTAGAATCATGGGTGAGTATCTCTGTTCAAGCGGAAAATCATATATTAATGTCTAATTCTTGGTTAATTTGTCAACAATTTAAGGAAGAATCATCCTGTGCTGGCTCCTTCCTATTTCGCTTGGATGAGAAAAGTAAATACTCAAAAGGCTTAAGGCTGCTGCTACTCATATCAGTTCAAATACTATAACTGTAGTACGAAAATGGTTTTATTATTTGGTTGAATTAAACATACATGTGTGTATTTCTATTCCCCAATGTTCGTTAGTGGTATACTTGTCTTGCAAAGTACATCGCCTCCATAGCATTGGGAAATCAATTGTGCACTTTCTCTATTACTTTCTTATATAAAAAGTAAGGGTAGTTCACATACATTAACCTACAAAAAACATTATTAAAACTTAACTGTCCTATACTATGTATGTGACTTTCATAACAATATTATGTTTCTTCAAATGTCTATATTAACAGAACAATGAACATCATTACCTTAAGCATGGTTTTCTTAGCAGCTCCATTAAACGGAAATTTAAGTGTTATAAAATATAATAATCTTTTAAATAAATAGAAATAACGTTTTATATAATTTTCTAGGCAAAAAGTTCGCGCAATACTTACCAATGGTAATGGAACCTGTAATGCGTACAGCTGCAATGAAGCCTGAAGTTGCGTTGCTTGACAACGACGATTTGGAAACCATTGAGGGCGATTTGGACTGGCACTTTGTTACACTTGGTGAACAACAGAATTTCGGCATTAAAACTGCTGGTTAGCATAATTCTTTCTTTAAATTACTGCTAGATCATTATCTGGGCATATTCAGTATCTATCTCATTAGTCCTGGTGGAATACATGAAGATGTACTTTCAGGTCTTGAAGACAAAGCATCAGCATGTGACATGCTAGTGTGCTACGCTCGCGAACTCAAGGAGGAATTCGCCGAATACGCTGAAGACGTAGTCAAATTGATGGTACCTATGTTGAAGTTTTATTTCCACGATAATGTCCGCACCGCCGCAGCGGAATCCTTGCCGTACTTGCTGGAGTGCGCTAGAATCCGTGGCCCTCAATACATCCAAGGAATGTGGGCCTATATCCTGCCTGAACTGCTCAAGGCGGTTGACTCTGAACCTGAGCAAGAAGTGCAGGTTGAACTTCTTAACAGCCTTGCCAAGGTATACTTTTTTGTTTATTTCACACGAAACCCAGATATAATAAAGCACTCACATATTACAATTCAGTTTATAATATAAGTCAAATGTAAACCATGTTAATATTAATTTCCAGTGCATTGAATTGCTTGGTGCTGGTTGTCTATCAGATGAGATGATGGGCGAAGTATTAAGGATACTAAACAAACTATTGACTGAACATTTCGAACGCGCCACTGAACGCCGTCAAAAACGTGCAGATGAGGACTATGATGAGGTAAATTGATTTAAGTAAAATCTTTAACTGCTTGTTTTTTAATTGTAATATATTGAAACTGAATTTCATATATATTTTAAAATACTCTATGGATTATAATGTAAAAATAAAAAAAAATACTTCAGGTTGTTGAGGAGCAGCTAGCTGATGAAGACAACGAAGATGTATATGGTCTATCACGAGTTGCCGATGTTCTACATGCTCTTATGTCAGCTTACAGAGAGAGCTTTTTCCCACACCTAGATAGTTTGCTACCACATCTTGTTCAACTACTGGCTCCAGGACGCCCATACTCAGACCGTCAATGGGCTATATGTATATTCGATGATGTGATTGAATATGGAGGTAAGGATAAAATTAAAATATTTTAAATAATTCACTAGCAAAAGCTTTATTATATAATGAAACAGCTTTAGCTTGAATTTGAAAAGTAAAAATTATGTTGTCCAAATTGATTCTACATCAGTTTTCCTCTTTCTATGGATGGTTTCCTCAATAGATGAAAAACCAGATACAGAACTACTCAACAGATCATAATTTTGTTTAGGGGTTCAGAAAAGAACACCGGTACTTTTTATTCCGAAAAAAATCTGTTCTTGAGGGATTCAAAATAAGTGAGAAAAATGAAAAATACTAATGCACAAATGGTGTCATAGAAGTATTAGTTTAATCTAAAAGCGGTTGTGTATATCCAGGTCCAGCGTGTATAAAGTACCAGGACATCTTCCTGGAGCCGATGCTGGCGGGGCTTCAGTCGGGTGAGGCGGAGGTGCGGCAGGCGGCGGCGTACGGTTGCGGCGTGCTGGCACAGTTCGGCGGCGCACCGTTCTCGGCGGCGTGCGCGCGCGCCGTGCCGCTGCTCGCCGCGCTCGTAGCCGAGCCAGAATCGCGCTCCGTCGAAAATCTCAACGCCACCGAGAACGCCATCTCCGCCGTCGCCAAGATTATCAAGTATAACCACGACCAGATCGACAGGGATGAAATAATCAGACACTGGTGGGTACACCATCCATTGTTACATACACTCGCGCAGCCACACACACACACACATACATACATACACACACACACACACACACACACACACACACACACACACACACACACACACACACACACACACACACACACACACATACATACATTCATACATACACACTTTATCTCTTTCATTGAAAGGTTCATCCTTATCGCTATTGTGATAGCACAGAAACTTGTCAAAACTGGTAAATTATTTTTTATGTCATTCGTACATGACGTTTAGGTTACATCTGCACATACACGGTGTTACCGATTAATGGTTACACTACCTGTGAAGTAGGTAGACTACATTGACTAGATTGTAGACATACTTGACTAGATTGTAGACATACTTGACTAGATTGAGCAACAAATTGCTATTTTTTTTTTTTGCTGATGTTTAGTTGATCCTTAATAATGTCAAGCATTAACACTTGTATAAAACGTGTTTTTTCTTAATTAGATTTGAAAGTTGTTATCAATTGCCAGATGTTTGATACCAAGGATGTTGAGAAATAGAAATCTGTTCAGGCTGACATGGTTGCCCGTGACGGAGGACACAGAAGAGGCGCCGTACGTGTACTCCCTGCTGTGCGAACTGGCGGCCGGCGGACACGCCGCGCTAGCCACGCCCGACGCACCGCAGCGTGTGCTGGCTACGCTCGCAGAGGCCTTCCTCAGGGACGCCGTGCCTTCCGACAATCCTGTCCATGCGCAGATGGTGGCTCTCGTCAGGCAAATACAGGTAATCCAAAGCAAATATTCCACCATTCTCATTTTTCATCACTTTTATGACTGGCGCACTCCACCTCTGTGTACTGTGTACAGTAAGTACACTGTGGTCTAGAAACGTTTTGCCTCGCACAACTAATCTATGGAAAAACTGTCGCCGGTATTTCCGGACCGACAGGATCTTCAAATCTTCACATCAAAGGGCCAGGAGCGCACTTGAGTTGGGTGTGAACAGGCGGCAGTAGTCACTATCAAGTGAGCTGTCTACTAGTTTCAAACCACGCATTTACAATCAATTGTTCATACTTGTAGCAATTTTTTCAGTTATGAATGTATTAGTGAATGCTCTGCTCGAAACTATAATATGTAGATTTATATAGAGCTAGTTGTGGTAGTCTAGGTATAGCTAGTTATTTTACGCGATAGCGAAGTGTCTGAAATAAACAAAGTAGTCCAGACTTTTTTTTTCTTAAAAATGTTTCATAAAACATCAGTATGACCTCAAATTGCCTCAATGGTAAGCTAGATTGAGGTTAATCAATGTGTTGTACTTACTATAGATTATAGTAATGTAATTTTTTGTATTTGTTTTCCAGACCAACACTGAACTATTTAATTCAGTTCTAATGCAGTTGAGCAATGAACACAAGGAAGCCCTGCAGTTGGCACTATCGACATAGTGATCGCATGCTGCTCTCAATATATTTATTACAGCTACACGTTACACACCCGGCACAACGCGCTCATCCGTTGCCAGTCACGCACTCATCACGCCCCTCCTCATTCACTTGTATGGACCGCTAGAACGATGACTATATTATTAATATGTATAAAAATTTGTAATAATTGTAAACTAAATGATTTTTCTCATTTAGACGAGTTTTAGCCGAGTTTCACGAAATGACTGATACAGAGAAATTATATTGTAAACAGTATGTAATATTATGTTTCTTTCAGAGGTTTTTTTTTTCAATCTCAATCACACTCAGCAAAATACCAGTTGGGCTTAACTTAAATTGCTGTGATATATTTTTATACTAAGTTTTGTAGTTAGCTGCACGCTGGAGCCATCAAAGTGTTAGATCCTCTTTGAGCATATTGATTGTCTTTATATGAAGTTTTTTCTTAATGTCAGTATTTTTAAGAAAATATGATCGGGATGGTCCAATAAATCTTTAATATTTGAGAAATATTTAAAATGGTTATGAACGTTAATTACAAGTGTTACGCTTATATGCATGTTTTCACTTTCATGTTATGTCAAATATATGGGCAGTAAAATATATAATGGTTATATGTTGTTTCTCCTATATGAATACTGTTTTTATAACCGTAATATTTACTTTGTATAAGGCTCTTTATTGTAGCTGTTGCGTTTTTCGTATCGAATCAAAATATATTGGGCCTGAAGGCAAGATTAGGTATACATTACTGTTTGAACATTTCAAGTGTACTCGGTGTTTTTTATTATTATGAAAATAAATGTTTTTTGAAAGAATTGGGCTGTGTGCATTTACGTTTTATTACACAGTTTGCCATACTTCGGCTTAAATGAGAATTTGGTGGCTGTTTCTCGCAATGGACGAGGTGTCATGTCTGTTTATAAGAATTAATTTTATTCAATAAATATATAACATTATATATACATTTCTTTGTTTAACTAAAATAAAAGTTATTTGACATTATATTTTTGTTTTTATACAAATACTAACACTCAAAACCATTACCACTTGACCCTCGTTCCATGTATTTTATAGGTACCTGCCTATTTTAATATGGGTTAAATATAAAACCCAGAAAATACTAAAGATATGTACTTAAAACGTTAAACGTATTAGGCCTCGTTTCAACTACACGAACATTCGTGTAAGGTAAATTGGTATCCTGCTGCCGCCGCGGCTGCCTTGCATGGCAAGCAACCCCACAACCATCATCTCAATTTAGTTTGCGCGTAGTAGACGACCAAGATTATGAGCTTATGGCTGCCGAGCTACTAACTAACGACAAGATGAACTGCTTTGGTAACACGAATGAGCATATGTAGGTACATAATTTGAGACATATGTATTTACCTAACAAGAATTTTTCGTCAACGAGCTACCAACGATTCATTAACGGGTTGGTTGGCAACCACGCAAGTTAACTTCGTTCAACAAAATACTTGATATATCTAAATTTTTATTTAGAAACAAGTTTTTCTGACTAGGAAGGAACTGACTTCCGACACCGGCCAGTTCAAGTTATAGGTATGCGGTATGCTTGATCTACTGCTTATACTCTCCAATCTACTATCTGTCCTCCCTTTCCTATCAATATACTCCAAATGTCCCATATAATTCCCAAGTATATGTATGACGGCTTGCCCCTTATTACGTAAAGGAGGCTAAAGTATAAGCCTATTTTGCCGATTATAATCGGCAAAATAGGGGCCATCCATAAATTACTTCACACGTTAAGGGCGGGAGGGGGTTGACGAAGTGTGACAAGGGGCAGGGAGGGGTCCCAAATTTTGTATCATCACATTTTTAAAATATAATATTTTATATCTAAGTATTACAACACTAAATTCAAACTACATAACTACTATAGAATAACATAAAAATATGTAGTTTCAACTCTGTCCGTATGAATATAAGGTTTAATTTGTTTTGTTGGTAAATTTCCACTCCCTGTATTTTATTTCACGCCTTTGATAAATGCCGCCACCCTGTGCCTTGCCGTGATTTCTTTGTTTCTATTTATTTGATAATCGAGTGAACAATGTCGTTTTCCTACATTTTCTTAGATTGGGTATTACAAAATTACCGGATCATGATTTTGTAGTTGCTGAAAAGCATAAACTTATTGCCTCTGTTTATGCAGGTATTGTTATAAAGAAAATGGTGAGGAGAAACCTGACGCTGTAACGTCCTCTGAGTCTACATACGTTGGAATTGGTTTGGTAGTAAAAAGCATTCTTCTTCTAAGAATTTCATGCCACAGACATACATAAACTTTCTGAAACTTTATGAGAACTCGAGAAAGTTTTATAAAACCTGTATTTATTTTTACTTGTGTTGGTAGTCCCGACGAAAATCTACGATACGAGCGAGTTATAGTTTCAGCTTTAAGTCTCGTAAGAAGGGATTTTAACAGGGTGGAACGACGAGTTTTACTTCTTAGTCCTGAACTTACCGGCGTTGTATTAAAGCATGACAATTTCGGTTCACATCTCGATTTCAGTAATCGAACTACTGACTTGGAGTTAAAAAAAGCGTGTAAAAAGTGACTTTGAAAAATGAAGTGGCATTGTGCTGGCTAATATTTGAAGACAAATGGTGATATATGATTTTAATGTGGTTGCCGAATTTATTGCACCAACAGATACTAGACTGGATATCGAACAGGGTAAGGTATTGAAAAATGATGCGATTTGGTAGCACATCATGTTCATGAATCACAATATTTATTACAAATAGTAAAATGCGAGGATGTTCTATGTTGTGGTGTGCGACGATCTAGCCTTTGTCGACTATTACGAGAGGGGGATTTTACCACCACCTGTTTTAATGAAACAGACGTCTTACAGGTATGTAACCAAAGGAAAAGATGACTGCGAAGGAGAATTCTTGAAGGAAATTAGGTACCATAAAATGGGTTGAATAGCAATAATTTGAAACTGTTTATTTTTTTATAACCTTTTTAGGTTTGCACACAACCATTTATTGATTAAATATACTACATGGCAGCACAATCTTCAAAATTAAGCTACTTGTAATTATTGAAATCAAGTGGTTTTCTTTAAGTCCTTTAAAATGAATCGATTTTCTACACACCTCGTAGTTGGGGTGAATGGAAACGAGACAGGGATCTAAGGAAAAAATGCCTAGTTGTCAGTTTCGTAAACCTATATAATTTGAACACTTAAGCGGGTACTAAATGCATATTCTTATTATCGCTTCATTCGTTGCAAATAGGTAGAATGTAATGAGGAAGGGGTTAAATTTAAGAAACATTTTCAACCAAAAAAACGTGTCTTCTAATATAACCTTATTATGACAGTTTACAAAAAAATAGGTATGTACCCTATTTTAATGAAACAATGATATACTCTTTTGCTTCTCGTCCTAATGCTATTTCATTAAAACTTTTATTTTTGTAGCAAATTAAAATACTGCTTGTTGCACTGCACTGCTGCTACAAACATTTAGTAGTGTAGTACATTTAGTATTATGCCAATGGTCTACTAAACGTTTGTAAAGAAGGTAATGTGTAAACACCTTACCTTCTTTACCAACATTTAGTAGACCATTTGCAAAGCACAAATTACTAAATCACATGTTACAAAGCGCTACAAATTAAAAGCAAACCATTCGACTGGGACCCGTTATAGTAAAACCGGTGGCGCACCGCTCGACATCCCTAGCCGTGCACTATGGTGTTGCCTTGTTGCCTGTGGACTGTTATGTCCATATTGGTTTGCTATGAGGCCCTTTTTAGTGCACACGCAAGTTACCATGACATGACAGCTTTTATATGCCAGGAACAACTGATGATGCAAATATCCCGCTTGCGAGGACATTACGGTATTTACTCACTCTTTAATAACATTGATAACAGCAATGTGCTGCTGTGTAAACTCTAATGAATATTGACATCGATAATAAAATAAAAAGTAGAGGGATTCCCCGAAACATAAACAAAAGTTGCCAACTTAGGAAACAAAAATAAAAGTAACGTACAATACAATAGAGGGATTCCCCATAAACCATGAATCAAAAGGGTTGCCAATTTGAAAGATTCTACTTCCCTAGCTTTTTTACTAAAATAAAAAAATGTTACGTAACGCGTAGTTTAAATACTCCCCCTCCCGCCCTTGTAACGCACCGTAACGTTTTACAATACCCCCCCCCCCCAATTGCGTTACGTAATACTTGAATGCTCCCTAACAGGAAGTAACCGAAATTTTATTTATAATTTTATTATTAATTAATTAAGCTAGCTTATGTTGTTGGGTACTATATTGTTGTAAAATGTCACGAATATTTTAATTTCATTAACCCTGAATCCCCGATACTAATATTTGTTAAACTTATATGTAATTGAGGTAGCATCCACGGATGGAAATTCGGTGATCCTATTCTTTTGTGGTAACTTTAGTCTATTTAGGTGTGACGACAAATAATATTATTTCTTGCCAAAGCTGGTTCATACCAACTACAAAAGTTAACTTTGTAATTCATATCTTTTATAGAACTACAAAATTTTGGTACTTTGACTTTGAAATCTTAAACCACAGGTTTTCAATGGAACTTAAATTTAATGTGGTTCGGTAATATATCTATTTATAGGTTTAGGAACGGCTGCTGTCTCTGCCTACCCCAATATTATCTAGAAAAGCGTAAGCATATGTTGGTATATAATTACTACCTATTTTTATAGTACCTCTGATATATGTATGTACTTAACATCCTCCATTGCTTATATTTAATCTGAATTGATGTGCGTCTGAAGCGTTGAGAATAACTGGAGCTCTAGTATTATATCAAGTATTTTATTAGTTGTTTATGGTCCATGATTGTAATAAATTTTGGCGTAACTTGCAAGCGAAACTACTCGTTGAGAGTCCTCAGCGTTCACTAAAAGTCCATGCAAGGTTTGTTGGAGCCATTTGAGGCCAACAGTCATACATCACACAAAAAAAGCAATCGTTTTTTTCTTTTTCCCTAAAGCAATACTTATTGTAGTCTTTGCTTCCAAGTCAAACTGTTTATTGTCACTGTCAATGTCATTTATTTCGGTATCGGCCTGTCAAAGTTGGATGTCGTAATCCTTATTATAAATTCTATTTACAATAACCTTACAATACATACTTGGGCTAAAAAATCAGTTTAAAACAAGCATTGCATTTTGCACTCTTGTTAGAATATTAATTTTACTTTCCTTTGTTATCCCTTAACAAATATAAATAACATTGATTCTTTTAGGTTTGTTGTATTTTTTGTTAATCAGCAATTCGTAACCGTGAATCAAAACTCTGCACGCTGCTGGACATAGCTAGTTACGCTTTGACATTCATCGTTTAGCAATACTGTTATATAGGGGAGGGGAGTTATATATTGTTTGAATAAATAGTCTTAACTAAAAAGTTGACAAGTGTACCATAATCTAAAAAAGTTTCGCCGGTAGGCAATGTAATAATGTCCCGCAAGAGGTCGAGGTTCAACGATAAAGAGATGAGTTCTGCCGTGACTGATATAGGACATGGCGAGGGCAAAAATGGGAGTGATACCAGTTTCACTTCAAGTTCCAGCCAAGTGCCATTTGAAACACAGGTAATCCTTTCAATTGTTCATAATTATGTCAATAAATATTCAACATATGAACTATAAGATGAATCACTAAACAATATTATCTAGATATGTAACTTATTCTATACTATTCGTGTAAATAATTCAAGTGTTGCATAAGTGTTAACAATTGCTTAACAATTTATTTAATTGGTTAAGTATTCCAGAACAGTCTCTGATATGAATTGTTATATTTACACTTGTGTTCACATAGTGAATGTAGCATGAAATAAAAGTAATTGCAAGTGATGTTCAATCTAAACTAACAAACCTACTACATAATATAGAGCAAAAAAAAGAATGAATCAATTTATAGCAATAACTTGCTTCTGTCTTTGAGAAAACTAGTGATCCAGTTGCACAGCTTCTCATGAGGCCCATTAGAAGGAAGCTTTGCAAGAATTGCATTGTGCCAGATCCTTTTCTATATCCAAACTTACCGCCAACACTTGCCCCTTGGTCTTGATTGCCTGTACCCACTGGTGAATCAAGTATACGAGAAGATTACCAGCTGAGCAACTCAGATGGAAGTTGTATTGTCTGTCATTGAGGAGCTAGTTGTCTGACTAGTGGAGCAGCCTGCAGTTGGTTATGGATTCTATTATCTTGGAGAACAAGTAGGTTATGGATATGGGTCAAGTTTGATGGATCTGAGCGGTCACCTTTTTTAGGCATTGGGTGCACTAAAGCTGTCTTCCATGAGTTTGGGACTACTCTAAGTAGTGTTGACGGTGCATTCTCTGATTCCAAGTCTGTCAATGATGGTGTTCCACAAAGCTGGACCCTATCACCCTATCACCCACACTGTTTCTTCTGCATATCAATGATATGCTGCAGATTAGCAACATCATCAGCAGACGATACATGAGTGATGCCCTTTACACTGCCCATGGTAAAGTTTTTCAGGTAAACATTAAGAGTTGATCCAAACTTGTGTCTGAAATCAAAACCCAATAAAAATAAAGATACATATATGACATAATTTAATATCCTAGAATTTGGCTTAATTGAATAGTGAAAACTAATATATAAATATAAAAAACTAATAATAAATGTAGTACATTTTTTTTTAATGTGTATAATTTATTATTACAATCATTCATAACTAAACAAATATTTAATTATATACTGCTACTTAAGCACAAAACACAACAAAAACATCATTGTATTGTTTCCTGGCAATATTTAGAGTAGATATGTAAATGTGGGAACACCTTGAAGTACTACACTACGCTATACTATTTACAAATCTACTCTAAATAAAATATTCCTCAATGTGCCAAAAAAAACAAAAATATAGAATTTGTTTTAGTAAAAACATGCAGTGGACTGACTGCTACTTAACTGCTTTTCTTCAATAATCTGGTCCTTGTAAGCAATATTTTCTTGACTGAATGATAAGTAATATAATATCTATAATAACCAACAGGACATAATCATGTATCAATACTGCACTTAGCGCAGAGCCAACTGAGTCAACTCGCAGACCTACAGTCTGGTTATCCGCTCCTTAATAATGGGTTGTCCCCCTCCCCAATGAAGTAGTGGTGGGATTATTTGAAAGGATGGAAACTGATGAGGGCCTATTGAAATTTACCTTCTGCGTTTCTCTACTAGTTCTATGTTGAGATTGCTACATCACATTGCTGCCTGTTCTAACTCATAACTTAGGAAGTAGGTTTCTAGTAGGACGCGGTTAATTTCCACTGATCCTTTCTTACTTGGATTGGTTGTTTGTAGGATTCTGTTGCTGAAGAATTTGCTCCAACTTGTTCTGGTGTAGAACCTGATGCGTTTTTTTATATTCAAATTTTGCAGCCTTATAGGTTTCCCAATTCTCATCAAGTGTTCATAGCCTTGTTAAAGGCCCTTCGGACTTTAATTTTTTTGTGTTCAACTTTGCTGCCCCACCACGGCTGCACCTGGCTATACCAAAAATTTTTGTCAACTGTTCTACTTTCAGGCATGTTTTATTTTCATTTCAACTACATGCAGGCTTCTCTCTTACATTCTCTTTGCTGGCCAACTTTCAGATCCGTACCGATTAGTTGTATTCATTTATAATTTATAAATGTGTCTTACAATTTTTTCATTTTATATAAGCAGTGAATCAGAACAATTTGTGACATATTGTTAACTAAAAGAATATCATATTCAATGCTCTGGCAACCACAAAGCATGTTACTCAGTAACTAGGCAATACCTAGCTTACTATAATTTTATTTACTGGGTTCAATGCTCAACCTACTTTTTGTATTGTAAAATGCAATCATGAATTTTTTCATTAATACTAGAGATAATTTAATAATAAATTATGTCATTTTACTTTCAAATATATTTACAGTAATTGTCATAAAACAATTTGAGCAATAAAATATATTTATATTGTGACTAAATTTCTAATGAATGATCTACTTCATTATTGCAGGATTTCTTAAACATAAAGGATATTGAAAATATTCAAGTAAGATAATAATAAGTCTAATTCTTATCCTTTTTTTTATGTATTTTTTATTTTTTTTTATTTTAATTCTTATTTTTTATTTTAGTCAAATATGTACATCAATTACTTTAATGTTCAGTAGGGTTATTACATAACTTAATTAATAAAAATTCGTGTCTGACTTCTTGGCCAGCAGATTCTCTTTTATGTAAAATAAAGAAAAGAAATTTTGGAATAACACTGGTCTTTTTGTACTTATCTATCAGACAGTGTGCATACAGTCAACAAGTGCCCGATTGACAGCAATAGGCTTGCCCGTATTACGTTAGTAGGACCAAATTGTAATTGGCTAAATGTGGGTGTTTCATACACCTCTGCCTACCCCTTAGGTGATACAGGCGTTAGCGTATGTATGTGTGTTTGTTGAATATTTATTCATTTAATATCGGGAGTTATAAAGTGAAGCTAATCTTATTTTTTTATATATATACATATATATATATATTTTTATACTATAGGGGGACAGATGAACAGATGGGTCACCTGATGGTAAGTGGCAACCGCCGTCCATGGACACCCGCATCTCAAGAGTCGCAAGTGCGCTGCCCGCCTTTGAGGGTGATGAGAGATGGGGGATGCAGGGAGCGGTAAGAAGAGAAGGGGGAAGAGGAGAAAGGAGATGAGGGGAGAGGGGAGTTAGGCCTCCAGAAACCTCACTAATTTCGGGGAAATGCAATGCAAGCGTTACTTCACAACCGGTTTTCTGTGAGGCAGTGGTATCGCACTGGTCAAGCCGGCCTATTCGTGCCTAAGCATAATCACTGTTAAATGTGGTTGACTACTAAAATCATACATAAATTCTTGTGATTTGTGACTTGCTTGCTTTATTAATTTCAACTAAATATTAAAAAGGGTGTTTAATGCGCCTATGCCTACCCAATTGGGGAATAAGGCGTGAGTGTATGTATGTATGTAAGTATATAAAAACTTCAAAAATCAAAGAAACAAAAAAGTTACAAGATTTACCATAATTCCTGAAATTTTAAACATCTTAAAATGTTGATGGTTTTAAAATGTTTTTTTTAGCACTTATAGATCTTGTTATACAATATAATATTTATTATTTTCTTGAAGGTTTGAAGGTCGTATCGGTTCGGAAATACGGCAGGTGACAATTTGTTCCATAAGCTGGTTGTGCGAGGCAAAAAGCTTATGTTATGTGCTCTTTTTCAATGAATAGCACTTTATCAAATGAACGGTCCTTATATCCTTATGTCAGAATCAAATCTTTGTTTATTACCTTTTTTTGTTTGTGAAACCCCCACGGGTCATCACCTCACCGGAGCTGAGGGTGATATGTCTGACTCGAACCGACTAAAACCAAAACCACACAGTGTTCCGTCATAACTGGGTTTATTGGATGGAACCCGGGATACTCCACGAATGAAGCCTCTTTCGGGAACCTCTGCAGACCTTGGCCACCTGATTAGCTACGACGTGGACTTTGGGGGCCTTTCCCCTTCCTTCAGATAAGAGAGGCATGCAGCAGGCCCGAGATGTCGGAACACGTCGCGCCACCATCTCGGGTCTGCTTCTGCTAGGTTAGCGGTCAGCTCGACCCGCTACCATGGCTGTGTACCATGGCTATAACCATTATCTGCAGCGAGAGGCTACCCACAACGATAGCTGTCACGAGGTCGGCACGTTGCTGCACCCACGCCAAGCACTCCACGAAAGTGTGGAGCAGCTTCGCGGCAGCCCCCGCAGTGGTGGCACTCAGACGTTGGCGCCCGGCCTATACGACACAGGTACTTTCCGAAACATCAGTGTCCGGTGATCACCTGCGTCAGACGGGTGGAGACGGCACCATGTCGCCTCTCCAGTTAATCCTCCATTGTGGGCCATACCGCCACGATCGTGGCGTGCCGTCTTTGTTTATTACTTAACAACAAGTAAAAATATTCTTTATTATTAGGAATATGTAAATCAAATTTATATTAGGGAATACGGTTTTATAATTAAACAACTAATTCAACTAGCTTGTCTCGCGTTTCCTTTTGGTGTAGCAAGCCTCTCGCTAGAGACCATGATACAAAGTGAGAGTGCGGAAATCCGCGGTCTCCTTCTGTGAAAAGAGGTGATGCTGATCAAAGAGGTGGCGGAACGGGAACGGGAGAGGATTAGCACTCTCTCGTCCCGAAGAGAACGCACTAGGTGCTAGAGGACGCAGAATGACCTCCGACCTCCATGAGCGCTGGCCTAGGGGTAGAGGATCGGGCTGTCTACTACCCTAGCAGAAGCAGGTCTGAGACGGTAGCGCGACGTGTTCTGCGCGCACCGCTCTAAGTTGGAGGGGGGCAAGGCCCCCCCGCTTTCCATGGTGTGGTCGCCTGATGGTCAGGCGACCAAGGTCTGTAGGGGTTCTCGGAAACTTCCTTCTTAGGGTCCCGGGTCCTCTGCAATAGGCCCTTAATTTCAGAGGTCTCGTAAGGGAACACCTTGTTGTTTTAGCCGGTTAAAGTCCGACGTACCACTTCATTGTTAGCTTTAGTGATGACCCGTGGGGGTTTCCACACTATAAAAAAGTAAAAGATTTGTCTGGTGTTTATAACAATTAATCTGAAAATCTAATTCCGATTGATTGTATTATTATAAACATTTCAATTAACGGAATAAAATAGGTTTGACCTCCTTTGCACATAGCTAAATCTTCTTACATCTGTCATGATTGTGACTGCTCTATATAATGCCAAATAACAAGATGCGGTCTACATGAATCTTAACTTGCATTTTATATATACATATATACCAAAAAAGTTGAATCTCTGAATCACATATTCTCTTTGAGCACAATTCAAATTAATTGTCCTTCTTAAAATGTATGTGGTTTCAGCGTTGTCTGTGCATTAGGTTTTCCAATTTATAGGGATGTGAAAACGAAAGCTAAATGAATCAATAGTTTTTGGGCTCGCGGCCAATAATGTGGCGTGATTACTGACCACGTTATGGGTGCATGTATAGAGGTGCGCCTTGCGTGCCGCGGCTTATACTGCTATACATACTAAATAGATTGATTGCGACTTCATATTCGCAATTGTACCATGCAAATGTAAACCAAGAAAAAAAACAAATTACCGAGACATTTGATTCAAAGCAATGATAAGTAGTTAATACACCTTAAACTATACTATATCTGTGTATAATCTCATAAAGCCAGCAAAATAATAAGTTTTATATCACATTACATACTGGACTGTAGTGTTATTAAATATAATACATTTATTATTTTAGTATTATTATGGTTATATAGTAAGTAATTGGCTGGCTTATCCGTGTTGAATTTATGTGAGTGTGTAGTGTTAGCTGCCAAAGCTAAATCGGCGTTACCTAGGAAAGTGGAGGCGTTTGTTTGGCGCCAAGTACTTGTTTAGTAGGGCGGTCGTTGCCTTCGTCATTATTTAAATAGGTCGGCAAAGTTATTCACATTTATTTTCTGTTTTAACAAAGGCAGCTCTCGCACTCGGCCATGTGCAGTTATAGTTTTCAGTTTAATTTTTAATTTTCTTGCAGAAAGCAGTAATAATGGCCTGAACTTTATAGTGCAACCACTGAGCTGATATTAAAATACAATAGTTGACTGACACGAAAGTTAAGTGGGGGGTGTATTGGTCTTAAATCTTTTGTCTGTCACCAGATTGTATCTCATGAACGGTGATAGACAGTTGAAATTTTAACAGATGCTGTATTTCTGTTGCCGCTATAACAACAAATGCTAAAAAACAGAATTAAATAAATATTTAAGGAGACTCCTATACAATAAACATGCAACATATAAAACAGACTGCACGGATGGCGTAGCGGTTTAAGTGGTCACCTCGCCAGTACACTACCGCGCCGAGTGTTATGGGTTAGATCCCCGCACGGGACAACACTTTGTGTAATCCTCAAAGTAAAGCCCCCCGCGACACAGGAGTTAATTCAAGTGCGGGAGTTGTCTTTTAATAAAGAAAAAAAAACAGTTTTTTTTGCTCGATATTGATAACGGCAATAGGTAGACGCTTAAAATATTCACGGAATATTTAGTTGTATATTCACTTTAAAACAAATAATATAAAAAAAAAAACAAATATTTAAGGCGGGCTCCCGTACAACAAACGTGATTTTTTGCCGTTTTTACAGATAATGGTACGGAACCATTCGTGAGTCCGACTTGCACTTGGCCGGGTTTTTAAATTGAATATTACTATAACTCTATATAGGAAACGATAGAGAATAGCCGAATAGTTTCTATTTTGCTATTAAACGGTATAATTGAAGAGGTCGCAATGCCCAGTGATCATGTTAAAATTACGTCATTAGGTTTTATATTTCAACACTACTACTAAGACGCCTACAGCACGACCCGCCGACACGACACGATACCTTATCATGTGTTCCGAATCCTGTATCATCAGTGTTGAATTGCAATAGTTTAAGCGGTCACTTTGCCACTATGCCGTGTCGTTCTTGTGGGTCAAGTCCAACGTGAGACAAATTTATCCATAATTATTGACTTTCAAAAAGCAGATAACCGGCTTCCACGTGCTTATCTTTTCAACGTGACGAAATTTAATTAACCGTTAGGAAGTTGTCCCTTTAACCATCAGCACAATAACATGAGACACAAATTTTTTAATACTTCATCTCTCGAACATAAAAGTTTGACATAGTCGGGTAGTTCATAGATATAGTACTTTTAGACGTAACCCATACCCACGCTGTATAATTTATAGCATTAGTTACGTCTAAAAGTCTAAAAGATATAAAAGTAATAATAATATATTAGTAACTATTTGTACTTTACACATATATACTAGCTTCCGATAGCGGCTTTGCCCGCTTGGTGTGTCTATAAAGGGTAACCTACGTCCTTTCCCAGGGACCGAGGTATCCACATACCAAAATAAAATTCGGTTCAGCCTTTAAGCCGTCAAAAAGGTACAGATAGATATATAGATGGCGAACCTTTCGCGTTTATAATATTAGTATAAATTCGGTAGGTATTTACTGAATTGCGTTTGTACTAATAAAAACTGGTTACACATCTTAGACGCACTCACTCGAGTGCGTCTAAGATGTGTAACCAGTTTTTATTATTCCCACATTATACGAGTTCTTAAAATTATTGTAGCTCTTTCATTAGTTTTCGATAAGAAGTACGTTTAGTCCAAAAGCGTCACATTTTCAGAAATGTGACGCTTTGAAGCTTTTTGAGGACCTACTTAATTTGTTTTAGTAAAATAGTATTATTTTAACAAATTAGGTTAAGTAAGTTTCAATTATGATTTTACAGTCATAATAAAATGGGACATTGCGCCTGCTTCATATGACATAATATTAGGTTGATATCTACATAAATGGATTTGTAACAAGAATTAAAGTACACATATGTAGGTATTTTAAGTGTGGTATGTGGGTCGTTATAGCTTTATTTAATACTGACTCCAGAAATTCCCATTAAGCGTTCGTTGACGTTTAAGTGGATTTTAATTTTTTAAATTTATGATGATATATTAAGATATGATCTAATTTGAATACATTATTCCTTCTTTTTTTTTTATGCTATAGGGGGCCAACGAGCAGACGGGTCACCTGATGGTAAGTGACTACCGCCGCCCATGGACACCCAACTCAAGAGTCACAAGTGCGTTGCCGGCTTTTTAGGTAGGAGTACGCTCTTTTCTTGAAGGTTTGAAGGTCTTATCGGTTCGGAAATACGGAAGGTGACAATTTGTTCCATAGGCTGGTTGTGCGAGGCAAAAAGATTCTGGAGAAGCGCAAAGTGGTGGAGTGCCAATCTTCCAGGTGGTGGGGACGGATATTTTGTCGCGTAGGACGATGGCGGAAACCTGCAGCCGGTATAAGTCCGAACAATTCCTCTGAACACTCCACATGATACAAGCGATAGAGGATGCAGAGTGAAGCTACATCTCTACGCAACGCCAAGGTGTCAAGCCGATCAGAAATATCTTGGCAGTCGATGATGCGAGTCGCTCTCCGTTGAATGCGGTCAAGAGGGAGAAGCTGGTACTGGGGTGCACCTGCATAGAGATGAGAACAGTATTCCATGTGCGGCCGATTCTGCGCCTTATAAAGTTGCAGGCGGTGGGCCGGAGTAAAATACTGTCTCGATCTGTTTAGCACACCAAGCTTCCTCGAGGCTAATATGGCCTTACTCTCTAGGTGACCGCGAAACTGGACTTCGCTTGATATATCGACGCCAAGGATTCCGATACTGGCTGATGCAGTTAGGGAAGTGCTCTCAAATTGAGGTGATACGACCAATGGCATCTTTTTAGCGGTGAACGCGCAAACCTGTGTCTTCGTGGGGTTAAACTGGACTAGGTTAAGTCGACCCCAATCTGAAATTTTTAATAAAGAAGTTTCGATTTCACTCACAAGTTTGGATCGGCTTTCAATGAGGTTTACCCGAGAAATGTTAGCGCGGTCGGTGTAAAGGGCATCACTCGTGCTATCGTCCGCATAGCAACTGATGCTGCTAATCTGCAGCATGTCATTGTCATGTAAAAGAAACAGCGTGGGTGACAGCACACAGCCTTGTGGGACACCAGAATTAACAGACTAGGAGTCGGAGCATGCACCGTCAACAACGACATTAATGCTTCTGATGCGGGAAGCCCATAGGAAGGAATCTTCGCAAGGAGCGCTTTGTGCCAGACCCGATCGAAGGCCTTCGCCACGTCCAAACTAACGGCCAACGTTTCCCCCTTGGTCTCGATCGCCTGGCCCACCGGTGAGTCAAGTAAACGAGAAGATCACCAGCTGAACGACCCCGACGGAAGCCGTATTGACGATCATTAAGGAGCTGGTGGTCTGCTAAGTACCGGAGGAGATGGCAGTTAACAATGGATTCCATTATCTTGGAGAACAAGGAGGTGATGGCTATGGGTCTGTAGTTAGACGGATCCGAGCGATCTCCTTTTTTAGGGATTGGGTACACTAGAGCTGTCTTCCATGAGTTCGGGACTACGCCAAGAGAAAGCCGATAAAGGCGCGTTAAAACCGGTGCCAACTCTGGAGCACACGTCTTCAGCACGATAGGAGAGATTCTATCGGGCCCACTTGACTTAAGAACGTCGAGGGAAAGGAGCGCTTTACGAACTGCCCTATGTGTAAACCGGACTTCCGGCATACGGCTCTCGCACTGCGGCATGGTCAGCGGGGCGATTCCCCCGTCGTCCAGAGTCCAGAGGCAAAGAGTTTGCGCAGAAGATCGGCCAACGAATTGTCTCCTATGTGCAGAGGTGGAAGGGAGACTCACTAGTCCTTGAAGCACAACATCAGCGACAGAGTCGGCAACGTCATTGGGATCATCCGGCGAGAAGCAAACCTGCCCCCATGGGTTGGATGCAAAGAATGTTCGCATTCCATCCCAGTCTGCTGACCTATACTGCCATACGCGGCGACTGCCTGTAGCTCGCGGCCGCAGCGAGTGAACTAGTGGCACTATACTCCTAATCAGGCAATGGTCCGAAGAGCCAAGAGGGGCCTCAACGGATACTTTGTAGCCGTCAGGATGTGAGGTCAGCAGAAGATCCAACAGTGAAGGCACGTGGCTTTCTGCATTTGGGATTCGCGTAGGCGTTGCTACCAGCTGCGTCAAGCCATATGCCAAGTCGAAATCGTGAACAGATCTTCCCGCATGATCGGTTTTGCGCGAACCAATCCATTCGGCGTTATGGGCGTTAAAGTCGCCAAGAATCACGATCTCTGCGGATGGGACCTGCTGGAGCACTGAGTCTGTAGCCATTAGGACGTGGTCGATGAGTCGGTCCGTTTCGGCATCACCGCTTCTACTAGAGATCCCATTTAAAAGCATTACGTATTCAATATATAATAATAAATTTGAGTATTTAATGAACTCTGCATAGGTACTCATAGGTTTTGCTTGAAATTTATAAAATTAAAGCATTAGAACGATAGAACTGTTTATTGTAAAATCAAAATAACGTCAAACGTAAGAAAACAAGATCAAATGTAGTGTTATTACACTGTTTATTGTTGTTACAAATTGTTATTAGATTATTTTTGATCTGCGCCTAGAATTAGAGCTATCTTGTTAGCTCTAGAATTTTTTGCGACAGTCCCTATTATAATAATCCTTTCATATCTTATGATCTCCTCAGAAGCACTGGAATGGTTCTCGTCTTATCTTCAGGGACGCCAGCAGTGCGTTCGGGTGGATGACTCGTCATCAAACTGGACTGATCTCTGCAGCGGCGTCCCTCAGGGCGGTATATTATCTCCCTTACTATTTTCTTTATTTATTAAACAGTTAACGCCACACCTTCAGTGTCCGTATCACCTGTATGCTGATGACCTGCAGATATACTCCCAGAGTAGGGTTGAATACTTATCAGAGGCCATTGATAAGGTAAACAAAGATTTGGAAACTATAAGATCCTGGTCGTCGAGATTTGGATTATCAGTAAATCCAACCAAATGTCAAGCGATCGTCGTAGGAAGCAAACCAATGATGGGTAGGCTCGACACTGGGACTCTCATACCAATAGTCTTTGATGGCTCACCTATATCTGTGAGTTCAGCAGTTAAAGACCTAGGTTTGTTTATTGACTCGACCCTGGATTGGCGGGCCCAGGTTACACATGTGAGTCAGAGAGTCACTGGTGCTCTCCGAACGTTATACCGTCTCAAAAACTTCCTTAATGCATTCCCTAATTATTCCCATGATTGATTATGGCGATGTGTGTTATTTTGACCTGAATGCAGACCTTCTCAACAAACTAGACCGTCTTCTGAATAACTGCATTCGATTCATTTTCAATCTTCGCAAGTATGACCATGTCTCTGCTTTACGTTCCCAATTGAAGTGGCTTCCTATTCGGCAACGTCGCAGTTTGCGAGCACTAAATTTTCTATACACCTTCTTGAACTCCCCGTCTCCCCCTTCTTACTTAAGCCCCTACTTTAAATTTTTGTGCTCCACTCATGACAGGGACCTTCGTTCTTCGAACAATTTGCTCCTCTTATGTCCTCCCCACAGCTCTAACTTTGTCTACTCATCTTTCTTCGTGCAAGCAGTTCTTCTATGGAATGCGCTCCCTCTTGAGCTTAGAATGTCTGAAAGCCGTTTAACGTCTAAGAACAAAGTACGTGAACTTCTCCTCGCTGAATTAGCAGAATAACCACAATGCACTTGACTGTATACCTATTTATAAGTGTATGTTAGTATATATATATGTATATATTCTTCATTATATATTTTTATGTATGTGTATATTTGTTATGTATTTGTATATATATATGTAACTATAGTTGTTTTAAAATACATTACAATACAGTAAATTCCAGATGTCTGCACCTACCTTATCGCTTTTCTTCACCACCTCAAGGTTGACTGGTAGAGAATGCCCTAGGCATTAAGTCCGCCTATGTACACGTGTGCATGAAGTTTTTAAATAAATAAATAATAAGTATTCAAAAAAACTTCATATCTAAAAGATAACAGTATCTTCTTAAGTCTCGGTGAAGAATATGTAGTATTAGTCAAATTTTGCACAGATTATGATAGATAAGGTAAACTCGGTTGATAAATTATGTAATCTAGGGTATGTTGTTATGAGATGAGATGCCACGAATATACGGATACTCTACGGTAATGCTAATAATATAAAGTACATCTAAAGTAAACTTATTAACTAAAACAAACAACTACCAAATGTTCCACTAAATAAAGAATAAAAAATTATGTATTAATACAAAATGAATCGATATCGACAATAGATCAAATGTAATAATTATTATGAAAATATTGGAGAGTACCGTATTAAATCTAACCATATAGGTGGGTAGGTGTATAAGCTTTCTGTTAAAACTTAAAATCTGATTTGTATGATATTACTGTGTATAATGATGGCTTTAAGTACCATTCCTATTATTGATTTTTTACATTTAAAATGCAACTCTAGTTATACTACTGTACTACAATTACATATGTTTGGATTCCAGGAGATATTAACATATTTATATTACATTCTACTGGGGCACGCCATATAATATTTAGTTTATAAATTAACAACTTTCAATAAACGAACGCAAAGAGCATAGTGCGATACGCACATATTAAAATGAAAACTGATTACATTATCGGTATGTGTTTCACGATACAATTCTTAGAATATGAAACATATTTTTAAAAGTATGTGTTTTAATCGGAGTGGACGTATGACTGATGTAAAGAGAGAATTTGTAGTTTAATATACTCTGTAATAATAATTACCACCGACCACTCCGAATGCAGTGTATTATTACGTAGTTCCTCATCAGTCAATCAGCAGTGCTGCCGCTTCAATTCCGATCTGATCTTCGATATAGCTTACACTGGAGCAAGTAGTTTGTAGTCTCCATTCGAGAACCTTCTTAAGCAGCAAATTTAGATCTTCCGGCTAATTGCAAAAGCTATCTCGATAAATTTTCATTACCCACTTTTTTATTCTTATTGTATTATATCATGTAGATAACTCCACCACCCACTGTAAGTTACGTCTTTCAAAATTAAAAAAGACGAAATTCAAAAAGCTTCTTAGATTAGAAGTTACGTTGTTGTAAACTTTAAAAACAAAACAAATCAATCAATTGGAAATTAAAATAGAATTGTAGTGTTAACTGTAGCCTTGTGGGACATGCTCATATTAAAACAATGCTATTTTTGCTTAATGTTAAGATTTTCTGCAGTATCCAATTTGGTTCGTATTTGCCGTACTACGAAAAACATATTGTATCTAATTTTTTCCGATGTATGACATCATTCCTAGGGTTCCGTTCTTCAAAAGAAAAAAAAAATTAACCTATTTAGCGTCAGTTATAAACGGAACGCGTGGAGGTAACAAAATGATATGAATATCAAAGAAGTATGTCTGTTGATCCTTGAAGCTGTTAAAAAATCAAGCTTATTAAGCAACTCCAACGTAGTTTAAAGATACGGCAATAAAAGCCTTAATTTTTAACAAATTTGAACATTTCGTGGGTAAATCAAAACCTACAGTTTGCTCTCCATTGCTCTAGAATCATGAAATTTGGCATAAAGCAAGGTCTCACAGTAAAAGTATATTTGAAAGTTGCAATTTTTTGTTTCAATACATAAAAAATTACTTTTTGTGATTAAAATCTAATAGTTGGCTGTCAAAAACAACGTCAGTGAGAAATGCAAAGTTAACTTTGTCTTTCGGAACGGTCGAAAAAATCTTTAAAGATCGATTCTATAAGTTTAGAAAAAATAAAGCTAGCTACTTTATCTGAATTGAGTGTTAAAGAATTAGTATTTGAAGAATATAGATTTAAATTAAAATTTAAGTTTTGTCAGAATCTACCGCCAGTCAGTAATAATTATCTGAGGTTCCAAACTGTCGGTGCTGAAAGCTACTCTGTAGATCGTATTTTTGATACTATTCCTAATTCTGTCTGATATTGAACGCCTATATCGTATAAAACTTATATATATATATATATATATATATATATATATATATATATATATATATATATATTATAAATATAATGTATTTAATATCATTATTAATAAAACAAAATCATTCTTTGTTCTGCAAGTTTCAATGATTAAGTATGAAATTCCACATATGTACATATAATCGAAATAAAAAATTTAAAGGTTATTTTTTCTATGCTAGAATTTTATAAAAAGAATTCACACGTCGTTAATTACCAAGTAATTATAGTCAAAATAGTGATAATATGTAGTAGAAGAACTACTTTGTATTTGTTACCATTAAGGCCGTTTTTCTTAAACAGCTAAATAAAACAAGCCAACTTGCCTAAATAAGTATGCTATGATTTTACACGGTTAATATATATAATCTGTAGCGTTAAAAAATAAATTGGCCTTCTAAGATCCGTCCCTGTTGTTTGACTAATGACTGTCAAAGGTTTCGCAAGGAGCTTGTTTTGCAAGGCAACTACATATTTGCTTTATTAGTAGCTAGCAGGTAGAGGGGGGCTAACAATGGATTAAAATATTTTCAATTAACCAATGACAATGAAGTATATTTTATTGCATGAATTATGTGTTCCTGATAGATAGTGTCAAGAATTGCAAATGGAAAACAATAATAAAATATTTAAGTTGCGAGTGTAGATAAAAAAACATTTAAATTTTGACATCAAAATTGTGATGAGTTGTACTTCAGTTCATATTTGTTGCTTATGTCGGTAATAGTTTTTGTATTCTTACCACAAATAACACTTCAATATTTTTTACATGTTACTCTTAAAACTGATACAATGTATATTGAAGAACTAGAGCATCATATCGGGTGGTTTTCTGGTTAGTGAGCAGACAGATGTACATAAATTTAACATTAAATTGAAAGTTTTATTACTTTTCAAGGTGATTCACTCATACATGTCCGTGATATGAGTACGTCATAATTTAAATTCAAAGTGAACGCATGTATTTCAGACGAGAATTCAATTGCAATGATTACTAATGAGCGAAAATATAAACCTTAATATATATGCTTCATATCATATACTTCCACTACAATACACAGAGACATTATGTGTAATAATGTCATACGAGGTCGTTTATCGCTTATGATGATACTCATGCATACATACGTTCACGCCTGTATCTCCTAATGGGTAGGCAGAGGTATATGAAACACCCACATTTTGCCAGTAAGAATTAGGTCCCACTAACGTGATCCTTCTCCAATCAAGTACTTTATAACTGCATCCATGTTAATAAATAGCATTCCGATCCCTTAGTCGTACTTTACGACACACATGGGAAGAAATTGGTGGCTCTATTCTACTTCTTCGAGAACCACACGGCAATTGATTCTCCAGACGAGAGACGAGATTTATAAAAAATATATTTTTGGTATATAGAGATAATAATAATATTATACAGGGGTTCCCGAGGCCTTCCTTCTTGGTATTATTAAGATAATAAATAACCCTGCGTCTTGCGCAATTCGGTATACAATATGTCATAATTGGCCCCAACAGTGCTGTTAATCAATTAGTGAGCAGTGTTAGATAAAACTGACAAAGTGAGGGAAAGATACTGTGTACTTAAATTACTTAAATACTATAAGTATTTAAATTCGTATTACAGTAGCAGCAGCAGTATAGCAGTTGCAGTATGCGACCTTGGGCTTGATCTATTTTGAGTATTTTACTCCGGCCCACCGCCTGCAACTCTATAAGGCGCAGGTTCGGCCGCACATGGAATACTGTTCTCATCTCTATGCTGGTGCACCCCAGTACCAGCTTCTCCCTCTTGACCGCATTCAACGGAGAGCGACACACATCATCGACTGCCAAGATATTTCTGATCGACTTGACACCTTGGCGTTGCGTAGAGATGTAGCTTCGCTCTGCATCCTCTATCGCTTGTATCATGGGGAGTGTTCAGCGGAATTGTTCGAACTTATACCGGTTGCAGGTTTCCGCCATCGTCCTACGTGACAAAATATCAATCCCCATCACCTGGACGATTGGCACTCCACCACTGTCCGCTTATGGAACAAATTGTCGCCTGCCGTATTTCCGAACCGATACGACCTTCAAACCTTAAAAAAGAGCGTACTCCTACCTAAAAGGCCGCCAACGCACTTGTGACTCTTGAGTTGCGGGTGTCCATGGGCGGCGGTAGTCACTTATCATCAGGTGACCCGTCTGCTCATTTGCCCCTATCGCATAAAAAAATAAACTATTGCTTCTTTTACGGGCAACAAGCGCTCGGAGGGTCCCGATGTCTTACTAGAGCTCTTCCCGGATGCCTCCTATTTGAAGCGCAGTATGGCACACCGTGTGTTTTAGTCAGCCCGATTCCGACACACCGTTTCACCAAAAACCCTTGCCTTCATTGCCCAGTCAGTTCTGATCCAGTTTTTCTTCTCCAATCCACTACCACATTGTTTCACGGGTCTTAATTTGAAAATCTATTATTGTGTATGTCATGCTGGAAGTGAAACAAGATTCAGATTTTTAATCATCAATATAGTTAGTACAAGGACTTTTATTTTACTCTTTATAAGTTATTGTATTTAGAAAATTTATCTCGCAAGTGGCGTTCAAACTTTTTACACATGTACAGAAGTAGAATAAGTATATACTCGTATTTTTAAAACACGTGATTTTATCAGGTCTTAATTAGTTTTATTCTAATTTAGGGTTTTTTTATTACTTGTATTTTCAAAATACTTTATTTTAACAGGTCTTAATTGTTTTTTTTTTGTATTTTATTTTAATGTGACCAATTTGGTTGACCATACCATAATGACCAATTTGCCTACACGTGCGCTGGTAGCGAATTCCAGGCTTTCACCGATCGGCACAAGAAAGAAGAGCCAACCGTTTCGTTCGGGATCGCATATTTTCGATTCTCAAACGGTGACTCCTCAGGCCAGCCCGTGTAGCCCTGTAGAGGAAGGGAGAAGGTGGGACCAGTTGGAAGAGCTCGTCAAAACACTCTCCGTGATATAGGCGATATAGAACAGCCGTAGAGGCGACATCTCTTCGCAACTGCAGAGGATCAAGAGTCTGGGTGACCTCAGGACAGTCTATAATGCGGACTGCGCGTCGCTGCAACCGATCGAGAGCGTCAAGCAAAAACTGCGCATAGCCGTCCAAAGATGAGAGCAATACTCCACGCAGGAGCGAACGTGGGTCTTGTATAAAAGACACAGATGCTTCGGCGAGAAGAACCTTCTCACCTTGTTCAATACACCGAGCTTCCGCGCAGCTGCCTTAGTGACGCTCTCGATGTAATCACGCGGATTGAGATCCCGACAAATGTCCATATCCAGGATACTAAGCCCGTCCTGTAGTGGCAGTTGAGTGTTCTGAAGAGTAGGAGGGGAGGGAATGGAGACTTTTTTTTGAAAACGCGCACGCTTGTGTTTACTTGACGCTGAACTCGACCAGATTCTCACAACCCCATTGAGAAATGCGGATCAAGACCTGGTTTTCCCTCAACGTGTGCTAGCTTGGCAGCAGGTTGTAAAAAATACCGCCCATATGCTGTCGTGTGCATAACAATGTATGTTGCCAAGAGCCAGCATGTCATTGATATGCAGAAGGAACAGCGTGGGCGATAGGACGGAGCCCTGAGGTACACCAGCGCTAACCTCCTGGAAGTCAGAGGCCGCACCGTCGCAGAGAACCCTAGTGCGGCGCTTGTAGAGGAAGGCAGCAACCCAGTTGCATAGTTTGGACGGCAGACCAAATGCAGGCAGTTTGGAGAGAAGGGAACGTACAGGTAGTAGAGCCACGCTGATTTATTCATCAGGAATGGGCCGGCTCGACCGGGGCAGTACTACCCTCTCCCAGAAAACCAGCCTAAAGTGACAACATTCGTGGTGTCGCCTTTCGCTGGTGAGTGAGAGACCGGAGGCCCATCGATGCAGGGGTGACAGTTATCGTGGTATGTGTGTGAGCAGTGGAGTGCTGTAGAGTCATTGTGAGGGTGGCGTGGATCGAACCGTCGGCCAGGGAGACCCGTAGAAACGGTGGTGCCGCTGGCCGCTCGCGGCATAGAGAGGGGCCCAACCACGGCTAACCACCCTGGGAGGCTGCCCCGTCAGGTCGCGCATAATCCACGGAGTGGCTCGTCGTGCCGGTTGGTGACCGGATGGTGGGACCCGGCGACCACTTCCGGGAGGGTACGGGGGCCCTTCCGTCCGGCGGTTCGGTCACCGTCATGCTTCACCGATACATGATGACACAGCATTTTTAGTCTCAGTTTACATTGCCACGATGACTGTCATGCCTTTTACGCCCCCTTCCTCTTCTATCATGGCAGTACAAAAAAAGAAAAGTGGTCTTACAGCGGCATCCTCCTCTCCCACCAACCCGCTTTTTGAGGTGGAGTTCACTAACATACGTGGACTCCATGCCAATGCTCCATGCCAAACCTCAGCGCCGTACACCAACACCTCGAGACGGCTCGGCCGGCCATGCTCTTTCTTACGGAGACACAAATACGCCGCCCTGCCGACACGGCATATCTCCACTATCCCGGCTACGTGCTCGAGGAGTGCTTCTTCGCAAGGGCTGGAGTGTGCCTTTTCATCAGGGCGGATGTTTGTTGTCGCCGTCTGCACTGCCTAGAAGACACATCCTTCTCCATCCTTTGGCTCCACGTGGATTTTGGCTCTACGAGCCGGATTTACGTGTGCCTCTATCGCTCCCATTCCGGAGACTCCGAGATAACTCGACTCTTTGACCACCTGAGTCAAGCAGCGGATAAAGCGCAGGAGCAGTTTCCGACCACCGAACTGGTGTTTTTGGGAGATTTTAACGCCCACCATGAGTCCTGGCTGTGATTTTCCAAAACTGACCACGCTGGTCGAACTGCCCACGCATTTGCTCTCACGCATGACCTTACCCAACTGGTACACCAGCCCACCAGGATACCAGACATAACGGGTCAAGCGCCCTCTTTGCTGGACCTACTGCTGACGAATCACCCAGCGTAGTACAGCGTATCGGTTCTCGCCCCTCTAGGATCCTCCGACCACTGCCTGGTGTCGACCTCAGTGCCTCTTGTTACGCCTCCACGACCTGTGGTAACAAGGCGGCGGTTATGGCACTACTCGTCAGCAGACTGGGATGGAATGCGGGAATATTTTGCATCCATCCCGTGGGCTCAACGCTGCTTTAAAGACAGGGATCTGTCGCAAAGTGCGTCTGCCGTGACTGACGAAATCACTATCGGTATGGAGTATTATATCCCCTACAGTGAAGTCGCCAGCACGAAGACCCGTCCCTGGTTCAATCGCGAGTGCATCCGGGCCGTTGCTCAAAAGCAGTCGGCCTACCGCGCATGGATCAGGGCCCGCGCACATTGTGACCCAGACATTGATCGCCTAAAAGCAGCACTAAACAGAGCCACTAGGGAATGCAAGAGGGCTTACATCAGAGCAGATGCCCAGCGCATTGCACGGTTTGGTCAAGAACTCGTCGCGTACCCTACGGGTAGCCGTAAGTTTATGCGATTGGCCAAAGCCGTGCAGTCCAACTATTGCCAACCTTCGCTGCCGCCGTTGAACTACCCTGACGGATCACTGGCCCACGAGTCGCAAGAGAAAGCGAATCTACTAGCTGACCTCTTTGCGGCTAACTCCCGAATCGATGACCATTGCGCGCACACGCCCACCATTGCGTCCTGCGACTCCGCAATGCGGGATATTCGCATCCGGCAGAGGGATGTCCGTGCGGAGCTTCGGTCACTCGATGTCCGGAAAGCCAGTGGACACGACGGTATTCCGGCGGTGGTTCTTAAAAACTGTGCATCCGAGTTGTCTCCCGTACTAACGCGCTTGTATCGCCTGTCCTATTCCTCAGGAATTGTTCCGGAGGCCTGGAGAGAAGCGAATGTTCAACCCATTCCCAAAAAAGGCGACCGCTCCGATCCAGCCAATTACCGACCTATAGCCGTCACTTCCATACTCTGTAAGGTGTTCGAACGGATCATCAACACCTAACTAATCCACCACCTAGAGGATCACTCCTTGTTAAATGATCGGCAATATGGTTTTAGGCCGAACTGGCGATCCTACTGCCAAGCTGGCAGACGTTGAGTAGAAACGACAGGAGCTTGTCGCTGAGCTCGACCGGGTCTTGAGCCGCATTTCCCAATGGGGCTGTGAGAATCTGGTCGAGTTCAGCGCCAAGAAAACACAAGCGTGTGTGTTCTCTACCAAAAAGTCTCCATTCCTTCCCCTTCCTACTCTTCAGAGCACTCAACTGCCACTGCAGGATAGGCTTAGTATTCTGGGTATGGATATTTGCCGGGATCTCAATCCGCGCGATTACATCGAGAGTGTCACTAAGGCGGCCTCGCGTAAGCTCGGCGTTTTGAACAAGGTGAGACGGTTCTTCTCGCCCGAGCAACTGTGTCTTTTGTACAAGACCCAGGTTCGCTCCTGCGTGGAGTACAGCGGCGCGCAGTCCGCATTATCGACTGTCCTGAGATCACCCAGTCTCTTGAGCCTCTGCAGTTGCAAAGAGATGTCGCCTCTATGGCAGTCCTCTATCGCCTACATCACGGGGAGTGTTCTGATGAGCTCTTCCAATTGGTCCCGCCTTCTCCCTTTCTCTACAGGACTACACGTGCTGGCCTGAGGAGTCACCGTTTGTGCGTCGAAAATATACGTACCCGAACTAAACAGTTTGGCTCTTCTTTCTTGTGCCGATCGGTAAAAGCCTGGAATTCTCTACCAGCGCACGTGTTTCCTTCCCACTTTGATCCCGGGTCTTTTAAGCGGGGCGTGAAAAAGCATCTCACCAGGCCGCCATAGTGTGGGTCACCATGCTGCATTGACTAGACATGCAATGAGGATGGTGACCACCACTCTTTGACTCCACCTATTGCTTTCCATCAGGCAAAGTGGAGTCACTATGGTAGGCTAATATATAAAAAAAAAAAAAAAAAAAAAACGAGCGGTGCCAGACGCTATCGAAGGCCTTGGCAATGTAGAGGCTGATAGCCAAGGACTCCCATGCCTATCCATAGCCTCAGCCCAAAGGTGTATGACGTACGCTAGAAGATCACCCGTAGATCGGGTCGGCCTAAAACAATATTGCCGATTTAACAAGGAGTGATCCTCTAGGTGGTGGATTAATTGTGTGTTGATGATCCGATCGAGCACCTTGCAGAGCATGGAAGTGACGGCTATAGGTCGGTAATTGGCTGGATCGGAGCGGTCGCCTTTTTTGATAATGGGTTGAACGTTCACCTCTCTCCAGGCCTTGGGAACAATTCCCGAGGAATAGGACAGGCGATACAAGCGCGTCAGTACAGGAGACTCGGATGCACAGTTTTTAAGAACCACCGCCGGAATACCGTCGTGTCCACTGGCTTTCCGGACATCGAGTGACCGAAGCTCCGCACGGACATCCTTCTTGCGGATGCGAATATCCCGCATTACGGAGTCGCAAGTCACAATGGTGAGCCGGTGAGCGCCATGGTCGTCGATTCGGGAATTAGCCGCAAAGAGGTCAGCAAGTAGTTTCACTTTCTCTTGCGGCTCGTGGGCCAGTGATTCGTCAGCGTACTTCAGCGGCGGCAGCGAAGGCTGGCAGTAGTTGGATTGCACGGCTTTGGGCAATCACCAAAACTTACAGCTACCCCTCTGATGTAAGTCCTCTTGCATTTCCATTTGTTAAACGCTGCTTTTAGGCGTTCAACGTCTGGGTCGCAATGAGCGCGGGCCCAGATCCGTTTTATTCTAATGCATGGTTTATTTATTATTCGTATTTTTAAAACACGTGATTTTGACAGGTAATTATTGGTTTTATTGTAATTGGTATATGTATATAAGTCATAAGTACCGGAGACTGACGGGTTTGTGTGATAGGTTTAATGACAGTAGAGGAAGCTCGTAATATACTAGTGTAAGAATAGACGCAAGTGGCAATCTGTTATCTCTACCTACCGACATGGGAGCAGGCGTGAGCTTGATTCAAGCCCAGTATATAATAAAAAATAAATAATGTTATAACGGCTTTGTATACCAAGCAGTTATAAAACCGATCTGGACGAATAGAATAGAACTCTGGGGATCCGCTAGAAATTCTGACTTGGAGATACTTCAACGGTTCCAAAACATCGCACTAAGAACAGTCTCTAGCGCACACTGGTTTGTGAGAAACTCAGAAATACACGAGTACCTGGAGATGCCGACCAAAAGGAGGAAGTAATTAAATTTAACAAGAAATATAAAGAAAGGCTCAATAAACATTGTAATAAACTAGCCAAAGACTTGTTGAATGAACAAGATAACCTAAAACACCTCAAAAGATATCATATACCGGCACTTCAACAAAGAACCTAAAACCTGAGAAGTTTTGATTACATTAGAAGGTGCTATTCAACGGAATTGCACCAAACCTTTCAACCCCAGATCACTTCTAATTATGGCTGAAGAGCCGATTGCAGATACAAAAATGAAAAAAAAAAAAAAGTTTTAGAGAGTATGACATGCTCTGCCCGCCATGATAATTTGAAGTCCCTAAAACAATCCATAAGATTGGCAGTGGAGAATTTTCCCATAGAGAGAGTGCGTCTTTCTAATGGAGATAATTATGAATGAGCTTCATATATTTTATTTTATATCATATGTTAATGTTTGTACATACTAATACACATTACAGTAATATATGTTTTATAAAAGAGAAAACAAAAACCTTTATTTTATTTTATTATGTCATGACTAGGACAAATTAGTAGTATTTCTTAGTAGTAAGTATATAACTGACTACAATGCTCCCAGCACCATGAAATAATCTGTATTTTTCATAGCTTAACTTAATTTTCCACCTCAGTGGAAGAATATTTTTTATTTATTTACCTTGATTATAACCATTTTAATTTAATTAAAAAACTGTTTGTTTTAAACTTTTAAGAAAAATGCATTATTCATTTTTTTTATGTCGGTTAAGTGTAAGTGAAGATTGTGACTGTTCCATTGATTGAAATTTATTTTTGCTATATGTCCATAGTTATATCTCTAGACCAAAAGAGTGTGGTGGAATCCAAGTTCCCATAACTTAGAATATAGCTAGGTACCTATTCTGAAGAGATCTGAAAATATAAATTCTGGGGAGGATTTGTTTCGATTGTTAAGTTGCAGAGAGCTATTATTTGGCGTCGCAGAATCTTCGATGTTTCCAACTCAGGGAAAACAGACTGTTATGATGTTCTTTTAAAACACACAGCCATCTCTATATATGCCGCCTAGCATTTTAGTCCTAAAATCAGTAGTCCTTTTCAATTAGTGCAGTTCGAAGTAGTAACAGCTTGTGCATAAAAACATATACATATATTGTATTAACGTGCTCAAACATGAGCAAAAAGGCACAGATGCTGTCATATTCTAAAGAGAATTCTTTACTTTTGCAATTATAACAAACACCAAATTGATTAAGTTCACTCTCGGTTTTATGAAGTCTACCCGGTCTTATGAAGTGTACCCGGTACTAAGATATACATCCTTCGCAAGGTTCTTCGTAGACATTCAAACTTACCTTACAATTAAACTCCTGAGACACAGTATGTCCTAATATATTGTTATGTATAGCAGTTAGTTATATGATTAAGATATGTCTAACTGTGCAACCATAAGATTTATGTGACAGTTTTGTACTTTACTACAAATTAATTGTCTTTGTTTTACTAAAATGTGAATAAAGAATTATATTTTTTATAAAATGCAGTAGTCTTGCTTTGTATGGCAGAGTTTCAACTCCACTAAGACTTTTGTTGTCTATAAATAAAGGCTTAAATGTTTGCGCACTGCTAAATGGAACATTAGCAAAAAAGGAGAGGTCAGCTATTTTGATTCGGTAAAAAAAATAAGTTAGTAAAGAAACTGTTGGAATGTCTAATACTTCCTTGTTTGAAATTACGAGGAAGCAAACTAAATTATATCGAATGCAAAACCTTTGATTATAAACACATAAATTTATTCGTTCTTAAACATTGGCGAGGGCCTAATCATTATTTAAAAACTGAATAATTTATTTTTACCTCTATACTTGACAGCTTATCGATGTAATTAGTCACATGTTTTAACGCAATTATTGTGATTGCTTTGTAGGAATTTTGTGTAGCAGACGACTCATTTTATTATCGACATCGTACGATGTGTTGATAAAATTAGCAAATACAAGTCGAGAGTAATTTACGCAATCAGGTTCATATTGTGCAGTTTTCCGCCCAAAGGTCATTTCTTTTCTCTCCTTCCTTCCTAAAACAAATAGCTGTAACTGTTACAATTACAAAACATAAATTGTAGTAGGTAGTACTTCTGCAAGCAAAATCTTGGGTATTTAAAGTTCGCAATTTGTAAGGAGTGTTTGGTTCTAGTGTCGGTTCTTATTAGTACGAATATATATTGAGAGGTAAAAACACAATTTATTCAGGTGTGTGTAATATGTTTCATAATGACGTACCACACGTACATATTGCTCATATTTAAGTTTTGTGTGCATATTTTGAACGTTATGACGGCCACAGTCTGCGACGCCGCCGGTAAATAAAGTCCCCGTTCGGGGCGACTCGTGGAGCGTCGCGTGTCTGCCGAGCCTCCACGTCGGCGTCGCGCCACCAACATCGACCGCCCCGCTCCCCGCACCGAGCACCCGCTCTCGTCCCACTCACACCAGATACATTCCTCACGCCGACTCCCTGCTTGCCTCCATATCAGTTTATGACGGTTTAGTTAGTCACTTGTGCTAGTCCGCGGAGTGCGTGTGTTCCGTTGCACACCAACATACTGGTTATACAATACAACCGTAGGATACAATAGAAAAAAAAAACATATGTCAACGATCACTCAAATTTGAAGTTTAAGTACTTATTTTTAGATAAGATATATATTTTTATGAAAAAGTTCCTAATTTATAGCTTTAATATTTTGGATTTAGGTATATTGTTTAGTATAGTTGTTTTACATTAAACTGAAATACTGTAAATATTGAAAATGTCTGCGTTGACTATAACTACGACGCTCACTAATGGGCACGTCAACGGCCAGTTGGAGACAGGCCTCAGTGGATACAGAAAAAACGGATACATCAAACAGGAACCAATAAATAACCACGTAAGTACACCACATACAATATACCTTACATAGATTTACTTACCTCGCGCGAAACGTGTACTTAGATATATATTTATCAAAAGACCTTGCAACCTTCGATAAAAGGAAAGAGTGCCTTAAAAATAAATTGATAAAGGACGACGTTAGACAAAATACACATTTTGGAATAAAGAACTCACTAAATGTTTTGTCCAAGTGAAAGTTAGACACCCACTTAAAAGCAGAAGGTTGTCTAAGTCAAACCAAGTCCATAGAAAGTGAGTTAAATAATTGCATTGCGATAACATAGGATTCCATACATTTGTGACTCTGTTACTGGTAGTACGTTAATTACAATTACATTAACTTAGTTGAACTCGTGTAACGTCATTACAACTAAACGAAAATATGTATCACCGATGACTTTTCACATTAAATAATTTTGAATATTTTTTATATAATCATTACTATATAACCATATTAATAAAGAGTCCAGTGATTAAGATCCTTTACTGATATGTGTTAAGAAATACCTACGTATTATAAAACCCAATCTTTTTGGTATTGACAACCGGTAATGACACCGATCAATAGGCAAGTACTGCAATCTTCGCTTCTCTGTCATAGGGACCTCAAATTATTAGTACCGTATTTTCTCGATTACCTGATATTGATATTCGGTTTTGGAAGCATAAATAAATAAACTTTAAAGTTTTCCAGATATGTATATTATAAATCTTGCCACCAACACTATAATAAAACTACAAAAAAGTTGTACCTAAAGCTTGGGTTGACTATCACATACTAGGATATTTAAAAATAATATATATATAATAAAATACACATAACCAATTTCACAATAGTCCACATTGACAACACTAGGCCTTAACATACATATAAGATAGTTGAAACGGCTTTTTATAAACGTTAATAAACAAAACTTCATAAGTAACTATTAGTCCTTAACTCTTAGGTTTCTTCCCTATAGACAAATGCTTAGAACGATGAAGACCTTTATCCCGAAAAAGTCTCATAAATACCTACTTGTACATACACCGATCAGGAACTACCTCAATGTAAGCATGAGCAATTTATCATATACGAGAACAGAGCTATATCTAACGTTCATATATTTTTATTTCCCGTTGCATAGTTGCAGTGGCACCAACTATGCAAACATGTTCTGTGGTCGTAAGAACTTTCATAAAGATTAGCTTAAATTTCCAGTTTTTTTTTTTTCAAACATTTCTAGAAGACTAAACAAATTGTTTTCATTTATTGTTTACATTAATGATTTTTGAGACGTCATTATTAAGCAATTTTATTTTTCGAGAGCATTCTCTGTGCACAGTTGCTGTCCAAGTCAAGCATCAAAACCGCATAACATTACTTATGTGCAAAACAAGCGTTCTTCAAGGTTTCTCGGGAAACAGTTTTGATAAGGTTACATATTTGAGTTGTTTTCTTGGCGATGAAAATAGCACAGGTTCAAGTTCGGGGAACTAATATTTATTTTTTGTTATTATAGTCTGATCTTTGACCAAACTTCTCTTTAAATCAGCACGAAGGCCAAAATTAAATTATTTTGGCCTTCGTGCTGTGAATGTTATGAAAGTTTTCGTTTCTATATCTCACAACTTCCTTGACTGTCGTTACAGCTTTCCTGTGGGTTTACCTGACCTTAAGTTTTTTCAGAACATCATCGATTTGATTAGAAAGAGTATGTTCTCCCCCATTCATTCGTCGTGTTGACCCATTCTATCGTAACTATCCTCCTCCACCTCCTTTTTATATTTGTGTTATCAACCGACGTTCACAATGAATATGTTTTTACATAATATTTTAAAGTTAAGCATATATTATGACTTTAATATACACATGTACATAGGAAAAAACTGCTACAGAACTATCGTCGCGAAACTATTTATCTTCAATTTTCAACCGACTTTAAAAAAGGAGGAGGTTCTCAATGCTTTTTTATGTTTGTTACCTTTGATGATTTTTTCCCGTGTGGTTCATTCAAATTGGGTTAGTTCTGAAAACGGCATCCATGACAAAACCATATAAGTCTTAAATTTGTTGATATATATGCATTCAAGTCGGTTGTCTACTTTATAAAATTAAATGATAGTTTGTAGTTAGTTATGAATTGTTTAAAAAGTTTCTTTATTTATAAAATATTTTCACGAACTGATTTCTAAGAGATAAACACACATGGCTAATTAGTCATGATTGCTATCGGTTTTGCATGTTGTAATTCATGTTTTTTGTTTAATTTGAAAATTAGCTAGCTATTAAGTCATGGGAATGCTGGTATTCTCTTTTAATCCTTCTTAATTAACCTTGAGCTCATGACACAGTATATGAAGTTATTAACCGTGGTTGTATTTTTTATGATGGTGACGTGTAAATCGTCAAATAAGTTACAGCTGTTATAAGATAATATTGCTATATGGTTCTTCTCACGTGTGTATTTAAGGGATGCCCGACTAGTTTCGGTCTCGACAGGATCTCTCGAGCGTATCGTCCGGTACCGTCACGGCTGGACGTTAGATTACACTTCTTTTCTTTAGAAGGAAAATTATATTCCTTGTACAAATGGCTTGGGGAGTATAAGCGGAAGCTCAAGCAGATCAGGGTCGAATACCAATAACTCGAACTGGCTGGTGCCGGGAAGTGCGAGCCCTCGTATACAATAACATAACTAAAAAAACAGTGGGTGTAAATATGTATAAAGAACGCATAATGTGTATAGCTCCCTTCTTTAACTAGTATTAGTAGATTTGTAATGCACAGCTATTCTATATTTTTGGTTTTTCTTTGCAAATATGTAGATGATTTCATCACCGTTTATTACACCTATAAACGTCGTGTCCACTAGTTTGAACTAACTTCTAACCCCTGTTATCTGACCTCTCAGAAAATAACCGACCAAAATAATATTTACTGGCACCCTCATATTTTTAATACTGCCGGCAATTCTTTTGAGGAATAGACTTAGTACATCCATGTGGTAACTGATGTCCATCTCGTCACGATATTGGTGCAAAAAGTCAGTTATTTAAGAAGTATAAATGAAAAAAAAAAAATACTTACACCCAAGACTTCCAAACGTCTTCATCAATTAGAAAAGAAATGATTATTTTAAAGCCGTTGGCATGTTTTTATTGACACATAGTCACTGTATCGAGATGCCTCTCAGACGAATAAAACTGTGAAAATAGGTTTTTAGGAGTTCTGATGTCACAGATACACACTACATGCTTAAAACGTGGGTTAAAAATACTATTATTTAAATAACCAAATAAATACATAATAAAGGAGTAGAGTGGTAAAATAGAATTAATTTCCTTAATAGCTAGCTTTTACGCCAGTTAATGTTTTTCTTTATAACCTTAAAACACCGAGACGTCGTATTTCCTTGACAAGCATCTCCGTACCGCCTGTAATCCTTTTCACGTTACATTTGTACTCCAAATGCATTTATAAATACATATATATTTTTTGTTTTATTGTTCAGACATTATGAAAGCTTTATTCAGCTATTAGCAGCAAAAGAAAACGATATCTAATTTATAATATTTTATGAGAAAGTGATTAAATAAATAGTTTCGTTATCTGCAAGTAGCGGTGAATTAAAATTTTAATCTAAGAAATTCTTTTTTTCACGTCTATTGATGTTTATCTATTTTAATCTGAATTCCGATTACATTAAACGAATATGATGATATTGTTTACAAAGAATAATGTATGATAATGTCCGGTACTTTAATAAATAATTAGCTATCTGGAAGGGTAGATTGTCCTAGTGGACACGATAGGGTCTTGCGTGGAAGTGCTTATACAATTTTATAATAATACTAATATAATAAATATTCTATTCAAAAGTTCGTCTTGAACAATTCCATTTTTATTTTTATTTTTTGCATTTGTAAAAAAAACAATGTCTAATATCACAGTTTAAATTAAAAATTAACAATACCAGCACACCTGGTTCCAGAGATATCGTGATGAGTCAATATATCGGTGAAATCTCTTATATATATATATATATATATATATATATATATATATATTACTATACAATATAGACGCAGAAGATATTAGAGAACAATTTAATGTTAAGTAGAGGCAACGTTTGTCTTTGCCTTTTTATAATAGACAGTCAGACATCTTTTTTCCTGTTTGTCAATCGTTTTATTTTGTTAATTGCTATTCGGTCGCAACGCTAGGTCGGTTTAGGTTTTATTAAATAATTTCATATGATGGCGGGTTTTCCTGCATTTATATAGTTTTATTGTAACGAATTAATAATTATGTTATCAAAATAACGGTCAAACTTCCTCCTCGGTGCAATCACTAGTTTTTTAAGTCACTACATAATGAAGGTTTCATAGACTTATTTTGGTATTATAATTTTTTCCAATTTCTTCTATTTCAATAATTATTGTTTTTATTTTCTTTGTACTCCAAGTGTGCCATCTTACACAAATCCCACTGACTTGAGACTTCCTGTTTCGCATTTCGTGAATGAAAGTAAAATTGACAAGACCTGCTCTTTCGCTTGAATATGTGATATTTAAGATAACAGCGATTAGGGACCTTGCTATCTATCACTACTACGCAGTTAAACAAAACACACTTAGCATATTAATACAGTGCTGATTATGAAATTCTGATAGGGATAGATAGGGATCAATTTACACTGTCTAATAATTGTTTTGATAAGCACAGGTATTAAGCGCTTCAACAGATTATATGCAATTCCCGAATACTAATAAATGTTTGTGTAAATTTTTTTTTACTTAGCTATTCGCAGCTACCTAAATTGTCAGGTTTTTATTATATGCATTTTTAATACATAATCAAAGATTTCTCAAATTATTAGTAACTCAAAGTATTAGTATTAGTATAACCTAACAGTATTACATATTTAATCAAGACTTTCTCTATTTTGAAACTAAATACTAACTTCTTTAGTTAGCATAACTACATCAAATTATTACAGAGTGGTATGTACATATACATATATGTGGTATAATACAGATGAGAGAAAGGTTCAATGTCACAACGAACGCGTTGCAACAGTGACGCGGTTTAAATTATTCACGGTTTTGAATACATTCGTGTATAATCGTGAATTAACACAATTGCTTGTTATTCCAGTTGCATAATAAACTGGTAGCTAAAATTAAATGTATTAATATGAACTTAGCTGTGTGTTAGAATAAGAAAAAAGTTGTTGTTCAAACCATATTGGAAGATAATTATGTCATCTGTTTACGAGGACTCCTGTCCAGGAAAAAGCGTGGTATACAAAAGGCACAACATCTTTAAGCAAGGCAGGGAATCAATTGAAGACGATTACCGGGCTTGGGAGGTCTGTGAAGGTCACCACTCTTAATCTTATCACAAAAATAGTATTGGAGGATGCACGCTTGAAGAAAAAACAACTAGCAGAAATAGTTGCAGTATCTGAAACAACCATTTTTAAGGTCTTCTATGTTCTTCTCCGCATGACAAGTCAGTTCGAGATGGGAGTCAGTGAGAATGCTCACACCACCACAAAAACAACAACGCCTCGAATGTTCGGATGCGTTGCGAATTGCGAATCAGTGTGTAATGAAGACAAGGATGTTTTTTTTTGGAGCGAATTGTAACTGGGTATGAAACTTGGGTTCATCACTAAAACAGTAAAATTAACCAAGGGTGTCTTGCTCTTGCACGAAAATGCTCCTGTTCACCAGAGTCGAGTTGCGTTGACTGTTTTGCATAAGGTGGGCTTCGATATCATAGATCACCCACCTTATAGCCCAGACTTGGCTCCCAGATACTTTTATCTATTTGCAAATCTGAACAAACAGCTTCGAGGAAAGAAATTTTCCACCGATGAAGTGAAGGAGTTTTAGCGTATTTTTTAGAGAAGAAAAATATTTTTTTATGAATGTATACACAACTTAGTTCATAGTTCTGAGAACTGTATTGCAGGTGAATATATAAGGAAGAAAGATAATTTTGCAATATTATTCCATCACCTTGTTTTCAATTCCGCGTACATAAAAAAAAAGCACTCGTATATGTAGTTTGGATTAGATGATGAGTTGATCTGATCATGGAGGTAAGTGGTGGATCTCTTCATTGGTTACTAGTCAACCTATCGAGTTTGTTCATAGGATTAATTTTACAAGTCCAATGGATTGAGCTTGGGCTATGATAATCTGATAATGATGCCGGGAATTGGATAGTGGAACTTTTCAATGGTTACTAGTAAACTCCTCAGAGCTGGGCTGGTTTAAATTTTTAACCTTGTTAACTGTGTAACAAAACTTATTTAATTTTTCAAACTAGTATAATGGTTTAAATTTCATATGTTTAAGTAACACATTAGCTGTTTATTTGTTGTGTAACGTATGTATATGTTTCATTAATGCTATTCTATGCGACTGTAATAAGAATTTACATGAACACGAACATTACAATTATTGACATGCTCGTGTAAAAAAATCGGGCTTTATTTGGTACATTCATATTTAAGAGTACTTTTTGTAGCTTCTTGCAACATACAATGGAAGATGTCCATTTTGCAAATTATTATTTGTTGGCTGATAATTCCCACATTCTAATTTTTGACTTTTATTTATATTTTTTTTTTATGCGATTTGGGGCAAACGAGCAGACGGGTCACCTGATGTTAAGTGACTACCGCCGCCCATGGACACCCGCAACTCAAAGAGTCACAAGTGCGTTGCCGGCCTTTTAGGTAGGAGTACGCTCTTTTCTTGAAGGTTTGAAGGTCGTATCGGTTCGGAAATACGGCAGGCGACAATTTGTTCCATAAGCTGGTTGTGCGAGGCAAAAAGCTTCTGAAGAAGCGCACAGTGGTGGAGTGCCAATCGTCCAGGTGATGGGGATGGATATTTTGTCGCGTAGGACGATGGCGGAAACCTGCAGCCTGTATAAGTCCGAACAATTCGTCTGAACACTCCCCATGATACAAGCGATAGAGGATGCAGAGTGAAGCTACATCTCTACGCAACGCCAAGGTGTCAAGTAGATCAGAAATATCTTGGCAGTCGATGATGCGAGTCGCTCTCCGTTGAATGCGTTCAAGAGGGAGAAGCTGGTACTGGGGTGCACCTGCATAGAGATGAGAATAGTATTCCATGTGCGGCCGAACCTGCGCCTTATAAAGTTGCAGGCGGTGGGCCGGAGTAAAATACTGTCTTGATCTGTTTAGCACAACAAGCTTCTTCGAGGCTAATATGGTCTTACTCTCTAAGTGACCGCGAAACTGGACTTCACTTGATATATCGACGCCAAGGATTCACAGTTTAGGCTTTTTTTGTACTTTTGTTTTAGTATAGCTGGTTGTAATAATATAGGATAATGTACAAACTTATTATTACTTTAATTGGTAGTGATGAGTATTGAATGTCATTCCTTTTTTTTTTACAAGAACTATTTTTATGACGTATTAATTTAAAGTACATAGCTAAATGATTAATAGAAACTCGGAACATCCGAGGTTTGCTTGACTGGAGTTTTTTGTGCAACTTGAGAACCTTAAGAAAGCAAAATGCCTCTTATGAAAATAAACGAAGGCCAATTTGACGTCTGCGTGCGTCACTTTTGTGTTCGTGATGTGTTTTATTTGAGGTTTTTGTGTTAATTACAGTTAATTTATAATGCGGTGATAAAATAGTTTTATGTACATGTTACCACGAATCACTTATCTAATAACTTAGTTGATCGGGTAGAGGGCTAGGCCTAGGCCTGACGGCATACGTCCTGGAGCTATCGCTTACACTTCATAACCCACCCGTATAAGCAATACCCATTTCCCTCCATGGTCTGTTCTTGTTTTTTACCTCTCAATATATTCCCAATTGTTTACCGTCTTTAATTCCTAAAGTGGCTGCTTGATGGCAATAGGTTTGCTTCTTATTAGGTTAGACCAAAATGTAATCGATAAATTGTGGATGTTTCATACACCTCTGCCTACCCCTACAGGGTTACAGGCGTGAGCGTATGTATATATGTGCCTGAATAGCTACCATTTTAATTTTAATTTAAAAATCTACGTATTATGTATGTCATGTTTAGAATTTAAACAAAAACCCCTATGACGTTGTTGGAACTAATCTCTAATTGTAAGTGTTTAAGGCGCTTCTGCCTGGCCCCTTAAGGAATACAGTCGTGAGCATATATATGTATATATTTTATTTATTTATTTTTATAGCAAACCTTAAACCTGACACATGTATAGGCTACAAATACTTATTATTAACAAATAATAATTATACATTCGTTTTAGTACATAAGTTACATTACAATATATAATTTTTACATACATGATGTCTGGTTTTATCATCTGCTGCTGAACTAGGATAGATTCCTGTATTTCAGTTAGAAGCTATGTGTAGATGATGAATCAAATTTGTTTGTACATAATTATGTAGTTTTATGGTGTCTATTGATGGTCTGCAACATGTACGTGAAACAAAGATAAAGTATTATGAATCGTATTAATCTATGTCGGTGTCAGTCCAGTGGGCATAGCCACGTCACATCACGCCACTTCACTATCATTGACCGAACCATTTGAACCTTGACGCCAGAACAATACCTACTCCGCTATCTGTGTTATAACTTTTCCACAACTAACTATTAATTTAATTAGGTGGATAAAAATGGCATAATTAAGCATATAAGAAGACAAATAAATATAATAAGCTAACAAGGGTGATTGTAAGCGGTTTTCCATATCTATCTCGTTCTCTCACGCATTATCATGAAAGCAATAAATAAATGAGCGGGTAATAGTTATCTATGAATAAATTAATCTAATAAAAACAGTATTCTATTTCCATTTATCATTGAGTAATGAGATACCTTTTTAGTCATCTAGATGTTATTGATAATTTTATTAAAATATCATTCAATTGAAGTGAATAAGTTGTACGATTACTATCACACACGTAAACAGCGTAAAATATCAAAATGCGGCTTTCTATACACAGTTAATGCTTATAAATGATTGTGCATATATCGGTTTATTGTTTGGAATATGAATTTGGGCTTAACTTTACAAAACGGAGAAGTGGAATATTGACACGGTTTACTTTGTCCGGTAAAGAGATCTGTGATAAATGTCCAAAAGAGTTATGATGACATAGAATATTTTTTACACTTACTTTTATCGCAGTAATATAGTTAGAGGTTTGAAATTACTTAGTTGATTGAGATGAGATTTAGAGAATGTAAGTACATTTTTTATTTAGCAGTGTGGTTTACGATCAGCCCAGTGGCTCTCGGTAGAGTAGAATGGAGATCTTGCCCTCCCCCCCCCTCCCCCCCCCTCTTCCCATGGGTGTCGTCGCAGGCGAATAAGGGAGTAAACTGGTTTCTATCAGACAGTATATATATAATCATATAGTCTCTGGTTGACGGCAGTAGCCTTGACCTCTTGTTACGTTAGTGGGACCAATGTCTAATTGCCAAAATGTCGGGGTGTCCCTCAAGGGATATAGTCGTGACGTATGTATGGTATGTATGGTGGTGGATGTATATTTTATTTAAACTGTTGGTTTATTGATAAAGCGCGTACTCCCACCTAAAATGTCGGCACCGCACTTACAACTCTTGAATTGTGTTTATGGGCGTCGGAAGTCGCTTACCATCGGGTGACCCACTAGTCTCGTAAAATCATTAGAAACATAGTTATGAATGGTTCTTTATCGGTTACCTATTTATTAAATTACTACGGGAGAAAAGCTAATATAACCTAATAAACGATAAGGAGTTTATTCAATAGGTAACATTAATCGAAGTTTACAATCTTAATATGAACTTACATTCAATATTGTTAATATGACTATCAGGTACGTACTTCTGTCTAGAGATACAATTGATCCATTTGTCGTTAATCTTATTTTTGTGTCCAGAGTGTTCTCGTACTAGTTACAACTATTAACAAAAACAAACAAATTTAACATTTTGAGTTCGTAGGATGCGGTCTCTAATATGTATATAAAATGAAAAACAATCTAATTCTTCAATGAATTTTTACAGTAATAAATCTGCCCTTTTTATTGTGTGGAAACCCCCACGGACCGTCATTCCACCGGGGTTTTCGGTGGAACGGTGTGTCGGAATCGAACCGACTAAAACCACACGGTGTGCCATGCTGCGCTTTAAATAGGAGGAATCCGGGAACAGCTTTATTAAGACATCCAGCCCCTCCTAGCGCCTGCCCGCACTATGCGGGCACCACCTGCGGGTAACCTATCAATAAGGCGGCGTCCAGACACACGCGGACGTCACCCCCTCAAGGTTGGCCACTAAAGCGGGTGGAGGGGAAAATCCGTCCCGACCACCCGCGGCCACACTCAGGGCGGCGGCATGAGGCGCTGGTGCGAGATGACGTCCTCGCAGAAGGTTGCAACCTCGGTAAAATGCTGCAGTGAGAGACTGCAGTGAGAGCCTGACGCCCAAGAGTGCAATCCGCAAGCGTATGCTGAGTCGAGTCCTCCCTGCAGTTGCTGTTGTGGCAGGCGGGACTTAGGCGCTGCCGCCCGGCCCTGGCTGGCTGGAACAGCCACCCGCAAGCCTAGTGACTCGATGCGACCGACCACCAGTCCTCTTAGAAGTTTACCCCCCGGGCTTTGACCTGTGTTTCCTGAAATATGCTAATTGCTACGTGATCGTGTTAGGTTAAATAATGAATAAAAAATAAATATTAAACAGTAGTAATTTGTAAATAATTGATAGTAGTATACAGCATAAGACATAGACATGCTTTGTTTTGTACTACAACATTTCTCAAGGACCAAGTAGAATTGATTGTCTGACCGATACAGTCACTGATGACGCAAGTAGGACCTACTTAACAATCAGGTGATTTAGTGGGTCTACCTTTTACAAACGCGATACCGGTATTATTTGTTTTTTAAAGTTCATTCCTTTGCGTAGGCTTTTCCGGCTTCTGAAGCATACAGAAATAGTTCAAGGTTTCTGTTAAAAACTGTTATTAAGTCACCTGAATATATCTACAAGTACCTGATTTATTGATCTTTTAAAGATATTATTAAATAAAACATTACATACATATACACTACCGTCCAAAAGTTTGGAAGCAACAAGATAAAATCAAATAAAATAAAAGTAAGCCATCTTAAATTTTTTTTATTGATACAGAATTAAAAAAATAGACAAAACACACTTCTACAACAATGAAATTAAATAAGTAATATAAAAATTAAATTAAATTTTAGCTTCATCGAAGTGTCCACCCCTCTCTTTAATTACCTTCTCGCATATTCTAGGCATCCTACTAATTAATTTCATAAAATACTGTTCATCTAACTTCTTCCATTCGCTCTGTAATAGTTGCCACAAATGTTCTGAGCTCGTAGGAGATTGATTTTTCACCCTTCTATCTAGTTCATCCCAAACAAGTTCAATGGGAGAAAGGTCAGGTGATTGAGACGGCCACTGCATGATTTTCACATCTTTTTTCTTCCTTAAAAAGTTCTGGCACAGTTTGGACGAATGTTTCGGGTCGTTATCTTGCTGAAAAACGAACCCAGGACCAATAAGATTCAGTCCACTGGGTATGGCGAAATCCTTAAGAATTTTCAAATAGCGTTCCTTGTTTAGTTTTTCGGTTATCCTCACAAGACTTCCGAGTTTATTGTTGCCGAAACACCCCCAAACCATGACATTACCACCACCATGTTTGATAGTAGGCACTGTACAAGCTTCTGAAGCTCTCTCTCCTTTAGATCGGCGCACAAAAACACGTCTATTGGACCCGAAAATCTGAAACTTCGATTCGTCACTCCAAAGAACTTTTTTCCATTGGTTTATTGTCCAGTTTTTATGTTCCTTTGCCCATTCTAGTCTGTTTTTCTTATGCCGAATTGTTAGTTTTGGTTTTTTAACTGCAACACAACCTCTTAGCCCCGCAGACAGTAGTCGTCTTTTAACTGTTGTTATTGACACGGGTGTTCCTCGCGTTTCATTCAGAGATGCGGTAATTTGTGGTGCAGTTAAGCGACGATTCCGTTTAGAAAGAACTCTGATGAAGTTATCCTCTTGACTTGTAGTGGATTTGGGCCTACCAGACCTTTTTCTATCTTCATTTTTGCCAGTTTCTTTTTTTCTAGCGAGGGTGTAGTGGACACCTTTACAAGAAATTCCGAGTTTTTTTGCGATTTGGCGTTCACTGTAGCCTTCCTCACGCAGAGTACAAATAGCGCTTCGCTGTTCAAGTGTGATTTGCTTGCGTTTTGCCATTTTCAATAAAAAAAGACGGTCAAGGAAGTAGTCGAAATCTTTTGAATATAGACGATGTTAATATCACAACCTTCGCGTTCTAATGCTCAAGTGTGACTAAATAAGGTCCAAAAAAGATAAAACTACAAAATATTTTCAATAAAACCGCATCAATGCATGAAAGAAAGTCCCCGGCGGATGAAGTAATAAAACACGTGTTTCGTCAAAATCCAGGAATTTGTTAAAACTCAAGGAATATGCACTAGTAATCCTTTTGTTTTGTGTTAAAAAATCACAAAAAGTCATAAAACTTTATTTTATTGCTATTATTTACCGCAGGGAGTCGGCAATCTTTTGTTTTGTTTGAAATCAGGTGTGCTTCCAAACTTTTGGACGGTAGTGTATGTATACCACAAAAAACTTAACATTTTTAATTACATACTTATTCTAGAGCCGTGTATGAACGCGTATAAAGTCTTCCTATTCCAGTCTTTTGGTAAAATTATAACCATGATCGTTCAAACATTTGAGTAGGACATTTTATGTATGTATGTATATACAATAAGTTAACGGCTTGAAAAGCATATATATCCGGGATAGATTAAAAGTACTGAAAACTGGAAAGGCCAATTTTGTTTTGCTTAGGTTAAGTTATATAATAAACATTCTGACCGCCCAGAATAGGGCACGCCTCTGGCGCCCTCAGAGGGTCATGGCGGTTAGAGCCATACGCGGTTACCGCACCGTGTCGACGGAGGCGGCGTGCGCGTTGGCCGGACCTCCCCCGTGGGACTTGGAGGCAGAAGTGCTCGCCGAAGTATATCGGCGGACGACTGATTTCCGGGCGGGTAGTGGCAATCGACCCCCGCCCGAAGAGGTACGCGAGTGGCGCGAGGCCGCTCGCCGAGTCACTATGGCTCGTTGGTCGTCCCGGCTGGAGGCTCCACGTGCTGGCTTAGCCACCGTGGAGGCGCTCCAGCCGGTCATCGTCGAGTGGGCAGGGCGGCAGCACGGGACCCTTTCTTTCCGACTAACGCAGGTTCTTTCCGGGCACGGTTGCTTCGGAAAGTACCTGCACTCGGTCGCTAGGAGAGAATTGAGTCCCGTCTGTCACCACTGCGACTGTAGTGAGGACTCGGCCCAGCATACGCTCGCGGATTGCCCCGCTTGGGCGACGCAGCGTCGGGCCCTCACTTCAGTCATTGGAGAGGATCTGTCACTGCCGGCCATCATACGCTCCGTGGTCGGCAGTGACAGGAATTTTACCGCGGTCGCAGCCTTCTGTGAGGAGGTCATCTCACAGAAGGAGGCGGCGGAGCGGGCCCGGGAGGATAATCTCCACTCGGACCCAATTCGCCGCCGGCGAACCGGGCGGCGGAGGCGCGCTTACCAGCGCCTCATGCCGCCCTGAGTGTGGCTGCGGGTGGTCGGGACGGGTTTTCCCCTCCATCCGCCATATAGCTAGCCGCGAGGGGGTGACGTCCGCGTGTGTCTGGACGCCGCCTAATTGATAGGTTACCCGCAGGTGGTGCCCGCATAGTGCGGGCAGGCGCTAGGAGGGGTCCGGATGTCTTAATAAAGCTGTTCCCGGATTCCTCCTATTTTAAGCGCAGTATGGCACACCGTGTGGTTTTAGTCGGTTCGATTCCGACACACCGTTCCACTGAAAACCCGGGTGGAATGACGGCCCGAGGGGGTTTCCACACGAAAAAAAAAAAAAAAATATATAATAAACATAGTGTTCAGTAAAAATACGATAATTTGTTTTATTTTATCAAATTGAATGAATTCAAGTTATGTATATAAATGAACACATACGTACATTAAAATATTATCCTTACTTGTTGAATTATTTATTGTTTCGTTTTCCTTTTGAGCTTGCCTATTCTGAAGTGAAAGGGTTCGCTCCATGGCCAAGGTCTACCGCGGGTTCCGGAGTCACCTGTGGAATAGAATACTTCGACTCTGGTTTCAGTCTCTTTGAGAGTAACATTAACGCCTCTTCCACACCATATATCTATATGTTTATGTATATGTAAAAAAAAAACTTCTATAGCTGTTTACCGTATAGTTCTCTATTGTTCCAGTCACTGATAACACCAGCACCATTCAGTACAGACCCTGTGGCCGTAGCTGAGCGGGAGCGATGCCACTATGGGCGAATAACTCGCGCGCAGGCAATGGCCGGCACCGCCCATCGTAAAGTACGCGTGTACTCAGACGGTATCTATGACATGTTCCATCAGGGACACTCCAGACAACTGCAGCAGGCCAAGACTGTCTTCCCCAATGTTTATCTCATTGTTGGTGGTGAGTACAGATTCTTTATCTTATCACATAAATATAAAGGGCAGTTCAGGGTGCCTCACTGCTTCTCCTGCTCCTCATTATTTACAGTCAACGGGGATACCAAGTCTTATTATTATACTATAAAGAAAAAAAAATAGTTTAAAATGTTGTATATTATTGTCATGTTACCATTTTAGCAGCTTCAATCAAGTATATTTACGGTATTTTTAAACTTGGACGGAATGGGATAATTGGAGTCTAAAATAAATGTAGGAAAATTGCATTGGTAATATGTAGTTTTTGTAGTATCTGTATTTAGAATTTTACTGATCACAGTTTAAAAAAAGTCATGATTACTTGTAATCTTTTATTGACTTAATTTGCCTATAGATAAAAAGCAATAAAACGCTGATTATATATCTCGCGTGCAAAACGAAATGACACATGGATCAATATTTTAAATATAATATTCGAAACAATTTTTATATAAGTCATCTCGAATGCTCATAAGGAAACAACAATGGTTTTAGCTCTGCTGACGTAACGCTTTAGAACAAAACTGCTTAGAACTAGCCCCAATAGACCCGTTTCACATTATCCATGTTTTTTAAATAAACTGGATACTGTGTTCTGTTCTCTCTTCTTTGATACGTCATGCGAAGATGACGCAATGAATATGTGCCCCGTTTACTTTACATTATCCATCACATATTTTAGTCCTTAGTAAGTGTACTGCTGCTATGAGTCACTGTGCATCCTATGCCTTCAATGCAACATCGGTGCCTTATCGATTTTATAAAAAAAACAATGACCTGTGGAATAGTTTTTATAAAACTAAAATGCATTCATTTGTAAACACCACGAGCATTACTTAACTTTATTAAGTTAAGTATGTAACCAACTTCAATGACCTCAACTAGTGATACATTGTTGTTATGACGACGACCTTAATTTTACACTTTTAGAGGTGGAATATTTTCTTTATCAATATCAATAATCTAAAGCTTGAAGTTAATCCCCAACGTTAGATGCACTATAATAGGTTGATGTAGTTACTGGGATCGTACGGGAGGTGGCTCTTCGACGAGCACTTTCGGCAGCTAGCTCCAAAGCTGGTCGGCGCTGCGTCCGCCCTTGGGCGACTTTTGCCCAACTTGGGAGGACCCAGCGTCGCAACAAGACGGCTGTATACGGGGGTGGTGCGGTCAATGGCACTATACGGTGCACCGGTGTGGGCGGAGGCTCTGACCGCCCAGAATAGGGCACGCCTCTGGCGTCCTCAGAGAGTTATGGCGGTTAGAGCCATACGCGGTTACCGCACCGTATCAACGGAGGCGGCATGCGCGTTGGCCGGAACGCCCCCGTGGGATTTGGAGGCGGAAGTGCTCGCCGAGGTCTATCGGCGAACGGCTGATTTCCGGGCGGTTGGTGGCAGTCGGCCCCAGCCCGAAGAGGTACGCGAGTGGCGTGAGGCCGCACGCCGAGCCACAATGGTTCGTTGGTCGTCCCGGCTGGAGGCTCCACGTGCTGGCTTTGCCGCCGTGGAGGCGCTCCAGCCGGTCATTGTCGAATGGGCGGGGCGGCAGCACGGGACTCTTTCCTTCCGACTGACGCAGGTTCTTTCCGGGCACGGCTGCTTCGGGAAGTACCTGCACTCGGTCGCTAGGAGGGAAATGAGCCCCGTCTGTCACCACTGCGACTGTAGTGAGGACTCGGCTCAGCACACGCTTGCGGTTTGCCCTTCTTGGGCGTCGCAGCGCCGGGCCCTCACTGCAGTCATCGGAGAGGATCTGTCGCTACTGGCTGTTATACGCTCCATGGCCAGTAGCGACAGTAATTTTACCGCGGTTGCAACCTTCTGCGAGGACGTTATCTCGCGGAAGGAGGCGGCGGAGCGGGCCCGGGAGGACGATCTCCATTCGGACCTAATCCGCCGCCGGCGAACCGGGCGGCGGAGGCGCGCCTACCAGCGCCTCATGCCACCCTGAGTGTGGCCGCGGGTGTTCGGGACGGGTTTTCCCCTCCACCTGCTTTAGTGGCCAGCCGCGAGGGGGTGACGTCCGCGTGTGTCTGGACGCCACCTTATTGATAGGTTAATTAGCTGGTGGTGCCCGCATAGTGCGGGCAGGCGCTAGGAGGGGTCCGGATGTCCTCATAAAGCTGTTCCCGGATTCCTCCTATTTCAAGCGCAGAATGGCGCACCGTGTGGTTTTAGTCGGTTCAATTCCGACACACCGTTCCACCGAAAGCCCCGGTGGGATGACGGCCCGAGGGGGTTTCCACACGAAAAAAAAAAAAAAAAAAAAAAAAAAAGTTACTGGGATCGCAGGATATACTTAGATGACAATTCATTGCACATTCCAAGAAACAGAGTGATGACACAGGAAACAGCTTATTGATAACAGGCAAATATTATGTATGTATGTACATATACTTACATAGGTATTACCCTACCGGTCACCGGTTATTCCTTACCTAAACGACAGGCTTACTCACGCTTCAGTTTTTGTCTAATTGCTACTTAAAACTTGATATAATGGCACGTCCTTGAACTTCAGAAACTAGCACCTATTTACACTTTTATTATAAGAAGTGGCCTAGGATATATGTTTTATCAAATCCAAATGTTATTTATAATAAAGTGATAAGAACACGATATATGTATTTAAATATACATAGATGTATTATAAAGTCACGTTCTTAGTGAACTGTTTACGTAGCAATGCTTAGGGGCATTCAAAGAGAGGGAAGGAGTGGATTGCAAATCGCTAGCTTGACTCTCGACCTGAAACTTAGCGAAAGCACTATTTGTTAATGCCTTTAGTGTATTTTCAGCATTGGAAGCCCCGTGGCTAATATGATGACGATCGAATGTTTTGAAGATTGCAAATTTTACGCTCTACAGGAATAGTTAAAAAATATATGTATATTCTTTGAATTTGACTTATTTTACTATGCACTAGCTCTCTGAAGAGAAAGATATACTTTGTGATTTTCGGTATCCCTGGCAGTGTTAGCCAAATTTCATGATGATCAGATGTAAGTTACCCACCCACACATAGCCACCTATAAAATTCGCGCAATGAAACATTGATTAAAGGACGATATTATGTGTTATGTAGTTAAGATTATTTATATTTTCTCATCCACTTCAGCATTTACTCTAAACTAGTTACAAATTATCGCTATTTGTAAAGATGTATTTACGAGTAGGTACTGGTAATAATCTCTATCTACGCGAAACTTGCTTCCTTCACGATACATACTGCGAATCAGTACGGCAATCCGCACCTGCAAAAACAGTTGTCATTTATCATAATTACCACAAATACGTGTAAACTACAGGAGCTTACTTGCTACCACATTAGCGGTCAACAATTACAGTTTATAACTTTCAGACATTCAATATGATGTTTTTTGTAATACAGTTCATCTGCTATCGTATAATCAATACTTTATAATTATTTTAACTAGTAAATTCTCAAGTCGATGAGTAAATGTCCATAATCCCGCAACTTTATTTTATCAAAACTTTCTAATTACTTTAATAAGTAAACGCTGAAGTTATATAATAATAATAATAATCTAGACAAATCTCACACACGGCCGACTGATCCCAAACTAAGCAGAGCTTGCATTATACTATGGTAACCTCTGATAAACATACTTATATACTTCTAAATACATACATATAATGGATAAATTACACCCAGACACAGAACAAACGATCATGCTAATCACACTAATATTTGTCCTGGGTGGGAATCGAACCCACGACCTCTAGCTTAGCAATCAGGGTTACTAACCACTAGACCAACAGGCCAGTTAAACAGGTTTTATAGTATAGATGCATACCAATCATTAAAGCAAACTATAAAATTCTCTATATAAAACTCTATAAGAATATGGCGTTAAAGTATCTGGCCAATACATGATCCAATGTGGCTTATCATAACAATTGCTTCAGAGCATTGCGAAAGTTACGCATTCAAGGACATCCCGTACTATAGGTACCGATTGTACGCTTTGCCCTGATAACAGACGACATATTTCACGCGTTGAATTCGCCCTATCATCGACATTATGGCATGTCCAAAACATATTCCGTAGCTTCTAAATTTATGATCCTGATCAATTTTGTTTACCAATATCTACAGGTGGTGGACAATAACACAATCATATTTTGTATTTTTAAGTTACGCACATAAGCCATAAATATCTGTAGAGGTGTAAAACGCAGCACTACACCCTGCTATCATTTCTCAATTAGTGAGACTGATAATGATAAACAGAAGCACTCTATTGGAAGACATTTGTCGTACGATGATTACGTGCTAGCACGTGCTTAACGTAAACAATACAAAACACTGATTAATTATTATGTTCGTGTATAGTCACAATCACCTGTTGCGATAAGTTTGTGACGCTTGAATAAATTTTGATAATAATAGTCTCATTGAGTATATTGCCAAAACTTGTTTAAAACTTACGATCGTTACGAAAACGTGCACTTTATACAAGAATAGCGCAAACTCGTGTCCACTCTTCTTTTCTTTTATAAATGACGTGCGTCTTCGGATCTCATCCTATCTCTGCACTGGGACACATTAATTTTCATTCCAAAGGCTATTTAACGCAATGTTTGGTCCATTGTAATAATCTGAAATTTATTTTAGGAATCTAAGTTGGCAAACAAAGGATATCCCTATGACCTTGCTCATATTGGATGACGTTATTTATTAAAATGTTAAGATGGACAGTGGGCTGGATTCTACTTACTGCTCAAAGAGTGACATCATCGTCTCTCTAAAACCCAGAACCTGTTCGTTTATTCCATTTTATTTATAAAAGGCAATAAATATTTATTTTAATTTCAGTATGCAGCGATGAACTAACGCACAACCGTAAAGGACGCACAGTTATGACGGAAGAAGAGAGATACGAAGCCGTCAGACACTGCAGATATGTCGATGAGGTAATCACACCGATTCACTAAACTAGGTACACATAAACAGCAATTGAAATCCATTAAGGTTGTCAGGCATTCAGCATCGCTCTTCATGATTTTTTGTGGTACATGAACATAAATTATGGGATTTGTTCCATGTATAGGCATTTTGGATTTCAATCAGACGGTCCTTTTCATGTTTCAAATTTGAACATGTCATTAAAACGAGTTAGGAAACAAATTAAAGTTTATGTGAAAATCAATTTTGTTTTTCGCTTTAACACAGTTTTGTTACACATTTCGCAAAAATAAGGAATAGGGAGAGATACCTTTCGATAATATGTTAAATTTATTGTTGTAGTTTGCTTATTATATGCATTTCTGGTCTTGACAACCCTAGACTAGTCACACGACCTGTGAACGTGAGCACTTAAAGTATTGTGTTGATGGCGCCTTGTGCTGCGACCCAAAAGTCAATGATGATAAACGATCTTCGTTCTCAGTTACGTGTCTTCAGTGTCAACCTAATTCGTAGAATATTACTCGTATTAATAGTTTAATGGCCAAATTATTATATTTTTTTTAATTATTGATGGTCACTTGAAATTATTTGTAACAACTTCAGACCTTTTCTAATAATATTACTTAGGAATTTCTCCTTTTCTGACACTGAACTGGGATTTTTTTTTTTTTTGATAGAGACAGGACTTTCTCACTACTTAACTTGTAATGCGGAGAGTAATAAAGATACAAGGAATGGGCACGAAAAGTACATACAGTAATTCATGTGAGCGAATTACACGATAATTTCACAAAACACTTATGTTGCGGTATACAGCAGTTGACATCTGCATAAACCACGATGCCATTCGTGCGGTGCAGCAATTATTGTGTTGTCGAATCAACAATTGCGACAACACAATTGTTAGCATCTTTGCACATTTTATCTCTTTAGCTTGTGACTAATTCTCAGATACTTAGGCGTAAGTACATGGAGGTTTTTTTTGAAACGCTAGTATAAAACTAGCGTTTCAAAAAAAACCTCCATGTACTTACGCTTATTCTAAGCAAGTTAGTAACAACGTAATACTTTTTATTAAAATAGGCTAACGAAATGTGAATTGTAACCTTGTGAGTTCACAATAATTATACTATTATTATGCTAAACTTACGTTTCACGGTTTTCCGTTCAATATCATTTATACCGTGTTTTCCATACGTTATAACAGTATTCTGCAGATATGTATATAGCTTATAGTTGAAGTATATAAATATGTATCGAATGCAATCAATTACTGTTTGAGTAAAGAATTTTATCTTAGCATCTAACTTAGATAACTATTTTGAATTTCAATTTAAACAAAGTATGATAGAGAGTAGAGAGTAATATATTAAATAACCAAGTGACAAGTAAAGATACTCTAGAGATATCTTAATAGTATTCTAACAAGCGTGGTTCTTAAATTCAAACAGCAAATTTAATTCCTTGACTCAGTAGGTAATTATATACATATTTTCGAACTGATATCAATGTAATATTTCGACGATTAATTGAACAAAAACTTACGTCAGTGGGAAAATCTAAATTGTTTGATTTTGAAAAAGTCTTTACATCGACGTAAGAGTAAGTATAAGCATTACATATTATAGGCATTAAAACAGACGGGTATAATTTATATAATACAATACATATAATACAAATATAACACATATAATACAATACAATACATGACAATGGTGTAACACCTATCTTTGTTTTGATCATATTCTCCTCTACGAAAAAAATATGACGGAACAGATAAATTATAGTCTCTAGAATATAAAGGTTTATTTATACTTTTATACTTCTCTCTGCTCCCTACAGTGTATACATTGTTGAATTCCTCTGGTAATAGTTCTACCGCATGATATAGTATTACCAGTTTTTGAGAGATTTTATTACCATACTTTCAGAATTAATTTGTTTAATTATGGAACTAAATGCTAGCGTAGGTAGGTATTTCAACCCTCTGCATGTATTAGCGTAGTAGAGCCATGCTTCGGCACCAATGGGCCGGCTCGACCGGTGCGATACCACGTCCTCACAGAAGACCGGTTGTGAAACATTTCGATGCCTTTCCCCGACATTAGTGAGGTTTCTAGAGGCATAACTCCTCTCCTCTTTCCCCTACCTGCGTCCCCCCGTCCCCTCGTCCTCATCACCCTCAAAAGCGGGCAGCGCACTAACGACTGAGTTGCTGGTGTCCATGGACTGCGGTTGTCACTTCCCATCAGGTGACCCGTCTGCTCGTCTGCCCCCAATATTATAAAAAGAAAAACTATATTTTCAATTACTTTGTTGTAAGAAAACCCTGCTTATTTGAGAATTATAATATAATATGCTATGTTAATATGTAATAATATGTTGAAATTATTTTGTTCCAGGTGGTAACAGATGCACCCTGGGAATACAGCGAGGAGTTCTTAGAGAAACACAAAATAGACTTTTTAGCACACGACGACATTCCTTACACGACAGAAGACTGTGAGGACACATATGCGTTAATCAAAGCAAAAGATATGTTCGTCGCTACTCAAAGAACAGAGGGTAAGTTAATTATTTGGACGATACATCTCCTGACCCCTAGTAGACCTTTAGGAACACGGAACTCTGTCGTGGTAATGTACAGAGCGATAAGTCTGAAAAGACTTCTGACTTACTGCTATCGATTAAAACGACAGTACAGGTACACGCATACATTCTCCCTTCGGGGTAGGCAGTACAGTACATACATCACGAGCTACCTCTTCTTTCAATAAACATATCCTTCTATTTAAACAGAAAGAAGTATATATATATATATAATTATTATATTAAACATATATGTATGTTTCGTTTGTTTGTTTTATTTTTAGTGACTGTAGTACAGGTAATGGTTATGTTTCGAACTTAAATTTTAAATCGAATGTTACCACGAAGGTACACTACGATTTAAACTCATTACATGAGTTTTATTTTAGTTGGAGATTAACAATAAATTCGGTAACGTACGAATATGTAGATACTGACATTCTTAAAAAACTACTTAATACTAGTCATTACAATTATAATGGAAAACGTGCTTACAGATTTGCCCGACTTTAAATATTAATTAATTTAATTTAGTGCATTTTAAAACACATATACCTTATAAATGTTATGAAGTTCATATTTTATTATAACTTACTACGAAACGCAAGGTAGGCAGACTTGAATGACCTTGCATTCTTACAGTACGGCAGCTCTTAGTGCTTCAATCTACTCTACATAAACAGCAGTCTCGCACCGCCTAACACCAAAAAACTTTCATTTGCAATGGTAGTATTATACAATGCCAGTACTACTTGAACATAGTTATTATACATATACATATATTATATGATATACATATAGCGGTACAATGCTCCAATACCTTGTATTGTTGAAAATATTGTAACATACTACTCATATTGTAACTATCTAATTGTTCTTGGTAATAAATAAATAATAAATAAATAAAATGGTGGCGGCCCCCATACACAATTTGTTCCTCGTCGACTCTTAACGAAGCTACGTGCCAAACGGTCCAGAAAACTATTTTTTTTTTTGTGTCTTACAACAACGATATTCTTGTTTTAATTGAAAGGGACCTACTTGAATTTTATCCCATTTTAAGTCGAAGATAGTAGTTTCATCATGTCGTTAAGCTGGGTGTAAAATAAAATAATAACAATACTTAGGTATAACTTATTTACAATTCATCATGATTATGTGAAGTCGGTTAAGTATTCTTTTTTCAAAATTAATAATTCATTTTTAAAACAAAACTTCTTAGTTTAGTTTTGCATTTATATCTTACAAACCATATGTTCGATTTATATAGCTATTTACTTGGTTCTTTTATGTTATATGATGAGGAGTATCAGTTGATATATTTCATAAACGTTTCTTTACACAGCTGGCTACCGTCGACCTATGAATTCAATGTCTAATAGAATAGTAGTGACTGTGACATGTTACATAACACTTTGAAATCACAATCTAAAAAAAAACATGTTTATGGTACAAATCAATTTTTAACCGCAATAATAAATAAAAATATTTCTACTTCCGCTCGAGATGTGTGAATATTCTACCAGCATATCCGTACATCCGTATCTTACAAAGTTGTTTGGATACAAATATGGATGCCCAAAGTACGTCTGCTATAAATAGGTTGATTGATCTATACCATCGTTCGCGATTGATATAAATACACCCGTACTGAGCCAATATTATATGCTTTATAACAGTAATAACATATCGGTGACATGTTAAAATAAACAATAATATTATCGTTTCTGCCTGTAACATTCTTATTCGGTTAGGAATGTTAGTAATTGCATTGCGAATTCCACAATTGCTGCGTCGTGTACTGAAAAATAAACAAGTAAACAAGTTACTAATTTTAAAAACCAAAAACAACTTAATTACTCAAAACAACAACAGCCACGTTGATTTTATTCCACCGAGAACCACACGGCCAATAATAATTTAGAAGATTTTTTTTCGCATTGTTTTTTTTTCTATTTAGAAAGGATACTAGCCACGTGGGTCACACATTACTAGTATTCTTGTTAACCCCCCAAGCTAAGCTAAATGACAAGCATTGGGTTGTCATTTAGCTCAGCTGGGTTTACGATGGTAGTGTACTGGGTGGGGTTTGAACCCGCTACCACTTGATCGTAAGTCCGACGCCTCAGCCATCACGCTACCGATGCTTCATTGTATATAGTTAGTTTTTTTTATGAAAGGGTAGACAGACGAACAGACAAGTCTTCTGATGGTAAGTGACAACTTCCGCCCACAGATACCTGCATGAATTGCATTGCTGTCCCGCCTTCGCCGGATATGCTAAAACTACAAATTACTTAAAGAATGGATATTACTTATAATATGTAATATCTCGCTACGACCCTAGACAGTAACTGAAAAGTATCAATTATATTCTTCATTCCCTTATTAAGGTTTAACAATATTAATAAAAATGGTACGCTTCTGCTTAATGACTTTCGGACAACATAGAGGTTCTGTACGCTGATAATTTGCGCTCCAAAATTCGTAAAGCTCACAGTGAATGGGAATTCCATATAATTTCAATAATAAATAGCTTTAGACTGAATTGTGATATTAATGTTCTGTGGACGAACCGCAATCAATATTGAAAAAAAGAGATGTCCCGTTAGACGATAACAGTTTTTCTTTTGTTGTGTGTTAACGAACTCTATTTTAATGTTCTAATAACATTAATGTTCGTAACATGTATTGATGGATTAAAACCGTTAAGCTACGTATGTATACCGTTAAGTTACGTTTCGTTGGTAGACGACAATTTAAAAAAAAAAACTTGTCTAAAGCAATTTGACTGCTGTGTTTTTAACCCCCGACGCAAAAAGTGGGGTGTTATAAGTTTGACGTCGATGCTTGTCTGTCTGTATGTGTGTGTCTGTCTGTGGCATCGTAGCTCTGAAACGGATAGACCGATTTCGATGCGTTTTTTTATTCATTTGAAAGCCAGTGTCCTTGTGGTGGTTCTTAAGCAGTGTAAGAGTATCAGCTCTCCCCCAAAATGATGTAAGGCATTTTTGGCGTATGATTACTTAATAAGTGCATCACGCGTGCCGGTATAATCGTTAAATGAAAATTAACCGATGCTGCAACCAGAATGTTCTCCAGAGAACCCAACTCTTCGAAAACTCTTATGTTTCTGTTTTTAACCTACACATTACATTAAAGGTTATTTTCTTCTGTTTCAGGTGTATCAACATCAGATATAGTTGCGAGGATAGTGCGCGATTACGACATCTATGTGCGGAGGAATCTGGCGCGAGGCTACTCCGCCAAAGAGCTCAACGTGTCCTTCTTAAATGAGAAGAAGTTCCGACTACAGAACAAGATGGATGAGCTCAAAGATAAAGGCAAAAAGGTATTTTATCTTTTTTATCTCTCATAAAAATAGCCATTACGATTTATACAAGTGTATTAATAGTAATGACTATTTCTTTATTAGGTTAAGTGAGTCTTTACAGATACAATAATCGCTTTTATATGTATACGTATCAAAGTACCCTCATAAAACAAAGATTTTTGAAATCAGTTCAGAAGTGGCGAAGATACACACACCCTAATAAAACCCGAATTGAAAACCTACTTCTTTTTAAAGCCGATTAAAATAAAAAGAAATTAAAATAACAATTGTATAAAATGGAGCCGATTGAAAGCCAACAACTACGTTTGGGAAAAGGCTCGAAGGATGATGATTCTCAAAGCATTTTAAATACAAAAATATCAAAAGATCAATGAACTGATGATAAATTAGGTTATTATTTGTAAAATTTTCTATAATATATGTATCTTTTTTTATCAGTATACTGGCCTCGTTCGCACTATATTCCTGACAAAATATCGTGTATCCTGTCTGTGTTATATATTTATAACTAGTATCGCCTGCCATTTTTGTGATACTTTAAAGCTTATATTATTCGGTAATAAATACAATATGTAATACAAAAATATAAAATCAAATCAAATAAAAATTAATAATAATTCAAATCTGACTGATAGTTCTAGAGTCTTTAAACAAACAAACGAAAAACTCTTTGGCTTTATTTTATTAAGTATAGATAAACGGCATTTGTTACAATATTTAGCACAATTAAAACCAAAATCTTTTTAACATTATTACTTGGTTAAAAATGTTTGATATTTCGACATCATCGACATTTCGTTTTATCTTTGTTTTATTTTTTTTCACGCTTGTTTTATCTTTGAAGACATTGATATCGCCCGCGTGTTTTAAAAACATAGAGTAACTAACCTACCGACGACGTTACTAAGCGATCTTTTCTAGGTTGAATAAACATTTTAGTAATAATGTCACTTTCACCTATAACGTAATGCGTACTTAGAAATTATACCTACTTTTGTAGTCATGCGCATATTAATATAGCATAAAATTTCTAAATTTAATTTATTAAAAAATTACTTGACTAACCTCCCATAAAACTATCTCACTATATTGTTTTCTTTATATATATAATATAACTTTTTACGTGTAAGAACCATGCTTGGGCACGTATGGGCCGGCTCGACCGGTGCGATACCACGGCCTCACAGAAATCCGATTATACAGCAGCACTTTTGTTGTCCCCGAAATTAGTGAGGTTTGCGGAGGCCCAACTCCGCCTCCCCTTTTTCCTCTCCCCTGACCCCACGCCCCTTTTCCCATCTCTTCTTCCCCCTCTCTTTCCCCTCACCGCATAACCTCAAATTCGGGCAGCTCACTTACGACTATCGAGTTGTAGGTCTCAATCGACCCGTCTGTCCTCGTATAATATATATAAAAAAGCCAGTGTCTGCGTTTTAAGTACACGTGTTAAGACTAATTGTTTTCAAAATTTAAAAAAAATGTCTATTTTGACCATACAAAGTTTAAACAGCGATTTCTTAGACTATGCGAGATGATATGTCCAAAGTGATGCAAAGAAAAGTGTAAATAGTTAAATGCTTGGAAATCGAATCGAGGAACTTCGAATATAAAATACTTACTTATTTTCTTTCGTTACAATTTCTTGACATTTTTTTTTTGGTTCGATATTTTGTCCACTACATACGAATGTTAACTTTATGAATCTGTTTTAGGTGATGACAGACATTGGTGAAAAGCGAGTGGATATACTCACAAAATGGGAGGAGAAGTCTCGAGAGCTAATCGGCGCATTCTTGCTTTTATTCGGCCCCGACGGGCGCCTGTCCAACATCTGGAACGAGTCAAAGGGCCGCCTCATGCAGGCGCTCAGTCAACCCCCCTCCCCCAGAGGATCACCGCCACCTAGCGAGAATGGAGACTCGCCTGCACACAGGTGAATATTTAGCGGCATTAACCTCAATTATACTTTAATTATATTATCTTTGTTTAAATAAAGGCGTGGTCGCTATTTTTAACTGGTAGCATATTCGAACTATTTATAGCTAGTAATATAAGACTGAACATTGCCCAAACTTGAAAATATTATGATATATTAATTATAAAAAATAATAAATTTTCTATAAATTTCATAACTAAATTGTCTAAACCGTGCTTAGGCACGAATGGGCCCGCTCGACCGGTGCGATACCACGGCCTCACAGAAACTCGGTTCTGAAGTAACGCGTGCGTTGCATTTCCCCGAAATGAGTGAGGTTTCCGGAGGCCCAACTCCCCCTCCCTTCATCTCCTTTCTTCTCATCCCCCCTCTCTTCTCTCAGCTCCCTGCATCCCCCATCCATCATCACCCTCAAAGGCGGGCAGCGCACTTGCGACTCTTGAGAAGCGGGTGTCCATGGACGGAGGTTGTCACTTACCATGTGCTTATATTTATACGTACTCAAATTTTTATTGATATATTTGACTGGCATGATAACTTACAACATTGTTTGGAATAATGGATAGTTCAGCCTTTAATGTCTTTAGAGTGAACTATCCTCGCATAGTCATGAGACATCTCTTTATGTTAAAGATGCGTTCAAATATAATTAACTGATGAATGTTATTTGTTGTGACAGAGGTTCCGCATCGCCGCCGCCCCCAAAGTCTCGCCGCTACGCGACGTTATATGAGCCGCAAGCAGGTAACTGGGTAACTATTGCACTGCTTGTATACGCTACCGTACTTTTAACTCGTTAGAAGGCTCAATGCTCTAAATGTTTATTTTGTAAAGCATTGTTGGAACACCGTCTTATCCATGATAATAATATAATAATAGCCTTAGCCTTAATTAACAATCATAAACTTAATTTCACCTTATTTGAACTTAGATATTCCTTACTTAAATACTAATTTTATGTTTAATACCGGTTTCTTGACTGTCTGCTTTCCAGCATATGCCTCCGAAGGTGATCACGACGTTTTTAATATCGTCTTCCCATCTACTATACTGTCTAACTTTATTTCTCTTTTTATATCGAGGCTGCCATTCTGTCACTTCTCTGGTCCATTTTTCTGTCTTAATTCATATAAGATAACCAATCTATTTCCATTTTATTTGTTTGATTCGGTGTTTCATATAAAATCTTGGTTGTTTTCTTATGAAAACCGAACCTTTAAATTTATATTATTCTTTCCATTCCGTGTTGATAAGTTTCTAGCGATTTAATATTTTTATTTGTGCAACTTCGCGTGTGACCTCCGTAAGTCATGCATACATGTTTCCACCAATCCAATCCAACCTTTTCGCTTTTTTTTTTAACCAGTTGTCCAATCATGTTTTGTACGGTCTTTGACTATTTGTATAAGGTACTCAGCGATTCTTAGATGATTTAATAATACTCCATTTACATTTATTCCTTATTCCTTCGTTTCGAGCTAGCAAAATACATGTATTAGAGTTGTAAAAGGGTTTTGGCGATAAAGGGTCTGTCTCCTCGTCTAATGGGGAAATATTTTCCGTACTTCGTACTTTTTCTGTTCGTACTATAGCATTCCTACTTTCGTATATGTTTTTAATTGTACGACTGTGGACCCCTTGTGAGTTTAGGGATACCCATATTTTTATATGCTTAAGCGAGTCAAAAGCTTTGTTGTAATCTGTAAACGCAACGCAAGCATAGTTTATGCTATATTCATTGCATTTTTGAGTTGTTTGTTTCTTGGTATGTATGTTGTCTATAGTCACTCTAATACTATGAGATGTACGTTGATGAGGTATATGTTCCGTTGTTAAAATTTCATTCAATAGGCTTACATAACCTCGGTCTCTTGGAATGTTTGGAATTTGTACTTCCGTCAGTTTCGTTTTCTTGTAGTAGGCGTTGTTTGCACGTCGTTGATGATAGAGTTCTCTATAAAAGTCTGTCGCTGTTTCTCATGTTTCGTTTCTCTTAAATTAATTTTAGTTTTATAATGTGTAATATTACTCATCCAATTTGTATGTTCTTGAAGTTCTTCGCATGCATTCTTGATTCTAACTGCTTATGCTATGTGAAACTGTAATGTCCTTGGTATATGTCTTTACTTTCTTATTTCTTTTTTCATTTTTAAATTACTTTTTTAACAATGCTTTTAAATTAATTTTATCCTGGAATTCACTTAAACTAATACATCTGGTAGCTTTCAACTTATGGTTTTAGTATCGGTATTGATACTTTGCAGTTGAAACTGTTGCCCAACATTTCAGCTAAATAGGGCTAAAAGTTTAAGCAAAAATGTCATCTTATGACAACGCATTCTCTTAGATCCAAATTGTTTACAATTAAATTAATAGCATTAAATGGACAAAAAATAATACACTAATAATATGGGCTTCTGTGTAAGTGTGAACTTGAACTAATATAATTTAATAGCGTATTGAGCTTTTTACGAGAGTTTATGAAGAGTTTGCAAACGCAGGTATTTGAGTTTCGTGTAAGTTATTGCAGTGTTTAAGTTTTGTAAGAAGTAGAGTTGTTAAAATAAAGCATGATTCACTTCACAGACATTTGACATCGTGGTTGTGTCGTGACTATTGTTCCATAAGGAAATTAGATAATACATATAGTATATAATATTTTATTAAGTAGTGATTGTAGTATTTGTAGTGTTGTTATCGATATTACAGTATGTACAGTAATGGATAGAAATAATGCACGTCGACCGCTAGAAAGAGACATTCGGCTAATTTCGGTTTTGTAGAGCGTTGTCCCTTTCGCACGAAATACTTACAGTCCGGTATCTATTAAGAGCTATTAAAACAATTATTGTGAGTTGCTTATTTTGATTATTCTTTTTATAAAACATTTTTTTTCTATAAGTGTTGTCCTTAGATTGTAGTAAAATAAAAATAAAACTTGTATGATTTCGTATTGATTTATTTATTTTGAAAAGTGATATATTTTGACAAAACAATTATAAATCCCCAATTCCTTCCGATTCACTATCAGTGCTCTCAATGAAGTCAATATAATTTTTGCTATCAGCCGTATTTATTATCAGTGTAATTATCTAGACCGTGTTGAAATCTTCGATATTCATTCTCACATTTAATTGCATGATCGCAAATCTTTTTTCACTCTACGGTCCCAATCATGTTTACTTTTTCTGCCAATAATGTTTTTACTGTATTCAACCCCACATTTCTAGAGACTACATAACTTTTCAGTTGAGATCATATATTTTTAATTGGATTAAAATCTGGATGATACGGTGGCAATCGCAATACAGCGAGCCCATGTTCAGCAAGTATTTTGTACACGGAAAACTCTGTATACCTCTCCTTATGCCGACATATAATACCGTAAATCTGGGGTTTTGTCAATTTTGGGTCTACTGGAATTTCATGCCTGTTTAACAAGTTGATCATTTCCTGTTTAATGGTGTTTGAATTGGGGAGGGGGGGGTCTTTCAACATATTTATTGTGATAGGGTACGTTGTCGATAACTAGAACAGAATAACTGGGTATGTTTGGGATTAATTGATTAACCAGCCATTTCTCTTAGTTATCGTTATTCGTTTCATTGTGATAATCACCTATAGTGTCCGTGGAGTTATACATTAAAAAGGCTTCAGGAACAAAGCCTTTTTCACTTCCCGCATGAGCTATTATCAAACGTTGACCTATTAAAATTGGCTTTTTATACACCTTTTTTCTTATCATCACTCCAAGATTTTCTTTTAGTGTTTGATGTAAGACTCATCCATATAGATTATATTTTTCCTGTTTCGCGAAATTCGCATATTTTATCAAGGTATTCCATTCGTTTGAGACTTACATTGTACTTTTCCATTAGAACTATTATCTTCCATTTTAGTGAACGGAAATCCCACTCCCAATCATGAAGTATTTTTTTCAACGTCTTTTCAGATCCATTGTCAAAGTCAAAGCATTTATTCCAAATAGGCCCAAAAGGCACTTTCGAACGACTACATTTACATTTAAATAGATTAGATTCTAGTCGCCCATTCCAAAATGTAGTTTCGTATGGAGAAGAATGGGCCAAAACCTCAATCGTTACTCTTTTAAAATGTTTTGTTTACATAAAATCATGCTAAAACTACAAATTACTTAAAGAATGGATATTACTTATAATATGTAATATCTCGCTACGACCCTAGACAGTAACTGAAAAGTATCAATTATATTCTTCATTCCCTTATTAAGGTTTAACAATATTAATAAAAATGGTACGCTTCTGCTTAATGACTTTCGGACAACATAGAGGTTCTGTACGCTGATAATTTGCGCTCCAAAATTCGTAAAGCTCACAGTGAATGGGAATTCCATATAATTTCAATAATAAATAGCTTTAGACTGAATTGTGATATTAATGTTCTGTGGACGAACCGCAATCAATATTGAAAAAAAGAGATGTCCCGTTAGACGATAACAGTTTTTCTTTTGTTGTGTGTTAACGAACTCTATTTTAATGTTCTAATAACATTAATGTTCGTAACATGTATTGATGGATTAAAATTCACTATCAGTGCTCTCAATGAAGTCAATATAATTTTTGCTATCAGCCGTATTTATTATCAGTGTAATTATCTAGACCGTGTTGAAATCTTCGATATTCATTCTCACATTTAATTGCATGATCGCAAATCTTTTTTCACTCTACGGTCCCAATCATGTTTACTTTTTCTGCCAATAATGTTTTTACTGTATTCAACCCCACATTTCTAGAGACTACATAACTTTTCAGTTGAGATCATATATTTTTAATTGGATTAAAATCTGGATGATACGGTGGCAATCGCAATACAGCGAGCCCATGTTCAGCAAGTATTTTGTACACGGAAAACTCTGTATACCTCTCCTTATGCCGACATATAATACCGTAAATCTGGGGTTTTGTCAATTTTGGGTCTACTGGAATTTCATGCCTGTTTAACAAGTTGATCATTTCCTGTTTAATGGTGTTTGAATTGGGGAGGGGGGGGTCTTTCAACATATTTATTGTGATAGGGTACGTTGTCGATAACTAGAACAGAATAACTGGGTATGTTTGGGATTAATTGATTAACCAGCCATTTCTCTTAGTTATCGTTATTCGTTTCATTGTGATAATCACCTATAGTGTCCGTGGAGTTATACATTAAAAAGGCTTCAGGAACAAAGCCTTTTTCACTTCCCGCATGAGCTATTATCAAACGTTGACCTATTAAAATTGGCTTTTTATACACCTTTTTTCTTATCATCACTCCAAGATTTTCTTTTAGTGTTTGATGTAAGACTCATCCATATAGATTATATTTTTCCTGTTTCGCGAAATTCGCATATTTTATCAAGGTATTCCATTCGTTTGAGACTTACATTGTACTTTTCCATTAGAACTATTATCTTCCATTTTAGTGAACGGAAATCCCACTCCCAATCATGAAGTATTTTTTTCAACGTCTTTTCAGATCCATTGTCAAAGTCAAAGCATTTATTCCAAATAGGCCCAAAAGGCACTTTCGAACGACTACATTTACATTTAAATAGATTAGATTCTAGTCGCCCATTCCAAAATGTAGTTTCGTATGGAGAAGAATGGGCCAAAACCTCAATCGTTACTCTTTTAAAATGTTTTGTTTACATAAAATCATTATATATAATTAAAGTTATGTGTGAAAACGATGCACCCACAATATCACTATACCGAAACAGGTAAAAATAATTAAATCGAAGCAACGACAGATAAAATAATTTTATGATAGATACATGGTGCTCACACATTAATAAACATACTAAAAGTAGTATACGATTTACATAGATATAGAGAAAATTAACAAGTAATAAGTCAGTGTGTGGGTTAAAATAATCGTGTAAAACAATGTTACAAAATATAATTCCTTATAAAATACAATTAGCAACTAGTTTGATTTTGTCTAGACTCAAAATTGTCCTATGAATTAGGACCAGCATGTTTCCAAGCGTTCTTATCTTGGATATAGTCCTCTAATTTATAATAAGCTTGTTCACAAAATGTATTTTTGATATCTGTTTGAAATTTCCTTTAATTTAATTGCAACATATCATAAGGATTTTTTTTATAACATTTAACAAAGTACTCCATAAAAGATGTATGTACTTTAGCTAATCTGAAAAATGGTTGATCTAATTTATCTTTAATTGTCATTAATAGCCTCCGATAGTTTAGCTTTTAAAGATTTTACTGTAGGCAGTTCATTAAATCGTAATCGTGAAAATCATACATACATTCTTCGCACAACATCATAACCAAATCGTCCATATCTAAACGAAATTTCTTTTTTGGTCTACCTTTTTTCGGGGTACTGAAATTAATTGCAGTAGAATCTGTTTCAGTACTGACTTTAATATACTTTAATATACCTTTAATATATTTTTCAAAGTTCTTCTTGAAATTCCACGGGCATTTGCAACTCGCTCTTGTATCTTCTTAAAATAGTTACATACGTCTTTATCATTATTTTTAAATTTGCCGGCTTCAGTTAATAAATATTAACACTTTGTAAGCAATTTCGCGTGAACTGACCATGTAAAGGCTTCCCTCTTTTTCCTAAAGATGCCATAGTACAATTCTAAATCATTTAAATTTGGGGGTGTAAACAACTCTCTATATATATATTCTGAACTGGACGCTTCCGTACTCATCCGCATTTGTCGAACGACTGACAAAACGTAACAAAGCTCTAAAAGGCCGAATGTCTCTTTCTAGAGGTCGATGTGCATTATTTCTTGGCCAGTACTGTACTACTCCTTTTATCAACGCTGCGTTATTGATAGTCTTTTGTCTCTGCTACGATTTGTTTAATTGAAATAAGGAATGCAAAAACATTTAAATGTCAGATCTATTAAATAATATTACCGTTTGGATTTAGAAGCCTAGTTTTTTTATATAGCACGGAAGCAAATGAAGTAACAAGTTACCTGATAAGTGACTATACCTCCACACACGAGTGCACTGCGCGCCTTTGAGAAGTGGGGAAGTGAGACGCAAATTAAATGCTATGTCTTGTTCCACAGATGCATCGAGCTCTGAGCGCGTTGGGCACTCAGAAGAGGCCGTACAGCGCCAGCTGACCGACGACGGCTCGGACGACAGCGACGAGGAGTACCAGGATACGAGCCCTTACCTCTAGGCACCAACGTGGACGCACACCCTTAACAGTGGAAACATACACCTTGTATTTTTATACCGTGTACATTGTCCATTTTTAATATCACAATGAGAATCTACCGCGGCGCAGGCTCCTGCCACCGCGGCCCTTTGGAAGCCCTCAAGAGATAAATCGTTGTATGGAACATCGCGTCGTCAAAATTTTGTATGTGCGCTGAGTACAAGAGCGAATGTATTTAATTAATATTATGTTTCATAATATTATGAACTTTTAAACCCTATCATTATTTATTTGTGTTGTTAAGTAGATATATTTCCTTCTTCGCCCCAACATATTTGCAGATTGGCTGTAGCACCAATAAATACCATTATGTAAGACAACTGGTGCAAAACATAGAGTTGAGATAATAATTTTATTTATATAGTTATATTTAGATGACACTTTTTGACAGTCGATTAAAAAGGTGCTTATAAATCGTCTTTTGTTTGATTACATGATTCTTTCTCAGCAACCCGTTGATATACCTACCAGTACCATTAGTAGATAAAATTGCCTTTTTGCTTTATTACTGGTAAATACTCCCAGTGCAGATGCAGCTCTTCTCCTTTATCCACTGTCTCAGCCGATACCTACTATCCTCCTGTTGAAAATTAACGACTTTTACTTTCTAGTGGATAATGAAAATGCCGATCTTAAAATAACCCAAAACCTTCCTGTATCACGCTATATAATTTATCAGAACGAAAAAAGATAGCAAAAATGCATTAAAAAGTAAATAACCATCTTCAACGCGCTTAGGGAATGCAATCTCGTTTTCGCGAGATATCGGCCATTTTTAGCGAGATTGATCTCGGCCGAAAAATGGTCTAGATCTCGCGAGTTTAAGAGACAGAAAACTGACTACGAATTCGCTGGAGTCCGAAATCCGTTGAATCCGAAAGGGCTTTCTCAGCGTGGTCATCTAGCCAGCAAAATAAGAAGCCGTTTAACAGACGATTCTTTGGACATTTTGTGCTTCTTTAGGAGCTCATAAAGAAGATATTTATGGCGCCGTAATTGGTAATAATGGCGTGTGGTGTGAACTGAACAAGCCTTTCATTAGATTGGTATATTTTGTTAGTAGGTATAGTTTTCTTTAATTGATAATAACATCTCAGTTTAATAGTCAACTCAACTTGTTAATGAGTTTCATTTGTTGTTTATTTCTAGACTTAGACTGGTTGTTTATTTCGTTTCTTGTTTCATTAGATACGTCAAAGTTAACTACTTAAAAGTTTATTAAAAAAAATATATATAAGTCCAACACTGTTAAATACATAAAAGTTTATCGAAAAAATCGCAAGAATAAATTGAAATTTCATAATACCTATAATTCTAATTATTTTTTCAAATATTGTAATTATTTTCATGAATAAACACATAAAACTGCCAATCTCGCGGTATTGTTATTCATTAACAAGCGAGATCTCGCCTGAGCCCCAATCTTGCATTCCCTAATTATTAGGTGTGTGAATATGACTCCGCCCTTTCTCAACAGATGTCGTTTTTAGTATTGTTTACGTGTACTAATAAATGACCATACTTGTATTCGATAGTACTGAATGTCAGCTATCTAACGCATTTTATGATATTTGGTTGAAGTGTAAGCAACAATTGTTTTCACCTTTTCGAAAATGTCGGTTTTTATTCCAAATAAACGTCATTTGCGGGAAGTGTTATTACATTATTTTATTGCGAAGAAAAGGGGGCGTCCATAAATTACGTGAGGTGTTTAAGGGGGGGAGGGGGTCGAGTCAAATCTCATCTAATCTTACGTTGGAGAGAGGGGGGGTCTCGGCAAATATCACGCAATTTTTTTCTGATTGAAACAAAAAAAAAATTATACTATTTTGGTCCATTTAATCCAGATTGTACATGCATAAGATTTAATCTTAAGCGTAATCGTAATACGATAAAGATCATTCACTAATTCGTTCAATAGAAAATAATTTCATTCATACTTCGACGTTATACATTTACTTACTGTCAAACCACCATATTTGTTTTATACCAAATAGCTCAATTCAATCTGAATTCACGGTACAGTGTAGCCCGTCCTTTGTTTTCGCGCCACTGTCAGCCGAACGCGCGACTCGATGAACGAGAGCGTACGAGCTGAGTGGCAGCGACACACGGACAGGTTCCAACCTGCTTTGTTTATTCTTGTAAATGTTTTACTCGACTCAGTGCATGCTCTTACTAATTTAAAATGAGTTATCAAGATTTTTATAACGCATACGTCAAACGATACGTCTATAAGACGAAGAAATCCTGCCAGGACGATGTAATAAAATTATGGAATACAGCGAAGCAAAAATTCCCGAAGAAAGAAGAGTTAATACATCACATTCAACATGAGATTGAAAAGCTTCTCAGGGAAGCCACTGAGAGAAAAGTTCGGTCTACTTTAGCATTTCTTCAAAAGGTAGGTTAATATATTTTTTTAAGAAAATAATACTTTTTTTTATATAAAATTTAATGTTACAATTAAGGAATTCCTTTCGCTCCAGTTAAGTTACAACAACTGTAGTAGTCAATATTCAATAAATTAAAATAAAGAACCCATAAAAGTTAAAAAATAAATAGTATATGAGGCATTAATCTTTGAAATTTTGAAAATTAAAAAAAAAAATAGTTAAATACGAAAATTAATTTGGCTCTTTTATCAGCTGCTTTTATCAGCTGCTAGTAACCTGTCCGTGATTTGGCAACGCTATATTTCGGTTGTTTACATTTTCATTTGCACAATATAACCTCAACGATTTTAAAGTTTTTGCAGTCAATGCAAATAAATAAATTAATTAAAAATATTAAATCACAAAACTATAACATTCTTATGTCTCATGGCAGGAATGCTAGTATTTTTTAATTATTGTTTTATTTTTCAATTATGAAATATGAAAATTTGTTAAAAATAAAATATGCAAAATCATAACTACAAAATATTAGTGCGGGCACTACTGTTTTCACGTAATTCAATATTTCTTAATTTTGTGTTAATCTATCTCTTTAATTTATTGGATTCATTTCTTTATTATGATATTTTGATTTCAGACTAACACTAAGATCTCTAACAGTTCTTCGATTCAGGCTGGTACAAGCACTGAGAGTGTTCCAAACGTGGAATGTGGAGGTCAGGTTCAGATCAACGATCATAATATTCAACACGCGGAATCTGCGGTTCAGGATGAGATTAATGACCAGCAGTCAGAAGATCAAGATTTGGACGGTGGCCCTCAACCGGCAGGTTAGTATTCGTCTTTCTTTCTAAAGGTGACGTTTTCTTCATTTTGTCCTATTCTAAATAAAAGTTTTCTGTATTTCACAGGCGCTTCGAAACAAAAAAATTAGCCTCTTGTGATCAGCGATGATGAGGATGAAGCTATGTCGAACACTACACCATCCAACGTACGTCCCACTCCAGCACAAGATAATATAAAGAAAAAGATTACTAAGCTGCATGCGGAGCTTGACTTAACGGAAAGACGCAAAAGATCTCTTGTAGCTGACGGTACTGAATTTGATAAAGCATGTAATTTGCGGCGAGAAATTGACATTTGTGAGAAGAAGCTCAAGCTTAAAGAAAATCAAAGAGTGTACTCTATGACGCACAGAAAAAATCAAAAACAAAAATTAATTGAACTATGTTCAAAGAATCCCGATGCAGCGAAGTCGTTGACGCCTCGTGATAGCCCTGGACGCCCACGTTTAGAAAAAGAACAGTCTGAATTGCTAAAAACAATAAGTGATTTAGTCCTGTTTGGTGCGTCTGCTGAAGAGCGACGTCGTTGAGATAGTTGGCACGGTCCATACGCTTTCAGAACTTACAAATAAACTAAGCGAGCTGGGATTTAATATTTCACGAAGTGCTACTTATATTCGACTGTTACCTAGACGGGCAAATACACGAGAAGCTAAACGCCATGTGGTGACTGTGCCGGTGAAGCTGAGTCGTCCTGAAGCTGACCATCATAAGGCACACCAAGACCAATACTTTTCTGTGGCCTCCATAAGGTCGCTGGAAACGATAGCCTCAGTACTTGGTCCTGACTCCGTAACTTTTTTATCTCAGGATGACAAAGCCCGCGTCCCCATCGGCCTGACAGCGGCAAACAAGCAAGCGCCATTATTAATGCACGTTGAATATAAAGTGTCGTTACCAGATCACGACTTTGTGATTGCTTCGAGGCACAAATTAATTCCAAGCGTGTATGCTTTGTGTGAAGTGAAACCTAATGAGATAGGACGACCAGAAGCTGTGTCATATAGTGGACCAACTTACATAGCAATACGAAGTGGCAAGCACTCTTCGTCAACTGCAACTAGTCACGCTCAAGACTTGGACACTCTTTTAACAACTGAGTCTTTTTCCAAATTTACAAAGAATTTAGACAGCAAAGTTAAACCTGTTCTTATAATTTCAAGTGACGGTGGGACTGACGAGAATCCGCGATATCGCAAAGTGATCGCACACGCCATAGAGCATTTTAAACAATATGATTTGGACGCAGTATTTATTGTGACTAATGCCCCTGGCAGGAGCGCATTCAACAGAGTAGAGAGACGCATGGCTCCACTTAGTCGAGAACTAACAGGCGTTGTTCTTCCCCATGATTCTTTTGGGACACATCTTGACTCCAGCGGCAGAACATTAGACGAAAGTCTGGAAAAGGATAATTTCAAAAAGGCAGGGGATATTTTGGATGAAATATGGTCTGCAGTTTGCATTGACGGGCACGAAGTTGTTGCTGAATATATAGACCCGAATAATGACACTTCCAGCGTTCCAGACCTGCCAGCCGAAGAATGGTACACTGAGCACGTTAGAGAGAGCCAATATTTACTCCAGGTACATTGGCAGTTGGTTTATATCAAATTTTTATGCGTGCCTATTTATTTTTTTTTTATTTTTTAACGAGCACGAATATTAACAAATTTTTATTAAGAGTTACAAAGGGAAATTGTTATTAATTTTTTCTAGGTTGTAAAATGCGATGACCAGAAGTGCTGCAGCCCACGCCGGAGTGATCTGCATATGATTCTTCACGACCGTTTTCTGCCACCTCCGTACCCTATCACTCAAGTTGATGGACATTTGACAATTCCGGACTTTAAAGAGCATGACGGAAAGTCATTTGCTCCATTTCTAATACGCTACTGCCTACCGATTCAACCGCTGAATGCCTTCATCAGCACGCCTTATGATCTCTATTGCCCAAGTGTACGTGATGATTTAGAGAAAAGATGCTGCAGTACATGCGGTATTTACTTTGCATCTAGCACAAGAGCTGCAGAGCACAGACGATCAGCCCACATTGCACCAGCTAAGCAAGCGCGTATGTTCCGAAAAGTGCGACCCACACGGATTGTCACAAGACGAGCTAATGAATTACTTTGTGCAAGTGCCAATGGCTTAGAGTGGCTAGATCAGAACGAAGTTGAAGGATCAGATGATTTTACTGAAAATCATATGGACATGTTGGTTCCAATAGTCTCTCTTGAGACCGTGCATGATTCTCCATGGACTGAATTAGAGTAGATACTCTTTTTTAATCTAAGTAGTTACGATTTAAGTATTCTAAATTTAGTTAAATTTTTATTACACTTATAATTAAACTCTCAGCAACATTGATTACTAGTCATAACTAGTCGTAAATAAAAGCACGAAGCAAATTTGTTTTTTTCTTTTTACAATAACAATCCAACACGTTTACGTAAGAAACTCACATTTTGAAAAATCTCACGTGAGATTGGGAGATGGGGGAGGGGGTTGAATAAAATCTCACGACATCTCACCAGGGGGGGAGGGAGGGGCAGAAAATTAAAAAAAACACCTCACGTAATTTATGGACGCCCCCAAACTGCAGCGGAAACTTATCGTTTGCTTGTGGAGATTTATGGTGAGCATGCTCCGTCTAATACAACTTGCAAGGAATGGTTTCGACGATTTCAAAATAACGATTTTAGTACTGAGGATAAAGAACATGGAAAACCACCAAAAAAATTTGAAGATGCTGAATTGGAAGCATTATTGGCGGAAGATTCTTGCCAAACTCAATCAGAATTAGCTGCAGCATTAAATGTTGATCGTTCAACTGTTGCAAAGCGTTTACAAATGATGGGAATGATTCAAAAAGCCGGTTACTGGGTTCCACATGATTTAAAAGAAAGAGACATGGAACGTCGGAAAACCATTTGTCAAATGCTGCTTCAAAGACAGCAAAGAAAAGGATTTTTGCATCGGATAGTCACAGGAGACGAAAAATGGATACACTACGAAAATCCTAAACGCAAAAAAGCTTGGGTGAAACCAGGCGAACCAGGCCCATCACAGCCAAAAATAAATATTCACTGTGCCAAGGTCATGCTCTGTATTTGGTGGGATCAGAAAGGTATTGTATATTATGAGTTGCTCAAACCCTCTGAAACTATTAATGGAGAAGTTTACCGACGACAACTAATGCGTTTGAAGCGAGCCATAGAAGAAAAACGACCAGAATGGGTGAATAGACATAACAAATTAATTCTTCAGCATGACAATGCCAAACCGCATACCGCAGAAGTCGTAAAAAGATATTTAGAGGGACAGGACTGGGAAGTGTTACCCCACCCGCCATATTCACCAGACATAGCTCCTTCGGATTACCACCTATTCCGGACGATGCAGACAGACCTTACTGGAGAAAAGTTTACTTCATGTGAAAGTATCAAAATTTGGATTGACAACTGGATAAGCTCAAAAGACCAGGACTTCTTCCAGCAAGGAATACGAAAACTACCTGAACGATGGGCGAAGGTTGTAGCTGCAGATGGAGCATACTTTCAATAATTTTTTTTTTTAATTTTGTAAGCGAACAAATGTGTTTTATTTTGACAAAAAGGGGCGGAGTCATATTCACACACCCAATATAAGTTTTAAGAAAAAAAATCTAAATGGAGTAATTCGGTAAAATTAAAAGAATAACGAATCGAAATACTCCTATTTTTATGTTGGTTAAAAAGCAACCGTATTGAAAACCTCGAGCGACGAGCTGACGGACAGCGAAGCTCGTGTTTCCTAGGCATCCTTTGACACGGAACCCTAAAACATACACTCAAGCGTATTTACGCAATAAGCGTATTTGCGATATTTTTGACATCTAACATAATTAATATCATCATCTAACATAAATAAAAAAAAAAAAATTATAAACATGACAGTATGATACGTTATTGGAAGCGACAATGCTGAGCTCTTATGGAAGACACCTGCTTTGGATTACTATTATGATCAGGCGTAAGTGGGTTTGAAAAAGTAAAACTTCACCAAGACAGACTTTTACAGAAGGTCATCAGAGACAGCAAGAACACTCAGTTACAGTAGTGAGCATCACACCTGATCCCAGCAGCAGGAGTCTGCTTCTCTTGAAGGAAGAAGCAATTGTGTCTCAAAGGTAGACAGATTGAATGCACGTTTGGCGTAATGGTTTCAGTGGTCACTTCGCCACCACGCTGCCGCGCCGCTAATCTTAGTGCGGAAGTTGTCCTTGTTGTCCGATTAGAAATAGAGGGTTATCTTCAATACTTACATTTTAAACTGGGAAATGAAATTTACTAAGCAGATAGAACAGCAATGTTGTATTTAAGTGTACTTTTGCTTGCAATACACATAGTTTTATTTTAATATTGAAAGAACACACACACACAACTTATTGTGTAGATTTGAATATAATTAAAATGAGAAAATAAATATAACATATTAAAAAGAATGTCTGCAGTATATATTATTCCATTATTGTACTTACATCCTAAAACATCAAAGTTAGTTGCAATATGCACATTCTAAGTGGATAAACGTAAAAAATTAAACCTTTTTCTGTAGTGTGACTGTAAAAGTAATAGCTGCTATCCTGATTTGTAAAATCCACATAAAATGTGCACATCATTATAATAGTATAAAGTAAAAAACAACTGCAAGACTACATACATTTATTGCAACTTATTAAGGAAAAAAATATTGAACTTGTGACATATGGGATAGTTCATCATGATTAGTACATAATTAAAATGAATTAGTTAACAACAAGAAAGTCAAGTATAATTATGCTATTTCTCCAGCCATAGAAAACTTAAGTATTGCATGCCTGATTTGTATTAAATAATTGATTTCATTGCCCAACTTGCTTTCTTTTATAATAGAAACAGTATCTGTATGGAATATAAAACACTATATAGGTACTCAATAGTGTAGTAGTTTAACAACTGTGTGTTATAATATTATGACTTAATGATATCTTACAGTATCTACTTTCAGCATTGTGCATCTTTAAGTCACACTATTTCTTAAGCATTGTTCACTGGTCAGTAAATTAATCAGTTTAATAACAACAACTACAAATAAAGTACACAATTAAAAATTATAGAATAACTATATAAATGCTGTATTAAATGCTATATGATAATTTATAAGTATATGATAATAATGGTTTGGTAGCCTCTAATATGTATAAATATTATAACATAAAAAAATTATGAATTTACTTAAGACTAGTTTGTTCAATAAACTAAGTTAGCTATATGGATGTTACTAAACACTAATGTTTTAATTATACTTAACATCCCCATTATCACAGAGGTCTTATTGTTTAAAGTTAAAAATACACTATTTTTCGAATTGTCCAAGGAATGATTGAGTTTCACAGTTCAGTTTTATCAGATTTACCTCTTTCCCCCTTTACGGTGGTCAGTTCTTCAGATAAACATGAAGAATCACTACCTTTTAATGCATGTTCAGTACATAAATGTGTTTTAAGTTCAATGTCCCCTTGGTGATTCCAGTACCAATCTTCAATAGCTCCTTCATTTTCTTCTAGAAGACTCTCACATTGTGTTTTCATATGTGTAATCTCAGCTGAGGGTTTATCCCACAACTCATAAGGAATGCCGAGTTCTACTTTTACCCCTTTATCGACCAACCCGTGAAGAGTTTTAAATGTCTGACTCATGCCTTTCGCAAACCTGGTACTGTCCTGTCGTTCTTTATGAATGTTATATTCTAAAATTTTGTCACAAACTCCTTCCAATGACTCGATTAGCCTTAATTCTGATTTTTGGTACTTAGTCTTCTTTTTAGGTTGCACATCGTCTAAAGAGTATCCTATTTCGATGACATCGTGAATTTTACCGGTCTCTTCAAGCCTGCCCTGTAACTCGGTGGCAAGCACTTTACAGACTTCACATCTATTCGCATATTTCACACCTACATCTTCTTCGGATTTTATTTCTATATCATCGCGACATGAAATGTTAGTGGTTAAGACTAAAAATACACAAATAACTCGAAAAAACATTTTCGCGAATTACATACGTTGTGTACAAAATTACCAATCCAAAAAGTGCCGAAGCCAACTGCCAAAGCCAAACATACGTTGTCACTTGTCACCACAGTTCTTTTTTAATTGTGGCAACTGAGCCAATAAAAGTAAGAAACATCCTACTGACCATAATGGATATAGACCCATTGCCCTTTATTCATGCCCTTCATTAAATTAAAAGAACATCTCATTAAAAACCACCTTGAGTTCATTATTTTAAATAGAGAACTTCTTCCCAAGTCGCAGTTTGGTTTCCGAGAGGTTTGAGTACTGCTGATAGTGTAACTTCTGACATTCTGTTATCCTTCAGTAAAAAAGAGTCTCTTCTTGCAGACTTTTTTAATATTTCTGCTGCATATGATAACGTTCTTCTTCCTTTCCTTATCTTCAAAATGCAACATCTGAGAGTCCCTGCAAGGATCGTCAAAATTTTAGCCGTTATCTTGTGTTCACGTTATGTGGAACTTAGAACCCTTGGGGATTGGATTCAGACCGAAGGATGGTTTGGAAAGGTTTACCACAAGGTTCGGTCCTCAACCCTCTCCTATATAATATATATACCTGTAACCTATCTGCACGTTTAACTTTGATGGTAACATTTTACAGTATGCTGATTATATAGCCATGTACGTCTCCGGCCTGCCATCACAGATTCAACCCAATCCTTAAACATCTCGATAGACTCATTGAACCAGTGGCTTATTAAAAACGGCCTGTCTTCTTCTCCATCAAAAAGTTCTGCTTTGGGTTTCACTAGATATTATCAATTCCTTCTATTTAAATTAAAATTGAGAATCAAATTATTTTAGTAAGGGACTCAACAAAATTTTTAGGGATTACCCTGGACTCGAAATTATCAGGGACAAATCATATTAATTCAAAGTGCTTGCTGGTGTTTGGTTGGGTGCTCACCCTTTTACTTTGAAGCTCGTTTACAATGCTATCGTATATGCTATACGAGTGTTATAGATTACTGTTGCGATGGCTTGGCACTCATTTTACACTGATGCATCAAAATTCTCACCCACAGGGTACACAAAACTCCCGCATTGCACTTCAGTTTCAGTGTCCCTCGGAGTCATCTGCATTTACGGGTGAATGCATAGTTATTATGGAGTGTATATGTTTTATATATAGACTCCCATAACATAAAGGATTCAATTATATTGTCTGACTCTCTTATTAGCATCATGTCCATAAATCAAAATTAATTAAAAAGTTTAATACGTAGCAAGTTAATTATTGATATTAGAACTGCCTTGTTCCGATATTCAAAAACGGACTTACATGTGACTGTGGCGTGGATTCTTAGCCATTGCGGCATAATTGGCAATGAGTGTGCTGATGCTCTTGCTAAATATGCCACCTGCAATATGTTAATGTAGACAGGAAACATTATTCTATTCAAGGATACGATTTTTCTAATTGTGCCAAACAAAAATTATTCACTAACTGGAATTTGGAATGGGAGCATAGTTCAAAACGAAAAGGATTTTTCTACGCTGCGATCCAACCTGTTATTTCCCCAAAGCCATGTCTTTTAAAAAGAAAATGCTCCATAAAATAACGGTATTTGTGTTGTGCCGTTTGAAATTTGGTCACTATTGCACTCCGGTGTTTCTCCACTAAATTCACGTCTGTGATATCTCTGTTTGTGAATGCGGACTTGAAGAGGGTTTACTAGATCATATTTTCTTTGCATGCCAAAATAATTAAAAATATTTCTATCTATAAACTAAATTATCCAAATTAAATATTCCTCTTCCTATCAATTTCTGTTCTCTTCCAACTCACGTTTCCCTAAAAGTATGTTACATAGTTTTAGGGAAAAGTGAGTTAAAAGAAAAAAGGCAACTTTTCCCTATAACTATGTGATGTAACATAGTCTTAGGGAAAAGTGAGTTAAAAGAGAACAGAAATTTGTTATCAAAATTTATTTATGATGATAATGTTAAACTTTAAAAATACATATATTGGGAAGGGAAGAAAAAAAAAGAAGAAGAAGGGAATACATAAAACAGGGAAGTAAATTGTTCGCTTTGTTTTTTTTTAGTTTCCGCGCCTCCCCGCACCGTACAGCCAGTATTTATACAATCTGCGTTCGATTTCAATGAACGTTGATGTTCCAAATTCAAATCTCATTACTGCCCGCTAAAAAGTCTAGAGGAGAAGAGCTACTTTGGTCCCGCTTATAGGGGTGAAAAAAGTATTATCTAAAGTGCACTTATCTTATGTTCTAGGTAATAAGCTTCTAATAAGTAGGTCCACACTTATTGTGTTAATTCAACATCTTTAATTTAGTCGGGTTTCGTGCCCGAGGCTACAACTAGTCCATTGAAATGTTACATTTTTTAGGCCTAACCTTGCGTTTTTTAGAGGACGCAATTTTATTTTTTTGATATGTAGGGGGATTAAGTGTAAAGCTAAACCAAGTTTGTGGGGTCGCCACCCTTGTCCCACGGCCGCCACCTTGAAAGTAAGGGTTCAAATGGTTCTTACGATATATCTCTTAAACTATTTATTTGATAAAAAAAAATTAACATTTTTTGTTGCAAATTAAATTCTCTACAACTTTGGTCCAGTAACTTTTTGTCGTAGAACTATAAATAAAAAGTTATAAGCCAATAGCTAAGGTTTTACAGCGCTCCGTAGTGAGTACTATTTTTCAGTACTCTTAACTATACCTATCTTATACGGGTGTACTAATAATGTGTCATCAGTTATCTATTTGTATACAGTTATATTATATATATATATATATCAGTAACTTGCTGTTTCTTCATGCTTTTTCCGTATGTGACACAACTTCAGCTCCTTACAATATCGGTAAAATGAAATTAGCAAGTGGAACGGCTTTGTTTTTCAAGAAGAGAGTTGACCCTGCTTTGCTCACTGTAATTGGTGAACGTTTTTTTATCTCTATATACGGTGGTAATAAAGATGATAATTCTCTTGACAGCCTAAGATACAAACAATTCGCCAAATCAGTGACAAAAAGTAGATTTCACTTATCTTCACTTCCTCCAACACAAGATACAGCTCGCTTTCATACTTTCCGAGTCTACCATCAGGTCCAGTCGTGGCTTGGTAATTATAAGGATCCTGAAGACTGGGGCTGGAAAAACTTATGAAAATTATTGATGCCAGTGCAGAACTCTAAACCTCCAGCACCCCCAGAGCTTCTAAAATTGATCTATTGCAAATGCAAAGGAAACTGTCGAGCGATGTGTGGATGTCGAAAAGCAGGGCTGAAATGTTCTGCAGTGTGCTTCCATTGTTCTGGAGAGACTTGCAGCAACGTAATGGAACTCTCAGAATTAATAAATGTGAATGACTTTGATGATGAACCGCCGACATTAACAACCCTTCCTTCTCCAGTTCTCCCACTGATATTTAATTCAGAAAGCCGATCAGATGATGAGCCGTAGCCTGGTCTATCGAAAAGACTGAGGACGGAGTAGTTCTAATTTAGAAAATCACCGCACCGTGGATTATTCCTATTGGGGATACCACGTAAAAAAAAACTCGCCTCCAGACTCTACCTCGTGGGTGGTGGGGAAAAGAGTCATTAATTAATTTTTAATAATATTGCCAAATTTATAATTAAAAAAAAAACAATAACTGATGACACATTATTAGTACACACGTAGAATATAGGTATAGTTAAGAGTACTGAAACATAGTACTCACTTCGGAGCGCTGTAAAACCTTAGCTATTGGCTTAATGAAAAAATGTTCTGTATAAAAGTTGTTCCTGAAAAAACGATCTACAAAAATTCTGATATAATTTTTTCGTAAAATGATAAAAAAAAGTTATTTCGAAAAATATACTTTTTTTTCTCGAATTTCTGAATATTTTCGCTTATAACTTTTTTATTTATAGTTCTACGACAAAAAGTTACTGGACCAAAGTTGTAGAGAATTTAATTTGCAACAAAAAATGTTAACAATCTTTTTTATCAAATATATAGTTTAAGAGATGTATCGTAAAAACCATTTCAACCCCTATTTTCAAGATGGCGGCCGTGGGACAAGGGTGGCGACCCCACAAACTTGGTTTTAGCTTTACACTGACCCCCTCTACACATCAAAAAAATAAAACTGCGTCCTCTAAAAACGCAACCCCAAAAGTAACTTTTCAATGGACTAAACGGTTAAAAACTATCTTCTACTGTGGGTTGGGTACACAGGAAAACAAACTCAAATTCAATATTCTACATAGTTATGTCATAAATTCACGTATCTTGAATGATAATAAAAATATTCTTAAATATAACTAAGCATGCGTTTTAATTGCTCCCATTGATACATTCTTCATTTTAAACTCAGAAATTAGACAGGGGTTATATTTAATTTATCATTGTTTATATTCAACTCAATAAGTATTTATTAAGTGATAATATACATTTTTATTATTATATAATTTATTTTACATATTTGTTAGTTAAAAGTTTAATCAAAAACAACAATTTTGTATTTCATATTGAACTTCTTTGTTCAACCTTTCAATCCATTCATTTGTAACTTCTTTTTCTAATGTAACTTCCTGAAATATTTCACTTCTGGATTTCTCTTGGAATCCTAGTTTTTTAAACATGTTGATGCTGATTTTATTTGATATTGAAATTTTTGCTTCAATTATCTTTAAATTTATGTAATGAATACCATATAAGAGCATCAATATGACTGATTCCCACCCCATTTTTTTTCCTCGGGCTGATGCTTCAGCTATCATTATTTCTATTTCCCCTCTTGCAAATTCTTGGTCCACTATAAAAATGTTGGTATCTCCAATCATTGATTCTGTAATAGATAGTTTCATTACTAAAACGAATAAATACATATATATAAAACGTTGCAGGCTGATAAATTTTACTTACCTATTTCATTATTGTTTTGATCATAAACAGTTTTGTTCAGTATTATAAAGGTGCATTCTGAAAATATGATTATAAGGTGTATTTAAAATAACGCATTGTTGATTTATTTAGAATACCTCAAGTTTAAAAATATTTGCTTTTGAATTTAAAGAGATGAAACAAGAGAAAGCTTGTGGGGTATTCATGAATAGAACTGTCATTGTTGGTCTTGGGCAATCTGCATGCATCTGCTGCCAGTCAACAACTTTGAGCAGTTAGTCCATTGTGCGCTCTACACTGTTTGACTGGAGATCTTCACTCTAGCAAATGTAGTCCACCTAGAGACATGACTGGCCCCTTTCCATTTTAGCATACTGATTCTCTGTGCAATGTTGGTTACTCTAGTTCACTGCCCATTGACTTCATTTACGTTTTTTACCATATAAATATTATTGTTGTACTTTTGAGGTTAAATTGAAAATGAGTTTACGTCTCTAATGGAGGGATGAATGAGATATACAGCTGTAAGCTTTCAACAACACTTAGAAAACATCTTACTGTCTTCATCTTCGCTCCACGATTTTTGCATTTCATATTCTTGTTCTAAAGTCAGAGGTTCTGATGCTGTCAATTTTTGTAACTCTTCCGACTTCATCCATTCATGATATCTGCGAAATATTAAGACTGTAACAAAAGGAATTTTATTCGTTGCAATCATATTTTTACTATTATATGTAGGTATTACTTAGGCACATGATTTTCCCTGTAAGGCAGGAGAATGATGTGGTACCCTACAATTTTAGTATTACTATTTAATTTCATTTTAACATTTAACTAAACTAATTAAATGGTAAAAAAACTATTTGTTTACTTTTACATTCTATACTATACTGTGTGTGTATAATACTCGTTGTCATTATGACATATGTGTAGGGTGACCATATGACCCAGGGCAAATAAGGAAAATAGAGTTTGTCTTACGAAAGAAGTCCCGCGGCGATAAATGGAACTAATGTGACAGATCGGCAATGTGCATTGTCGTCAGACTAGTCAGGTGTTTTATTGTTGTTTCTCTTATTAAGAGATAATAATATATTCTTTATTGTACACCAAACAAATACACAGAAACATAATTATATAAAAGAACAAGAAATGCACAATGGGCGGCCTGAGATACCTATATAGTTATTATATTTTATAGATTATTTTTTTAGAAATACTTGATTGTACTTGACAATGGCGGAATCTCCCGAGTTGAATCAAGCCTAACGAAATAGTGCTGTTCGAGAAATAAATTTTGAAGGCAAAGGAATTTTAATTCTCATTAAATTCTATTTTATTTCTACTTCGAACATTTGATCCGTGCAAACTGTTCAATTTTATTTAGCAAATAAAAATTGGGGAGCTTTTAGGAAATCCAATCAAGGAAAGCTGGTTACATTAACTCGTTTCATGAGACGAACTATAGATTCAAATTTCTACTAAAGTACTACAAAAATATGCTTTGGGTAATTAATATTACTTTTGAAAATGGTAAACTGTGCTGATGTCAGCAATTCTGATAGTGCCGAATGTGCGATGGAGATGCGTGATTTGTGCAGAGGTGTTCAAGTAGTTTGATCAGTACTGAGGTAAGGGTAATTAGTCTAAAACTATTTGGGTCATCAACTTTTTTCCACGCTTTAATAACAATTTGTATCTTCCAATGATCAGGCACCCAGCCATTAGTTTAGCGAAAATTAAGGATATTGAAGAAGTATGCTCTAGCTCTATTCCTAGCAATTACCATAAAAGAGTGTTGGATGCCATCTATTCTAGGAGCTGAGTGCTTTACACCATTAAGAACCATGTCCAACTCTCTTTCGGAAAATCAGCTGTATCTCGTGTAATTGGGAGGAAGTTAATAAAAAACATCCAGACCGGTCCTTTTTTTTTTTATGCGATAGGGGGCAAACGAGCAGACGGGTCACCTGATGGTAAGTGACAACCCCGTCCATGGACACCCGCAACTCGAGAGTCTCAAGTGCGTTGCCGGCCTTTTAGGTAGGAGTACGCTCTTTTCTTGAAGGTTTGAAGGTCGTATCGGTTCGGAAATACGGCAGGCGACAATTTGTTCCATAAGCTGCTTGTGCGAGGCAAAAAGCTTCTGGAGAAGCGCACAGTGGGGGAGTACCAATCATCCAGGATGGCAATTTTTTCTCGTTGGACGATGGCAGAAACCTGCAGCTGGTATAAGTCCGAAAAATTTCTCTGAATACTCCCCATGATACAAGTGGCAGAGAATGCAGAGTGAAGCTACGTCTCTTAGCAACGCCAAGGTGTCCGAACGATCAGAAATATCGATATGTTGTATTGCAACTTCTCTCATCTTATTATTAATGTCCCTTTCCATCCACTGGTTGCCTGGAAGAGATCGCTAATCGCGATAAGGCCGCCCTTTGTACAACTTTTATATTTTATTTTATTTATATAACCATTCTAACTTTAGCTTATAAGACTTATAGCAATGTGTACAAATTGTTCTACTATTATGTTTTATTTTTTGTTTGTTGTACAATAAAGAGTTATCTATCTATCTATCTATCTATCTATCTATGTGAGTCGCTCTCCGTTGAAAGCTGTCAAGAGGGAGAAGCTGGTACTGGGGTGCACCTGCATAGAGATGAGAACAGTATTCCATGGGCGGCCGCACCTGCGCCTTATAATGTTGCAGGCGGTGGGCCGGGTTGAAATACTCTCTCGATCTGTTTAGCACACCAAGCTTCTTCGAGGCTAACATGGCCTTACTCTCTAACTAACAGCGAAACTGGACTTCGCTTGATATATCGACGCCAAGGATTCCGATACTGGCTGTTGCACTTAGGGAGGAGCTCTCAAATTGAGGTGATACGACCAATGGCATCTTTTTAGCGGTGAACGTGCAAACCTGTGTCTTCGTGGGGTTAAACTGGACTAGGTTAAGTCGACCCCAATCTGAAACTATTGATAAAGAAGTTTCCATTTCAGACACAAGTTTGGATCGGCTTTCGATGACGTTTACCCGAGCGCGGCCAGTGTAACGGGCATCACTCGTGCTATCGTCTGCATAGCAATGGATGCTGCTAATCTGCAGCATGTCATAGATAGGCAGAAGAAACAGCGTAGGTGATAGCACACAGCCTTGTAGGACACCAGAATTAACAGACTTGGAATCGGAGCATGCACCGTCAACAACGACCTTGATGCTTCTGTCTGTAAGAAAACTGGTGAGCCAATTGCACAGTTTCTCGGGAAGTCCATAGGAAGGAAGCTTCGCAAGGAGCGCTTTGTGCCAGACCCAATCGAAGGCCTTCACTAGGTCCAAACTGCCAACGCAACGCTTCCCCCTTGGTCTCGATCGCCTGTGCCCACCGGTGAGTCAAGTAAACAAAAAGATCACCAGCTGAACGACCCCGACGGAAGCCGTATTGTCGATCATTGAGGAGCTCGTGGTCTTCTAAGTACCTGAGGAGCTGGCAGTTAATAATGGATTCCATTATCTTGGAGAACAAGGAGGTGATGGCTATGGGTCTGTAGTAGGACGGATCCGAATGATCTCCTTTGTTAGGGACTGGGTGCACTAGAGCTGTCTTCCATTAGTTCTGGACTACGCCAAGAGAGTAGGAAAGCCGATAAAGGCGCGTTAAAACCGGTGCCAACTCTGGAGCACACGTCTTCAGCACGATAGGAGAGATTCTATTGGGCCCACTCGACTTAAGAACGTCGAGGGAAAGAAGCGCTTTACGCACTGCCCTTTGTGTAAACCGGACTTCCGCCATGCAGCTCTCGCACTGCGGTATGGTCGGCGGTGCGTTTCCCCCGTCGTCCAGGGTCTAGTTGGACGCAAAGAGTTTGCCCAGAAGATCGGCTTTTTCTTTAGCGTCGTGGGTCAACGAATTATCTCCTATGTGCAGAGGTGGAAGGGATGGCTTACAAAAGTTTCCCTGGACAGCTTTGGCAAGAGACCAGAATTCACGAGGAATCCGGAAGGGAGTCTCACTAATCTCTCGCCAATTCTGGCGATGAGAGCTGACCCCAGCAATTACTCTTTTGAGGAACCTGGAGGCAAAGTTAAATTGCTTCTTTAATGTGCTGGTCTTTACATCCCGTGCTGTCGCTACATTAGCCCATGCTTGGTAACATTCCTGCTTTCGGCGGGAAGCCGCTTTGCAGGTTCGACCAAACCAGGGCTGGGACTTGCCACCGGTCTGAATCAGGGAGAATGGAATGAAAAGTTCCATACCCTGAAGCACAACATCCGCGACAGAGTCGGCAACGACATTGGGATCATCCGGCGAGAAGCAAACCTGCCTCCATGGGTAGGATGCAAAGAATGTTCGCATTCCATCCCAGTCTGCTGACCTATAGTGCCATACGCAGCGACTGCCTGTAACTCGCGGCCGCAGCGAGTGAACGAGTGGCACTATACTCCTAATCAGGCAATGGTCCGAAGAGCCAAGAGGGGCCTCAACGGATACTTTGTAGCCGTCAGGACGTGAGGTCAGCAGAAGATCCAACAGAAGGCACGTGGCTTTCTGCATCTGGGATTCGCGTAGGCGTTGCTACCAGCTGCGTAAAGCCATATGCCAAGGCGAAATCGTGAACAGATCTTCCCGCATGATCGGTTTTGCGCGAACCAAGCCATTCGGCGTGATGGGCGTTAAAGTCGCCAAGAATCACGATCTCTGCGGATGGGACCTGCTGGAGCACTGAGTCTGTAGCCATTTGGACGTGGTCGATGAGTCGGTCCGTTTCGGCATCACCGCTATGGGACCTGTAGAGGCATAGGTAGATGCGGGGATTGTCATCGCAGTCAAGTTCAAGATTACCGAGGCGGCGAGACGTGATATCATCTCTAACGTACACGCATACACCAGCCTTAGGAATAAAGGAGTGTTCCAGTCCGTACCCAGGGTAGCAGAGGTAGGATGTGTCCGCTGGAGATGATATCTGCGTCTCGGTTAAAAAGAGCAAGGCTGGCTTTGCTGTCTCAAGGTGGTGGGGACAGTGTCGAGGTTAGAATGTAAGCCCCTGATGTTCCCAAAATTCACGGTAAACGTGACAGGGGGTGCCATGGTATGACTTCTCTTGACCCGAGCAGGTTTTGAGAGCGCAGTTGAGCCCCCCCCCCCCAAAGTATGCGGGGCAGCCTGGGCGTCCACGCTCAGGTATATTCCGTACTGAGGGTGGACGTCCAGGGGGGATTCTCCAACGCTAGCGCTGGTACCCCCCTGGGGTGTCCTTTTTGTTAACAGCGCTATCATCAGGGGGGGGTGGGGGATTTTGGGCCTCCGGAGACCTCACTCATTTCGGGGAAATGCAACGCAAGCGTTATTTCACAACCGGTTTTCTGTGAGGCCGTGGTATCGCTTAATATTTCTCTACACTTTAGAGGCTGGAGTAGATGGGGCTAGATTGGAGCAGAATTTAGCCATCCCTTACGCTTCTTGCTTCGCAATAATCTTGGGGTGGTATCTTCATATAGGGTGATCATGTCCAAACCTGCAACACTTCCTACACCGTATGGTTGGGTAAATATATTGCTGTACTGGGAGAGAAGTGTAGCAACAAAATACTTTCTTTGGTAGAATCTGGCCATTAAGGGTAAGGACACAGGTTTTTGTACATTTCCACTCAAGCACACCATCTCTAAAAGTTTTCCTACTGATTCTTCTGACTTTTAGGATCTTACCACATCGAGGTGCAACTGTTATATAATTCATTATATCATCCTCTGTCATATCAGTCGGAATACCAGATACAACACTCATTATTGTTATGTTAAATGAGGGGATAGTTGCTACAAATTTATGATTAGGAAGAAGGGCATTGAGAAGAAAATGAATTTGCATCGTGAGGGGCTGCAAATTCAACGGAAACATGGTTTCCACCAACTTTTTTCACACCATCTTTCATGACGTTGCAGAAGCTATTATTAAAATGCAAAAGGCCGAACGAGACTAGGCGGATAGTTGTCTCGGAGTTAGGCTGGGGTTCAACACGAGATACGTGAACAATGAAAGGGCCGTTGTCACTTGCGTTGTATGTAGCGCGACTTACTTGGCTTTTCAATTGCTTCGGCCTATGTTGGAGGGTTACTTCATCATCAACGGGTCGTTTACGTGAAATATACGCGCGTGGGGTGACATATTCGGGTTGTGAAATACTTCAGACGACATTCGTGAACTGCGTTCCGATAAGAAGTACCGGGTTGATCAGAAGAATAAAGAGTCGGGGAAAAGGAGGCAGTAAGTGGATTCAATTTATCAGGAGGATCAGGAGGTTTATCTTCGTCCATAGATAGTACTTACCAGACAGTTAATCAACACAAAAACACACACTTTTTTTCTAAGACAGCACAAATAACAAAAATAAGACAAAATAGTCACAAAACCACTCGAAACTATATAAGTTCCAGTCACACGGGCTATCCAATCGTACACGGTGGCGAGAATCCTTAGGTATATTAATAACGATCCTACAAAAGAAATAAAATCTACTGACTATGGTAAGACGAATACTGGTCAGTCTGGTCACATCTACGATACAGTTGTCTGTCGCATGTCATATCGTTGACTTATCAAAACCTTGTCATTATCGTGTTTTTATCAAAATATTAGCATTCTTTTTACCGTCGTAATCAGTATACTTCTTAAAAAAATGTGGTAACCCACTTTTGATTAAAATTAGCCTGAAATAATATTTTAGTAGGTACTAATTTGCCTTCATTTTATAATATACAATAATGACTAAAAGAATAAAACTATGAGATATACTCAGAAATTCTTATTGTGATTCACAGGCCTCTTCGCGATGAATCAATATATAACTGAACGACGTCTGAGTTGGTGTTATTTACTTGTATCTCTGTTGTTGGGACTGTCTGTGATATGTATAGCTATCCCCTACAACCATTGGCGCACTACACTAGATGTGTGCCCTGGTGGTTACTTTGAGAACACTAACTGTGGTTGCATACTGTTTGGTCTTCGCACAACCAATTACTTCAATGGTGGACATAACTCATACTGCCTGTATGCCATATTTGGACCTTTGCCAGTCCTAGTTTATGCTATAGTAATGGCCCTTTTTCATATGTACAGAGTGTGCATAAATAATATTGGTAAATATGAGGATGAAAAGTCTACAACCATGGAGGAAATGTAAGTGTTTTTATTACTGTGTAGTCTGTATAGGGATTAGTGGTAACCCAAACAGTTTAAAGATGAATATTGATCTCTCTGCCTTCCCTTTGCCTTTTAAATTCCTATTCCTATTTATTACCAAGTATTCATGTTCAAAGTGTTTTAAAAAATAATATTAATAAAATCATTTTCAGTGAAGGAGAATCAATTGTAGTCAGTACAAGAACTAGGGTCAGTAAACATAATGATGCTGTTATATATTGTTGGATCCCTACAGCATGCATCGCATTTATCTTCGGTATTTACACTTTAGTACATGCAGCTATTCTGACAAGTGGATTAATAAAAACCTGCACACAATACAGAGGATACTTAGTCTCGGTAAGAGTCTTGTTTAAATTTTGGTTTTAAAATTACTTGTTATTTTTTAAAACTCTATGTCAAATCTATCATCTTATGACAAAATGTGAATTTAAATTAAAGTTTTCTAAACAATAATAATATTGGCAAGTAGTGACTACTAATTATGGTGTATCACACTTTGACTTCCTGATGATGATGATTATGACAATATCAAAGAGATGTTACTTTTAAGCGAAGATATATGTTACTTTTAATTTTGGCGGCCATTCCTATCTGGATGGAAGTTCTTATCTATAGTAAAGTCAAAGCATTTATTTCAAAGGCACCAAAGGCACTTTCAAACGTCTACATTATTAATCTGTTAGGTTATAATAAATACATACATATGTACATATATACACTCACAATTATACTTGTGAAATGTAAGCAGAGGTGTCTCAAACTCCCCCTTCTCTTGTTAAACATAATTTAATCCCATTAATAGAGGGCAAGCCAGAGGGCCTATTGTGGTTGTCTGGTTACTGTATGATGGTATGCATACCTTCTGATAGATAACAGTCTGATCCCTTAATTGCTGTTTACAATACCCACAAGAAGTGGTATGGTTTTCTAATTCTACTCTAACAAGAACTACTTGTAATACCTTTGAGATCTATCTAAAATAGTCACACAGAATACTTCAAGTTTGGGAAGGCAAGAAGGATAGTAATATTCCTTAAATGGAATGATTGGAAACGGCAATAGCTTGAAGATGTGGCATATCTTTAACTGGAACCAGCTGTAACCGAAAAGTCTAATTGCTTTGGAGACAGATGGGTCTGTCAGTCAAATGTAAATAATTATATTGTCCTAGTTATAAACAGCAAAAAAAAAAACAAATATAGTACCTATCTATATATAATATCTCAAATTTGACAACAGATTCGTAATCTGATTAGTGCTTAATCTTTTGATGTCTCTTAAAAACACATTACATATTTCATCCAAAATAATGAGTAAAATAAATTATTTAAAAGAGGTCAAGACTATAGATACTCATTATTATTTTCAGCTTTAATTTTTTTTATCTGAGATATTGACTCATTTACTAATTATGAGGTATCATTATCTTGTTGCTCTTGCTCATATTGTACCTAATTAGGAGAACTTATAGTGGAGTTAATTGAAGGTCACTCCTTAACCTTTGTTATTGCGAAACGTTTGCTCTTACGTCTCTAACAAATTATAGCTCTAATGGATGGTTGGGTACTAACACAATTATTATGTTGTTTCAAATATGTAAGGTACAATTTGTACCATACGAGAGTGTATCACACATACATATGTACATATAGGTAGTCTGGCTAAAAGTTTTTATAGATCAAAATAGAATAGGTAACCCATTCTTAGACGATTTGCAAAATATTAACAAAATATATTCAGTAGTTCACAGAAGGTTGCGACCGCGGTAAAACTGCTATCGCTACCGGCCATGGAGCGTATGACGGCCGGTAGCGAGAGATCTCCTCCGATGACTGCAGTGAGGGCCCGGCGCTGCGACTCCCAAGCGGGGCAGATCGCCAGCGTGTGCTGGGCCGAGTCTTCACTGCAGTCGCAGTGGTGGCAGGCGGGACTCAGTTCCCTCCTGGCGACCGAGTGCAGGTACTTCCCGAAGCAACCATGCCCGGAAAACACCTGCGTTAGTCGGAAGGAAAGGGTCCCGTGCTGCCGCCCTGCCCACTCGAGGATGACCGGCTGGAGAGCCTCCACGGCGGCAAAGCCAGCGCGCGGAGTCTCCAGCCGGAACGACCAACTAGCCATCGTGGCTCGACGGGCGGCTTCACGCCACTCGCGTACCTCTTCGGGCGGAGGGCGAAAGCCATACTCCGCCCGATATTCAGCCACCCGTCGATAAACTTCGGCGAGCACTTCCGCCTCCAAATCCCACGGGGGTGTTCCAGCCAAGGCGCACGCCGCCTCGGTGGACACCGTGCGGTATCCGCGTATGGCTCTGACCGCCAATACCCTTTGAGTCCGCCAGAGGCGCGCCTTATTCTGGGCGGTCAGAGCCGCCACCCACACCGGTGCCCCATACAGCGCCATCGACCGGACCACCCCCGTGTAAAGGTGTCGCGTTGCGACGCTGGCTCCACCCAAGTTGGGCAAAAGTCGCCCAAGGGCAGAGGCAGCGTCGACCAGCTTCGGACCAAGCTGTCGGAAGTGCTCGTCGAAGAGCCACCTACCGTCGAGTATCAGGCCCAGATACCTCATCTAGGCCCGAACCAGAACGAGGACCGAGTTGACCTCGATGGAGGCACCGGCGGGTGGACCACGACGGGGCCCATGGAACAAAAGGGCCTCCGTCTTGTCCAGGGCCACACGTAAGCCCAGTGCCTCGATGCGCCCGACCACCAAAGAAACACCCCTGGTGGCCAGGCGCGCCGCCTCTTGGAAGTTCGCCCCCCGGGCTGTGACCAATGAGTCATCAGCGTAGCAAATTACGCCCAGCCCGGGGGGGAGGCGACCTCGTAAAACCCAGTCGTACCCCACGTTCCACAGGAGTGGTCCAAGGACAGACCCCTGCGGAACGCCGCACGACATGGGTCGCCGTCTCAAAACGCCCTCTCGGTCCTCGTCCTCGTACACGACGGTACGCTCCTCTAAATAGTCTGCCACCAGCCGCCTCAGGTACTCTGGCTCCCCGTGGTATTGGAGTGCTTCCCTGATGCAGCTGAATGGCAGACTATTGAATGCGTTGGCGATGTCCAGAGACACCGCCAACAGCACGCCGCCACAGCTCACTGCCTCTCCGGTCACGGCCCTAAGGCGCATCACGGCATCGACCGTCGAACGCCCCTCCCGGAACCCGAATTGGGCGACCGGTACCCCATCCGGCCCGGGGGCGGTGTTCTTGGAACGGATCCGTAGAACAGCCACCCCAACCTCCGATTCCCTAACGGGCGGCACATCGTCCTCTCTACCCCCGGCGTCTCCGACCGCGTAGGCCATCGACGGGGGTGTGTGCTCCGCCCGCTGCGGGAAAAGGCCCTCGACCACTTCCTGCAGGAAGCTGGGCTGGAGAGTCGGTAAGGGGGGGGCCCGACGTGCGGAGCTTCTGACGCACCGCAGGGGTCACGGTCGAGACTCTCCAGCATCTCCTTTCTCTTTGCGTCCTTGGCGCGGCAAATGGCCAGCTTCAGAGTTTTCCGCGCTTCGCGGTACTCCTCGTGAAGCTGGTCCTCCTCACCGTCTCCGCGGTGACGCCGCCGGCTGTGAGTGTAGGACCTCCGGGCACGAGTACAAGCCGCACGGAGGTCCGCCAACTCCTGGGACCACCGGTAGACCTCCTTCCTTGGAGGCCGACGACCCTGGATACGGGGCATGGCCGCATCGCAAATCTGCGTAATCGCATCGCGAAAGCGGCCAGCCCCCGCATCGACCTCCTCGGTCGGGGCCTGCGGAGACAGCCAAGAGTGAATAATGGCCGCCTCCTCTAGTAGGTCCCTGTCCAGCTTGGCAACAGCCCACCGCGGAAAACGGGAATTACGCCGCGCCGCGTGACCCCTACTGGGGCCCTGGGACCGGGAGAGCTCAAATCGGATATACAGGTGATCCGAGAGCGTCTCAACCTCTTCCAGGACACGCCAGTTCCTTACTCGTGCGGCAACAGCAGGGGTAGCGAACGAAAGGTCCACTATCGACCCACCCTGCTGTCGCACGCACGTGTTGCAGGCCCACCGAAGCCGCCCACTCCTCGACGGCCTCGCCCTTGGCGTCCGTCCCGGGGGACCCCCATGCAATGGATTTTGCGTTGAAGTCCCCCAGCACGAGGACATGCCCAGACGCTAATCGCCGCATCGAGGTCTCCTAGCCGTTAAGGAAGACCTCGAAGTCGCTCAAACTCCGGTTGGGGGAGAAGTATACACCGTAAACGGTGATCCCCCCCCACTCGGCGGCAACATATCCAGAGCCCTTGTCTCTAAGCGACAAGGGCGGGGAATGAGCCGCCTCGGAACCGACGACTGCCACAGAGCCGTCCCAGTCACCCATCCAGTTTGGACGGGGAGGAACGAAGTCGACCGCAGCGGAAACATAATCCGCTGCAGTCGAAGCAGCTGTCACATTTGATGCGGGTGTGTCCCGCAACCAGGCATTTGTAACACCTCATCGGTCTCGCCGCCAGAACTGTAACTCAGGCGCTAACGAAACCGATGAGGATCCTGCCGGCGTCGCCCAAAATTTTGGCCGACGCTACGGGACACCTGATCCACACCGCACCAAGGCCTCCCGGACCGGGGCGGATGGTGCCGACTTTGATGTTTTCCGCGTTGCACTGCGTCCTTTCCTGGACTGCAACGCGGACATCATCAGTAGTGACGGAGTCGTCCAGGCCCGAAATGCGCAGCTCCGCGCACTTCGTGGGCCTGGAGATCTTCACACCATCCGTGGCTGCGAAGACTCCCCTCAGCTTCTCGGCGAAGGTGTCCGCCGTCTTTGCGCCATCGGCCCCAGGTAACTCGAGGACCCGAGCTCCCGTCTGGGCTAGGCGCAAGCGGACCCCTGCCGTCCCGAAATTGCCGGCGAGACAGTCCCGTGCCGTCTTAAAGACGGCCGCGTAGGACAGCCCGCCGGTAGACGCCTCTGGCGACACGGTGACTACAACAGCCGCGGTTTTAGGCGGCTGTAGCTTCCGCGGCTTTTTTCTGGCCACCGCCACCGACGACGACTTTCGGCAGCCTTCTTGGCCCGCTGTCGGGACTTTGGCCCCCCTACTACCTGCCAACCCTCATTGGAGGGGGCAGATGTGGAGGGGCCAGGCAGAGGTGTTGGAGTGGGGGGCGGAGGCAGCTCCGCTCCAGCCGTAGCCACCGTCTTGGATCCCGTCTTCGGCGCAGCAGTCCCGGCTGGAGCTTTCGCCCCCCGCCGCGTCTTGCGAGCGGCGGCAGAACCCGGGACCGACGTCGCCGCCGCGTAGGACACTCGACCCTCCACCACGGGAAATGTGGTCGGTGCCGACGCGGCCAGCGGCCTCGGCGCCGCAAGCGGCGGCCGAACAACAGGGGCCGGAGGCAGCCTCGCCTCCAGACCCGCAATCCGCCCGTCCACCAGATTTCCCATCGCCTGCAGCATGTACTGCAGCATCTGCTGCAGGACGCCTTCGGAAACTCCGGTGACAGTAGGGGCCGGCTGAGACGTAAACGGGGCCGGCTGGGACGCAGACGGGGCAGGCCGGGGCGCAGACGGGGCTGGCCGGGACGCAGACGGGGGGGCCGGCCGCGACGTAGACGGGGCCGGCTGGGATGCAGACGGGGCCGGCCGGGACGCAGTCGCGGCCGGCTGGGACGCAGACGGGGCCGGCTGGGACGCTGACGGGGCCGGCTGGGACGCAGACGGGGCCGGCTCGGAAGCAGACGGGGCCGGTCGGGACGCAGACGGGGCCGGCCGGGACGCAGACGGGGCCGGCTGGGACGTAGACGGAGCCGGGTTCTCTCGCTCAGGGCGCTCCGCCCGGAATTGGGCGAACTGGGCGCTCAGCTCCGCCACCTGCCCCGTCAGGTGATCGTTGGCCGACTGGAGGCGAGACACGTCCCCGATTAGGGTCTCTATGACCCCCGCCACTGCGGAAGAGGAGTCCTTAAGGGCCCTGACAAAGGGACCCTTAAGGTTTACGGACTTGGTGGCCACCTTGTTTATGATGGCCACTGCCGCGTGAGCCCTCTCCTGCAAAGAGGCCGGTGATTGGGGCACTGAATCCCCCTCCACCGGCTCCCCGATTGTTAGCAGGAGACCAGCGATCTCCTCTTCCGCCTGCAGTTCGCCATCGGCTCTGGCCCGCTTATAGGATTCCGCCTTGCTAAAGACGGAACCTGACGGGGCTGACACCGGGGTACGCGAGCGCCCCCTATGGCTGCTTGCCACCTTAGGAGGCAACATCTCCTGAGCGATGTCACTCTCGCAACCTTGGGGGCGTCCCCGCGCTTACGGTCGTCTGCCTCGGTGTCCATCGGTTCCGGTGCGTCCGGCGTCGCACCGGAACTACCACCCGCTACATTAGCGACGGACTTGGAACGCACTCGCTCCGACATTCTTCTGCTCCCAGAAGTCAGATTGACTTCTGAGAGCACCTGCGAGATAGGCATCCCGGGCAAAAACTCCTCATCGTTAGATGAGGTGTCGTCCACTTTCATCTTCTTCTCCTTCCTCTTCTCCTTCTTTTCATCTTTGCTAAATGTTTTTTTTTAATTTGAACTTTCCATGATAAATCCCACGAGGGGGGGAGAACTAGAGGTCAACCCGGGCAGAGATCCCCCAATACCCGGGCAAGCGTAAGTTTATGCCCAACCGAGGGGTCCGCAGCTGCCCCGGCTAGGAGTGTGCTTGCGACTGAACATCCCATCAGCCATGCATCCCATGGTCACGCACCAGAACGCGGGATTCGGGGTATTTTTTTATAGAGGTTTTCTTCCTCACAGTCCGGGCGGCTAAGCCAAGACCCTCGCCCCCAATTGGAGCCTTGAGACTACGACACTCCTTTCGGGATTACGATATGCCAACGGTGGCATCGAGATAAAATCTCTTAATGCCTGCTCGGTGGTAGTGTAAGTACACGCCGGGCCCGTCTTTGTTCCTCCGCTGTGGATAGCGGAGCAACACTGAGTGACCCTTGGAAGGGTCCCACAGTGTATCCTGTTTTGTCTGGAGTCTCCCCCTGGGCCAATCCGGCATGAGTGGCTCTACCGGCACAGCCCCAGAGATCATTGACCCGCGCAAGCCCCCCCCACGGCGACAACGTAAGGATACAGTTGGGGGGGGAGAGGTAATCGACCATCCATCAACCATCTTGATACATCACATTTTAAAGATAAATTTACATACCCTTTTTTAAGGAAAAACGGGCCGGTGCCATGCCTAAGCCCACCTTGACACTATTAGCAGCAATTATTCATTGCCACGTGTACCTTCCGCAACTCCTCTGACAATTTTAAACTTATATAATGCAATCGCTTTGTGAATAATAATACGAACTAAACATATAAGTAATACATCGTGTTCTATCTTCTATAAATCTATGACCAAATAGTCGTAATTACTATTTGGATGTATATTTGCTACTCAATTACTCTAGAACGTCTGAAAGGATCTAGATGAAATATGGTATAGAGATATATTAGACTAGAATACTTTTTATCCCAGAAAAATGTACTGTTTAAATTTGGTGAACGAAATCATGGCCAACAATTAGTAATCTTTATTTAAAATAGCGAAATAATACTCACTCGCTCGTCTACTGACTAATCACCAAATCAGGAAATCTACTAGACTTATGAAATTAGCATTGGGCAGCGAGGCAATTTATCGAGAGGAGAGCTTGGGACTTACATTCGGGAAATCGGAAGCAACGACCCCAGCTCCAGGCTCAGTGGAAAGAACGACTTGAGCAACCGAGCGCAGGGCACGTCACTATTGTGGTGGTAAGAGCCGTCATGGAGGATTGGATGGAGAGGCGATATGGCGTTCTCTCCTACCGGATGACGCAGATACTCACCGGACACGGCAGCTTCGAAAAGTACCTGTGTCTTATAGGCCGGAAGCCAACGTGTGTGCCAGCACTGCGGGGGCTGCTACGAGGATAGCGCACCATAAGTTGGTGGAGAGCTCTGCGTGGGTGCATGAGCGTGCTAACCTCGAGGCGGCTATAGGTGTGGGTAGCCTCTCTCTGGAGACCATGATTTATGTACATGATCCAGCGCGAGAGTGCATGGGATTCCGCCGCCTCATTCTCTAAGGTAGTGATGCAGGCCAAGGAAGCAGAAATGGAATGGGAGAGAGGTAGCACTCTTCCGCCCCGTAGTAGACGCACCAGGCACCGGAGAGCGCAAAATGATCTCAGGCCTCCATGAGCGCTAGCCTGGGGGCGATGGACAGGGCTATCCGTCGTTGTAGCAGAAACAGGGCTGAGATGGTGGCGCGACGTGTTCCGCATGCGCGTTTTTAAATCAGAGCATTAAACCATAGTGGAGTCGCCTCCAACAGGCGGCTAATTCTGTCGGGGTTCACAGAGATTTACTTTCTAGGGTGTACTTATTATAATATAAACTACATATGACGAAAAAACATTCAAAAATGTTTGTTTTAATAATGTAATCTAATCGAATACAATGTAATATTTCATGTTTTATTATTTTGATGTATGACAATGCCATTGCTTTGAATTAACATTTTTTTTTTAATATTTGGCTCATCATTACTTGTCGCCGCACGTAAAATGACTTACTATATTTCATTTGCCAGAATGTATAAAATGTTTGTATATTATTATTGTATATTATTTTTTTCAACATACGTGAAATTGACGTCAGTTTAATTGAATTTCTAATTTTTTTTTTGTAATTCGGAAAATGGACGTTATTGACTGAATTGATTTGTGTCCTAAAAAACTCAATTTGCATTAAAAGGACGAAACTTGAGAGTAAAACTGTGAAATCAATTGATATTTGCTTTGGCGTCGATGGTATAAAACATTCAAGTGATTTGTGATGTCTACAAGAAACGCTAAGACACAGAGCCAAGTTGTCGAGTTCGGGGACGTCCTTTTTTTGCCAGAAATATTTTGATTTCTTCAATCAAGGTAAGAAACCGCTCTAGTGTCAACTTACGACTTAGCCACCTTACATAAGTGTAAAATAGGAGATCGCAAAAATATTAAGAGTTGACCAGTGGAGCTTATATCTGTAGATTTTTATCCAGTTCTATGAAAAAATGCTGATAAGCTTTACGATTTCGTAGCTAATTGCTCTACTATATGAGCTGCTAATGCGACAATTATTTGAACAGTCATCCGATTTAATTTGATTTTATTTAAATTTCTTTGCTTTTTCTGGCGATATCTAAACATTGCTTAACAAACTCACCATCTTTAAAAGACCTACAAGTTTTCGCTATTATTCGAGATATTTCAAAGCTAACTTCCGTAGCTACATGCTATATATAGTTTGTCTCTTCCTCATATATAGCATATAGCTACGGAAGTTAGCTCTGAAATATCTCTAATATAAGCGAAAACTTGAGGCTATATGCTATATGTATCTTCTTGTGTCTTTCTCGTTCGATTTTCGCCTGATTAATTTGGTATAAGTAGGATGCTGGGTTTCATAGTGCCTTTTCACATTATATTCCTTCGGAAATTGTCGGTGTTTATCTTCAACCTTCCGTATTTTTTAACTGGGGCCTGATTTATCCATATCAAAATTGAGATTATATTGTTCAGTAATAATGCCATGTTCGAACGACGAAATCTTATTTCTTGACAGATTGCAGTTTCATCAGTATAATGTTTGCTTGTCCGTAGTTAAAACTTAATTGCCCCGATAGCGGGCGATGCGTTGTATTTATAAATGTTACCAAACATAGAGCCTTATCTAGAAAAGTCGACCAGTCACAAGTTGTAAACAGCATAACGGTGTACTCGAATATGGACCTTTTGTTCTAAAGATCATTTTACATTGTAAGTCATAATCCGTGTACGTACTTAATTGGGTTCGATAACCTTCCATATTGTTTGGGGATAATACTGTTTCGCGAATCTTCTAGTAATCGTTCGGTTCGACAGATTTCTAGTCTCGTAATAATATGCTTGGAATGATGAGTAGAATACCTACGCAGTAAACCTGAAAAAGAAAGCAGTAGATACTTAAAGGTACACATCTTACTAAGAATTAAAAAAGTCAGAATAAAAAGTTAAGAAATATTGTTACTTACGACTTCCACCATCAATATTCCACGTCCTGAAGCAACGCTTGCGTTGCATTTCCTCGATATGAGTAAGGTTACCGGAGGCCCAACTTGCAGGCCCAACGAGTTGCAGGTGTCCATGGACGGCGGTTGTCACTTACCATCAGGTGACCCGTCTGTTCGTCTGTCTCCCTATAGTATTAATAAAAATACCCAAGTACAGTTATTAACAATCTTTAAAAAAACTATAATTACTTACTTTATCAATGTGCACTCTTGTAAAATTAGTTATAGTTTAGACCTTCCCAACATTGTTTAAAAGTCCTTGTTTTAGTAGTAGTGACCCAAACATTAACAGTGAGGGTGTTTATAGGTTGAAGACTTGATCTCTTCTCAGAAAAGGTTAAGTTTAAAGGCTTTCACGCTTAGTTTCTTCTAGAAGAGACTTGGCTTAATGGTTTGTGTATGATATTTATGTATGAAAAATATTTTTGTTGTTCCCTTATCTTCTAGTGGACCAATTTATAGAACAAACACAATTTTTGAAAACTATGAATCGGACTGATAATTACGCAATAGCATTAAAATTCTAATTTCCAATTATTTTTTTTCTAAATAAACGGTTTTATATTAATATAGGTAGTACATGCACATTATTGTTTATGTTTCACGTTGCAGCAACTTCGTGCCTCTGGGGACCATGCAGCCGCTATACATTTTCGTCTCACATGCCAAGCTGTTTTAGACTTTATGGATTATATACAGAAAGACGCTCCTAACAGCCGCCGAGGAGATTTTATTAACACCGGTCTGTCATTGCACCTCGCAGTCATCGCCTCCTGGGTAGCTGTGGCAACGTGGATTGCTATTGTTCTACATATTGCACGGAGAGCGTATAGAGAGCGTCACGTACTCACTTGTTGCGGAAACTGAGTACGATACCTAATGGTTTATTTTTTATTCCGTGTATATTTAATCTTCACTAACACGATTTTTGGACTGTTGACCATAAAGAAATGTTAACTTGGGCCTCCAATATTTAGCAACACTGATTATGAGATTTTTATTTCTGTTTTTAGGACTTAGGATGATAAAGACGAAACAAAAAAGGCATAGAAACATATTCGTGTATCTATTGATTTTTATACATCGAACACAGTAACTAATTTTAGTTTTTGTAATTGTATAAGCCCGTAGTCGGTGTACTTCACATATATTTTATAAAGAATATTACATGGTTTTACTTCTAGTAGCAGTAGACGGGTTGATCGAACTACTGCAACTGAAGAGTTGCAAAAAAACTAAATCTTGTATAGCAATAGTTCCGTTAATAATTTAAACAAATCAAACTTTATTTATATTTCAAAAGGAACGCTAAAAACAACGACTTTGTATAAGTATATCTCTGTGGGAATTTCCCCACAACTTAATTGAAATTGTGAGTTTCTAATTAGCAGACGTCACGATCAACAGAGCTTGCTTCTTTTTGTCAATGTCTCTTTTTCAAATCTTTTGTATTAATCTACTTTGAAATTAGCTAGTGCAATATCATGCTTTAAAATGTGCATAATTTGTAAGCATGATCGGATTGTTTAAATTAAGCTCGTTTATTTTCAATAATATAATAATTAATTAGCTCGTTTATTATTATAAATTATTTTTCATCAGAAGATATTTCATTTCAGTATATTGCTATTCCGCATTTATTGCTTGCACTGGCAACGAAGGTAACACAGAAAACAAATTAACTACGTATTTATATTTTTTTAGTGTCTATGAAACTGAAAAGAGTTTGCATGTACTACAAAGTCGCTCGTTTTACGCGTTCCCTTTGAAATATAAATGTTTCCTTTCAATTAACATACTTGTTTCCATTATAAAAATAAAAAATGATTTGTTTATATTATTAACTAACTTTATGCTTCGGTGTTTTTTAGAACCAAACGAATGCAACTGAGGAGTCGCAGTTGTTCGATCAACCGGACTACTACTAGAGGAGTACATTTACCAATTAAACAACTATTGTATTTAATAAGAGAAATCTGAGCTTTAACTGTAATAATTTAGTAAGTCTGAACACTAACATAAAAATAATTCCACCGAACTGGCAACATAGAAAGTAATTTAATATTGATTATTAGTTTTAGATTTTTATTATTGTAGCTTTTAATGTTTTAGGTTTTTATTTTGTTATAATATACTTATTCGTTTTTTAATTTTTGTCTCGTCGAATGTGCCGTCCAGTTAGTTAGACGTAAGTTTGTATGTATTTTGATTGTTATTATAAGGATAACATTTTATACTACTGTTGTAGTCCAGGTCAAATATTACAAAAAATGTATTGATGGTATTGACTGTGGTTAGTTTATGTGCCGTCCGCTTAGATTTAGGATACGTACAATGTTTTAGTACACTATATTATATGTTTACATTTACAATATATATTATTTATATACTTACTGATTTTACAGAGACTTGGTTTTATTAGAAAATAATATATTAAAATTTTATGGATTATGCATAAATAAAAAGTCAGGTTATACTCTTATTTTAATTACTACTAAACTAGTTGAATCATGGTTAAATGAAAAGAACACAGAAGTTGAAACATCCACGAACTTTGTCATACCACGTGCCTTTCACTTTTGGACCTTCAGATGACCTTCCGTCCTGATGGCTACAAAATGTCCGTTGAGGCCCCTCTTGGCTCTTCAAACCAATGCCTGATTAGGCGTATGGTGCTACTACTCGTTTACTCGCGCGGCTGCGAATTACTGGCAGTCGCCGCGTTTGCTATTATAGGTCGGCAGAGTGAGATGGAATGCGATCTTTGCGTCCTTTTTTTATATATTATAGGGAGGCAAACGAACAGACGGGTCACCTGATGTTAAGTGAGTCGTGAGTGCGCTGCCCGCCTTTGAGGGTGAAGAGGGATGAGGGTATGCGAGGAGCGGATAGAGACGGGAATGACGAGATGGGAAAAGGGGCGGGAGGTCAGAGGAAGGAAAAAAGGAGAGGGGAGTTGGGCCTCTGATAACCTCACTAATTTCGGGGAAATTCAATGCAAGTGTTGCTTCACAACCGGTTTTCTGTAAGGTCGTGATATCGCATCGGTCGAGCCGGCCCATTCGTACCTTAGCATGGCTCTACCACGTTAAAAAGCCTACCCATGGAGGCAGGTTTGCTTCATTCCATTCTCCTTAATTCCCACCGGTGTCTAATACCAGCCCTGTTTTCGTCGAACCTGCAAAGCGGCGTCCCGCTAAAAGCAGGAATGTTACCAAGCATGGTAACACACACAAACGCAAATGCAGCGAAGTAAAGTTAGCAGGACAGACGCAGAGATGTAAAGACGAGCACATTAAAGCAATTCAAATACGCCTCCAGTTCCTACAAAAGAGTAATTGTCCGAGCGTAGTCAGAATTGGCGGGAGACTAGTGAGTTTCTCTTCCGGAATTCGTGCACGCATTTCGTTAGCCCCACGAAACCCAGATTGTGCGTTCACCGATAAAAAGATACCATTGGTCGTATCTATATCGGAAAGCGCACTTTGTTTTTCGCGGTCGCTTTTATGTTAAGGAAGAATTAGCCTTGAACTCGAACAGATCGCTACAGTATTTCACTTCAACCTACGCAAGACGCACATGGAATACTGTTCTCATCTCTATACAGCGGCACCCTAGTACTAGTTTCTTCCTATCGACCGCATTCAATGGAGAGCGAGTCACATCATCGATTGCCGTATTTACGGACCGATACCACCTTCAAACTTTCAAGAAAAGACTGTGCTCCTACCTACCACAGGCCGTCAAGGCCCTTGTCTCTTGAGGGTGTTCATGGGCGGCGGTAGTCACTTACCTTCAGGTGACCCGTCTGCTTATTTGCTCCCTATCCCACAAAAAAAAAGAGGAGAATAGGAGAGTTATGTATATACGAATGTAGTCTTAATAATGGTATTATATAAAAATGCATTTATTATTAAATACCACTTGAAACGCGTATCGATGACACCATCTCTTGGCGGAGGGAATGAGACCACCACTTAACGGTTTTTATTTTTCTTAGACTCGGGGCGGTACAATAAAAGACAAATTATAACATACAACATTTAATAAACAACACCTGTAATTATTCTAACATCTGTATATAGGTAGCTTATTTTACAAATGTTATATTGTATATAATTAAGACATTCTTAGATATCTAAATATACCTAACTAAATATTAATATTTTACAATATTCTGGGTTAGCCGTTGAACGCGAAAAGGGTCCTTTGCTATGCTGACCGCGCCGGATCAGAGTCAGGAAAACCAGACTTCCATCCGGTAAAAATATATTAATTGCATAATAGCTAAGTTTATTTTAATAAATGGGTCCTTATAGTTTAAATGGATTAATAGTAGTAGTAACTGCTTTCTCGACTTATCGAATACTTTACAAATTATCCATAGACGGAATTTATATCAAGTAAGCTAAGAATAAACCCTGATGAAGTAAACTTAAACTTAGAGTATAATACGTAATATATAGTATATCATTCTGAGATTCACTTCTGGTAACTTATTTCTTTGGATATAATCCTAACTATATTTATGAACGAGAGCTTTAAGTATTTTAAGAATAGTTTTTTAATACAAAAATCTAAAAATATTTTTAATAAATTTATTAAGACATTAAGACCCTACACGATCGCGGATATACAAACTTATAAGAAAAATATGGATAGATAATTTGCATATGTTCAATGAAATCATAAATGTAGAGATGAGTTTTGCATCGTGGAAGTGGCTCTTCCACTCTGCATTTATACGAAATTCCAAGATTTGAAGATTTCATGCTTTGGCACGAATGGGCCGATAAACAAATCGTTAAGACAAAAAATGCCTGTCTCCTGAAGGGCTACAAATAAACAAGCTGCTTTTTCAGTTATAAATACCGAAACACATAACATTTCAATTCAAGAAGATCTAGCACCGCAACAACCAACTAAACTTGACTAATGTTCGCTAAGTAGTAGGCTAAGTTTCGCAAAATAACAGCTTTATCAGGACCAACCAGGTCCGAGACATTGAAAAATAGTCAAAAGAAAGTGGGAAACACATATGGCATTCTATCGACATTTAAATGTACCCTGTTTGACTTTGAGAAGATAATAGATAGAAAGAGCAAAATTAATATTGTAATATCATAATATGTTTATTTGATAAAAATGATTGTCATTAACCTTTAGTTTCTGAATTGACATAATACTTAATATTTTAAGGGCATGATAATAAAAAAGGAATTGTTTATTGGATGGAGATTAATAGAACATATAGATTACAAGACACTCAACATAGAATATCATAATGGCACCAATAATGTAATATATCTACATAGACAGAATTGAAGCCATCCAAAAAAAATTCCTAAGATACATACAGCTCAGGTCTGGTACTTTCTTACCGAATGACTTGAATCGATGTAGACAATTCCATGTACCCCCACTGTACGAACGCAGGTCAACAGCTGATCTAAACTTTTTATTCAAACTAGTGAACAATTCTATAGACTGTTCCAAACGTATCTGTATAATTAGATTGCGGGCATCGCCAGTAAGTCTAAGTAAATCTATCTTACTATATGTACCGAGGACAACCTGTAATTATAGACGTAGCTCCTACTTGTTCAGAGTATGTGGAATGTATAATTTGTTTCACGCGCATGATCTCGATCTGTTCTATACCCGCATCGAGCCTCAACATTGAGATATGTATGCGCTCTCTGCTTTTTGTTTTCCATTATTTTTCTATAGTGTTTACTGACTCTTAGAATGATTTATTAAAAATCTATATGTGAAAACTTTAAATTGGCCATTTAAAACTAGCTGTATTTTTTCTGTAAAGTTTAAATAAAATAAAATAAAAACTTAGAAATAGGTACTTGTTTTCATACGTTGAGTGTACTATGGGACTATACATCAGGTACCTAACTATTATGGCTTCAACAATATTAATATTCAATAAAAAAAAAACATTAAATAACCTCATAACTCTACCAAACGATTTGGCATGTTTGTTATCTATATCTTAAACTTGTATATTAATTACATATGAGTCTTCTAGGTTCAAACCCCACTAAAACAGTGTTAGGTGCCAAAGTACTCAAAAATGGAGTTTCAAATTCCTCTATAACAAATCCAACCATAAAATTGTTTCGATATATTTTTAAATTTAAAAGTTGTTCTATTTGTTGCTAAATCGACACGTAACTGTGATTGTGATTGATAAATTTCCCACAAATAAAGTTATCTATTAACAATTTGCCGAGTTTATACGAATGTGTTTACAAGTGGTTTGATACACATTCGTATGAAATCCGCAGAATTAATATTAAAGATTGTTACAGAATATCATAATTGTTTTATTTTTGGGAAATTAATATACATATAAATAGTATAGTAAGTCAAGCTTTAGAACAACTGTTAAGAAATTAACCGCAAAGCATGTCAAATTTTATCTGTCATCATTTTATTGTTCATATAACGTTATTCTAGTAATTAAATTCACAAATTGTTCAGGCATAACAACATAAGTGTGAATGCATAATTAGCTTTATTTTTTTTTGTTATTTCCAATATTCATGACGCTGATCGAAAATCTGTACTGTAACTGTAACCACGACATCCAAAGCAGTGAAAGTTGGTAGCAAACAAAATCTATCTTTAAAATATTAACAATAGATATCGTAACAAGAGTGGCAAGATGATCCCGGTTTGTCAAAAACATGTACTAAGGCATTACGTATAAATAAAGATCGTATATTTTATGAAAAGTCAGTCAAAGCGAAGAGGGGGAAACCGAAAAGTCAAACGCTTCCCTGTTTTTTTTCTTCAAAAATATACATATTAATTTTCCTGCAGTATAGGTTTTGGAACCCCTAGGACAAAGGTTTGTTCAACTTGTCTGCTGTTAGAGGAGAATGTAAAAAAAGAATCAAATTTTGAAATTAAAAACAAATTAATTGAAAAAGGAGTCCACCGTTTAAGGTATAAAGCCTTTTATGAAATCTTACAGAAGTAAACAAGCGAACTATTCACAATTAGGTTCGACTGCCTAAAAAAGTAGGGTTACCTAAAGTGCCAGATCAGTCAGGGATCTATTATAGCCGACATATAAAATTTCTACAACTTCACTATAGTAGTTGGTAGCTGTTAAGCAAAATTTTCCAAAGCTAACATTTTTGCATTATATCCCTGGAATGAAACCACACAAACACAGATCTTACTACATACTTCCGTAATGAAATCATTTCAACAGTTCATCACTTTTTAACCAATATGAATTGCAAAGAAAAAACTAAGTACTCAGAATAGTCGCAGACGGCTGTTCTAGGCCAAATAAAAATGCCGGAATGTTAGCCATGCTCGGAAAGTGGTTAACAACAGAAGCACCCAGACACAACAAAAAAGTATAAATTATTTTTCCCGTAGGTCTCTTTTATTCCACCCGACCGCATATTCGCTTAAATAGAGAAAGATTTAAAAACGCATGAAGTCATTTCGTCACCTTAAAAATATCAAGATATTATAACTCAATATTGTAAGTTGACTGCTTTATGCCTATGCACCAATTATTAAGTTGCTGGCACTCACAGTTCCAAAAGTGCAAAAGGTTTTTCTTGACACGTTGCAAAACATATAATTTGTTGCTTCTGGAAGAACAGGCAAAGGAAATGTAAAATAGACATACCTACTAGTTATTATTCCAGCAAATCAGGTGATCCCAAAAAAGAAAAAATACTAACGTTTCAAATCTATCAACAAACCTTTACGGAGAGCAATGGAGAAACATCGATATGATCGGTCCATAAGGAAGGTCTTATGAACAGGAATATCTCTAGGAAGACTACGGAGATACCAAGCGACCTTTGTAAAGAAAATGTCAACTTAACTACAACAACTACGTAATTTAATAATTAAATAATACTGATCTTCTGATTTTATATTTATTTACTGACTTCTTTAGTTGCTGACCATCAGGTGACCGGGGAGGAGGACGACGTGACGTTAATTTCAAATCCCGCTGTTTTACAACGGTCAGTTACAATGCCTTCATAACAACATTAAGCTTCAATGTCTGCCATATCAAAAATAAAAAACAATTTTAGCTTGTTTTTTGGAGCTGATGTTTTTTCTATTTGGTCATATTAGAATGTTTGGTTGCCATTCGCATAAATTAAAATTGATTACGATTGCAAAATTTCAATCGATTGTTTTAAACTAGACTACTCATATGTATTTAAATGATAATGATAATTTTAATGATTTACTTATAATGCTGAAATTCATCATAAACATTTGTCGTGTTATTACTTCATACTTATAAGTAAATTAATGCCGTAGGTCTTAAAATTATGTACTGAATGTTGCCAGTGTTCGTTTTTATTTACAGTTACTTGCATAGTTCTGAAAATTACTTCATGTACGGTTTCCTCTATTTTGTGTTTCTACCTCCTCTCCTCCACTTTATTACCTGTTAACCCTTAGCAGGCCAGTTATTACAATATATTAGAGTTGCCTTTAGAGTCTACCAAGTGGTTGCAAGGGTAATATTAGTAAGCGATGAGAAGTGAAATATCACGATAATCTCGTTTGGTCGTTAAGTGACTTACGACATAACGAGATTATCGTGATATTTAACAAATCGAAAAGCATTGAGAAAATATGAAACAACGCAAAAGACTTAAGAACGAGAAAAATTGGCTGCGATACGACCACTACCGTTAGTCCAAAAGAGAAATAGTATCTTGTACAGCAGTCAGAAGATTTTGATAATGAAACAAAGAAACTATCTCGCTAGAATATCACCTTGTATGGACTCAAGCAAAATCGATGCTTCCTTCAAAATCCTTCTTATGGAGTTCAAACAGAGTAAATAGCTACCCGGAAACAAAAGAATAAACTCAATATCTGCTAATACCTCAGAACGAAAAGATGAACACTGAATGACGACAACGAAAAAAAAAACAAGTTTATCAACGAGCTAATATTCAACCAAAAGCTAATATATAATGGTCTCATTCTACACAGTAGGCAAGCCAGGTTGGTCATAATTCCTTGACGCCTCATGTATTGATACAACACTTCATCTTTCTATATGTGTTCGTAATCCATCATTTGTATCAATCAAGTATTCAGATGTTAGTGTGCGGCAAGTGTTATCATGTATCGGAACAGTGTCCAGGTCGCCGAACATATAGAATATGCTGTAATTGCAAGTTTCGGATACATTGCTGCAGAGTGCCTTTAAAGGAAAACTTGCAGCAATTCAAATTAGAATAATATCGGTCAAAAACTTCCAATACGTCATATCAAAATCGCTATTGTTCGGATACTGTGACACCATGCCTACGTCACCGCACAGACAAACAATGCATAGAAGTTTTTTGAAGGAAAGTTGACAAGTTACGGTAGCTGAGCGGTAGTGGCTACGGCTGCGAGCCGAATGCCGTGAGTTCAAGTCCCGGAGGACTCTATGGATTTTTGTTTGTGATTTCGGTGTTTTATAGAAAATTCTAGTAAATGGAGATGATTCTTTACAAAATTCCAATATAATGGAAAGTACTAGATTAGGTTGTAGAAAAGCTGAAGCCGAAGCCGTAGCCGTAGCCGTTCGGGAGCTAAACGTCAATCAGGAAGTTACGCCAACATACGCGCGGCTTCCAGAGATTGTCGAGGAAGTCTACTCCGCAATAGGAGGAGATGACCAGAATCTTAACAAGCAAATGACGAAAGGCATGCTTATGTATTATACTAGAGCGATGCTATGGTCACGTTTGTTAGATATAAAGGCCAAGCGTGGAAACACAAACTTGACCTTCCAAGAGTTAGAATTCTGCAAAGCGGTTATGCAGCACGAATATAACATTCCGCAGCCCATCTACTTGTTCCTAAAGGGAATCGGTGAAGTGAAGGATCCTACAGGTAAAACTGTATACCTCGCAAATCACACGCTCCCAGTAACAGTAGTGCAAGGCAGTGGAGGTTACCACTCAGCTGTAATAAACGCAGAAACGCATAATCTCTACGAAGAGATTCCTTCCTTAGGAGTCTGTGGAGATATTGTAATGGCAGAGTCATCTGAAGCGGTACAACCAGTACCAAACTTCAGAGTTCTACCTAAACACACCAGAGCAACCCGCGCATTATGCGGTTACTTTGGACCAATTGGAGCGAGAAAAGAAGAAGTTCGTATACTATTAAATTCAATAGGAATACGAGACAACGGATTTGACGAGACAATTGGAGGAACTCGCCGTAACATTTGGTGTCAGAAGTGGGATTGGAAGGTAAAATGCCTATTACGCCGAGGGATTGTGAGTGTGAGTACTCGCGCTAAAACAGCCGCACAGCAACCACGTTGCTCTGGAGCCGAAGCTTCTGAGGAAGAGATTCCTGGACGTCAAGACAACTCCGGGGTGGCAACTTCCGACGTAGCGTCGTCGTCGAAAACCCAGGTGCCGGAACTCGGCGTCTTACTCGAACAGCTGCGCGCTATGCAGGAAGAGCAAGCCCGCCGACAAGAGGAACAGCTGCGCGCTGTTCAGGAAGAGCAAGCTCGCCGACAAGAGGAACATTGTTTCAGAACTGATACAAATGTGACGCCATGCCTACGTCACCGCACAGACAAATAATAGATAGAAGTTTTTCGAAAGAACATTGACAAGTCACGGTAGCTGAGCGGTAGTGGCTACGGCTGCGAGCCGAATGCCGTGAGTTCAAGCCCCGGCGGACTCTATGGGTTTTTGTTTGTGATTTCGGTGTTTTATAGAAAATTCTAGTAAATGGAGATGATTCTTTACAAAATCCGAATATAATGGAAAGTACTAGATCAAGCAATATGAATAAATAAATTAAGTTGTAGAAGACAATCGAAAAGAATAACGAAATGACAGTCGAAATTCAACAAATTACGATCGAAATTAGGGGTATATAAAGAGCTCCAGACGCGTCTACAGGGCAGTTCAGTGGAAAGTGCTCTTAAATGAAGAAGAAGAAGTGAAAAAGTAGTACAGTGAAGTGAACAGTGAAAGTGAATAGTGAGTGGTGCAGTGCTTCCGTTGGACTTAAGTGTAGTCCGCGGGGACAGTGTGGCACAGTGCTACGCGGTTCGTGCAGTACAACTCGCTCTGTGCTGTGAGTGTTACGCGTTCGGAATATTGTGAAACGCAAATAAATCGTTACTCTCGGCAGTGACATTAGTTTCCTTCCAATACCTGTACCCACTTCCGTAACAATACTATAGCAATCGGTGACAGGAACATCAGGTCATATACGGAAGTGAACGAGACCAAGAACGAAAACCATATAACAAAAGAAACAATATCCGAAACTTCTAAGGCTGAAATAGTATCTAAAAACAAGGTAACTTCGACTGCCCAAAAAATGATATGAACATAATTACTAAGCCAAACTTTTCGGACTCGACAAAACCGATCATATGAGTTCAAACTCAACGGGTTAGCTAGTAGCCATTAAATAATACAGCATCCACCTCCTGGATCCATCTTTAAATCTGCTTCAAAATGCCAAATTGTATTGTCACACTATCACTAACATACATAAAAATAATACATACAGTCGAACATGTTTTTTTTTTTCTCTTTGAAGTCAGTTAAAAAAACAGACAAGAACAGTTATTCCACATTTTTCGACTGATACATTGATCTATCAAATTAGTAATTAAAAAAAAAACACTAGGCCTTGCTGAGGGTTAACATTTATATATTAGACTTGCATTTAGTAGTCCTAGTACAACCAGAACTACTTTAAATAATTTATTACTTATAAACGTCAGTATTGGTGTATTAATACATATGTTAGTTTCTCGGCTCTTAAATACATCTAACGACGCTGTTTACACCTTCGTAATCGCTTTGTTTATGCATATAAAATATAAACAGTTGTATAGTAAAAAACTCACCTTTTTACTATTTTCTTCTGGCACTACGTATATATTACAAAGTAGATGAATAGGTTCAAGGCTGTGTATTACCACACTCAGCCTCCCAATCGTCAGGTATCAACTTATTAATGTGGGTTTTGAATTGAGTGTATGTACATGGATCATCACAGAACCTCGGTTTTAATTGTAATGGCACATCCATTTTGGAATTATTTCTGTAGAACATCTGTAAAGAGCGAAACGTATATATGTACATTGTTTTCAATCAATCACAATGGATTAGGAATCAAAGAAGTTAATATGCTTTTACTTTTCAGCAACATTTTGTCAACTACATATAATTTGGTCTCACGTTATTTATCGACCGGGTACTTTGGGATTAAAAGACGGAACCATTGAGCGAAGATTTTTATAGGAAAAAGTTGTGAAAAACGTACAATAAATGTACATACTATACGGACATATATGGATGGATTTGCAGTCAAAAGCTCGAGCAGTTCAAGGTTGCATACCTGCTATAACTCGAACTGGCTCGGGTATTTAGGATTGCATGTTATAAAGAAATTAATATAACTCATCATTACCTTAACAAAAAATATTTCATTTTCCAGATCCTCATGGAGTTCTAACACGACGCTAGCTCCATACTCCGGCTCGATCAGCTCTTCGAAGCCGAGCGCGCGCCATAACGACACTATGGTGATGTCATGACCTGAGTAGATATACAGTGTACGACCCCCATTGAAGTGTATTGCAGTATTGTCGAAGTACTGCCTTATCTCTTTTAGAAAAGGACCTAAAAATAACTGCAAGATTGAGTGAAATGGATTTTATTTATTCATTTTTTAGAATGACTACAGAGCCTTCTAATATTTAATAGTAGATAAATATAAGTACATACAAACAGCACCGATAGGATAATTATAACCTCATCTTGCAGAGGATTTTTTTTTGAATAATTTTGTATATGATAACCATACGGGTTTTCGACAGAGTAGAATAAAGGATACTCCAGATATCCGTTCTGTTTTAGATAACTTTTTTGGTAGACCGTTAGTTCCAATCGGTCTAACAATCCGAAGTTTAATTAGACGTTAGTTCGATGAGTTGAATATTCCGGAAAACACCTTAGGCTATTAAAATTAAAACAGCGTAGACGACGAATATTTTCATCCTACGGAAGTAGTCGAACAAAATAATTCAGTTAAGGAACTTGTATGATGCACTATCAAGAAGAGTTTCATTTAACGCGGCGCTCCTGCTTTCATTTCACTTGATGAAAAAAAACGAACTCGCACTCGCACATAATTTTTTGTTACGTGGAAGAATCTAATCTACGAACGCTGGCTCACTATCCACAAGGCTAGACAAACAGAAAAGCTTTCAGTCGTTCTCATGAATAAGCTGGCTGCTGCCAGCGACTTCGCGTACATTTTGTGGGAATAAAGAGTAGTATTCCAAGCTATAATACATATCTGTTCATAATTTCATGCAAATCTGTGCAGCACTTCTATCGTGATTGAGTATGAAACTAACCTAACCTAACTACAGTATTTATAACAGAATATTAAGTATTTTACGAAGATAAGTATTTATTAGGTGCTACTAGGTGGTACCTAAGACTCACTTTATGTCAACACACAGTACTGTCTTTTAATCTGTATTACACACACAATATATTATGCTACCAATAAATAAACACTAATAGAGAGTACAATAACCACAAGCTCAAGAGCTCGGGTGCATTTCTTGAAAAAGTCTTCATGCAATTCAAGAATTCTTAATTGACCAATTAAAAATAACAAGTTCAAATTCCATATAATAAAATGTTTACCTATTTGAAGTCTTTGCAGAGACTCATTGTAGGACAGCATAGCTAGGCTTAACATAAAAGGAGTACGCATTTTAGATGGAAATACAGTTTTTGTCCAGTCCGGCAACTTCAGACCTGCTTCTTGCTCCGACAGTAGAGTACTGTACAAAAAATCTGCATCTAATATACTCCTCAAGGTCTGGTTTGTGTGTTTAGTTAGATAGTCAAATAATTCTGTAAATTTGGGATCAGCATCATGTGCAGCTAATTGCACTTTATACATGTCACTCCAAACTTTGCAGGGTTTTGTTGAACTTACTATCTAGAATACAGAACATTTAGGGCTTATTATAACACTCAAAAACGAAATCAAAACCATTTAATTAAAATATTTAGGTGTTTTTTAATTGTAAAGAGTAGGAGTCGGTCAGACTAAGTCAGTGTGAAGATAGTTGCCTGTTTCGATACATATAACCTATGGAGAAGAACAGGCAAGAAACTTCAAGGACACTCTTTCAAATATTTTATACAATTTTCTCATTATGTACAGTATATAAGGTTAAATAAAATGGGAGGACAATGAAATAAATCAGCAATGGACAGGAAGGTACATTAGAGACAAGTAAATATTAACAACAATTCCAAATACTGAATCAAACATTCACATAATTTTCTTCTATTTCATCAAATCACTAGCAGAATATCAGTGCCGTTTCTACTAAGAAGTGGCTCAATGGTGAGCTAAGGACCATTATTTTAACCCCCGACGCAAAAAGAGGGGTGTTATAAATTTGACATAGAGGTCAGTCTGTCTGTGTGTGAGTGTGTGTGTGCGGTTGGACCGATTTCGACACGGTTTTTTTCATTTGTAAGCCAGTTTCCTTGCAGTGGTTCTCTTAGCTATGTTTGGTTAATATTGGTCTAGCAGTGTATGAGTATCAGCTCTTCCAAAATGATATAAGGCATTTTTGGCGTGTGATTACTCAATTAAGTGCTTCATGCGTGTCGGTATAATCGTTAAATAACAATTAATTGAAAAATTCGACCTGATGCTGCAACCAGAATGGTCTTCAGAGAATCCAACTCTTTGAAAACTTACAGTAGACATATATTATTTACTTTTAAGGGTTGTTCCTTAAACTATAAGTATTTTTTGCATAGGGGTTTTTTTAATTTTTTAATTTAATTTTTATTCTGTTGGTTTAAGTAATTTACGTCATAGTATTAGTGTATATAATTTGCTGTTCTAACAATTACTGTGTGCACTTTATATTCAATCTCCTATTAAATATAAAGTGCACACAGTAAATGAAAACTAAATATTTTTTTTTTGATAAGGTGAATGCATCACATATGGCAGTTTTCAGTTTTTAAATTACTAAAATTTTTATTGATATACATAAGATACTTACATTGTCAAGTTCTCTTGGTAGAGAATGAACTGGTATTGGTTGCCATGGCATTTCAGGATGCCACATCTGTCTCTCTGTTGGTGGGTACAGACCGGCCAAGAATGTGTATGCGCTCATCAAACACCTAGAACGATCACTGCTGCGGACAAACAAATCCTTCTCATAGTACTCCTCCAGGATAAAGTTGGTATAATAACTTCTGAACTTCTTGCCTAATTCATATAGTTGAAGTTTCCCAGCCTGCAAAATATAAAAAATATAATATTACACATTAATTGATCCATGAATTAATTTATGTTTTATAACATTATACTACTACCTGCAAGTTCCCCTAAAACAGGCCGTATTTAGTAGGCCTATTGCTCTCCATCAGGCAGTTAGCCTATGTTGTTGCTGCTTTATGACTTTCAGTTTTAGGAGGCAGACAAATTGCACTCACCAATTTTGACAAGTTGGAGGTTGAAGGTCAACTTCTATAGTTTTATGATATCATAATAATAGTACTTACATTAGTTAAGCTCCCAAATCCATCTGGCCATTGATAGTTTTTATAAGGGTCACTGTTATATGATTTCACCGGTGTTCTCGCTCCATGTCGAAACAACTGAGAAATAGTAAAAAAAAAACTCTGAATTTGTATATATATGTTAACTGTACTTTTAAAGAGATTTATCTATATTATACATATATACATACATATAAATAACAATAATAATAATAGCAGCCTTTATTCAGAAATCATATACATTAACAGACTTTTGGATAGATTCCATTTTGAAGAACTAACACTAAAGAAATGTACTAGAACAAAGGATGTCAGAGTAACTATCAGAAAACTCAAATGGAAATGGACAGGACATACTATCAGAGGTAATGAGAAATGGTCAAAATCTTTAATGAACAGGTTCACAAGTCATAGAAAACGGAAATGAGGTAGGCCACCAAGACGATGGGTGGATGATATAAAAGTTATGGCCGGAATGGATGGACAACTATAGCGAATGATAGAGAGAAATGTAGACAATTGGGGGAGGCCTTTGCATGCAAAAGGCATACAGACAGAATCGGAGTCAATAGAATAATATTATAATTCTTGATAAAATATTATAATATGTAAATAAATAACAAAAGTTAAGATGTGATGATGATTGTATTTAGACTATTACATACCTATTATAAATTGAATATATAAAATCATTGAAGAAAAACAATTATCTCTAAAAATTACAAATTCATACTCACAACTACAACAAGCCTCAGTGTTTTAGACTCGTGAGGAAGCGTTTCACTGAGGACGCAGTAGCCCAGGAGACAGCTCAGAACTGCCAATCCTAACACTACCACAGCCACACTTGTTGATCTCTTAGGAATTTGTTGACATGTCTTCCGTTCCACCTTTGGCGTCGATGGTCGACGCCAGGTGTTTTCATCATTATCGTACTCCATCGGAACTGAGTCGCGAATGATTGAATACATCAATTATGCTTATCGATAACAATAATTTAGAGAATAACAATGGAATAAAGCTCTATACACCAAATTGAATAAGGCTATTCATAGACATAATTCACACCAGGAAATAGTTCTTCAAATCTATTTTAACATTACATCAGTTAAGTAAGGAAAATTTAAAACTGATAGAGCAAGAAGACACAAAGGTGTAATTTAACTTCGATCTTTTCAACTTTTGTGTTTTATAAACAGTGAAATAGAGAATTAAGTATACGGTTAAGTTACACAAATAAACATTAAATTAATATCAACATCTCGTCAATATTTTTTTATTAATCCAGATTCTAGTACGAGTCGATAAACTGACAAATTAACTTGAAAATAGAGGTGAAGAGTATATACTGGTACAGGTATTAAAACCAAGTATGTGCTTTCCATTACGCAGTCAGGGTACGGAGCGATATACTGGGTACATACAGTACATACCCTAAAGGTATTACGTCACACGTCCAGTACGATACGAACCGTGATCACAAACCACACGTTTTTAGTTACCCGACAGCTAACGGACGCACTAGAGGTGAGTCGTACTTGCTAAACCACGTACTGAGTTTTACGAGTACGAGTACGCTAAGATACGCGTTCCAAAGACTAGTTCCACGAGTATGTAGAAGTACGCGTCAAAGTATGCCTAAGAACGGAATATTCCAAACAGTATATGTGTGTATATTAAAACTAGTATTGATAGCGACTGATTCCATTTTCACACGATTACGTTTTTTTCGATGTATTCTCCAAAAATGTGTATATAAACAAACTTTGTCCTGACAATTATAGACAAGTGCTTCTCTTAGGAGCCATGATGAAACTAATAAAAAGAAAAGTTTTATACCTAATTCACTAATATATACACGATCTATTAAAACTATAAGCTCACACCCTCAGTTATCACTTTTACCAATAAGTAACTATTATTAGGTTTAACTATGTACCAAGATATACGTAGGTCAAAAATATTTATAATGTCTAGAAAATATATACCTACCTATTTATTTATATTAACACCAATATTGCAGTTTTATTTTAACGACAATTATCAATAAAGAAAAGTTTTTAATATTATTAGGTATCTCTAGGTATTCATGAAGATATAGGATATTCAAAAATATTTATGGGTACAAGTTTAGTTTATTTATACCACCACCACTAATGCAGTTTTTTTTTATAGTAGCCTACCATAGTGACTCCACTTTGTTTAAAAACACTGACTGACAAAAATAACAATCACCGCAGTCAAACGATTCGCAGAACTGTCAATCAATTGACTTAAAAATTGAATTAAAAATTCAAATCAATTCAACTGTCTTATGCCCGCTTCAACTGCATGATCTTTAAAAATAAACTTTATAAATATTTTTTAGTCTATTACTGTTCAAAATCGGGACTCACTCTTTCACTTACACATACTACCATATATGCTTTGCAGAAGTTAGGACGTACGTTTTAACGCGTTGAAATATCGGTCTTATTTCTAAAATCACAGAGTCAATTTATTTTCAGCATTGGAACGTTTTTCACTCACACATTCATAAACGAACGCGTATGTGATCGCTTCTTGCTATGGTTGGAGTATTTTAGACTTTGGCTCCTCGTACGTATCGTAGTCTATTGAGTACCTACGCGTATAAGTTTAGTGGAATCGTCGTCCGCGGACTCCTCGGTACTTTTAAATACGCTTAATACGTGTTTGTGTTCCAATTACGTACTCGTACGCGAGACGTCTTATATAAAACCTAGTGTTGAAACCTGTTACAGTATATACGCCTCACCTTTAGGACGCACCCACACTTCGGGTGCGTCCGTTAGCTGTCGGGTAACTACTACACTTCGGGTCCCTTTCAGTTAGTCGTATCGTAGGTATGTTTTAGGGACTTTCAAGTCAATTACAAAATTTTAATACCCAAAATACACCCTTATGTTTGTTACAGTTAAAGGATATTATATGGTGTAGGTATGAATGCTTTTATAATTTAAGCTGTTTGGTATACTTAGGTTGACAATGGTTGATCTTTTACTTTAGTTGTGATTCAAAACAGTGTAATAAAACTAACAGAGTATTTATATGGCTGTGTTAATTATTAATATTTGTTAGTGCATGACTATTTTCCGTCGCGGGAAACATATTGACAAAGAGGAGATTGGACTAGATTGAACTTGGTAGTCGAGAAGTGCAACAACTCCTATATATGCAATAAAGTAAAAAAGTCTAAGATCACTAAAAAATCGTGTAAAACAAAATAGAAATTAAAAAGCCACTAAAAGAAAAATTCAAAGAATAATTAGAAATGAATTACGAATGTAAATAAAGTGATTTGATATCTTTTAACTAGTGAGTAGTGAGTTTGCAAATAATTAATTTTATGCATGGAACCTAAGATATCCAACTCTTATCCGACAGTCCTAAGCCTGGTAAAGTAGAAAGGAAAGATTTCATGTCTCTTAACGCTTATTTGTACTGGTAGCGTAGTATTGGAGGTATACTTAAAGTGTACGTTTATTTATGTATGACAGATGAAAGTATGTACCAGTATACTTAGAAGTATTTTGAAACTTGATTTCTGTACCGGGTATTTGACGATACCCATACCTTGAAGGCCGGGTAGACAGGTTTGCAAGTATGTCTCATCCCTACTTGAAAATATTATTAAAATTACTAGCGGACCCGACAGACGTTGTCCTGCATGATATTTCAAGCGATTAGGATCAATATAGATAAATAACCTAGATACCGACTGCAGCGCCATCTGCCGGGCTGATTTGTGAATCTAAACCATTCCCAGATCCCCTTGAACATACACAAAAAATTTCATCAAAATCCGTCCAGTCGTTTGAGAGTAGTTCAGTGACATACACACTCACAGAAGAATTATATATATAAAGATAAAGCAAGAAATGTCAACATCTCATCATTTTTCTTATGGCAACTTAGCAACTGACTACAAAGAAAGGGTTTTTAATGGAATATAAGTTTTTTTTTAAATTAGACTATTTTCATATTATAATGCTGCTGTGGCAACTTAGAACTAAAAAGATTCATAAGGAGAAATAAATCTTTTTCCGTAATTAAAATCATGCTAGTCTATCTCCCCTTGTGAAAGCGCTGTACTCAATAAAAAATAATTTGCAGATCTGGTCACCAGGTGGAATTTTGGGCTGCCTGTTTATATCCTATAAAGTATAAACTATTAACTATTGTAGCTTGGTCAGTTCACAGAATACTTATATAGATAGACAATGATCTTGGCGAAAAACAAATGAGTGGCTGATAGCTAACACACGCGTGAGAGAAGTTTTCCAATTTTAATAAGAAATCGGTGCTTTTCCGACCAAAATTAAGTCTTGTTAAACAGATTAATGTGTTATTAACTGTATTTAGTATATATTGTTTGTGTTATCGGTAAATCATAGTAGTTATTAGTGAACGTGTTTTTTGTGTTCCAATTCCTTTAGAAAGAGGTGCCCATCATGGACGACTTCCCCCTCCTAGACCCCCAGACATCCCACACAACGTTATGGATATTGTCGAATCAACGCCCAGAGCTTCAGGAGCTTCAAAGTGTCCATTAGCCGTTGAAGACGCACCGACTCACGCTAAAAAGCTGATCACTAACACGGAATTGGCGAATGCTTCAATTCAACATTTTTATCCAACGTTAGTAGTAGGAGTAAAAGCATATACAAATCTAGACAAAGGCCCATATATCATGCATGTGGCCAGATCTGAACCTGACCCTTCAGCAGAGACTACTATACGACCAGTCAAATTTGGGCAACTTCTAACGATACAACATTTTTTTTTATGCGATAGGGTGCAAACGAGCAGACGGGTCACCTGATGGTAAGTGACTACCGCCGCCCATGGACATCCGCAACTCAAGAGTCACAAGTGCGTTACCGGCCTTTTAGGTAGGAGTACGCTCTTTTCTTGAAGGTTTGAAGGTCGTATCGGTTTGGAAATACGGCAGGCAATTTGTTCCGTAGGCTGGTTATGCGAGGCAAAAAGCTTCTGGGGAAGCGCACAGAAGTGGAGTGCCAATCGCAGAGGTGGTGGGGATGGATATTTTGTCGCGTAGGACGATGGCGGAAGCCTGCAGCCGGTATAAGTCCGAACAATTCCTCTGAACACTCCCCATGATACAAGTGATAGAGGATGCAGACTGAAGCTACATCTCTACGCAACGCCAAGGTGTCAAGTCGATCAGAAATATCTTAGCAGTCTATGATGCGAGTCGGTCTCCGATGAATCCGGTCTAGAGGGAGAAGCTGGTACTGGGGTGCACCTGCGTAGAGATGAGAACAGTATTCCATGATTAAGAAGTTTCGATTTCAGACACACGTTTGGATCGGCTTTCGATGACGTTTACCCGAGAAATGTTAGCGCGGCTGGTGTAAAGGGCATCACTCGTGCTATCGTCCGCATAGCAATGGATGCTGCTAATCTGCAGCATGTAATTGATATGCAGAAGAAACAGCGTGGGTGATAGCACATATCTTTATGGAACACCAGAATTAACAGACTTGGAGTCGGAGCATGCACCGTCTACCACGACCTTGATGCTTTTGTCTGTAAGAAAACTGGTGAGCCAATTGCACAGTTTCTCGGTAAACCCATAGGAAGGAAGCTTCGCAAGGAGCGCTTTGTGCCAGACCCGATTGAAGGCCTTCGCCACGTCCAAACTAACGGCCAACGCTTCCCCCTTGGTCTCGATCGCCTGTGCCCACCGGTGAGTCAAGTAAACGGGAAGATCACCAGCTGAACGACCCCGACGGAAGCCGTATTGTCGATCATTGAGGAGCTGGTGGTCTTCTAAGTACTGGAGGAGCTGGCAGTTAACAATGGATTCCATTATCTTGGAGAACAAGGTTGGACGGATCCGAGCTATCTCCTTTTTTAGGGAATGGGTGCACTAGAGCTGTCTTCCATGAGTTCCGGACTACGCCAAGAGGGGAGAAAAGCCGATAAAGGCGCGTTAAAACCGGTGCCAACTCTGGAGCACACGTCTTCAGCACGATAGGAGAGATTCTATCGGCCCACTCGACTTAAGAACGTCGAGGGAAAAGAGTGCTTTACGTACCGCCCTTTGTGTAAACCGGATTTCCGGCATACGGCTTCCGCACTGCGGCATAGTCGGCGGTGCGTTTCCCCCGTCGTTCAGGGTCGAGTTGGATGCAAAAAGTTTGCCCAGAAGATCGGCTTTTTCTTTAGCGTCGTGGGCCAACGAGTTATCTCCTATATGCAGAGGTGGAAGGGATGGCTTACAAAAGTTCCCCCGGACAGCTTTGACAAGAGACCAGAATGCACGAGTTCCGGAAGGGAGACTCTCTAGTCTCTCGCCAATTCTGCCGATGTAAGCCGATTTCGCCCCAGCAATTACTCTTTTGAGGGACCTGGAGGCAAAGTTAAATTGTTTCGTTAATATGCTGGTCTTTACATCCAGTGCTGTCGCTGCATTAGCCCATGCTTGCACAACAAAACATCTCTTATGAAGAGGCATCCACACATTTACCTCATATAAGCACACCATAATCCGAAGTTGCCCAAAGCTCGATTCCTTCCCAGATCTCCTCTAAACTTTTTTTTTTTTTTTTTTTTTTTTTTACGTGTGGAAACCCCCTCGGGCCGTCATCCCACCCATCGCGCCTAAAATAGGAGGAATCCGGGAACAGCTTTGGTAAGACATCCGGACCCCTCCTAGCGCCTGTTGCCCGCAACAGTGCAGGCACCACCTTCTGGTAACTCTCAATTAGGCAACGTCCAGACACACCAGGACGTCGCCTCCTCGCGGCTGGCCATATGGCGGATGGAGGGGAAAACCCGTCCCGACCACCCGCGACCACACTCAGGGCGGCATGAGGCGCTGGTAAGCGCGCCTACGCCGCCCGGTTCGCCGGCGGCGAGTTGGGTCCGAGTGGAGATCGTCCTCCCGGGCCCGCTCCGCCGCCTCCTTCTGCGAGATAACCTCCTCACAGAAGGTTGCGACCGCGGTGAAATTCCTGTCGCTACCGGCCATGGAGCGTATGACGGCCGGTAGCGAGAGATCCTCTCCGATAACTGCAGTGAGGACCCGACGCTGCGCCGCCCAAGCGGGGCAGTCTGCGAGCGTATGTTGAGCCGAGTCCTCACTGCAGTCGCAGTGGTGGCAGGCGGGACATAATTCTCTCTTAGCAACCGAGTGCAGGTACTTTCCGAAGCAGCCGTGCCCGGAAAGAACCTGCGTTAGGCGGAAAGAAAGAGTCCCGTGCTGCCGCTCTGCCCATTCGACGATGACCGGCTGGAGCGCCTCCACAGCGGCAAAGCCAGCACGTGGAGCCTCCAGCCGGGACGACCAGTGAGCCATCGTGGCTCGACGAGCGGCTTCACGCCACTCGCGTACCTCTTCGGGCGGGGGCCGTCTGCCGCTACCCGCCCGGAACTCAGCCGTCCGCCGATAAACTTCGGCGAGCACTTCCGCCTCCAAATCCCACGGGGGAGTTCCGGCCAACGCGCACGCCGCCTCCGTCGACACGGTGCGATAACCACGTATGGCTCTAACCGCCATAACCCTCTGAGGACGCCAAAGGCGTGCCCTATTCTGGGCGGTTAGAGCCTCCGCCCACACCGGTGCACCGTACAGTGCCATTGACCGGACAACCCCCGTGTACAGCCGTCTTGTAGCGACGCTGGGTCCACCCAAGTTGGGTAAAAGGCGCCCAAGAGCGGACGCAGCGCCGACCAGCTTTGGAGCAAGCTGCCGAAAGTGCTCGTCGAAGAGCCACCTCCCGTCAAGGATCAGGCCCAGATATTTAATGTGGGCCCGAACCGGTACAAGGACCGAGTTGACCATGATTGAAGCGCCAGGGGGCGGACCACGACGGGGCCCATGAAATAAAAGGGCCTCCGTCTTGTCCAGGGCCACCCGTAAGCCCAGCGCCTCGATGCGCCTGACCACCATTGAGGCTCGTCTGGTGGCCAGGTGCACAGCCTCTTGAAAGTTCACCCCCCGAGCTGTGACCAAAGTGTCATCAGCGTAACAAATTACGCCCAGCCCTGGGGGGAAGTCATCTCGGAGGACCCAGTCATATCCCATGTTCCACAGGAGGGGTCCAAGAACAGACCCCTGTGGAACACCGCACGACATGGGCCGACGTCTCAGATTTCCCTCTCGGTCCTCGTACATGACGGTACGCTCCTCTAAATAGTCTGCCACTAGCCGCCTCAGGTACTGTGGCACCCCGTGATAGCGGAGCGCTTCCCTGATGCAGCTGAATGGCAGGCTATTGAATGCGTTGGCGATGTCCAAAGACACCGCCAACAGCACGCCGCCACAGCTCACCGCCTCTTCAGTCACGGCCCGCAGACGCAACACAGCCCCAACTGTTGAACGACCCGTTCGGAAACCGAATTGGGCGTCCGACAAATCGGGGCCGACCTCGTCCAGGTGCTGGACGATGCGGGCAGAGAGTACTCTCTCAAACAGTTTACCCGCCTCATCCAGCAGCACAATGGGTCTGTAGGCCGCTACCGAATCGGCAGGCCGTCCCGGCTTCCTTAAAAGTACCAGCTTCCCGCTTTTACAGCAATCAGGAAAGCGTCCGGACACCAAGCTAGCGTCGAACACCTCCCTGAGGCGGTCTACCAAATGGTCAAGGGCCAGGGCCAAGACTCGGGCAGGGATCCCGTCTGGCCCAGGGGCGGTGTTTTTGGAGCGGATCCGTAGAACAGCCGCCCCTATCTCCGCCTCGGTGACGGGTGGAAAATCCTCTTCTTCGAACTCCCCGTCGTCTCCGGCCAAGGCGGCCATCGACGGTCGTGAGTACTCCACCCGTTGCGGGAAAAGGCCCTCAACCACTTCCTGCAGGAAGCTGGGCTGGAGAGTCTCAGTAAGGGGGGGGCCAAACGCGCGGAGCTTTTGTTGCACCGCACGATAAGGGCGACCCCAGGGGTCACGATCTAGACCCTCCAGCATCTCCTTTCTCTTTACTTCTTTGGCACGGCTAATGGCCAGCTTCAGAGTACTCCGTGCCTCTCGGTACACTTCATGAAGCCGGTCCTCTTCCCGCTCTTGGCGTTGACGCCGACGACTGCGGGTGTAGGACCTCCGGGCACGAATGCAGGCCGCGCGGAGGTCCGCCAACTCCTGGGACCACCAGTAGACCTCCTTCCTTGGAGGCCGACGACCTTTAATGCGGGGCATGGCCGCATCGCATATCTGCGTAATCGCATTGCGAAAACGACCCGCCCCCATGTCTACCTCCTCGGTCGGAGGCTGCGGAGATAGCCAAGAGTAAACGATGGCTGCCTCCTCTAGTAGATCCCTATCTAATTTAGATACAGCCCACCGCGGAAAGCGGGATGAAAGCCGCGCCGTGTGACCCCTTCTGGGGTCCTGGGTCCGGGAGAGCTCAAATCGGATGTAGAGATGATCCGAGAGCGTCTCAACCTCTACCAGGACACGCCAGTTCCTTACACGTGTAACGAGAGCAGGGGTAGCGAACGAAAGGTCCACTATCGACCCCCCCTGCTGTCGCACACACGTGTTGGTGGAACCTCTGTTTAGGAGACAGAGGCCCACCGATGCTGCCCACTCCTCTACAGCGTCGCCCCGTGCGTCCGTCCTGGTGGAACCCCACGCAACGGACTTGGCGTTAAAGTCCCCCAGCACTAGAACGTGCCCAGACGCTAGTCGCCGCATCGAGGTCTCCAGGTTATTGAGGAAAACCTCGAAATCACTCAGACTCCGGTTGGGGGAGAAGTAGACACCATAAATGGTAATCCCCCCCACTCAGCGGCAACATATCCAGTACCCTTGTCTCTTAACGACAAGGGCGGGGAATGAGCCGCCGTAGAGCCGATGACTGCCACGGAACCGTCCCGATCACCTAGCCAGTTTGGACGGGGAGGAACATAATAGGGCTCCGCGGCTACGGCCACACCAATAGACCACTCTGCCATGGTTTGCAGGAAGAGATCCTGCGCACCGGCACAGTGGTTCAGGTTAGTCTGGACAAGGAGGCTGGAGACGTGGTCCATTATTGGATCGTCTCTACAGCCTCCTCCATGGGCGACGGCGATAGTGTTCGATTGGCATCGGAGGCAGCCCGAGCCGACTGGCTAGCCACCGATGTTTGCGGAGAAGTCCGGGGAGGCTTGCAGCCCCCCTGTCCCATCTGGTGATTGGCGGGCAAATTACCCGCCGCACACGCCGGGCAGTGAGGGGGGGCGGAACATTCCGCCGCTTTGTGCCCCGGTCGACCACAGCGGAAACAGAGTCCGCTGCAGTCAAAGCAGCTGCCGCACTTGGCGCGGGTGTGCCCCGATCCTAGGCATTTAAAACATCTCATCGGTCTTGCCGCCAGGACTGTGACTCTGGCGTTCACAAAACCGATGAGGACCTTGCCGGCGTCGCCCAAGATTTTGGCCGACGGGGGCCTATGGGACAACTTGCCCACACCGCGCCAAGACCGCCTGGACCGGGTCGGATGGTGCCAACCCTCTTTTCGCGAATTGCAACCCGGACATCATCGACTGTAACGGAGTCGTCCAGGCCCGAAATGCGCAGCTCCGCGCTCTTTGTGGGCCTGGCAACCTTCACACCATCCGTCCCAGCAAATACTTCCCGCAGCTTCTCCGCTAGGACATCCGCCGTGTTTGCACCTTCGGCCCCGGGGAACTCTAAGACTCGAGCCCCCGTCTGGGCGAGGCGTAGCTTCACGCCTGAGGCCCCGAATTGAGTGCCGAGGCTATCCCGGACCTTCTTAAAAACGGTCGCGTAAGATAGCCCTCCGCTTGCCGCCTCCGTCGATAAGGTGACCACCACAGCCGCCGTTTTGGGCGCCTCCAGTTTCCTTGCCTTCTTGTTTGTGGAGGACGCTGCCATTGAGGACGTCTGAGGTGGAGAGACTCCATTTTTGGCCTTCTTGTTCCTGTTTTGGGACCTCTTCTTCTTGCCTCCCTCAACCTTTTGCCACCCATCATTGGAGGGGGAGGACGAGGAGGGAGGGACAGCTTCAGCAGCAGCACAAGGGGCACTCGTATCTCGCAGCGATGGAGAGGGGAGCGGAGGGAACTTCGTTATTGCCCCTGTCCTGGCCTTAGCCGGCCGCTTGGTCCTCGGTGTGGTCATAGGTGCCGGTGCAGACGCCGCTGCAGCGTACGAAACAACGCGGCCACCCGAGACCTGGCGCGGGATCGGAGTCGTCGCGCCCCTTAACTTATCCGCAGCGAGCGGCGGCCGAACGATGGGCGCTGGAGGCAGCCTAGCCTCCAGACCCGCGAGGCGCCCGTCCATCATCCTCCACACTGCGGCAATGATTTCGCGCAGGTGGGAATCCGTGACATCAGGCACCCCGGGGGTTGGTGGGATGGGAGCCGGCCGCGCAACTGGGATTTGGCGCTCAGGACCGTCCGACCTCACTCGAAATTGGGCAAACTGTGTGCTGAGTTCGGCCACGTGCTGGGTCAGACGGTCGTTTGCCGCTTGAAGCCGCGCGACGTCTGTAATTAAGGTCCCAACGACCCCAGAGACGGCGGAGGAGGAGTCCTTAAGGGCCTTAACAAAAGTACCCTTAAGATTTTTGGATTTGGTGGCCACTTTGTGAATGATGGCCACCGCTGCGTTCGCTCTCTCCTGCATAATTAATGGTGTTTGAGGAGCTGAATCCCCCACCTCAGGCTCACGAATTTTTTGCAGGAGATCTGCAATCTCCTCCTCCGCTAAGTTTTCGCCCTCCTCTCTAGCACGGACTTGAGCTCCTCTCCGAGAGAAGGGGGAGCTTGTCTGGGCCGAGATCGGCGTCCACGACCTGCCTCGCTGGCTGCTGGGAACCTTGGGTGGCAACATATCCGCCGACGTGTCGCCATCAGAGTCTTTAGAGCGCCCGCGCTTGCGACTCTCGGTGTCGCGAGGCTCCAACTCCATTTCTTCGCCTGAGTCAGCCGTTGTACTAGCCGCTATGCTCGCGGCCCTGGAGCGCACTCGCTCCGAAATTCTTCTGCTCCCAGAAGACAAATTGACTTCTGGGAGCTCCTGCGAGGTAGGCGTTCCTAATAGAACACCCTCGACATAAGACGAAGCGACATCTGCCTCGCTTAACTTTTCCTTTCCTTCCCCTTCTCCTCTTCCTCTATTTTTGTTTAATTGGCTGCAATTCATAATAAAGACCCACGAGTGGGGGAGAACTAAAGGTCCACCCGGGCAGAGATCCCCCAATACCCGGGCAAGCGTAGATTTATGCCCAACCGAGGGGTCCGCAGTTCCCCCGGCTGGGAGTGCGCTTGCGACTGAACCACCCATCAGCCATGCATCCCATGGTCACGCACCAGAACACGAGATTCGGGGTAATTTTTTATAGAGGTATTCTTCCTCGCGGTCCGGGCGGTTAAGCCAAGACCCTCGTCCCCGATCAGAGCCGCGAGACTTAACCACGACACTCCTTTCGGGATTACGATATGCCGACGGTGGCATCGAGATAAATCTCCAGATGCCTGCTCGGTGGCAGTGCGAGTGCACGCCGAGCCCGTCCTCTTTCCCCACTGTAGTCAGTGGAGAAACACCGACCCGTGAACGGGTCCCACTTTGGTGATTTTTTATTGAGGTTGCCTTCCTCACAGCTCCGAGGAGCGAAGAGCCAACAGCGGGATGTGCATACAAGCCCGCTCTGTTGGGCCAAGCCTCGACCGAGTGGCCGAAGAAAGATGGCCACCTCTTCTAGCCAGAAGATTAGCCGTTGGCGATGACGCCCTCCTCGAAAGCAGAGGAGGTGGCGTCAAGGCCGACGTTGCCCAGGGTGCACCACGTGGAGGTTTTCTAGCCAGCACCCCAGATCTCCTCTAAACTTTTTTTTTTTTTTTTTTTTTTTTTTTTTTCGTGTGGAAACCCCCTCGGGCCGTCATCCCACCGGGGTTTTCGGTGGAACGGTGTGTCGGAATCGGACCGACTAAAACCACACGGTGTGCCATCCTGCGCCTAAAATAGGAGGAATCCGGGAACAGCTTTGTTAAGACATCCGGACCCCTCCTAGCGCCTGTTGCCCGCAACAGCGCGGGCACCACCTTCGGGTAACTCTCAGTTAGGCAACGTCCAGGCACACCAGGACGTCACCTCCTCGCGGCTGGCCATATGGCGGATGGAGGGGAAAACCCGTCCCGACCACCCGCGGCCACACTCAGGGCGGCATGAGGCGCTGGTAAGCGCGCCTACGCCGCCCGGTTCGCCGGCGGCGAGTTGGGTCCGAGTGGAGATCGTCCTCCCGGGCCCGCTCCGCCGCCTCCTTCTGCGAGATAACCTCCTCACAGAAGGTTGCGACCGCGGTGAAATTCCTGTCGCTACCAGCCATGGAGCGTATAACGGCCGGTAGCGAGAGATCCTCTCCGATGACTGCAGTGAGGACCCGACGCTGCGCAGCCCAAGCGGGGCAGTCTGCGAGCGTATGTTGAGCCGAGTCCTCACTGCAGTCGCAGTGGTGGCAGGCGGGACTCAATTCCCTCCTAGCGACCGAGTGCAGGTACCTTCCGAAGCAGCCGTGCCCGGAAAGAACCTGCGTCAGTCGGAAAGAAAGAGTCCCGTGCTGCCGCTCTGCCCATTCGACGATGACCGGCTGGAGCGCCTCCACGGCGGCAAAGCCAGCACGTGGAGCCCCCAGCCTGGACGACCAATGAGCCATCGTGGCTCGACGAGCGGCTTCACGCCACTCGCGTATCTCTTCGGGCGGGGGCCGTCTGCCGCTACCCGCCCGGAACTCAGCCGTCCGCCGATAAACTTCGGCGAGCACTTCCGCCTCCAAATCCCACGGGGGAGTTCCGGCCAACGCGCACGCCGCCTCCGTCGACACGGTGCGGTAACCACGTATGGCTCTAACCGCCATAACCCTCTGAGGGCGCCAAAGGCGTGCCCTATTCTGGGTGGTCAGAGCCTCCGCCCACACCGGTGCACCGTACAGTGCCATTGACCGGATAACCCCCGTGTACAGCCGTCTTGTAGCGACGCTGGGTCCACCCAAGTTGGGTAAAAGGCGCCCAAGAGCGGACGCAGCGCCGACCAGCTTTGGAGCAAGCTGCCGAAAGTGCTCGTCGAAGAGCCACCTCCCGTCAAGGATCAGGCCCAGATATTTAATGTGGGCCCGAACCGGTACAAGGACCGAGTTGACCATAATGAAGGCGCCAGGAGGCGGACCACGACGGGGCCCATGAAATAAAAGGGCCTCCGTCTTGTCCAGGGCCACCCGTAAGCCCAGTGCCTCGATGCGCCTTACCACCAGTGAGGCTCTTCTGGTGGCCAAGTGCAACGCCTCTTGAAAGTTCACCCCGCGGGCCGTGACCAAAGTGTCATCAGCGTAACAAATTACGCCCAGCCCGGGGGGGAAGTCACCTCGAAGGGCCCAGTCATATCCCATGTTCCACAGGAGTGGTCCAAGGACAGACCCCTGCGGAACACCGCACGACATGGGCCGACATCTCAGATTTACCTCTTGGTCCTCGTACATGACGGTACGCTCCTCTAAATAGTCTGCCACTAGCCGCCTCAGGTACTGGGGCACCCCGTGATAGCGGAGCGCTTCCCTGATGCAGCTGAATGGCAGGCTATTGAATGCGTTGGCGATGTCCAACGACACCGCCAACAAAACACCGCCACAGCTCACAGCCTCTTCAGTCACGGCTCGCAGACGCAATACAGCCCCGATCGCCGAACAACCCGCTCGAAAACCGAATTGGGCGTCTGACAAATTGGGGCCGACCTCGTCCAGATGCCGGACGATGCGGGCAGAGAGTACCCTCTCAAACAGTTTACCCGCCTCGTCCAGCAGCACAATTGGTCTGTAGGCCGCGACCGAATCGGCAGGCCGTCCCGGCTTCCTTAAAAGCACCAGCTTCCCGCTTTTCCAGCAATCAGGAAAGCATCCGGACACCAAGCTAGCGTCGAACACCTCCCTGAGGCGGTCTACCATATGGTCAAGGGCCAGGGCCAAGACTCGGGCTGGGATCCCGTCTGGCCCAGGGGCGGTGTTTTTAGAACGGATCCGTAGAACAGCCGCCCCTATCTCTGCCTCCGTGACGGGTGGAACATTCTCCTCCTCGAACTCCCCGTCGTCTCCGGCCAAGGCGGCCATCGACGGGGGTGAGTAATCCACCCGTAGCGGGAAAAGGCCCTCAACCAACTCCTGCAGGAAGCTGGGCTGGAGAGTCTCAGTAAGGGGGGGGCCCAACGCGCGGAGCTTTTGTTGCACCGCACGATAAGGGCGACCCCAGGGGTCACGATCGAGACCCTCCAGCATCTCCTTTCTCTTCATTTCTTTGGCGCGGCTAATGGCCAGCTTCAGAGTTTTCCGTGCCTCTCGGTACTCTTCATGAAGCCGGTCTTCTTCTCCTTCTTCGCGGTGACGGCGACGGCTGCGGGTGTATGACCTCCGGGCACGAATGCAGGCCGCACGGAGGTCCGCCAACTCCTGGGACCACCAGTAGACCTCCTTCCTTGGAGGTCGACGACCTTTAATGCGGGGCATGGCCGCATCGCATACCTGCGTGATCGCAACGCGAAAGCGACCCGCCCCCATGTTTACCTCTGCGGTCGGAGGCTGCGGAGACAGCCAAGCGTAAACGATGGCTGCCTCCTCTAGTAGATCCCTATCTAATTTTGAAACAGCCCACCGCGGAAAGCGGGATGAAAGCCGCGCCGTGTGACCCCTTCTGGGGTCCTGGGTCCGGGAGAGCTCAAATCGGATGTAGAGATGATCCGAGAGCGTCTCAACCTCTTCCAGGACACGCCAGTTCCTTACTCGTGTGGTGAGAGCAGGGGTAGCGAACGAAAGGTCCACTATCGACCCCCCCTGCTGCCGCACACACGTGTTGGTGGATCCTCTGTTTAGGAGACAGAGGCCCACCGATGTTGCCCACTCCTCTACAGCATCGCCCCGTGCGTCCGTCCTGGGGGAACCCCACGCAACGGACTTGGCATTAAAGTCCCCCAGCACTAGAACGTGCCCAGACGCTAGTCGCCGTATCGAGGTCTCCAGGTTATTAAGGAAAACCTCGAAATCACTCAGACTCCGGTTGGGGGAGAAGTAGACACCATAAATGGTAATCCCCCCCCACTCAGCGGCAACATATCCAGCACCCTTGTCTCTTAGCGACAAGGGCAGGGAATGAGCCGCCGTGGAGCCGACGACTGCCACGGAGTCGTCCCGGTCACCCAGCCAGTTTGGACGGGGAGGAACATAATAGGGCTCCGCGGCTACGGCCACACCAATAGACCACTCTGCCATGGTTTGCAGGAAGAGGTCCTGCGCGCCGGCACAGTGGTTCAGGTTCGTCTGGACAAGGAGGCTGGAGACGTGGTCCATTATTGGATCGTCTCTACAGCCTCCTCCATGGGCGACGGCGATGACGCTCGTTTGGCATCGGAGGCAGCCAGGGCCGAATGGGTAGCCTCCGATGTTTGCGGAGAAGTGCGGGGAGGCCTGCAGCCCCTCTGTCCCATCTGGTGATTTGCGGGCAGATTACCCGCCGCACACGCTGGACAGTGAGGGGCGGCAGAGCATTCCGCCGCTTTGTGCCCCGGTCGAGCACAGCGGAAGCAAAGTCCGCTGCAGTCAAAGCAACTATCACACTTGACGCGGGTGTGTCCCGATCCTAGGCATTTGAAACACCTCATCGGTCTCGCCGCCAGGACTGTGACTCTGGCGTTTACGAAACCGATGAGAACCTTACCGGCATCGCCTAAAATTTTGGCTGACTCTACGGGACAACTGGCCCACACCGCGCCAAGTCCACCTTTACCGGGACGGATGGTGCCAACCCTAATGGTGTCCGTGTGGCATCCTGTCTTTTCACAGATGGCAACACGGACATCCTCCTCTGTCGCAGAGTCGTCCAAGCCCGAAATACGCAACTCAGCGCACTTGGTGGGCCTGGCGACCTTGACACCATCCGATGCTACAAATATTCCCCGCAACTTCTGTGCAACGACGTCCGCCATCTTGGCACCTTCAGCCCCGGGGAACTCGAGAACTCGAGCCCCCGTCTGGGCTAGGCGCAACCTCACACCGGAGGCCCCAAATTCGGTGCCTAGGCTATCCCGGGCCTTCTTAAAAACGGCAGCGTAAGATAGCCCACTGCTCGCAGCCTCCGGTGACACGGTGACCACTACTGCCGCTGTTTTAGGCGCGTGCAGTTTCCGTGATGTTTTAGAGGCCGTTGCTGCCATCGACGGTGCCTGTGGTGAAAAATCTGCACTCTTGACAGCCTTCTTATTCCGCTTCCTTGACCTCTTTTTGCCTCCCTCCGCTTTCTGCCACCCATCATTGGAAGGGGCAGCCGTGGTTGACGCTGATGCGGTGGGAACAGCACGATTGAGAGCGTGAGATACTCTCGTACCTTTCGGTGCTGGAGAGGGAAGTGGAGGGAACTCCGTCATTGAACCCGTTGTTCTCTTAGCCAGTCGCCCGGTCCTATGCGCGGGCGCAGGCGCTGTCGCCGACGCTGCTGCTGCATAAGAGACCGCAACACGACCACCTGAAATGGGGAGCGCTGTGAGGGCTGATGAGGCCCTTTGCTTGTCCGAGGCGAGTGGTGGCCGGACGATAGGCGCTGGAGGCAGCCTTGCCTCAAGGCCCGAGAGGCGTCCGTCCATCATTCTCCACACTGCGTCAATGACACGACGCAGGTGGGAATCCGTCATCTCGTCAATTTCGGGGCCAGACGGAGGGGGAGCAAGTTGCTGCGTAACCGGGCCTTGATCACCAGGACGGCCTGCTTGTGCCCTGAATTGCGCAAACTGGGCACTGAGCTCGGCTACTTGCTTGGTCAGGTGGTCATTTGCCGCCTGGAGGCGCGCCACGTCTCCGATGAGAGTGTCAACTACCCCGGAGACAGCAAAGGAAGAATCCTTAAGGGCCTTCACGAAGCAACCCTTAAGGTTCGTCGATTTGGTGGCCACTTTGTGGATGATGGCCACCGCCGCCGCCGCTCTCTCCTGCATGGTTGCTGGTGTCCGAGGGACAGAACCCTCTTCAAATGGACCTTGGATCTTTAGCAGGAGATCCGCAATTTCTTCCTCCGCTACAGTTTCGCCCTCCGATCTAGTTCTGGTATAAGCCCCGACTCTAGAGAAGGCGGAACCAGATTTTGCCGAGATCGGCGTGCGCGACCTCCCTCGTTTACTGCTAGCAGCTTTCGGTGGCAACATGTCTTGCGACACGTCACCATCCCCGTCTCTGGAGCGTACCCGTTTGCGTGAGTCGCTGTATTCGAGCTCCATTGCTTCGGATGAGTCAGCTGTCACACTAGCAGCCCTGGAACGCACTCGTTCCGACATTCTTCTGCTCCCAGGAGCCAGATTGACTTCTGGGAGCTCCTCCGAACGAATGACTTCTTCTTCGGTCAGCGAGGCTTCTGCCGCTGAACTTTTACTCCGTTCCTTTCTTTCTTCTTTCTCCGTCTTTTTTTTTCCTCTAGTTTTTTGGTTTTTTGTGTGTTTATTGAATTCATAATTGACCCACGAGTGGGGGAGAAATAAAGGTCAACCCGGGCAGAGATCCCCCAATACCCGGGCAAGCGTAGATTTATGCCCAACCGAGGGGACCGCAGTTGCCCCGGCTGGGAGTGCGCTTGCGACTGAACCACCCATCAGCCATGCATCCCATGGTCACGCACCAGAACACAAGATTTGGGGTAATTTTTTATAGAGGTATTCTTCCTCGCAGTCCGGGCGGTTAAGCCAAGACCCTCGCCCCCGATCAGAGCCGCGAGACTTAACCACGACACTCCTTTCGGGATTACGATATACCGACGGTGGCATCGAGAAGAATCTCCTGATACCTGCTCAGTGGCAGTGTGAATGCACGCCGAGCCCGTCCTCTTTCTCCACTGTGGACAGCGGAGAAACTCCTACCCGTGAAAGGGTCCCACTTGGTGATTTTTTATTGAGGTTTCCTTCCTCACAGCTCCGAGGAGTGAAGAGCCAACAGAGGAATCGGCCTTCAGGCCCGCTCTGTTGTGCCAAGCCTCGACCGGATGGCCGAAGAAAGATGGCCACCTCTTCTCGCCAGAAGATTAGCCGTTGGCGATAACGCCCTCCTCAAAAGCAGAAGAGGAGAAGGCTGCGTCATCGCCAGCGTTGCCCAGGGTGCACCACGCGGAGGTTTTCTAGCCCGCACCCCAGATCTCCTCTAAACTATGCCAACCTAGCCAACCTAACCAATCTTCCCAATACAGTCAATCCCTGTAAATCAATAAACCCACTTCTTCTTGTATAAGTCACACCAAAACTGTATTGTTTCAACCTCAACCCAGGGCCCCGTTAGGCAGTTCTTATAATAAGGCTGCACACCAAGCGGATTGATTAGTAATGAACCATCCACTATACCCAATGGTTTTGCAATTCAGGCGCAACAAACTAATCATCCAGTAGGCCAGGATATTCTCCTATGAACCCTTCTAAATATCATCCTTGATATCCTACCCAAACAAAACCCTAATTTATCGTCCCCCGTTGCCCAAAAACTTTCAGTAGTCCTCCATTCTCTAAATGGACAACATGGCCCAGCCCGCCCTACTGCAGTGGAACACTAAGAGCATCAGCAGAAAAAAACCTGAACTCCTTCAATTATTAAATAAATTCAATCCACTAGTCATTGCCAGCTCGGAGTCATAGTTGGTGCCTGGATCCCAATTTAGGGTTTCGGGATACTCCTGCCTTCGGGATGACAGGGCTAATGGCTATGCAGTTAGTGCCTTACTTGTAAGGCGCTCCCTTCCCTTTGCCCAACTCCCTCTTCTAAGAGAATAATGTCGTGGACATCTTATTCCTTTCTATATATATTAACCAACCCCGATCGAATATGATTCCTGACATCTTATACATCATTTCCTCTGTCCCGTCTCCCATCATCCTAATGGGGAATTTCCACGCTCATCACAGCCTAATCAAAACCCTAAATGTGTTGTAGACCTCACTGTTTGTTACCCATCCTTAGTCTCTACTCTATCCTGGAATGTTTTGCTCCATTGTTATGGTAGTGACCATTTCTCTATCGTCATTTCCAATCCCAATAGAGCTGCCCCAATTTATAATTACTTCCCGTCCCTGTGATACCGCTTATCGAATGTTGATTGGTCCCCTTATGCTTCATCTCTTGACACTCAAATTCCTTTTGTCCACCTCCAAAACGAAAGTTAGGTAGGCAAGTAGAAGACGGTGGTTTCAACCGTGCATATTGATCACGAAAATCGAAGAACGACGATAGTTCGTTTAGCTTACGAAGGAGTGGGTGTTCGGAATTTTGGACAAGCTTGAAAAAGAAACGGTTGCCTAGGAATTGTCTGCGCAGTGAGAGGGGAGGGTCATCACATTTCACCTGCATGGCATTGATTGGAGATGATCTCATCGCACCAAGGATAATGCACAGACATTTAGCTTGAAGTTTATCAAGTTTTTGAAGGTTTGACTGATTGCAGGGTTCTAATAGAAATAGCCCATAATCCATACAACTACGAATTATAGCATTATATATAAGTTTTTGTGTAACAGGGTGAGTACCCCATCACACTCCAGATGGGGACCTAGAATATTTATATTTTTCTCACATCTTTGAACTGCATACTCAGTGTGTTTGACTTTGAAAAAGTGGGTTAGGAAGACGAGATTTCACTCGTCTTCCTAACACCCACATTTTACAAAGTCCTCCAATGCCTGTTTACTCAGTCCTTTATGATTCTCTAACATTCCAACCCAACATTATACTGGATTTTAACTTTGACAAAGCAAACTACTTATTAATACTGTTAAGACCAAGTACATAGACTGGCTTCCTATGTATACTGATGCTTCCAAAGTCTCTGATGATAGTCTGGTTGGTATTGCGGTTTGGATACCTTTTACTCTTATCATTTTAAGCTATAAATGTCCGGTAACCTCAGAGTTTATAGGAAAATTCCTCGCCACTCTAGAGGCCATTCGTTTTGCTAAGTCCCATAATTTAAATAAAGTAATTATTTTCTCAGACTCCAAAAGTTGCCTACAATCCATTTTATCTAATCCTTTTCGTTCTATATCTAGATTGCCTACCATTCTTAATATAATTGAGGAATGTTTCCAATGTCACTATCTCGATATTAACTTTATCATAGCCTGGATTCCTGGTCACTCGGGTATTCAGGGAAATGAAATAGCCGACTCCTGCGCTAGAAGTGCTATTGAAACAGGTTCTCTGGATCTCTGATCATCTGTTTCTTAAGTTGCCCTGCGTTAGTCACGCCAGAATGCGTTACTCCTTACATGATGTCATTCCTACCTATATCTCTTGTCCTATATCCTTTAAATTCCTTCTCTCCCTTGGGTATAAAACTGTTCTAAATATATTATGCAACTATATTAAAACTAAAAAAACAAATCTGAAATTATATTTGAGTATGTTATATTGTTAGTGTTAGATAATGTTATTTATTTTCTGATTGTTTTGGTTTAGGATAGAATAGAATAGACCTTTATTTTGGCAATTTTTAAATTGTACGTTGTGAGTTTAATCTGCCCAATGGTTTTTGACTTTTTGGTTACCTGACAACTTCTTCCCTTTGTTGGTCTTTCACAAACTTGACATTTGCGAAATTGTGGTTACATCTCCACAAAGGCCACAATGAAGAATTGAATTGAATTGAATGATCTTGGCAGTATATGTGTAAAATCTATGATCTTAGCGTACTGTTATTACACTTATACTCTATGGTTATAACTGTACTATACTTTGGTAAGTTTCCGATAGTGTTTGCGTGGTGTTCGCTGTTTGTTGAATTGCCATTGGCCTTGTTTCTCTAACGTTTAATTTCGTAATTAAAAATAGTTTAAGAATTTTTAATTTGAATGCCCGATGTTATAAAAAAAAATATAAGTCTACAACTATAAGTATTCCACAGGTACTAATATTCTCTGGCTATATCTCAAATGAACTTGTTATCATTAACCGAACCTTAATACCTAATTATTAATCAAGATCTTAGTTGTTCGCAAAGACAACAATAATATGAAGGATTGTTCGTAATTGTGTCGTATTGCAGAATTCATGTTTTCTTTTACTTATGTCCTTTTTAAGGTATGTTAAGGTCTGTTAAGTCAGGTATGTTAAGTCTAATAAATGGAATTTTAAAGTAGTAAAAATTATGATAAAATTCGTCTTTATCGTAAATAAAAAATACATTCCGTACCCGGTGAAGCAGATTTCGGAATGTAATTAAGTTGTAAGTATTTATAAGATCCGATTTGCTGGAGTTTTAGTGATTAATTCACTAATAAAAATATTAGTTATGCTTAATAAAAAAAAATGTGCAGCAGTGACATTAGCTTGTTTAATTACAGAATTGAAGAACCCTATACGAATAACCACATAGCAATATGCCTCTATTTAGTGGTAGATGTCTGAGCACTGCCAAGCTCATTGGAAAGACTGCCTTAGTTACTGGTTGTAACTCTGGTATAGGTAAAGAAACTGTTCTGGACTTTTACAAAAGAGGTAAGGAATGCTTTTCTTTATTCTTTTTTTATTTAAAATAAACTTTTACATGTAATGTAATGTTGGTTTTTCTTTTGTATTAAAAAGAAACTTAACCAACCAAGTAGTTAAATACATATATGTTTATTAATTTTTAAAACAATTAAGCTAATAATAATATCTAAGTAAATAAATACCAACTACATGTTTACCATTTTCTTCATTTATAAAATTTTAGCTAAAGCAAATCAAACACTTTTTTAAATAACCAATGGGTCAAAAAGTTTTGTTAGCAAACTTCAATAAACCAATACATAAATTGCTATGTGAGACACATAATAGCTGTAATTTGTTTGTAATTCTTAAAGAAGTATTTACATTGATTAATCTTTGAAAAACATTGAAAAACTTTATAACAATTGCATTTTTATGAAAAATTTTTAGGTGCTAAAGTGATCATGGCCTGTCGCAGCATAGAACGAGCCGAAGAAGCAAAAGTTGATATTGAAAAAAAATGTAAAGATTTACCTGAGACTGGCAACATTGTGTTAGCAAAATGTGACCTAACTTCATTGAAATCAGTACAAGAATTTGCTCAGAGTATCTTAGATTCAGAACCACAAATAAACATACTTGTAAATAATGCAGGAGTCATGATGTGCCCTAAGGGTAAAACTGAGGATGGGTTTGAAACTCAATTTGGAACTAATCACTTGGGACATTTTCTGCTGACTATGCTCCTTTTACCGCGCATTAGAAATAGCACACCAGCAAGAATAGTTACTGTCTCATCGGGAGCACACAGACGTTAGTACCTATGGAATTTCATATCCTTACTGTTACATAATTATATTATACAGCAATTTACAATTATATAAATTGTGTTACACAGGATCCGGCATTAATTTTGAAGACTTGAATTATACGATGAGGGTATACAAAGCCGCTGAAGCATATGCACAAAGCAAAACTGCCAATATTTTATTTTCCAGGGAACTGGCAGCCAAACTTAAGGTAACATCAATTAGAACAGTACTTGACATTCTGATAATATATTAACACTTAATATTTTTTTCTCCTTTATTTCATTTGCAATTGACTGTCATAATCAGATGTTTTGGTTTCTTTCTGAATTTTGAAATGATTTCAACAAAAAAAAAATGTTATTTTTTTATGCACAGGAACACAAAATAGAAGGTATTAATACATACAGTCTGCATCCAGGCATGATTAAGACTGATTTGGGTCGTCATTTAGACGACACGCTGTTCAAAGGCGCTCGGCGCTTAATCGGCTTCGTGTTATCACCATTTATGAAAACAGTGGAACTTGGTGCTCAAACTACAATATACTGCTCCATTGACGAGAAGTGTGCTAATGAAACTGGACTGTACTACAGGTAAATCTTTCTTATGCAATATTAGTTTCAGGGTATTAAATGCGTAATAAAAGAGGGTCATGGATATGTTGTATCGGTAAGAGGTATTTTCTATGGTATAAGGGGCAAATGAGAAGATGAATCACTTGATGATAGTGACTAGCGTCGATGTTACCCAACTGTAACTCAAGAAAATGCGATAAAGGAGGGAGAGAAAAGGGAAAGAATAAAAGGGGTGGTTAGACACTAGGCATTTGGTAACTTGTTATAGGGACATTTTATTTCGAAGCGAAACTGTTCATAATTTTATTCCGTATTCGAGCAAAGACAGTAAAAAAAGATACTACTACGCCAACATAATTTTATTGTTCGTCCATTGCACATCTGCACTTTGCTCTTTTCCTTAGTGCTTACATCGACACAATGGCATTTTTTTTTAATACTTTAGGGGACAGACGAACAGACGAGTCCCCTGATGGTCTGCCGTCCGTGGACACGTGCAACTCAAGAGTCGTAAGTGCCCTGCCCGCCTTTAAGGGTGATGAGGGAGGGGGAATGCTGGGAGGGGAAAGAAGACATAGGGGATGAGGACATGAGAATGAGGAGAGGGGGGATGAGGGGAGAAGATAGGCGGAGTTGGGCCTCCGGAAACCTCACTAATTTCGAGGAAATGTAACGAAAGTGTTACTTCACAGTGTTTTTCTGTGAGGACGTTTTTATCGCCCCGTCGAGCCGGCCCATTCGTGCCTAAGCATGGCTGTACCACACGTATATAATTTTTGTTTAATTTTACAGTGATTGTGTAGTAACGGCTCCTATGGCGACAGCAGCGAGTAATGAAGATGCTAAGAAGTTATGGGACCTATCAGTAGAAATGGTACGACTCGGTGATTTCAATCCTTTTACAGCCAATGACCCTGGGGTAAAAACTAAGTAATGGTTTAAATAAAACTATTTGATTATTATTTGTATTTATACTTATCATTTATAAATGTACTTTAAAACTATGATTCCATTAATGAATTAAATAATATTATATTCATAAAATCCGTCCTATATAACATGTTTATCAATGTTTTTAAATTAATTGCTTTTGAAGAGTAAAATTTATTTATTTTTCTATGTACAAACAATCTAGAGATTACACAAAGTGATCCTTACCTACTTGAGGTATTCTCATAAATAATACATTATAATCAGTATAACTAGTGTGGCATTAGATATTATTATAATAAAAAAACACAAATTAAAAATTACATTTTAATTTGGAATCAGTCATTTTTATCTGCATATTTGTTTTTCTCATTTTCGCGCCAATCGGTGTTAAAGGTCCGACGCCCGACTAGTTTCGGTCGGACGGAACCGAGACGTCACACTGTGTGTGTTGTTTTGATTTTATAACCCTATTAATTTTTATCAGTTAAATAATGTGTTTCTTATATGTTTTGCTTTTGTAATGGTTTGGTAGGGTGTTAGCTATCAAAAAGAATTACTGAGAAATATGTCAAAACCTCTTAAAAACACAATGTTCCATAACCAAGAATGGTCCTTCCAGGAAGACTCAGTACCGGGTCATAAAGCTCGATCCACCCCAGCGTAGTAGGAAACGAATGTTTTTGACTTCATCAGAGCTGAAGACCGGCCGTCATCTAGTCTCGATCTTAATCCGCTAGATTATGATTTATGGGCAGTTTTACAGAGTTATGGCATGCTTTAAACGCCATGATAGTTTGGAGCATGCCTAAAACAATCCATAACATTATATTTTTAATGCTATTGTATTAAAAATTGTCTAACACGCATTACAGTATTAAATGTTTTATGCAATAGAAAAAGAGAACATTTTTCCTTGTAACAATATTTATGGCCCGACTAGGTATATATGTACTGTATAAGACGCACAAGAATGTATAAGTAACAGAATATAAATAAGTATTGATGTTAATATACCCGCAGCACCACCTATATATCACCCAACTGATTAAAAATAAAGACTTAACTCGTTAATATTTGCTCTTTAAAAGTGCTAATAAAATATTAACCTTATAATAATATTATAGAGCTGAATATCGTCCGATGCACTGAAAGTTTGTACTGGCATACGATTTCCATTTTTAATAAAATAAGGCTTATTGCATATTAATATTTTACGAGTGCTGAGCTGACCCTAGGGGTGATTATTCTTTCGTGTTATTTAACAACCATAGTAAAATTTGTGAAATTGGACTGTGGTCTGTGACGTTGGGTTCGATCTCAAGGTGAACAAAAATTTGTGAGGTCCACAAATAGTTATCCTGAGCCTGTTTTAAGTCCCCTGGGACACAGGAATCCGTCCGAATGAAGCATTAATGCATCTTTATTGTTTTAAAAAAACATTTGATTTTGTATAACAAAATGTGACTTTAATATAAGTAGCTTATAAGATAGCATTGTGAAACAAGTTTATTTATTAGGTTTTATTAAAAAATATATTAAAATATACATGTAATCAAAAACTAGTATGTCCTTGTTTTCTTATTTAAACATGTTATGTTCCATATTTGAAAGTTACTGAAAGGTATTTCAAATAAGGCTCAAAATAGTAAAATACGTATATACCCAAACAGTATTTATTTTCAAATTTGATTTTATGGTTCTTTAAAAGACTTGCTGTACCTACCCTCTGGTTTCACCCTTGTTAAATTTGTCTTCCCACATTGTTGTCCTTATGATTACTGTTCCGCTCCCTTGGGTAGCAGCATTAATAATAAAACATATAATAATATATATACTTGTATATCCCGCGGAAATGTGGGGGTCGTTGTTTCTTAAATGCCGGGACCCTTCATAGTCGCGAGGTATGACATCTTAAAGATTACTTTCCCTGTTAACGTGGAGTTAAACTTTTTATCCGACTTCAACAACAAGGAGAAAGTTCTCAAAAAGCCAGTAGATACGTTTTATATTGTAATTAATTCAGTTAAAGAACGCGGCGGACCCTCCACCTCATGTTTTCGTGTGCTCAGCAAGTTTTGGCTGTTCTGGAATAGCCTGTGTCAGTCAAACTGCTTATTAAGTTTATGAATTTAACCTGACTTTTAAGACACTCTATAGATTAAACTATTCTCAATTAATTTTTCAACCATTTATGGACTTTTATTCAAACAGTTGTTTTATATTTTTAGTCAAATTAGCATCAAATGTTGTACCTACTCGCAATCCTATAGTTAACCCATATTTTACGAAAAGAAGAAATCTCGGGACGAAGTTATTATATAATTTTCCCATTGTTTACAGTAATTTTGCTCCCTCATAGCAATCGGCAACCAATCCCACCAAACGGATTTTAGAGTATTGGATTAAAGATCACCCTGAAATGTACCATGACCCCGCTGGCAACTACCGTCGTAAACCCACCCCAGTACACTACCGTCGTAAACCCACCCCTAACACAAGCATTTAGCTTAGCTGGAGGGGTTAAGAAAAGAATACTAGTAATGTGGGACCCACGTTGCTAGTATTCTTTTTTATTTTTAATTAAGTGTGAGAATAGTATTGTATGCAAGAAAAGCAATATCAGGAGACATATTGACAGACCGACACACCAAGGTGCTGCTAGAAAACCGAATGAAGCATTTTATCTTGATTTAATACAATTCCTTATATTGTGTAACATACCCTGGTCATGAGTAAATCAACCAGCGTTTAAATCTCTTTTAGTTAAATACATGTGTTGTTATTGTACTAAAAGTTAATAAAATACCCGATAAATTGTTATTAAGGAAAGTTAATTTGGACATTGTTTAAAAAAAAAATAACTTCAATTCATGACCATGTTCATAATTAAAAACTTTGGATATCTCTAGATGAAACTACTAATTATTTAGGTCCTTATTTTGTAAATTTTCTTGTACAACTTTTAAATGAACATTACACAATAAACAAAAAAAAAAGCCATTTTTAGTAGCTTGCAAAAACTTTGAAAAGGTTACTTTGAAAAGGGTACATCCAGTAGGGACTATAGCTCAATTTGTGACTGGTTGCTTAGAAAATTCGTGGGGAGACTCCTATGAAGCCAGATAGCATATGTATATGTTTAAAAGCACGAAGAATTAAAAACAACTAGCGCATAGCAATAAACACATGCTGTTAACCGCGTTGCAGAACAATTACGGATTCGTTAATACATCAATTTCAAATGTATCAAAGTAATTAATAGGGTCAAATTTTTAAAGGATTTTTTTCCGAGCCTGCCATTGCCACCCGAGTAGTGATGCGTTCCTCATTCTTGAGGTGCCGCATTTGAGGTACTCGTGACGGAAAATTTAAAGAGTTACTCAAATTTTGACATTGAACCACCTCATTGTCCTCATTCGCTCTTCGTTCCTCATTCTTGCGTGAAATGGCCGCGTTCTCCGCTTTGTGCGTGAGGTATGAGGGAGTGATGAGTGAGTGAGTCGATTATTACAGTTAGTAGATAATTGAGTGAGGGTGTGAGTGACGATTTTGCGAGTCAATGAACCATTACCCAAGGAATTTATTGTATAATGATGATATTTATTTAAACTAGCTGTTCCTCGTAGCATGCGGCATCACTTGAGTGTTGCTCGAAATTATGAATTATGCGATAGTATGAACGTGTGAAGTTTTGTAGCATATTTTTTAGATAATGCAAAAACATAAAAATCATGAAAAGAATTTGAAAGCAATAAAATTATTACATACCTATTATTATACAATACATCTACGAATGAAGTTGTAATTGAGTGTCATATTTTGTTTATTTAGGTGCTTAAACGTTATGAGTGAAATATGTGAGAGAAACGATAATAAGACTTAACATGCTGCCCTGAGGCCAGACCTCGAGCTCGTCTCACTTATTTGAGGCGCGCTGTTTGTGAGTTGAAAACTAGCCGCTCACGTGTCAAGCAAATCTTCACCTCAAAGGAGGTGTGCCTCGCGAGGTAAAATGAGGTACTCCCTCATCCTCATTTTAAATTGACGAGTTACCCATTACTACACCCGAGTCAGTCATAACAAGTAGTACTACATAGCTAGAAGCAGTTTCGTATTATGCTAAATATTAGAAACAAATTAAAACTATTGTAAGGCTTTTTAGAAGTTCTGATTCTTTGTCTATCAGGCATACTAAAACAGTACTGGACAAAGAAAATTTAAAAACTGATTTGATTATATTGACGAATATTTTATAATAATACAAAAGTCTAAGTTATTGTTAACGGAATCTTGACAGATGAAACAAGGACTGTTCTGAACTGGTGTTCGTCTGAACCAATTCAAATAAAATTAGAAAACTTCATAAACAGAAATCCCAATCTAGATGCATTAAGAGACATTTGTGACAATGTAGAAAAAGGACTTGACCATGAAAATGAATAATTGTAGTACTATAAATATGTACCTATAACTTCAGTTCATGCTGAAAGGTCCTTCTCTACCTATAAATGGATTTTAAGTGCAAAAAGAAATCGTTTGAAGACAAATAATATGGAAAAACTGCTGGACTGGATTATTTTAATTCTCCGAAAGAATATAAATCTTGCGATGACAAAGAAAACTCCGTTCCTAACGAAAACTGTTCCGATTCAGATTATGGGACAACTTTCAACATCAAAAGAAATAATATTCTGACTATGTCTTAAGATTGATTTCTGTTTACGTTTAGTTCCAATAATGGTACAAAATGAATAAATGGTATGAAAACCTATAAATTGTTTTTTTTACGTCTACCTTGTTGGTTGTAATTATTAAAGCTGGTATGTAAATTAAATTAGCTTCCGCGCTTCCTTACGTCGTTCAAACTAATATAAGGAGATAACCTTCATTTTTTTAAACAATAAAAATCGTGCATTCTTTTTTTTAACAGAAACAGCAAATGAATTCGATACTTGTTTTAATTTATCAATTGTTGTACTTAAGTAATATTCCGAAACTCGGAACAAATATTCCAAAAAAAAGTTATAATCGTAAGGTCTTCACTTTTCGTCTGTTCCTTGAATTTTAGGTAGGTACATTAGCTCTACCTATTCCGATCAGGGCTCATCACGCACGGTTCGCGAGATATTCAGTTTGTTTCAACCGTCCACCGCTTTAACCGTACCGTCTATGTTACTACAGGTATGTGCCCGATCCAGTTCTTAAAAATGCTCGTGCAACATTATACTGGGATCGATCCATCATCACATTCATCACTGACAGGACTAACAAAAGTAATAAAATTTATTTTATTTAATTAACTTATTTATTTTTAAAGTGAATATATAACTAAATATACTGTAAACATTTCAAGCATCTACCTGTAGCCGTTATCAATATCGAGCAAAAAGAGCAAACAAATCACGTTTGTTGTATGGGAGCCCCCTTCAATATTTATTTTATACTGTTTTTTTTAGTATTTGTTGTTATAGCGGCAACAGAAATACATCGTCTGTAAAAATATCAACTGTCTAACTATCACGATTCATGATTCGGTGTCTTAGTAATAGGGTCCCGTTTTACCTTTTGGGTACGGAACCCTAAAAAGGCTGAAAAAAAAACAACTAAAATATTTGGATTTGCACATGAGGTCGATAAGTTATTCAGCAATAATTGTGTCGATAGTCATATCAGCCCATGGGTTGATTGCTAAATGCCTCGACTAACACCTTCAGGGGCTCACGTTAGGTAGCTGGGTTAAGGGCCTGATGCAAAAGCAGTCCTTTATGATACCGCACGTATGGCGAGGAGGTTCCTGTTTTTGGAGCCCTAACCACCAGTGTCTTGGTCCCTTTATCTACCCTATGCGGGTGGGACACTTTTTTATATTGTTGAATAAATTTAGTTTTTCGTATTTAAAAATATAATTTATATGTTTGTACAGTTAAATAAAGAGAATAATAATACATTTATTTATTAAAAATTGGGTTCACATCATATATAACATGAATAATATATATACTATTATTTATTTAACAACAGCAAATAAATCTTCAGTGTGGTTGTAGTTTAAACTTTGTAGATACTGACAGATTCTTTGGCTTAAAATAGTTGAGGTCAAATATGGATGTCTTTTTATTAATCCTGTTGTAAAGCAACGGACTCAAAAATTACAAAAAATCTATTTGTGAATACAAATCTCGATTCCGAAAGTGAGGTACAGGCAATATGTTTCCGCCTGTTTGTGTTAGTAAGGCTACTGTTATATGTTAGAGTTGCTTAATGCAGTGTACGGCATGATAATATGTTATAGTCTAAAAACGGGAAGTATCTAATGCAGAAAGCTTTTATAAATTGGATTTGCAGTTCCTGAGATTAGCGCGAACAAACAAAAAAACTGTACTTTTAACTATATATACTTATAATATTAGTACCTATAAATTATTTAATTGTATGATAGTAGGGATTTTATTAAAAATATTTTAAAATTAATTTCTTTTTACTCTAAATACTTTCCAGCCATTTCTGTAGTAGTTCTCTCTCTCTTTAGTCATTTTTTATCTTCGGTCTATTGATTACAGTGATAATTATTAATAGATGAACTAAACATTATTTAGCAGTTTTTAAAAATGCATCATCTGTTGTAGTTGGAGCACCAAATGGGTTATAGTTTTTAAGATTTAATTTTAACGCCATAATTGTCTCGTCCCATAACCTGGCAGCTTGAGCACTATCTTGACATTGTTTCGATGGAGATTTCACCTTACAGTCACTGAAACAAATAAAATGCACCAAATAATATAATAATATATATTTTATATCGAAGTCATAACTTCAGTTTTCAGATTCGGTTAAAAAAGATTAAACAACAACAGTAAATTTCGTAATTAATATTAGAGTTTAATAAGATTAAGCTGGGTAAGTATTTTCGACTAAGATTCTTAATGAAGAACAAATCTTAAAGTAACTGCAATTCTGTCTTGTTTAATATAAAAATATTTAAGTATATCTTCCACGATCCCTAATGCAGTATCCTCAAGGAATTATATATAGGTGTATGTGTGTTTTAATTTTTTTAGTAACTCCCAATGAAAAGAGCCTTGTTATTAGTTTGTAGTGCGTATGTATCCGTAGTATAAGCTCCTTAACGGATGTATCGATTTTAATCAAGTTTTTCGTTTGGCAGGTGTCTTCATCGAGAGTGTTCTTAGCTAAGTTTCAAGAAAATCTGGTCAGCTTCTTGAAGAACATTAGGTCATTTCTAATTGTTAAGAAGGGATTTCAAGTTTTTTTTATTTATAGAACTTATTTACTTTGCTTGGGTGTAATGATTGAAATAATATTACTTTATTCAAACAATTATTTCTATTATAGGTCGTCCATTCTGGAATAAAGGCACACCAGTTTTGGGTATGATTATATATCCCAGAAAGGCATATGTATTTAAGTAAGCATATGTTTCTCAGTGAAATTAAAAATACCGAATTACTACAGACTAAGATTGATATGCTCTTTTACATATTTCTTCCGATTCAAAGGCTTACGACTTATTATTCAGTTCAAACCTTAACACAAAATAAAATTACCAATAATAAAGGCCGCTTTCAGTAGCACAGCTTTCATCGACAGCGCAGTAGAGAGTTGTCTGTGCACCACAAAGTGGCGACTTAAGGAAGCAACCCATCACAAAGTCGAACACGAACCTCGCGCCATAGCCAACTGTCTCGTTAAAATGGCGGCTAATGTCTGTGCGGATCACGCCCGGATGTAGGCTGTAAGTTGTCACATTGTGGATATTGTTTTCCTGTAAACATCAAGATGCGTCAAGTGTTCGTTGTTTTTTTAAAGAGTTCATCTACTCTAAAATTATAAATCATGTCTCAAGGTTTGATTACAAAGAGAGCCTAGGACAGGTGAAAAAATATAAAAGCTGGTTAATAAGATATACTGTTAAACAATTGAGAACGTTACCTATCTACATAAATAATGCTTGATTAAATTTTAGCAATATTGACATTAGCATATCCCTAGAATTGTTAGTCTGTTCTTTATACCGCACAGATAAGGAAACAGGTGATCCGTTAATCATTTGTCTTGAGATAACAGGTACTCAATTGTTAAGAGAGGATTGACATTCTGTAATAATTTAATTGTTAACATTAACATAATTTGTCCTTATGCATGCATTTAATCAATAATCATTGACATTATTTTTGTATATATATTTATTAATTTAACGATTGTATGTACATATATTGTACATGTGTATATTGCATACCTATGTATGATTTTATGCATGTATATTGTGTGTATGTATATAAACATTTAATCTATACATACATATGAAATTATTATCTAAGTATCTAATTTCTTCATATATATAGTTTTATCTGCTTAATTTATCCATTGCATTTATCCATTACAAAAGTTGTCTGGAAAAAATCGCAATTAGCGATAAGACCGTCGATTGTACCAGCAATCTGTATATCATATTTGTTTTTATGTTGTATATTTTCTGTGCTGTACAATAATAGGTAGTACTTACAATAAAGAATACTGTTTTGTATTGTACTGTAGTACTAGCATTTTCGCATAAGATCAAAGCTTTTATATAGGTACGATGTTAAGGATTTAGTCACTAAATACGGTGAGTAAGTAGCAGCATAGCATGAGAATGATTGAGTATATAAAGAGTTTATAGCGTGCATTGATTTACTAAGGAGAGGATAATTTTTTAAAGGTACCTTAAGTTTATCCGCTAGAGCTCTAGCGAACATTATATTAGCCGCCTTACTCCTGCAATAAGCCTCGAAAGCAGAGTATTGCTTCTTTTGATAATTCAAGTCGTCTAAATCCAATTCATACTCTGTATAATCAAAACAAATTGATGTTTAAATGATTGATGATTAATTTATCCTTTGCGTTGTTGGTTAGTAGTTTAAAACTAGTGACGATAATCGAACCCCGAAAAACCAATATAAAACCTTACTTTTACGGAAATTCAAATTGATCTATCTGAGTCGCATTTCCCACGTTTAAGTAATGCTTATAAGAATATCGGATTATTTTATATGCCTTGAGAAGTTTTACGATTTTTCTGGTGCCGTATGTAATACTGTCCAGGAAAGAGACTCGGTTCTATTTTGATTAATTTTATAAGGCGTCGTACAGAAAACAACTTACTTAAATGTCTTGAAACTTCATGCTCGTTCGTGTCGTCTAAACGACGAGAAATGAATCTGTTTTTGTTTGCATACCTAAGATATTTTACTATTTAAAGTTTAAAATAAAGTTTAATGCTAAATTTTATCATATTAAATGACTTCATTCATAACTTACTTGCATGGACGTACGATGAAACAAATATTATCCTAGCTGGAGGTCCTTTAATCATGGTGGGCAGTAAGAGTATCGCCAGTAAGGCGTGCGCGAGATGGTTGGAACCTATATGCGTTTCGAAGCCATCCTCCGTGCGAGCCTCGGGGCACATCATCACGCCGGCATTGCATATTAGTACCCCTACGTGCGACTCTGATGACGTCACGCGCATTACAAACTCTCGCACACTGCATATACTACACAGGTCCAACTTTTCCAGAACTAGCTCGCCTGTGCCGTCCTCAGACTTTGTTAGCTGTTCTATTTCTTTCTTCGCAGTGTTAGCCTTTTCCATGTTTCGGCAGGCCATAATTACTCGAGCACCTAAAATATTGTATAATATAGATATAGTTAGATCTAGTATCTAATTATATCTAGCAAGAACTTTCTCCTGCAGCAGTTAAAAACGTATGGGAAGATGCAGTGCACTCAAAAAAAGAGTTAATTACAAAATAAATATATATGAAAACACGTTTTACTAGGTTGGCAGATCTATCCTTTACCTTAAATACTGTGTAAGGGCGCTGGTGCCCCTTAACACAAGTTTATTCCAAGACTGGGTACGAAAGTTCAATACTTGCTGCTTATAAATTAATGTGCTTATATCTTGTTTTACCTACATTTAAATATCTTATAAGTGGTTAATTGAATATATTTCAAAAAATTATAACTATTATTCCCTATATTGATTTTTTTTAATTCTCTACGTCCTATTGTATAGGGTGGCCACTCCTCTCTATCCTCTGCAGTCTTTATAATCTCTTGGTAAGTCAAATATTTTTACCAAATCAAAGTTTATATGAGATATTATAAAATCAGATACACCGAGTATGTGAAGTCAGGTCGATTCAGCTTTAGTCTGTCTGTATTTGGATATATAAGTCGTATTTTTCAACTGTCTCACTCGTTGACTACTAGTCGACATATCAATGAAGTACCTACCTATCTAGTCATTAAACGAATAAGACGACGACGAATAAGTCCTCAATTTTAAATCTCAATTGTAAAATGTGTAGAACGGAGGGAAACTGGGTGAAGATATCATCTCCCCATTATTCACTGTTCCAACCACACCCTTCATATTAGCTACCCAAATATTAGTATGAAAGTATAAATATATTTCAATAAGTACTTAGAATTAGACGTTAATATTATAAGAGCGATATTACCTCTTTGATAAAGATTTAAAGCTGTCTCTTTACCAATTCCGGTGTTGCATCCCGTCACGATAACCGTCACCCCTTCTAACCTTTTCGTACTTTTGCACCAACCACTCAAGTAATCCATGTTTTAAAGACCAAATAATGGAGATAGACAGAGTGCGTTATTATTATTATTTATCTAGATATTTATAATAATATCGGCTACAAAAGAAATTACAGAAAATGGTTACTATGGGTAGTATGGCAACTTCTAATAGCGACTGTAACGTAAGGAGTATTACACACTGACCTTGTTTATTAAAACAGTGACGATAAGATTGTTGCTATTTTGTCATCATGAAGCGGGGATATGCGAAACCACGATCTCGGTCAACTTCAAACCTGAACGAAAGGTCACATCACGTCGCGTCGTAAGCGTCGATCCGAGTGACCAGACAACTTGCACGGCCGTCAATGCAACGTAGGTGTTCCGCCGCAATTGACGGCCATCAAATGTCGCACGTCGCCGTACAAATAAATTTAATTAATTAGATTAGCAACGAGTGAACCGGTACAAAGGACGGCGAAATTCTTCTAATGGTACTTTATTTTTGTTTACGACCTGTCTTCATGTATATACTTACCAGTAAGATACACGAATAAATTATAGCTATAGACATAGTAATACCTGTTTTGTTCTACTCAACCTACTTAAAGGGATAGGTACTTTTAGGAAATATTTGTTTATATTCGGAACGTAAGTCACTTATTGATTGCAAAAATTTTAGGTGGGTGTTGTAGTGTGACAGAACCTTTGTGAGTGAGAAACCAATCCATGGTTCTATTCAAGGTTGCTCCAATTGAAATTTAAAGAAGAGATTAAGAAATGAAGAATTCACCTTACGCAAGGGATTGAAATATGCAGCTCATTATAATTTAATATATTAAACGCACAGAAGTCGGTTACTATTTTTTTTGAAAGACAATTAATCTTTTTATTAGGTACATAGAGGGTCGTTTGCTTGCAGAGCACTCGGTTATTACAAGATTCCAATTTTCAAATAGGCGTGAGCATATGTATGTTATTTTTGGTTCCGTATGTGGAAGCCTAAGAACCTACCCACCTACCTTTACTAGTCTCTTATTTGGTAGGCAGATATAGATCAATTTCGTTTGGCTCGCTACAATTATAAAAAAAAGTAAAAATATTAATATTTGTGACGAAAAGAAATAGTTTTATTCTGTAAGCCAGAACCACATTTGGCGCTTAGGATATTTTTATTAAACATAGATAAATTACAAGACTTGTCGTAGTCTTACCAGTGTTCAAATCGTTGATAATAATATGGGCATCACATCCTGGGAAAATATTTACAAAAAATAACACAACAAACGAGTTTCACACCAATATATTCTCATAGCTTTCTTTACGTTTTTTAAGGTCAGTAGACATAAATATACATCTCATTTGCCGAAACGTTTGGCTATATGTAGGATGGCTTTTAGAAGTTTTAAATTAATTTAAAAAAAACTACTTTTGTTTGTGATAACTTCTTCTCACTTTAATTATTATAAAACCATTGAGAATATTTTGATTCTATTTTACAATGTTAAGACGTATATTTCCTTTTCTTCCATAACCTGATGAATAAAGATTAAAATGATTGCACATATTTGGTTTTGATGATTTAACCCACTATAGATAGGCATGTGTATTTGAATTAGTAATAATATTAACTCCAACATTCTCAGTTCTATTTATAATCCAATACCTTACCAGGTTAACAAACAGAACAGATAAAAGTCTGCATCTTCAACTGATGGAATGGCTGGTAACAAACTGTAAAGAAATACCTTCTAATTGTTTTGTATTTTTAGTTATATTAACTAAAAAAATCAATGCAAAATGGAAGAAGGTTGCTTTATGCCTTCTGTTATATGTCTAGTAAGAAATAGTGAGACTGTATCAGCAAAATTTCAAACTATCAATAGCAGATTCTCAGATAATCAAGGAGTTTGCGATAGACTAAAGTATGTTTTAGGTTCTTATTACATTCATAAAGGACTATAAGTCAAAATTCCTCAATATAATCAATCAAATAGTACACAGAAACCTATTCTTTTTATATAAATGCCTTGATATAACACAATGACTACTTAAGTTCCATATATAGTATAGAAATTAATGTATAACAATATGATCAATAAACTCCAACAATCCTTGAAAGATCAACATTAAAAATTGCACATCTGAGTGTTTTGCCATGGGAACAATTTGTTAACTATTTATTTCCTTTTTTTACTTACGAAAACAGTATTTATGTATGTGTGAATTAATGACAGAGTTCATCAGGTTCTGCTAATAACATAATATAAATTAAATGATTCATAACAATAAATTTTATTATAATGAATATCTCCATTGAATATACTCTTTTAAAATTTATTATAGACATCATAAAACCAGAGATTTAACAGGACAACAAAATAAATTACTAGTTATTTATGTACAACACACTTTATATGAATGCATAATTATACATACATACACCCACCCACACACACACACACACAAACAAATGGACAAATTTATTTGTTATGCATTTGTTGTAGATTACAATAAATATACCCTCATTAACATTTTAATGCAAATATTTCATGATGAAGATATATTTCAATTATATGTTTTGTGCTTATTAGACCTATACATGTTTTCCTAGAAATACTGAACGGTCAGGAATGAAAGTTGCTTAAAACCTGCAAATATAAGGACATGCAAAACCATAAATTCAAAGTTAAACATACCCTCAACTTTATTTATTGCATGTAGGTATTGTAATAAGGTAGTTTAAAAAGTGTTAAGCAACTATCATTTCTCACTGTATATTTACCAAACATAATAAATAACAAACTGATTCAATGTATCAGTATAATTCAATAAAATTAATTTATACATTATAACATGTAACCCTTGACTAGTTATAAAAAAGCTTTCTTAATACTTCATAAGAAGCATTGATGATACCCCAACTTAAAAATGCACGTGAAATATTTAGCAATGCTCCATGATACAAGTTCAACAATTTAAAATCTCTTTTGCTTAATATATCCCTAAATTCAACAATTATTGACTGATGAGGACCACCAAGTCTACACTGCATGTTAATTTTAAGAACATTCAATGGATAAAAAAGAGTACTGAGAAAAGCACCAATGGATGCTCCAGCTACAAAATTCTGAATGCCCTGATATAATGCTTTCTCTTGTTGTGGAATTTTTTCTTTCACTTCTTCACGCAATATAAAAAATAAAGAGTTTGATGGACCATTTCTAAAGAGAATAGGAAATAATCCTCTATAGAATTCTTTTATACCATAATGTTTGGCAATATATGTAGCTGCATGAGCAGTGTTCTTAAATTTGTAGTGATATTCTGGATGAATTAACAGTGTTTGTACCCTTTCAAATGGCATAAATGTAGCTTCACAACAACCTGCAATTATTCCAGCCATGGCTTTGGCAAGATAGGGATCAAAGCCCTGCCTTAGTAGTGGTCGTAGAGATTCATCATAGACACCAAACATTACAGACATAGACAGAGTTCTTTGCAGTAAGGGTGGTAGCATTCCACGGTAGAGGTAGGTAAGACCTTCCTTTTGCAATTGGTTTAGTGCAAATGTTGTATGCACTCCATGCATCATCTGCAAAAGTTAAGAGGCAAATTTTACTTCCTAATTCACATAAAATCTAATTATATAAATTAGTTGCTTGTTTTATTGTAGGCAATGATGATAATGATATCTATAATAACAAAATGGATGTAATACAAGTCACTGAAATAAAAAATAGGTACCTGTCTAAATATTAATTTGTTCAGTGGGTAGCTAATTAGTATATTGCAGAATGCTGAGCCTCCACCACATACAAATTCCTTCCAGTGCTGTAAGCTATCTGGTATACGAGGTGTAGGAGCGGACATAACCACATGAGTCTCTGCGATCGACGCTCGATCAAGGAGATGTCGTTCACACATATCTTGATCTCCACATTCGCACGACATTATTTAAGAAGTTGCATTCTATAAAAAACGTTAAAACAAAGAATTGCTAAATTAAAGTCCTTTACAAACGATTATTGTACAATTATTGAGATATGACCGAAAAACTTTAGTTACAAGTTTAATGGTCAAGAAATGTCATGTTAAATTACTTGGTACAATCCTCTAACAGTATTTATATGATAAATATTGACAGAAAGAAATTATTACCTAAATTTATAATATAATTATGAAAGGTTTCTTCTTACCTTTCTTGTGCAGAAATGTTTTAATTACATAAAATGTTACGTGCAAACTAAGCAGGTAGCTATTAATTGCTTAATAATAATGCCATAGTTTACAACATCCACTGGCAGATGACATCTTAATTAGATTAGTTAATATATCATTTCGCAAGTGTAGTTAATATGCCTTTTGCCATGAAATATTTGCAGAAAAAATATTTTCCTAATCGGCCAACCTACGTGACCATGCTAGACAATATCAGTTGTCACCCCTGACAACTGTAAAAAGTGTTACCAGTCACCAGTGTAACCCAAAGAGTATAATTACAAACATTCATAACCAATTGTAACCAATAGTTATGTTAAATTTTACACACCTGACACGTTGGTAGTTTCGGCTAGTGGTTGATGTATGATTTAGTGTACAGTCAACAAAGAAAAATCGATATAGGAATAGCAAATATCTTTTATATAAGACTAGGATATAATAAAAAAAAAAACCTCACTATTTGCTTTAATAGACGAAGTGATATGACCATCAAACTTTTTTTTTTATGCGATAGGGGCCAAACGAGCAGACGGGTCACCTGATGGTAAGTGACTACCGCCACCCATGGACACCCGTAACGCAAGAGTCACATGTGCGTTTCCGGCCTTCTAGAGTGCCAATCGTCCAGGTGATGGGGATGGATATTTTGTCGCGTAGGACGATGGCGGAAACCTGCAGCCGGTATAAGTCCGAACAATTCCTGTGAACACTTCCCATGATACAAGCGATAGAGGAAACTCAAGTTTTTCTTCTGAATTTTTTATTTATATTAGTGTATTCTTATTAAAATAAACTTAAAAAAAGATCATCAGAACATCATAAGTTTTCCGACTATTTATTGTTATCTTATTTTGTATTAGATTGAAACCTTACCGTGGCTGGGAACCAAACAATGGGCCAAATCCTACATGGGCACATCGCCCTACTACAGTATCAACAGTATTGTCGTATGGCTGGAAGCCATATACCGCATTCTTCTATACCACATTTTTCTATACCACATTCTTCTATACCACATTCGCTGTTATTAATAAATATGTATACAAATAAGATTAAAGCAATGGTGCTTGCCTGATAGGTACTTTGTATAATTTGGCTGAGATATATGTAGCTGTTTCAGCTGTTACTGGTGTGGTAAAATGTTGCTTCCTGGTGTGGTATAGCTGATTCAACAACACTTCTAGTTCCTTCTTCCGTTTGGACAGATTCAGTGTCAAATTCTTAAATTAGAAGTATTCTTGTAGTAGGGGTTGGTAAATCACAGAAGAAATCAACCCTCACTGAATAAAGACTAACCTAAGAGACTACAACACCGAGGTCTAGAGAAGCAATACGCGCAAAGCAGTTACTATCTCTTACAAATTAATCTTATTAATTAAATTAATTACAATTAATTATTAATTCATCCTTGAGAAAAGAATGTTTTTCTTGAATTTGCGAAGGAATGCCTGCACTCATAAGACGTGCTCAATCACTGGCAGTATTTAAAAAAATGGTTAAAGGGTATTATTTATCCTCATGGTTTCTCTTATTTGCTGAATTTAAACGAATTTAACATAATAAATCCTATTGTGTATATATGCATGCAAGTGTATATGTGTATTTGTAATGTATGTATATGTATCTGTTATCTGTATGTAAGTAAGTACGATGTACCTAGTTTAATACGTTGACGTTGCAACTAAATTGCATTTTCTCCTCCTCTTTATTAATATATTGGATCAATCTACCCATTATTATTAAATCAGCTATCAATTTTGTCCATCCGAAGGTTGTCTGAAAGAGATCGCTCTTAGCGATAAGGCCGCCCATTGTGCATATCACCTTATATACTTAATTTTAAGGGGGTATTCTAGTTTAGAGGCCTGAATTTCGAGCGTTTTTTCACAATTAATAAAAAAAAGCCTTTGATATTTTAAGTATTAATTTTTTTATCATTGGTTTATTTTTATTTGAAAGTACACAATATAAATTAAAAATAATTATTGAGTTTTGCGTCCTTGAAGTAGAGGGAAAAAAGGCCGTGTCCTCTTTGCCATTATTTTTACCCTTGTGGTCATCTGAAAAATAAAACAATGATTTATCCTTGATTAGTACGAAGTTCGCTATCTCATGAACCTGCAAAACTAAAAAAAAATATTTTCATAAAATGGCGGCTTCCCAAAAATATAGGTCGAATTTTTCACTAATTTTATAAATTTTTCGATTTTTTTTTAAATTTTACAAATTTCAAATTTTAATTTTAGTTGGTTCATCTGATAGAGAAATATTTAAAGAATATTCATGCCAAATTTCAAGTAAATCGGCTGATTAGAACTTGAGATATTGTGGCAACTGAATCGAATAAAGTAGTTTCGATAAAAACGAGTTTAAGTTTTAGGCAGCGTAACTGATAGAATAGTACGCATAATTTACATTATCTTAATCAGACATCCTAGCTTCTTACATTGGGCCTTCCTCTACTTCATATTGATTGATTTGAGCATAGAAAGAAGGAGAAAGAGTTATTCATACTCAGGTAGCCCGGGCCTCCAGTCTTGTCCAACCGGTCACTACCTACTCAACCGGTCTTGTTGCCACGACACTAAAACGGCTATAACTTCGGAAATAATTTGAATTTTGAAAAATCCTTTTAGGGAGATATTTTTGAATATCTTAACTATCCGATGGTTCGTCTTCCTTGTCCGATGCAGTCGCCCCGCTCACGGAAGCCGATATTAGCTCCCGAGTGGGGCGTTTTAAACGCCTCCGGATCAGCAGAGTCGTGTCTGGGTGAGGTAGTGGGGCAAGGTTTTTCAACTGCTGAGCGGTCTGCACGATCGAACATGCCTGTTCCGAGCCTTATTAGAAATTCGTGAATTGGTTTGCGTTTGATATCACGGTAGATGGTGGTATTACTTAGATACCTGAGCGCATCGACCGCCATTCGCAATCATCTATTTTCCGCAGCTTGGAGTCGCTTTCATTGTGACTCTGCTATTATGTTATACCAGGCCGGCCCCGAGAATGTGAGACGTGACCTGATATAAGTTTTGTAGATTCCAAGTTTTGCTCGGATCGGTAATCTAGAGGATAGAAGAAGTCGCAGCTTTGTTCTCACCAGCTGTGCCTTCGTAATGACGGTATCGACGTGTTGGGACATCGACAGGTTTCTGCCGATGGTCAGTCCCAGGTATCTAATTTTCGGCGATCAGGTATTGTTTTCCCCCATCAGGCGAAGGTTGAGTGGATAGTGTGCCATGTCGGTGAACAAGGCCTGGGGTTTTGTGACGTTGCATTTTAGTCACCATTTCTTGAACCAGCATGGAAGTGCGTCATGAGTGGGCCTCAGTTCTCGTGCAGCATGGTTGGCGTTGCGGGAACACGATGTGTATGCGGTGTCATCGGCAAATAGCGCCAACTTGACGCGCGTGCAAGATTAGCGATAGGCTACCTTGTGGGACACCGGCCCTAATAGGCTTCTCTTCTAACGTGGTATCCCCGATTGCCACGTGGAATCTTCTTTGTGAAAGAAATGATGCGATGACCGCTACAATTCTGCGTGATACAGAAGTCTTCGACAGTTTGTGGATGATACCGTCATGCCACACCCTGTCGAAAGCCTTCTCCATGTCTAGCATTACGTTCACCGTGTGTCCACCTTTTTTTTTTCGTGTGGAAACCCCCTCGGGCCGTCATCCCACCGGGGTTTTCGGTGGAACGGTGTGTCGGAATCGAACCGACTAAAACCACACGGTGTGCCATTCTGCTCTTAAAATAGGAGGAATCCGGGAACAGCTTTATTAGGACATCCGGATCCCTTCTTAGCGCCTGCCCGCACTATGCGGGCAGGCGCTAAGAAGCGGGCACCAACTGCTGGTGTCCTATCAATAAGGTGGCGGCCAGACACACGCAGACGTCACCTCCTCGCGGCTGGCTACTAAAATGGGTGGAGGGGAAAATCCGTCCCGACTACCCGCGGCCACACTCAGGGCGGCATGAGGCGCTGGTAGGCGCGCCTCCTCTCCGCCTCCTTCTGCGAGATTACTTCCTCACAGAAGGTTGCGACAGTGGTAAATTCCTGCCACTACCGGCCATGGAGCGTATGACGACCGATAGTGACAGATCCTCTCCAATTACTGCAGTGAGGGCCCGACGCTTCGCCGACCAAAACGGGCAATTCGCAAGCGTATGCTGGGCCAAGTCCTCACTGCAGTCGCAGTGGTGGCAGATGGGACTCAATTCCCTCCTTGCGACCGAGTGCAGGTACTTTCCGAAGCAGCCGTGCCCGGAAAGAACCTGTGTCAGTCGGAAGGAAAGGGTCCCGTGCTGCCGCCCTACCCACTCAACGATGACCGGCTGGAGCACTTCCACGGTGGATAAGCCAGCACGTGGAGCCTGCAGCCGGGACGACCAACGAGCCATCGTGGCTCGGCGAGCGGTCTCACGCCACTCGCGTACCTCTTTGGGCGGTGGCCGATTGCCGCTACCCGCCCGGAAATCAGTCGTCCGCCGATAAACTTCGACGAGCACTTCTGCCTCGAAATCCCACGGGGGAGTTCCAGCCAACGGGCACGCCGCCTCCGTCGACACGGTGCGGTAGCCACGTATGGCTCTAACCGCCATGACCCTCTGAGGGCGCCAGAGGCGAGCCCTATTCTGAGTGGTCAGAGCCTCCGCCCACACCGGTGCACCATATAGTGCCATTGACCGGACTACCCCCGTGTACAGCCGTCTTGTGGCGACGCTAGGTCCACCCAGGTTGGGCAAGAGTCGCCCAAGGGCGGACGCAGCGCCGACCCACTTTGGAGCCAGCTGCAGAAAGTGCTCGTCCAAACGCCATCTTCCGTCGAGGATCAGGCCCAGATAGCGTATCTGGACCCGAACCGGTACGAGCGCCAGGGGTGGACCTCGACGGGGCCCATGGAATAGAAGGGCCTCCGTCTTATCCAGGGCCACCCGCAAGCCTAGCGCCTCGATCCGCCGGACCACCAGTGACCGTGTGTCCGCCTTAGTTTAACCACGTGGCCATCTCGTCCAAAACGCGAGTTAGCTGCAATGTGGTGGAGTGTCCTTGGCGGAAGCCAAATTTTTCCGGCCTTTGTTGGAAATGAGGGTGCACTCTCACCAGTAGCAGGCGCTCGAACACTTTGGACGTTATTGGGAGAAGACTGATGGTCCTTTAGTTTTCTGTCTTCCAGTTCTCAGGATGCCATTGAATAGCTAAGTTACGGCTAACAGTGCCTTTAAAGAAAGTCTGTGCAGCGCGGAGTTTGGTTTACCATACTCGCCAGGTGCTTTCTTGGGGTTGTTTTTCTTTATTGCCGCGGTAACTTCTGTCGAGGTTATAAGCATTTCGCCCTCCAATTGGCCGATTGGGGTTGAGAGGTAAGCTCTTACTGCCTGTTCCACCTTGCGTGTGGGGAAATTATCGTGCTCCTCATGAGGCGTAAATTGTTCTTCGAGGTTGCATGAGTTAATTTCGACACGGTCCTGGAATTTGTAACGGGGAAAGTCATCCCGTCTGAATAGAGGACGCGTGGGGTTGGATTCTGTGGTCAATGTTTTGCAGAGTCTGTGAACTGAGGGTACATCATCCTCGATGTGAATTAGGTAATCTTCCCACGTACTACCTCTATGCTCCCATAGGAGGGCCTTAAACTTGTTGGTGAGATGGTTGTACCGGGTCTTGTTCTGAGGGTGACGGGTTCTCTGCCAGAGCTTCTTGGCCTCGCGCTTCTCCTCAAGAAGCCTCCGAAGCTGGGCAGGCTGTGGGTCGGCGACACCGCATTTTTATACGATGCATAATTTATACTCACGCACACAGACAACGAAAACAGCAACGTCGTGAAATCTGATGGGTTGCCTTCACATCGATTATTGTAAATGTAGCATTAGAAATGTTATTGGTTATTTCATGTATTGTGTGGTGAACTGACTACGTTACGTAATGGTCAAAAATGTACATATAACTGGCATACTTTTATTGAAATACAAGTCGATTCCAACCATTCCCTGGTGTTTTACTTTAATAGCTACGGTTCAAGGACTAACCAGTCTGGCCGGCTAACATAGGCACCTTTCCCTGCTCCTAGTATTATCTCCTTAGCTACGGTTCGACGGCTTATATAGCCTGGCCGGCTAAGTAGGTATCCTCACCTCGATCAGCCAGCTCACATCACAGATCAGATCACTGACGTAGGGAAAGTACTTTTAACAACTTATCGGGTCAGCTACCTCAACAGCTGATCCCGAAATTGGTGACTCCGAAAAAACCTACGAACATTGTCGTACCAAAGTACCTACGAGAATTGCCGTGTCGTAGTACCTACCATTCCGCACAGCTGACGGCTAGTACCTACGCTGCACCGTTTCAAACGTCCCGCTCAACTTTCTACTTTAACCGCCATGTTTGGACATGGCGGTTAAAGTAGAAAGAACCGAACGAACGAAGACACCCATGAAGTCACAACCGTCAAGAACGACTTAGCCACCACGCTCTCTCTGCCCGCACGCTTACTACCATTCTGGCGGCAAAACCTTCAACTATGGTTCGCACAATTCAAAGCCGCTGTCGCTGCAAGCAAGATAAGAGAAGAACAGAAGTTTAACTTAGTCATCCCACTACTCGGCAGCAACGACCTTGAACAAATAGCGGACATAATTCTCAACCCGCCCGCCACCGGTAAATACAATATCCTCAAGGACAGATTCATAAGCACCTATCAAAAATCAGATCACCGTCAAATTCAAAAGCTACTTAGCGGCCTAGAACTCGGCGATTTGAGATCTAGCCAATTATTACGAAAGATACGTGACCTTAGCGGAAAGTTACTAATTGACGAAGCACTGCGAGTCATGTGGTTAAACCAATTACCTATACAAATTCGTGGCGTGCTTGCAATAACCACAGAATCGCCACTTGAAGTCCTAGCTACTCGTAATAGTCACAACGTAGACCGGTGGCTATGCTATTATCATTATCGCTTTGCTGAAGACGCGCGCAAATGTGAATTACCATGTTCCAAAGCAGAGTCTTATAAAAATGAAACCAGCAAGCATTAGAAAAATTAATAAAGACACCGGCCGTGACGGGAGTCGATGTCAACCAAGGTAGCCATCGTTACAGACAGCAAAAACCGAAAGAAGTTTCTCGTCGATACCGGAGCCGATATATCAGTTCTAGCCGCAAAAAAGAATAGATACTCGAAACCAATAGAAAACTCATGCAAACTTTACGCAGCCAACGGAACAGAAATTCGTACCTACGGATTCGTACATTCGGACAGCGCACACTAGAGCTTAACTTAGGCCTCAGTAGAAGTTTCAAATGGACATTCACGGTCGCCGATGTGAAGATACTGGGTGCAGACTTCCTAGCCAAACACAAGTTATTAGTTGACTTACATCAGAAAAAAATTATCGACCGAGTCACCGCTCTCAGCGTAAACGCAATTAAGGTATGCAGTACCGAATAATCCATCTATACAGTTAATCACAATCACGCTTACTACGATATCTTAAAACAATACCCCGATGTGCCAATGTCACTCAAAACTACAGCGAAGCATGACGTCACGCACCACATTGAAACCACCGGACAGCCCATATATTCGCGACCAGATACAAAGCTGTGAAGTTAGAAATCGAAAGAATGAACGACAAGTGACCGATACAATGGACAACCAAGGCAGAAAAATCCTTTGAGCAATGCCGACAAAGCATACTCGAAGCCTACCCCCACGCACCCGTTACCTAACGCACCACTATGCCTACTCACCTACACTTCCGACACACGATATGGTGTGAAATATCAACATCGAACATTCGACCATATCTACCACTGACTTATTGTCGTATAGCCTTCAAAGCTCAACACGATCTAAGTCACCCCGGCGTGCGAACAGCAAGAAACTTCCAAATTCTTTTGGCCGTTTATAAAACAAAAACGTAAAAACTTGGTCAAGGTCATGCATCGGCTGCCAGCGCGCACACAGTCACACTTTCAACAGTCATCACGATTCGATCACCGCCAAGACAGGCGCTAAAGCCGTGTACGACGGATGGATCGCACGATTTGGTTGTCCGTTACGAATCACTACGGACCATGGCAGACAGTTCCAGTCATCACTATTTCATGCACTAATGAAAAAACTCGGCGTCACTCGTATACGCACAACTGCATTCCATCCACAATCAAACGGACCATTCCACCCATGATATCCTACTAAAAGGTTAAAACATCTTCACTTGTAAGCAAATAAAACCTCCTCGAAAACAAGTTTCTAATGCAAACTACTTGAAGTGCCGTCATACTTGCATGAAGGCAATGCAGCATTCTAATTGTGACAACCCTACTTACGGTGAACTTATGTCTAAAGATTCCATGTCGCGACAAAGCAAAATGTGTCCAGAACACCACAGTCACGACTACATAACGAATATTTAAATGTTAAAAAATCTTATAAAAAGTATTGTGTCTTTTATTTGTGTTGTTAATTATGTTGCCAGCCTCATCCCAATTTCTATTATGTGAACTGCTTACTATTTATTTCATCATAAGATCACACACTACAGTCGCGATATCATGATACGTAGTAATGTATTTAGAATTCAATGTAGCTCTAATATCGATCTCGACAGAAACGTAAGTTATCATTAAATTTCTTTAAATTATGCTATGATAAATATATACATTTTTTTTAATACTGAACTTTATAACCGCGTATAAAAAGATGATACTAAACTACGCGCTCATAAGTCGGCGTCAGTTGATTATTATCAATAAATCGCAATTACTGTAATGCCATTCTCTATCACACTGGCACTTTATATATACTGAGAACGCCAAAGTCATGCACTCATGAGTCGACAGTGTTATATGTTCTATGTAAGACAATGCGGAAGTCCTAGAATATGACGAATTTGCAGTAAGTTAAATATAGTTTTATGTGAAGGGTTGGAAATAGCAGCTACACATACAAACATTATTATCATTGCATAGAGAGAAACAGAAATCTAATCACTATTTCGGGTATTTTAATAGTGGACAGCACAACTAGAGATTTATCCCCGCTTGGGTGATAATAAGAAAAGAAAACCTATTAGCCGCTAGTAAGGCCGAAGTATTAGATCATAAAAAGAATGACATGAAATCAAACCCTTTATAAACTTTCGTCATCAACAGGGATTTCCTCAGTTAGTGTTACAATACTACAATATTGTTATTACATTATTATCATTATTTCAGTAAAATTTATTACATAATTGAATATAAGTATAACAGTATTGACACTGTATTTAAGTACCAAACTATAAGTAGAAAATACCTATTATTATTTCGATATTATTAGTATTTATTTCACACCTCTATAGCAGAAGCGAGTAATTTAAAAAAGATGATTGCTGGCCACGCCACTGTCATCATAATATGAGGTCCATATTATGGTGACAAAAGATTATGTTATTCTGGACGATGCAATTTGCAGTCACAGGATTGGCTTGATTTTATCGATTGTTTTTCTAATTTGTAGTTTTTAACTGTAAAAACTGGGTAAATATGGCACAGAATGCTCTTAATAATATTTTAAAGGACAGAGTTGGAGAAAGTTAAATTCTGTTGTCATGTTCATTTCGTTATTCCGGCATCACTAATGTTCGGTAAGTATTAAAGGAGAAAATAGTACCTTGACATCGAGAGCACGTTTTTGCTTTTTTCACGCATCGTTAAAAAAATTAAGTTCACATATAGTAGATATATTGGAATGTAATAAACAATGTCGAAAGAACATGACAGTATTAGATGATTTCTTAATATATATGTATATTATATAGGTATAAATATAATTTAATAATACTTTCTTTGGAAACCCCTTTTTCTACTAAGTGTACTCAACGCATTTCTTTTTTCTCAAAAACATGTTGTGAATGTTTTGTCATTTTCAAATATGTATTTAAATTTTTTCGGAAAAAAATTAATTCGCAACCAACTTTCTTAACATTAAATACCTATAGTTTGATTATACAGTTCCCTTACGAACGAAACGGAACCTCTAAAGATATATTTTAAGGTTGAAATATAAACTAAAAATCACGAAATTTCTTAAAATTTACCACATCTTTATAAAACACCCTGTATTCGGAACGGTCTGGTCAGTGTTCGGAATAGGTAAATGATATCAACTTAAATATGGGGAACAGAATCAATAAGTAGAGACTTCCCAACGACATTATTTTTTTGTAGAACTTGTAAAAAATATTTATAAAGTACTTACGTTTCTTCCCTTCTTCAAAAAGGAACCCTTATAGTATCACTCGGGTGTCCACCTGTCTGTATGTCTGCACGTCTGTATGTCTGCACACTGCAGTTTGTTTCCGCAGTGCATAAAGTAATATAGAATACGTTCTAATAAAAAGATACGGTCATTTAAGCCTCAAATTATAATAAATTGCACCTTTCATCAAGACCTATAGTGTACTTTCCATTGACTTAGAATCATTTAGCAGGAATCAAGGATATCTCAGTGCAAGTAAATTGGGAAATCCTAAAATATTTAATTTGTTATTATTTTACATAAAAATATTTTTTAGAATTACAAACATATTTTGGCTGTCGCAAACCTAGCTGAAGTATGGGAGAGAACTGCAAAGTTAAGCTCATGTTTTGTAAAAGAAATATTAAAAATATATGAGGACTGATTCACAAGACAAACGAATTATTACCCGACAGTGCAAGAAGAAGGGTATTTTTTTCGGGTACATGTATATATTGATGTAAGTATGTGTGCATGACGTTTCGTTGTCACGTCCTTCAAGCCTAAACAACTTGATGGATGTCGACATTTTAGGTAGTAGTGACATAGGGTATAAGATTACAAGATAACTTCAACAACTTAACTTCGAAAAAAAATGTAGACAAATCATTTTTAACCGACTTCAATATGGGGGAGGTTTTCAATTAGACTGAAAAGGAGACTGCTCGGATCCGTCTAACTTGTACTCCAAGATAATGGGATCCATCATTAACTGCCAGCTTTTCCGGTACTTAGAAGAACACGACCATACGGCTTCCGTTTTGGTCACTTAGCCGGTGATCTTCTCGTCTACTTAACTCACCGATGGCACAGGCGATCGAAACCAGGGGGGAAGCGTTGGCCTTCGATAGGGTCTGGCACAAAATGCTACGGGCTTCCTGAGAAACTGTGCAACTGGATCACAAGTTTTCTCACAGACAGAAGCATTAAGGTCGTTGTTGAAGGTACATGCTCTGATTCCAAATCTGTCAATGCTGGTGTCCTGCAAAGCTGTATGTTTTTTTTTTTTTTTTTTTTTTTTTTTTTTATACTATAGGGGGACAGACGAACAGACGGGTCACCTGATGGTAAGTGACACCGTCGTCCATGGACACTTGCAACTCGAGAGTCGCAAGTGCGCTGCCCGCCTTTGAGGGTGATGAGGGATGGGGGATGCAGGGAGCGGAAAGAAGAGAGGAGGGATGAGGAGATGGAAAAAAAGAAGAAAGGAGACGAGGGGAGAGAAAAAGGGGGGAGGGGGAATTGGGCCTCCGGAGACCTCACTCATTTCGGGGAAATGCAACGCAAGCGTTACTTCACAACCGGTTTTCTGTTCAATTATCACCCACGTTGTTTCTCTATATCAATGATATGCTGCACGAGTGATGCCTTTTACACCGCCGTGCTAATATTCCTCGGGTAAACGTCATCGAGAGCCGATCAAAACTTGTGTCTGAAATCCAAACCTCTTCATCAAAAGTTTCAGATTGGGGTCGACTTAATCTAGTACAATTTACCCCACAAAGACACAGGTTTGCTTGTTCACCGCTGAAAAGATACCATTGGTCGTATCACCTCACTTTGAGAGCTCTTCTGTAACTGCATCAGCCAGCATCGGAATTTTTGGCGTCGATATATCAGGCGAAGCCTAAACCAGCCTCTAAGAAGCTTGGTGTAGTAAACAGATCGATAAAGTATTTCACTTCAGCCCTCCGCCTGCAACTTTGTCCGCAAATTACTTACTGTTACTGTTCTCTCCTCGCATCAATTGTTGCCAGGATATTTCTGATCGGCTTGACACCTTTGCGTTGCGTAGAGATGTAGCTTCACTCTACATTCTCTATCGCTTGTATCATAGAGAGTGTTCTGAAAGTTACTTCAATTATTTTTTTTTACTGAATTGGTCCTGCTCAGTGTTGGTCCCTTATAAATTTGATATTCTAAAACTCTAGTCTAAAATCACGGAATATAGAATATATTCTACGCAATACCTTCGACATTTCTGAAGTGATTTAAATATACTTTTAATTGAATTGGTTTAATTAGTAATAAATGTCGAATATTCTCTTCTTATAAAAATAAATCAAAATTTCCAAGGTAAAATAAACAGCTTAGGTCGGTTATATACTTTTCTTTTTTAATTTATATTCGTCATTAGATTTTGCTTAAAGTTTATTTGCTTACGGAATCCTCGGTGACTGATCTTGGTCACTCAGTCATCTACAATCCCTTGTGACTTCTTTAATAAAACGCTCTACGACTTGGGCGCCTACTTAGTACTATGTTTTATTCATAAAATAAGTAAGCTATTCACATGAGACTTCCGAAACTGCAAGAATCGAATCAACGAAGTGCTGTATTTTAGCTGGTACTCTAATGAAATACGAGGTAATTAGACCGACGTGTAGACTAATTTCTCAACTCTCGACATCAAATCAAAATCAAACTATTTCTATCTCCCACAGGAACATGAAATTAGAATAATTTCATATATTCAATTAAAAAAAGTAAGTAGTCTTAAGGAAGTCTCCACTGCGTCTGCAGGTCATTTTGTCCGATTGTAACGAAAGGTTAGTCAAATCAAACATATAAAAATTAATACAAGTGACGATTGTTGATCTTAGCATTACGCTTTGTATTTTAACTAAAACAACAATATATTGCACAATAAGTTTAAATATTTTGTATTTGATATTATGTATTGGTTCATTGTGCTTAAAGTACTAGTTTCTGTATTATACTATTATTTCACAAGAACTCTGAACTATTGGAAGCATAAAAATGTTAAAGGACCGAACCCAATCCCAATTTTCGGAAATTTCAAAGATGTTGCGTTAAGAAGGATTGCTAAGGTAACGCTCTATAATGAGATCTACAAACAATATCCCGAAGAAAAAGTAGTTGGACTCTATCAGATGACATCTCCAACTTTATTGATACGGGACTTAGATATAGTTAAACAAGTATTGATAAAGGACTTTCATTTGTTTCCTGATCGCGGAATGTATTTTAGCAAAAAGGGTTTGGGGGAAAACATTATCCATTGCGACGCTGATACCTGGAAGATTTTAAGAAACCAATTCACTGTGCTGTTTACATCCTGTAAGTTTAAAAATATCTTTCATATACTTGACGATCGCGGTGATAAATTCGCAAATTATGTAAAAAAAATTACTAAAATACAACCAGAGCAAGACGTATTCAAACTTGTCTTTAAATACGGTGTGTCAACAGCAATAGCCACTGCCTTTGGTTTCGACATAGATACATTTAAAAATGAAACTGATTGGTTTGATATCTTAGACCAAAATTTCGTAAATAGCTATTTAATAGAATTAGATTTATTATTGCCTGGACTTCTGAAGAAATTTAATCTAAGCATCACAGTTGGAGAAACAAAGAAAATTTGTCATCAAATTCTTAAAACTTGTTTAAGTCAGCAAAATATTTCCTCTAAGGCGAATAGTTTTAACGTTAAAGATGTTCTTATTAATTTAAGGCATGATAACAAGAATTCTAAAGAAATGAAAAACGAACGAGGTTTTGCTATTGATATAACAGACGATTTGTTAACTGGTCAAGTGTGGGCATTTCATATGGCAGGATACATAAATAATACGCTGACTATGACTTACACCTTATATCACTTAGCTCGCAATCAAGAGGTCCAGGATAAATTGAGAAATGAAATCCATGAAGTTATGAAAAAATGCCAGGGAAAATTAACTTATGAGTTAGTAAAAGGAATGAAGTATCTCAAAATGGTTTTTGACGAAACATTAAGGATAAATCCACCGACGCACGTACTGACAAGACACCTAAGAGAAAGCATAAAGTTAGAGGGAACGGATCTAACTATTGATAAAGGATCTACTGTAGTAATTTGCCCTTACGCAATTCAGCACGATGAAAAATATTATCCTGAGCCTGAAAAGTTTAAGCCGGAGCGATTTTCTGTTGATAATCAATCACATCCGTGTGCTTTTCTATCATTTGGAGGTGGCCCCAGGGGTTGTCTTGGTGAGTTACTTGTGCTGTTATTTTGTTTAATACAGGAAAATTTAACGTTTAATACCTATAATCTAAAGACTCCTACATGACCTTTTCATTTAATAGAATAGAACGTTTTTTAACAAGCTTTTCTTTAACCGAATTCAAAAAGAAGGAGGCATTATTAGGCATTAGGCAATATTATTATTATTTTTAATGAAATTGGTAGATTAGCTGTACTCAAGGTTGGTCCCATTTAAACTTAAAATAAAATATTATATTTCATTTCTAAGGTTTAAAATCAAGAGACGAGGAATATAATATATATATGTTGTACACGATGTCTTTGTTATTTTTCAATCGATTTCAATAATTATTTGTTTACTTGAATTAGTTGTACTTAAGGTTACCAAGGTCCTATTTTAATTTAAATCTTTCACCTCTAAAGTAGAAAATTATCGAATAAAAACGATATTTCGCCAAACCGGATCCTAATTATTGAAATCGATTCACAAAGCCCCAAGCTTTGTGAATCGATTTCAATAATTATTTTATTTAAACTGCCACTAAAAGTTGAACTAACTTAAAAAAATGTACATGTACACTTCTAATGGTAGAAATTAAGGGATGAAATATACAAAACTTTACAATTTCTCTTGTTATCATTTAGTCGATTATATGTGTATATTTTTATCAATTATAAATATCATTATATCTATTATAACAGAATTGACATATATCTGTTTCGCACTTAAAGAAAACCTTGATGGAATCCCTAGAAGCAGGTCTCCCATATCTTTGGGGTCATAAAAACCTTATCTATACATTATACGAACTGGACACTTCGACGGTGAAATTAGTTAGTTCAGCTCGTAGAAATGTACGAGTGGAACAAATGTCACCTGCTTTTTTCAAAATTATAATAGAAACCTCAAGTACCTAACAATCTTATTAGCATAGTTCATAAACACATCTTAAAGGGTATATTTTTAAAAGTAATTAAAGTATTAACTCAATCTGGTTTGTACAGATACTTACATAACATACACATACACTACTTGAAATTTTATATGTTATGTATAGTTTAGATTAATTATATCTCACTTTCAGCTGCTTATTTTACTTTCATTCATTATCGCCAGTTAAGTTAATTTTTCGCAAACATATAATACCTATCGCCGCTTAGCTCAGTATTAAAGTATATTTGCTGCATTCAATTCCATGTTTCCGATAGTTTTTGCGAAACCCACAGAGAGAAAGACAGACAAAAATTATTTTGCCTTCTATTGCTCTAATGAGTCCCCCATATTAGTTTTTCATCAATGTCTTTAATGTACAGACATCGGCCTGTTACAATTTTGTTACGTGTATCAAAGTACAAACTATACGATTGTACTTTGAGTGACAGAGCTCAGTTTATCGAAGCATACCGTTAAACATATACTTAACTGCTCCTCACTGACTTTTAAATAGTGAATCTAGTCATAAGGTCGCTTACCCTTTAAATATGAAAACTGATTAAACTGTCGAAAGTTCAAATGAGGGCAGTGGTCCTCGCTCTCGTTTGTCATTGATAATTATTGACACCGAAATTATCTAAACCTTATAAGAAGGAAGGTTCTCATCTCAACTGTTTTTCTGTGTGCACGTTACGCGATTTCTGCACAATTAGTAACTGATATCAAAAATATTTTGGATGGTTGGACTCAGAATATGTCCCTTTTAAATTTTTAGACAATATTCTACCTCTAAGGGGCCATTCAGCTTAATAAAATTTGTCATGCGCATTGAAATTAGTGATCATTTTTTTAAGGTGTTAGGATCAGTTGGTTGTCCGTCTGTTCGTCCGTTCGTCCGTCTGTCAAGTTACTTTTTCTCCGAAACGCAGAGAGGTATCAATATTAATATCAAATACTGCTGTTAAAAAAAAGCTTCTAAGTCAACGCACTCAAAAGATACGGTCACTAAAACTTAAATTTGATGAAATTTTAACATTTCATGGGTAAATCAAACCCTATAGAGTGCTTACTTCCTCAATGGGTAAGTACTGTATAGGGTTTGACTATGTCTGAGAGTTGAATGAAAGTCTAGGCCATCCCTAGACTCCTGAAATTTGCCGACAGCCAAGGTAATGGAAATGTATAATACAAGTAAAGGAAATGTGTAATCCGAAAATTATCGTAAATAAAACCTTTTTGCGATTGCAAACTTATATTTTGCGGTCAAAAGCCGTGTCAGTGTAGGGGAGAGAAACGCAAAGTTGACTTTGCTTTCGGAAATAACGGTAAAACATCTTCGTTATATTGGGTTACGTTTTTCGAGTGCAAGAAAGAATATATGTAGTAGGTATATGTGTATGTATGTAATTAATGACATTTCTTTGTCACACACTCTAGGCACACTAAACGGCTTCACGGATTTCGACTTGTGAGGTATAATTTAATTTGTCTTAATAGTGTTGGTAGCATAGGGTATAACAAAAAAAAAATAGAGGCAATTAATGAAATGGAATCTGATTTAAATACTTAATTTCATTCTTAACTAACTTAAAAAGGGGAGGTTCCTATAAGAATGATTTTTTTGTAGATATGTTACTCGTTTTCTGTACCATTTGTGAACAAAACTCTAATTATCTTTCTTTAAATGAATTGGATCTCCTCAATGTTGGCCCCATTTGAATTTGAAGACAATATTTTAACTGCAAGCAGTTAAGGTAGTAAAGTAAGGAATGGGCAAAACATACAGAGGGTGTCTCATAAGTAATGTCGGGTTTCATAACTAAAAATTTACTACGCCTCATTTTATACATGTCGCAACTTGTTAAGATATTCTCTAGTCTTGTGGAGAGTGCAATTGATTCACTTTAATTTAATCGTACTGTCTTTGTTTATTGACGTCGTAGGTAGTTTTGATACTAAAAAGTATGGAGTGTGATAAATATGAATTTCGTGTACTGTTAAGACATTATTGGAAACAAAAGTTCAAAGCAACCGCGGCAGCAAGGAAATATGTGAAATTGAAATGGAAGACATGGTTAATGAGCGAACGGCACAGCGTTAGTTTAATCATAAAAAAAAAAAAAAAAAAAAAAAAATCGTTTTAACAGTGGAGATTTGACACTTGAAGATCGATCGCGTTCTGGTCGTCCACCTGTGTGGGATGTTGAGGCTACAAAGGAAGCAGTAGAAAACCAACAAAGTACCAGCACTCGTCGATTATCGGACTCGTTGGGACCTTCTAAAGACACTATACATCGCCACTTAAAATAATTAGGTAAGACTTATAAAAGTTGTCGTATAGTGCCCCATGAATTAGACGAGAATCAGGCGAAACGTCGAGTAGAGGTGTGTAAACAGCTCCTTGCTCTGCCGAAAGGTGATCATTTTATTAAACGCATTATTACATGCGACGAAAAATGGATTTATCTAAACAACCCAGACATGTCAAAACAGTGGTTAGACATATGACAATTACCTGAACCTGTCGTGAAAAGAGGTCGTTTCGAGTCGAAAGTCTTGTTATGTGTCTGGTGGAATTATGAAGGTTTAGTGTACTTTGAGATAGTTTCGGATGGTCGAACTATTAATGCTGAGTTATATTGTGGACAGCTGACCCGATTGTATGAGGTTTTATCACAAAAATATCCAGGCTTAGTCAATCGAAAACGAGTGCTCTTACAACAGGATAATGCTAGACCGCATACGGCGAAAGTTACACGGGATAAGATTAAAGAACTTGATGGAATTGAACTCCTACCACATCCAGCATTTAGTCCAGACCTTGCACCATCTGATTACTATTTATTCAGATCCATGGCGAAGTTTCTGCGTGGAAAAAAAATCGAGTCAAGAGAAGATGTTGAAAATGCAGTGCGGCAATTCTTTGCATCTAAGCCTTTACCAAGGACTCAAAGAGCTTTCTGAACGTTTGGGTTAGGACTGTAGAATACGATGGGCTATACTTTGAATACTAAGGTTTTCTTTTTGTATGATTAATTATTAATCAAAGTGAATATTAAAAACCGACATTATTTATGAGACACCCTCTGTATTATCCAATAAATTTACAATTGAGCACTCTCACAGTTCCTAATTTATAAATAAAAAATTAGTTTAATACAGTTCTCATAATATATTCATTTGCATTTATTCATTATTTATACAAATAAATAAAATTGGAGTGTCTGTTTGTAATATTAAAATAACCGTTTTTTACTAATTGCATATGAATGTATACACGGTACACATACCAAAACATTTTTTTTTTAATTTTTGTCTGTTTGTCTGTCTGTTTGTTCTGGCTAATCTCTGAAATGACTTGACCGATTTTTGCGGGACTTTCACTGGCAGATAGCTGATGTAACAAGGAGTAACTTAGGCTACTTTTAAATTAGAAAAATAAAATAGGACCTCATGAAAAAAAATTAAAACCAATTAATATTTTATAATTATCGATTTAAAGAAGAATTTCATTAAAATTAGTAAAGGTATTTATTTCTTAAATACAGAATTAATAAGTTATCATAAACTCTGCGAACTGAACAATGACTTTTTTGTTAAATATCACGCGGACGAAGTCGCGGGTAACAGCTAGTTAAAAATAAAATTGTTCCGCACTTAAATATTATGAAACACTGCTCTGCATATCAGGCTGTACAATTTTTTACTGCCATGGGACCTGAAAGCGCTGACCCTTGCAGTTCCCCGAGGCATGAGTCTCACATAACGCCTTAGCACCTCCTTACGCCATTGATAAAGGGAGGCAAAGGTCAGCGCTTCCAGGTCCCATGGCAGAGATCCAACATACCTGATACTAACTAATATACTTACCTAACATTTTAAGTTAGGTTAGTTAAAATCATGGCAAGATCTTAATGCTAACAAAAACAAGGAATATTGCTTCCATATAGATTATATTCCAAGAATTCAATTCCAGAACTTGGATCTGTTATTATTCATCAGTAATTCAAACTAGTTTGATTCATCTACTTCGAGTGCCATCATATATTATAATCAAACAGAGCTTGTGCTTATTGAACTATGTCCGGAGAATCTTACGCCGTGACGTAATTGCGCCTTCTTCCGGATGCTCTTTTTCCCTGAATTTTGCTTGCACAATGAGCTTGAACAGATCCTGCTTGTTTACGTATCATTTTTACGCATTATACACTCAAGACACAATACGATAATTTTCGTTTCCAAAATGGGTTTTTGCGTGCGAACTAGTTTGATGGCAGTGTAAATTAAATGTTTAATTTTGTTTGCAGCTCCACAATATGCCCGACTTCAATTTGGCGTAGGCATTTCGAAACTGCTGAACCAGTTCCGAGTGGAAACGTGTAGCAGTACCTGCAGTAAGCTGACTTATGACCCGTATCACGTGCTTGTGAAACCTGCACCAACAGTGCAATTGAAATTTATCTCTCTAGAGATTTAACATATCTAGCTCCTTAATATTTTTGAGTGTTATAAAACAATTATGAGGATTGTTAACTAGTTTTGTATTGTAGCTGCTGTAAAAATCAAAAACTTTATTTTCTGACATTTAAACTAATTACTATATTCTTTGTTGCTGTCTATTTTTTTTAAGTCTAGTTTAATAATGATTACTACTTATTGAACAAATACAAAATAATGTTACAAATTCGCTTTTTATCGTACACTCCAATCTGTGTAGTAGTCTAAGTAAAATTAAAATAAAACGAAAACTACTTGTTTTTATTCAATTAATTTTGGAAACCACACATCACAGAACAATAAAACAACTTTTTTATCATCGTACAGCCAAGCCAGGTCGGGTCGGCTCGACCGGTGCGATACCACAGCCTTACAGAAAACCGGTTGTGAAGCAATGATTGAGCTACATTTCACCCCGAAATTAGTGAGATTTCCGGATGCCCAACGCTCCCTCTCCTCTTTCCCCTCCCCTCATCCAGCCTCATGCACCCTCTTCTATTTCTCCTCCCCACATCTTCCTATCCCAGATCACCTTCAAAGGCGGGTAGCGCACTTACGACTCTTGAGTTGCAGGTGTCCAAGGGGAGGATTGTCACTTCCCATCAGGTGAACCGTCTGTTCGCCGGGCCCACTATTAATAAAAAAAACTTTAAAAATATTTCAATCTATGAACATATTTGTTCCAAACATGAGTTGAACCCAGGACCTCAGCAGCTTTGTGGCGCTTTATTAGCAGAATAACAAAAGCAGTCAATCACTTACGCATTTCAAAATTCCAATAATAAACACTTATTATATTTGAACCTGGCATCATTTGCAAAAACTAAATCTCAATGTACTACGTGGACTCTACGAAATACGCTATTACTTCATGGATGATTTATTAATATATACAGAACGCCTAAATTACTACGGTATCACTCTTAATATCGATAAGTGTGAATTCAGTAAAAATCAATTTTAATTTCTGGGCTTGAAATTACACCGGTAGAAACCTTACCCTCTGAAGAACGCGTCCAAGCCAGGCTTAAGTACCCCAAAGCGACTGTAAGCTATTAACTTTTACCGAAACTGTTTACATTAATTATCATCATTATCACCTCATCTGGTTGGTGGATCCTCCCTTTGTGTTCCAAGGACATAACAATTACTCCACAATCTCAAGAAGCTGAACATCAATACCTAATTAAAAAATACCTACATAACGCTAGGAAGAACTAAAAGTCACCATAATAGGAGTGAAAACCAGAGGCAGAAAAATCCTTTAAACAATATGCTGACAAAGCACACTAGACGTAATTACTCTTACGGATCCTGCAAGGACGAGACATAGGTGGATCACAGAGATGTCTAAAATATCTGCATAACAATGTATGTTGGCAAGAGCTAACATGTCATTGACGTGCAGAAGGAACAGCGTAGGCGATGGGACGGAGCCCTGACGGACACCATCGCTTACCTGCTGGAAATCAGAGGTCACGCTGACGGCTACAGGTCGGTAATTGGTTGGATCGGAGCGGTCGCCTTTTTTGGGAATGGGTTGAACGTTCGCCTCTCTCCAGGCCTCCGGAACAGTTCCTGAGGAATAGGACAGGCCCGTCAGTACGAGAGACAACTCCGGTGCAGAGTTCTTAAGAACCACCGTCGGAATACCATCGGGTCCACCGGCTTTCTGGACACCGATTGACCGAAGCTCCGCACGGACATCCCTCTGCCGGATGCGAATATTCCACATTGCGGAGACGCAAGTGGCCGGGTGAGCGCCACGGTAGTCGATTGGGCATTAGCCGCAAAGAGGTCAGTAAATAGTTTCGCTTTCTCTTGCGGCTCGTCGGCCAGTGATCCGTCAGGGTACTTCAGCGGCGACAGATCTACCAAATTTTTATAATGCATATCTGAATTTTTACTAAAACAAATTCAATTATCTAAATAAATAAAACATTTATCGTAATGCAAGAAAAGGGGTTTGTCTTTATCCACATCGGTATACGGGTCATCTGGTACTGACGGAGGGTGTTTGTATGCAGTTTACTTTGTCCGAATTTACCTAATAATATGCTTGTGTTAAATCTAACTGTTAAAACCATTTAATTCACCAAAAAGTGAATAAAATAAATATATCGGTTATGTTAGGGAGAGGAAATTTAGCATCCATTACTCGATTAATTTTCGAAAATCAACAACTAAACGCCAGCTTTTAATGTTATCCTTTAATTTTTTAGGTACTAGTAGCACGGGAAACTGAGGAAAAGCACTCCCAACTGCACCAGCTAGCCGTGGCTGAATGGAAGGAACGACTAGTGCGACTGAGCGCAGGGCACGCCATCATTGTGGCGATAAGACCCGTCATGGAGGAATGGCTGGATAGACCGCACGGCTTCCTCTCTTTTCAGCGGACTCAGGTGTTTTCGGGACATGGATGCTTCGGCAAGTATCTGTGTTGCATAGGTCGAGAGCGAACGCCTGAGTGCTACCCTTGCGGAGGTTGCCGCGGGGACACTGCAGTCTCTACCTTAATGAAGTGCCAAGCGCTTGCTAATCAACGCCGTGGATCTCTAAATCTAAATTTTAATTGAATGTCGACGCGCCTTGAATGTCATTTCTCGATTGAGATAGTAAATAAGTATTATGCCTGTTACTGCGATTATAGTTTCCCGAATTCGTTGCCTGGCCGTAATTACGTCCACGTCCTCGCAAATTATAAAAAAAACTTTTTGGCGACCTTTTTTAAAAAGTCCTTAAAGGTACATACAGGTAAATCAGACATTTAACCCTTTTAATTAAGTCAGAATAGTAGCCCATTTCATACATTAAAATAATAATAATAATAATAATATTGACACGGCTATTAACCAACAGGTTCGAAGTAACCGAAAGGATTTAGCGACATGTTGGATAGATTATAAAAAAGCCTACTACTCTGTGCCGCATACGTGGCTCCTAAGGGTGATTGAGTTGTATAAGATTGATACAACTTTATGCACTTTCTTGGAGGCATGTATGGAGCAATGGAGAACAGTTCTTTGATATCCAGGATGTCGACAATCTCAGGGTGACGCCGAATTTATGAATATCAAACGGGGTATATTTCAGGGTGACAGTTTGAGCCCCTTGTGGTTCTGCTTGGCTTTGAATCCTCTTAGCACTATGTTAGAAGGTTCGGGGCTAGGCTATCGTATGCGGAGAAATGGTCAAGTTATATCCCACCTCCTTTTCATGGATGATTTGAAACTGTTTGCCTGCAGCAATGTCCAGTTGATAAGATTACTAGAGGTAACTGAAACCTTAAGTAAATGTATCAACATGGAATTTGGTGTAGTTAAGTGTGCAGTCATGTATGTAAGCAAAGGCAAGATTGTGGAATCTGAAGGAATTGAACTTTCAGATTCGACACACTTTAGACGTCTTTCTGCAAATGAAACGTACAAGTATCTAGGTATGACACAGGCGTTGGGTATAAATGAATTGACTATGAAGCAATCTCTAAAGGAACGTTTCTTTGGCCGCCTGAAAAAAGTACTCAAAAGTCTTTTGTCGGGCGGTAATAAGGTACGTGCCTATAACGGTTAGATCATACCAGTCCTTACCTACTCCTTTGGCATACTTAGATGGACTCAGATGGAATTGGACGCCCTGGATAGAAGAGTCCGCACACTGCTAACTGCGAACCGAATGCACCATCCACGTTCATCAGTAATGAGATTGTATATCCCGCGGAAATGTGGGGGTCGCAGTTTCTTAAATGCCAGGACCCTTCATAATCGCGAAGTATGCAGTCTTAGAGATTACTTTCTCTCTGTCAACGTGGAGGTACAATGGGATGTAGTGGCAGTTGATAACGGACTTACTCCGCTTGGTCTAGGGAAAGAGAACTGGCGCAAACGTGTAGTACTTAATGTTACAGACCGTCGGGAGATATGGAGGAGCAAAGCGCTGCATGCATATTTTTATCGGGCCTTAAACGGGCCCGATGTAGATCTATTATCATCTGTGTCTTGGCTATGTTTCAGTGATCTCTTCGGAGAAACTAAAGGTTTTATCTGTGCAATTACAGATGAAGTAGTAATGACGAATAATTATCGGAGACATATCCTGATGATGGCACAATTGACATTTTTCGGTCATGTCATCGCCCCGGTGAAACCCTCAGGCATATAATTTCCGGTTGCTCTCGTCTTGCAAATGGTGAGTACTTACACAGACATAACCAAGTGGCCAGGATAGTCCATCAGCAACGTGCTATTCGATATAACCTTGTGGATGTCGAGTTACCATGTTATAGGTATGTGCCCGACCCAGTTCTTGAGAATAGTTGTGCAACATTATATTGCGATCGATCTATCATCACTGACAGGACAATTGTTGCCAATAAACCTGATACAGTCTTGATAGACCGAGTAGAGCGCCGAGCAATGATTGTTGACATTACCATTCCACATGACGACAATCTCATAAAGGCTGAAAAAGATAGGCAAATAAAATATTTGGATCTAGTCCATGAGGTGGTCGACATGTGGGATGTCAGTTCTGCAATCATTGTGCCGATAGTCATATCAGCTCATGGGTTGATTGCCAAGAGCCTCGACCAACATCTGCAAAGGCTCACGTTACACAGCTGGGTATAGGGCTTAATGAGAGAAGAGCAGAAGGCAGTCCTTCTTGATACGGCACGTATTGTGAGGAGGTTCCTGTCTCTGGAGCCCTAACCACCGGTAGCTTGGTCCCTGTACCCGATACCGGTGGGACACTATTTTTTATATTTTTAAATATATTTTGTTTTTATTTTATATTTTAAAATGTAATTTGTATGTTTATTAATGTGAATTAAGATAATAATAATAATAAAGCTTTATTAAATTCCATGCATGGTACATATTAAACGGTAACAATTGGTAACTTACTAACCTATAACATTCAATTACATTTATTACACTTAGATGAATTTGATTAAAATTCTATTTTGTAATTAGTTTAATTATTATTTGCTTTAATTATCAACTACCTAATTATTTAATAAATGGACCCCTTCCGTTTAAAAGCCTCCCCCAAGGAATGCCATTCTTCTCTGCATACGCTACAATTTCGTCTGCCCATCTGGCCCTTGGTCGACCTCTTGATCTGGTGCCTTTTGGCCCAGACCACTTTACTGACCGTATAGTCCATCTATCGTCCTTATATCGGGCTACGTGACCCGCCTACTTCCATTTAGCCTTCATTGCAAAAGTTAAGGCATCGCATACTTTGTCTTCTTTCGAATGTCAACGTTCTTTATCTTATCCTTCAGTTTTATACCTAGGCAACTTCTTTCCATTCTTCTCTGGGTAGATTGAATTTTGTTCCTGGTTTTGAGATCGAAGGTCCAAGTTTGGCATCCATAGGTGAGGCACGGTAGAAGTCCTGTATCTATGACTATTTTCTTGGTCGGTAGCGGAAGTTGCGATTTTAGTATTCCCTTATGGTGCCAGAACTTGTTCTAGGTAATCGCCACTCTTCGGTTAAGTTCTTCAGTGTTTCTTTCCTTACTAAAGGAGATTTGTTTTCCTAAGTAAATGTGTTGTAAGTGGTTGACAAACTCGAGAGGTGTGTTATTTGTTAAGATGGGGGTTGCACTGCGGTTAGACATAATTTTAGTTTTTTCCAGATTCATATCCAAACCAGTGTTTATACTAGCCTGGTTTAATTCATTTACCATTTTGTTTTTGAGTTTTTGTTTTGTTTGGTGAGGGGTTTCCGAAAATAAAATTATGTCATCGGCAAATCTGAGATGATTTAAAAAAATCCCATTTATATTAATACCTTTATTGGACCATGGCAGCTCTCCCATTACGTGTTGTAAGACGGCTATCAATAATTTTGATGCTATCACAAACGAATGTATCAGGTTGCGAAGACTCTACTAAAGATAATAATAGTAATAAATAATAAATATTCCACACATCTCACATACGGCCGTCTGGTTCCAAACTAGCAGATCTTGTATTATAATAATCCATTAGTCCAATTAACAGCCGACGTTATGAGTTTTACAGGTCTCAAGCTATTGAATTCTTCCTTTAATTCTAACCACAGATTATTAGATCTAATATTCTGTAAATAAAGCTGATCTGTTGCCTGCCTGTAATGATCCTATAACCTTAAAACATGTACACCGTAAATCTTTAGTGCTTGGGAACTGGAAACCTGTCTCCTGTTACCCCAAAAATTGACTAGTAGGAAACTGTTTCACTGTGCTGCTTTTGATATAGTTCGAGATGAGATGACATCCGTTGAATGGCACTCTAAAGTACTCGACCACTGTTGATACTAGTATAGATTCTATGGTACAAGTGTATGAAATCGTGTATTTGATAAAAATATTCCCTCATAATACGGTGAATGCAGTACGTTACCCGACTTGGTGTACCTGGTATATATTCCCCTTATCAAATTAAGTAAAGAAAAACGAAAATATCATAGAGGGTGGAATCGATACAGAAATACTTCGGACTACCAAACAATTTCGACACTTCGTAAAAGAGAGTCTAGACTCTCTTTTTATTTATTTATATATATATATATATATATATATATATATATATATATATTTTATATTAGCCTACCATAGTGACTCCACTTTGCCTGATGGAAAGCAATAAGTGGAGTCAAAGAGTGGTGGTCACCATCTTAATTGCATGTCTAGTCAATGCAGCACGGTGACCCCCACTATGGCGACCTGGTGAGATACTTTTTCACGCCCCGCTTAAAAGACCCGGGATCAAAGTGGGAAGGAAACACGTGCGCTGGTAGTGAATTCTAGGCTTTCACCGATCGGCACAAGAAAGATGAGCTAAGCCGTTTAGTTCGGGTACGTATATTTTCGTCGCTCAAACAGTGACTCCTCAGGCTAGCACGTGTAGTCCTGTAGAGGTAGGGAGAAGGTGAAACCAATTGGAAGAGCTCTTCCAATTGGTTTCACCTTCCAGGACTCTTAGGACTGCGGACTGCGCGCCGCTGGAACCGATCGAGAGGAGAGGCATTTTTGATCTTCCGTCTAATAAGAATTATGAGGTATCAATCTAGAACAAAACTTTCTGCCTCCTAAATGTTCATGTAAGACTTTTTGTACTTAACTCTAATATAAACTCTTAATTTTTCATATCCTGCTTTTCTTACTGGCCTATTCTAAAAACTTTCAGCGAGACCCCAGCAGAGCATTTTCTCAACTGGGATTCAAACTAAGATATTACTAAAATGTTTTAAAAATCCCCAGACTCTTAATATTATATTTTAGCATTCTAGAAAATATAACATTAAGGGTAACTAGACCTGGCTTCCATTTACTTAAATTATTTTCAGTGCCAATAAAACTATTTACATTAGTAATAATTTCTTCAGTCGTAGTGACAGATATAATAATGAGTTTAAAGACCTCGATAGATTTAGCAATAGTTTGGCTACTTAGAAAATTAAACTACGCAAACAACTCATAAAAGACCACCTAAATACCTACATAACATTGTTATTGTCAGTAATGTAGATAATATTGACGCTTATCATCATTGAGTTCATAACTGTACTTGCTGTTGTCTTGTGTCCATTGTTATGTATCGTATCCAATTTCGAAATGTTATGAAACTCTAAGACTAAGACTATAAGTACCGTATTGTCTGATGCATATTGAGTGATCCTAGACGAGCTCCTCGAAGACCGCTACTGATTGAGCTCGTCGGATATTTTTTGGCAATGCATTCCAA